>CM062820.1:1681845789-1682445789 GCA_031772625.1 Pinus tabuliformis
AATAATCAAGGTAGAGTACAATCTCAAAATAGAATTCAAAGCAGAGGCAGAGGACAATCTTCAGGAAGAGGAAGAGACTTAAGTCAAATTGCGTGTCGAAGATGTAACACAGTTGGCCATTATGCTAAAGATTGTCAAACTTCACTTAATAAAATTCCCAAGTTTCAGCAGCATTCAGCGCAATTTTCCAATGATCAAGATGAAGATAACTCAGAATATGTTTTTACTTCCTCACCAGCATCACAACTTTCATCCCATCTTAGAAGTGACTATGAAGATGCCTGGATCTTGGATTCTGGGGCAACTCAGCACATGACTTGTCGACGTGATTTTTTTTGGAATTCTCAAGATTGCCAACTTAATTCCATTTTTCTTGCTGATGATACAAAACATACTCCTTATGGAAAAGCAGTAGTAAACGTTTTTCTCCCTGGCATTGGAGAAAAAATGATTTCCAATGTAAGGTATGTACCTAGTTTTAAGAAAAATTTGCTCTCTTTAGTCACGATTCGACAAGCAGGACATCAGGTGATTATGGAAGATGGTTTAGTCAAGATTAATTCAGTCAAACAGAACTTGAAAATAGTCATGACAGGTTATGAAGATGTAAAATTGTTACAGATGAAAGGGACAGTTATTCCAAGGCATTCTGATTTTGCAGGGGCAGTGACTACAGGGATTTCACCTATAAGACTATGGCATGTAAGATATAGACATTTGAATTTTGAGAGTCTTTCTCAATTGCAGAAACAAGGAATGGTTAAAGGACTTCCCACATTCAAAAGGGAAAATGTAAAATGTGAAGCTTGCATTTATGGCAAACAAAGTCGAGAAATTTTTCCAACAAGTTCATGGCGTGCAAACAGGCGGCTACAACTAGTTCACAGTGATGTTTGTGGACCACTACAAACTTCCTTTGGTGGATGCAAATATTTCTTACTATTCATTGATGATTTCAGCAGAATGACTTTGGTTTACTTTTTGAAGAACAAGTCAGAAGAATTTGATTAATTTAAAATTTTTCGCCAACTTGTTGAAAATGAAGTCAAAGAAAAGATAGGTACTCTTAGGACAGATAATGGGGGAGAATTCACTTCAAATGAATTCAAAACTTATTGCAATGAAAATGGCATAAGATGACATCTTACTAATGTTTACACTCCACAACAAAATGGAGTAGTCGAAAGAATGAATCACACTTTGTTAGGAATGGCGAGATCCATGTTAACTTTCAAGAGGTTAAGTCCAACATATTGGGTGGAAGCAATACATACAGCTATCTACTTAAGAAACAGATCTCCAACTGCTTCTTTAGACGGAATCACACCTTATGAAGCTTGGTTTGGTTTCAAACCTCGAGTTAAAAATCTTAGAGTTTTTGGGTCAGTGTGTTATGCCTTAGTTCCGAAAGAAAAACGAACTAAGCTTGACTCAAGAAGTTTAAAATGCATAATGGTTGGCTATTCTAATGAGAAGAAAGGGTATCGTCTTTTGACCAATGGAAAATTCATTGTGAGCAGGGATGTCATTTTTGATGAAACTGAGAGTAAGAGTGCTGTAGAAATTGAAAATATTCTTCACAAGTTAGAAACTAAAGGAAGTAAAAGAAATGGAAAAATGCAAAGTCAACCAACTTCACCAAATTGGTATGGACTTGATTTTCCTTCCTATAAGGATGAGTCATCCAGTCCATCTACATCAACAACATCATCTGGGTCTTCTAGCAGTTCATCCGCATCTCCAAGCAGCAGCAGTTCTTTTGACAGTGATTCTCCACATTCTTCACCTGAACGACGAACATCAGTTTATATTAATCCTCTTTACAATGATGGAGACTTTACAGAAGCGCAAACAAGTGAGCACCAACTTCCGAAATGGGCAGTTCAACTTTTGAAAGATGTAAAGCCTGATGAACAGAATAAAACAGGCACCAGAAGGGCACATAGAAGTGAAGGCAATTTTTCCTTGATAGCAAATGATTTTACTGAACCTTCCACATACAAAGAAGCAGTAAAACATAAAGAATGGCAACAGGCTATGGTTGAAGAATATCAAGCAGTAATTGATAACAACACTTGGAAACTTGTTGATTGTCCAGCAAATGTTAAACCCATAGGATACAAATGGGTTTACAGAATTAAGTATAATCAAAAGGGAGAACTTGAAAAGTATAAAGCACGACTTTTCGCAAAAGGTTTTGTGTAGCAAGAAGGCATTGATTATGAGGAAGCTTTTGCTCCTACAGCTAAATGGAACACCTTCCGATTAACACTTGCATTGGCCGCTCAGAAAGGATGGAAAGTTCATCAAATGGATGTGAAAAGTGCTTTTCTCAACAGAGATTTACAGGAGGAAGTGTATATGACCCAACCACCAGGTTTTGAAATTGAAGGACAAGAACATAAAGTCTGCAATTTGATTAAGGCTTTATATGGATTAAAACAAGCTCCCCGAGCTTGGTATGCAAAGATGGATGACTACCTTAAGAAAGTTGGTTTTCAACGAAGTGAATTTGATGATACTTTGTATGTGCGACAACAGGGAAAATATCTGGTAATTCTTGTTATGTATGTAGATGATTTGATCATTACTGGCAACCATGATGATCATATTGCATAGGTGAAAAAGGAGTTACAGGCAGGTTTTAAGATGACAGATTTGGGATTACTTCACTACTATCATGGAGTTGAAGTCTTCCAACTTCCACATCATATTTTCATTTCTCATAGTAAGTATGCAGTAGAGGTTCTTCAACGATTTGGCATGCAGGATTGCAAGCCCGTTCTTACCCCCATGGAGCAAAACACGAAACTTTCAAAATTTGAAGGGGGGAAAGGTGGACAGTACAACTTATAGACAATTGATTGGCAGCTTGATTTATTTGACAAATACTCGTCCTGATCCATCTTATGCAGTCAGTATTCTTTCACATTTTATGCAGGAACCACGAGACAACCACTGGAATGCAGCCAAAACAGTTCTTCGATATATCCAAGGAACAAAAGATTTTGGTCTTCTTTACACAAAGACTAAAAATTTTGTACTTGGTGGATATTCTGATGCCGACTTTGGTGGGAGTATTGATGATCGAGCATCAACATCAGGTTATTTAATGAACATGGGGTCAGCAGCAGTATCTTGGAGTTGTAGGAAACAAGCCACAGTGGCCACTTCTTCAGCAAAAGCAAAGTACATTTCAGCATGGGAAGCAGCATGTGAAATTGTTTGGTTGCGCCGAATTTTGCAGGACTTGGGCATTTCTCAGGCAGAAGCTACATCCTTATTCATTGACAGCCAGTCAGCCATCAAACTTGCCAAGAACCAAATTTTTCATTCAAAGACAAAGCATGTGGACACCAAGTATCATCATATCAAATCTCTCATTGCCAAAGATGTCCTCAAGCCAGTTTATTGTCGTTCCGAAGATCAGATCTCCGACATTTTCACGAAACCGCTTGGCAGAATAAAATTTACTAAGTTCAGGGATTAACTTGGTATTTGTTGTAATGTACCTTTGGATCATAGGGGGGAATGTTAGATGATCCAAAAATACAATTTTATCATAGGTTATAAAATTAGAATGAAATAGTTATTAATTTAAGATATTAAATTAATAATTATTATTCTAGAATGTTTAATTATTTAATGGAGACTTTTAGAATTAGCATATTGTTGTAACTAGATATGACTCTCCAAATGTGTCGTATCTTAGGCTCTATTTTAGGAGATTTGTTAGCTAGTTGGTTTTTATAGCATTTATTGTAAATGGACACTTGTTATTTAATAAGTGATCCATAATTAGAGGTAGTTAGGGCATGGAGCTTATAAATAGCTCATTGCAAGAGTGTTTGTGTGGTTCGGGTGTAAACTCTTGCAAAATCATATTATGTAATTGTTTTTTCTGATTAATAAAATTATGTGTCTGAGGACACTTCTACAATTACTATATCATCAAAATACCTTGTCCTCCAACAAGCCAACTATCAAACATATAATAGGATGGATTCCTCCTAAAGAACAACATAAATTGAGTTGAATATTTAAGGTCCTCTATGGTAAGATTGGGGTTGGAGATTTAGGAAGAAACTCTAGCAATATAACACAAAGAAACTTGATTTTCTCTTGCACTAAAAGCATCCTTTATCTCAAGTGCTAAATGCTAGATGTATCGCTTCTTAATCCAAAGGACATTTGCCAATTACATAGTGTTTGGTCACTTCACCTAAGCAAAAGACTGTAAAAATTGCAGCGTATTGTTATTATTTTTGTTGATTATCATGGGTATACATGTTTTTTTTTCTACTACCGACTCTGTAATTTGATTATAAGTTTATACAAAGCAAAGCAAATGCTAGATTTGCCTTCTTTTCTTTTCCTGTGATTCGTTTTATGTTCTCTTTTGGTGTGTCCTAGTTATGGAATGTGAGGGAATGGGATGGGAGACGAGACGTATTCAAATGTGGAGATAAAATTAAAAAACAGAAAAGTTTGTTGGCCATCCAATTGCTTTAATGGTTATCAAGAACTGTAAAAAAATTACTGGTTATCACGATCACGAACAACATGTTTGGCATTGGGTCCTTTATGCTGGTGCTAAATCAAACTCTGCAAATTTAATAGACCCCACAAATAGTTTCTTTACTGTCTTAGTCATTTAATCCACATGTCATTATGTGAGGCCATTTTTCTGTTGGAACCATTAACATCAAATGTGGTAGATTTTGTTCGTCAAGGTGCCCTTATAACCATGTATATGGTTCTTTGCAAACAAATGAAGCACATGAACCTCGTGGTAGGTACCTTCAGGTGTGCTATTATACAATGTTGTAAGCTTTTATTTAGCAAACAAATGTTCATTGTTGCCATTGTCGTTGCACTTCTATTGTTAATTTTTAATGCAAAGTTTCCAATTGAAATAATAACTTCTAAATGTAGCCATTTAAAGATAGAATTATATCTTATAGAGATTGATGGTGCTATTATATTGCATTCGAACTCCATGTTTTTTTGCAATAGATCATTTTATTTATGAACTAAAGGTCCCAAAATTTGAGTTTATTTCACCTCATTATTTCGTTGTAATTATTTAGTAAGAGCCAATTGCCCAAACGTCATGGCAAGATGACATATAGTAATTATATAGTAAGAGCCAATTGCCCAAAGGTCATGGCAAGATGACATATAGTAATTATATAGTAAGAGCCAATTTCCCAAAGGTCATGGCAAGATGACATATAGTTCTACCATTACCACATAAGTTATACATTGACTGTGTAAAAAGGTAATACTACAAAGGCTGCATTTTATTTATAATACATCTAGAATGATACATGATGTCAAACAAGTAATTTTTAGTATTAGTCTCTAGATATTTTTGGAGTTACAATTGCTTAGACTTAGCTTGACAATTTCAATTTGTTCCAGTATTGTATTGTGATTTTTTGAATTAGAAGCCGGAGAACCCAGAGTATTAACCATTTCTTTTATCGACGTTTCGAATCCCAATCGGGATCCATCATCAGGACAAACTTGAATGAAGAAAGAAGAAGAGCTCTAATTAGGGTTTAAATAATTTTTAATAGAGATATGTCTGCTAGAATTTGTCGGTTGTTTTCTTGATTAAATCCTTTTTTTGTTTTTTCTTTTTTTAATTAATTAATTAATTTTTTTATGATATTTATTAATTATTTATTTATTTATTCAAAATTATATTAACATGTTTATTATTAAATCTTTTTTTGTTTTTTCTTTTTTAATTAATTAATTAATTTTTTATGATATTTATTAATTATTTATTTATTTATTCAAAATTATATTAACATTTTTATTGCTTGAGTTAATATTCAGAATATAAATATTAATAATAATGAGTAATTTTAATTTTTTTTAATATTAAAAATAACATTTAGTGTATTAATATATTACATATTTAAATATTAAATATTAACCTTAATAATAATATTAATGTATTAATAATGATTAATAATTAACAACTAATAAATAATAGTAATAATAAATAGTGATAATGATAATTAATATGTATTAATAATAATGATCATTAATAATTAATGATAATATTTATGTTTTAATAATAAATGATAATTTATAATGATAATATTAATGTGTCAATAATAAATGATAATTAATAACTAATAAATAATAATTAATAATAAATAACTAATAATGAATAATTGAGTTAATATTGAGAATATAAATATTAATAATAATGAGTAATTTTAATTATTTTATTTTATTTTATTTTTTTTTAAATATTAAAAATAACATTTAGTGTATTAATATATTACATATTTAAATATTAAATATTAATATATTACATATTTAAATATTAAATATTAACCTTAATAATAATATTAATGTATTAATAATGATTAATAAATAATAACTAATAAATAATAGTAATAATAAATAGTGATAATGATAATTAATATGTATTAATAAATATGATAATTAATAATTAATGATAATATTTATGTTTTAATAATAAATGATAATTTATAATTATAATATTAATGTGTTAATATTAAATGATAATTAATAATTAATAATTAATAATAAATAACTAATAATGAATAATTGAGTTAATATTCAAAATATAAATATTAATAATAAGAAGTGAGTAATTTTAATTTTTTTTTTAAATATTAAAAATAACATTTAGTGTATTAATATATTACATATTTAAATATTAAATATTAACCTTAATAATAATATTAATGTATTAATAATGATTAATAATTAATAACTAATAAACAATAGTAATAATAAGAATTTTGGCATAATAGAAGATGTTTTGGGGGAGAAGGATGGAGGATCGCAGCAGGAAGTTTGTCGGCAGCAGGCGATGAGCCAGACCTAGGCCCGTAGGGCCGAGGTTAGGGCCCATCACCAAACGGACGGGGCGTAGGTAGCAGCAGACTGAACCCGTTCAGGTGAAAGGTAGGCAGGTTTTGGCAGGTGGAGGTCCTCGTTTCGCAAGGAAGGACACCTGGCGATCTCAGTTACAGTAAATAGTGAAGGTTAATCCCTCTGGGGTAAAAGGAACTGCATTGTTACAAACAGCGACTTCTCAGCACTCGACAAGCCGACAGCAAACCGTGATCAGCTCTGTAACCATGGTTAATCCGGAGGAGGGTATTGACCTGGACCCAACTATGGAAGATATTCTCTCTGTCTGGGGGAAGGACCCAACATCTGAGAACGTTGATCGCTACTTCGGAACGGTGGAAAACCTAGCACCTTCTCCGTTCTGTTCGGACTCTGTTAGATCCCCTCATACCCTCTCACTCGCGACCAAAGAAACGCATGAGACGGCAGCAGAACTCCCAAAAGGAAAGTTTCAGCCCCAGTTGCCAAGATCGCCCAAGGGATTTCAACAGACAAGCTCGATCATACCCCACTTCGGAAATAAAGGGAAATCAGGGTTTCAAGGGTCGTTTCTCTCAGGTGGCTTGGAAGATATTGTAAACCTTGGCTCAAAGCTAGGGCAAAGTCCGGGAGGAGAAGCAGGAAATACAGCACCCATTTCAAGAGTTTCTTTAGCATCTAGCAGGATCAACCCTAAAGAGACTAAGAGACCGGATCAGAGCTGCGAAGGAATCTAGGGGTCAAGGGAGGAAGAAAGGCGATCTATTCAAGGGTCTCAGGTAATTAATCCCTCTCTGATTGAATCCCTAAATCCTCCGTTTTCTTATGAGAAGGAGATTAGCCCGGAGCTCGAAATTTCTCCCCAGACCGCTGGGCCAGATCCTCATAGAGGATTGCAGACGGACGAAGCCCTAAGAAACTCCACAAGAGGAACCAAAGCTTCAGAAGGGCAGAGGAAAAAGCAGAAACTGATCAAATCCCAAGGGGTAGAAGGGAATTTGGTGCTTGGAATGGATGTCCAGATTGAAGAAGTATTGGAGGTCGCCGAATGTACCCTGGTTGGCAGAGTCAGAGGGAAGAAATTCTCTTCCGAGTTCATTCAAGCCTGGGGGAAGCAGAACTGGCAATCGGATTTAATCAGAGATTTCCGGGTTATGACCTTACCTAAAGGATGGTTCTCAGTCAGGTTCGACAATAAAGAGGCAGCAGATTGGGTTATGAAGAGACATTGGTCGCTTGGAAACATCCCGGTGCTTTTTAAAAACTGGAGTCCAATGTTTGATGCAGACCACGAAAAGGCTGATGTCTTCCTAGTATGGGTTAGAGCACCAGGGCTACCATCGTTCCTATGGGTCGAATCAATGTTCAAGGTGATCGGGAACCGGCTAGGCACTTATTTGGAGGCTGATATGTCATTTCAGGAAACTCACAACAGGACAATGGCTCGGATCCTGGTTAATCTTAAGCCCAGTGGAGGATTGGCAGAGAAAATCATACTTCAGTACAAAGATTATGTTTTTGAACAAATCTTGGACTATGAATATTTACCGTTTCGATTCCATAGATGCCATGAGTATGGGCATTTGGCGAAGGAATGCCCTTTAGGAAGACGCTGGAGAAGGTTTCAGAGAACAAGGGAGAGGACGGAAAAGACCTACAGGCGCCCTCATTTCCATCCAAACAAGGAGATCCCAGCAGCTCAGGAGGTTGATCATATGGATATAGACATGCAGCAGGGGAGCCAAGGCCAGGAAGCAGGAATCCAGGCACCACCAAAGGAAAGAACTGTTGCAGATCCGGAACCAGGGGAGTCTCTGAAGGCCGCTGAAGAGGCACCATCGACCGCAGCCCCAAGCCCTGTAGAGGATCAAAAGGGTATGAATTCAAATTCAATTCTCTCTTCTCCTTCTATTGTGGAAAATAAAGACAATTGTATGGATAAACGCTCATATGATGATCCAACAATTAAATCTCTTTATTCTGATTTAAATGCTAAAAATGTAATGATGGAAGATGGAAAACTGGAAACCTCAATTGAAAATTTATCAGCCGCTATTCCCTCCCTGGATTTGAATCGTGATGGGTGCTGCCTAATCTCCCCTGCTCCAGACCAACAACCCCTATGTCCCTATAACCTCCGCTCCCTTGTAAGCAAGCCTGGCTCCATGACAGCTGTAGGGGGCATCGACCCAGCCTCATCTCTGAACCAGCCAGGGAAAAAAAGGGGTAGGAAATCCAAGCTCTCTGAAGCCAAAGTCCAGGCTATCTTCGATGTGGCAGATGGGAAACAACTTTCAATAACAGGGGCACTTAGAGCAGTGCAAAGCCCCGCCCCTATTTCAAAATGATAATTACCTCCTGGAATTGTAGGGGTTTAGCCAGTAAACCCAAAAAACTGGCCCTTAGGGAGTTGGTGATGAATTCAAAAGCGGATGTTCTCTTCTACAGGAGACTTTGGGGAAAGGGGAGGACATTGAATCAATGCTTAATGTTCTCCTTCCAGGATGGTCCTTTATAGCCATGGATTCTGACGGCCACTCTGGAGGCTTGGCTGTTGGAATCAGAGAAGGTAAAATTAAGATCTGGAACCGGTGGGGAATGAAGCAGGTGTTGGGGATAGAATGCCAGTCCACAGAATTCGAATTCCCCTTAACAATCATCAATATTTATGGGCCGTGTCAAGGAAGGATTCCATTCTGGAATAAATTGATGGGAAACTCGCTTATGAAGAATAACTACCTGGTGATGGGAGGAGATCTAAACTTCTCTTTAGGAAGAGCGGAAGCCTGGGGCCCTTCTGCAAGAGAGGACCCGAATTCAGAATTTTTTATGGATCTCTTAGCCTCAAATAATTTTATTGAAGCGAATCTCATCAAGCTGAAACCAACATGGAGAAACAGAAGAGTTGGAGCTGCCAGAGTGGCGAAGAGATTAGATCGTTTCCTAATTAATGAGGCCTTATCTAATGCAATTCCTTTATTCAGGCAATGGGTAGAAGAAGGGGGCCCTTCGGATCATTTTCCGATTTATCTTGAGCTCTCCATTGGCCCCTCAAAGCCTCCAGCTCCCTTCAAATTCAATGCCTCCTGGCTTCAAGAAGAATCATACATCAAACTTTTCCAAGAAACATGGATTCATCCTGCCAGAGGTTCTCAAGAGAATAAAGGATTTCTTCTTATGGAAAACCTCAAAAGACTGAAAAAGGCAACTATATCGTGGGCTAAGGATAGGAAACTAAAGCAGAATGAAGACCTATCAAAGATAACCGAGGAACTCCAAAATCTCGAAAGCATAGAGGCAGATGGATATGCGACTCAGGAATCAAAGGAGAAAATTGTAGCCCTGGAAAAGCACAAGAATCAAATCCTGCTGGCTAGAGAGGAAGAATGGAGACTTAAGAGCAGAGCAATCTGGCTCAAAGCTGGGGATGACAACACCAGCTTCTTCCATAATTATGCAAAAGGAAGGAAGAGTGCAAACACAATCTGGCACCTAAAGTCTGAAGATGGAAGGGAGGCTAAGACTTTTGAAGCCCTATCATCCCTTGGGGTAAATCACTTCCAATCTTTATTCAAAGACAATGGTGAGATTACCATTGCGGAAGTCATCCAAACAGCGCAATGTTTTCACAGATATGTGGAGGAGGAAGATGTAGATTTCCTAATGGAGCCGGTCACGAAGGAGGAAGTGGAAAATGTCATAAAATCCATGGCAAAAGAGAAAAGCCCCGGGCCGGACGGTTGGACGGTAGAGCTATTCTTGCACTTCTTTGAGCAGATAGGAGAAGAAATATCAGAAGTTGTGGAGGAATCCAGACAAAAGGGAGAAATTTATAGTCCTTTCAATGCAACCTTCATTGCTCTCATTCCAAAAAAAGAAGCCCCGGAATCTTTTGAGGACTTTAGACCCATTTCCCTTTGCAACAGTATTTATAAAATAATTGCAAAAGTGATAGCTCTCAGGATCAAACCAATTCTATCAAGGCATATCTCTTCTGAACAATTTGGGTTCCTGAATGGGAGACAAATTCATGAAGCAATAGGGGTGGCCCAGGAGGTCCTTCATAGTGTAAAGATGAAAAACAAGAAGGGAGCTGTAATAAAAATTGACCTATCAAAGGCCTATGACAGGATAAACTGGTCATATATTCGCCTGCTCCTAATGCACCTTGGATTCAAAGTGGATTTCATCAGATGGGTCATGGGGTGCATCACGGATGTTAGTTATGCAATACTCATAAATGGAGCTGCTACCCCTTTCTTCAAAGGACAAAAAGGACTGAGGCAAGGTTGCCCTCTGTCCCCCCTGCTGTTCCTCCTGGTGGCTGAAGGTCTAAGTCAGTTGATTCATAAAAGCAGAAGGGAAGGTAAGATAAAAGGTATAGAGGTAGCAGTAAACCTATTCATATCCCATCTTCTCTTTGTAGATGATATTCTGGTTTTTACTAATGGCTCCATAAATGATTTAAAGGAGCTAAAAAATATCTTTGACCTCTTTTTGAAAGCTACTGGAATGCAGATAAACCCCAGGAAATCACAAATCATTATGGAAGGGCTAAGTAGACAGGAAAAGGAACAGTTTAGCTTGTATTTTCCATATGAAATGTGCAATATGGCATCCCCGTTCAAGTATCTGGGGTTCTGGTTGAAGCCAAACGATTATAAGAAGGAGGACTAGTCTTGGCTAATTGCAAAAATTGAAGCTAGAATCAGGCATTGGAGCTTTAAATGGCTTTCTAGAGCAGGGAGATTGACCCTGATTAAATCTGTGTTACTAGCCATCCCAGTATACTGGGAAGCTTTAACATGGGTCCCTAAAGGTGTGCTGGAGAAAATTAGGAGAATCTGTAGCAGATTTTTGTGGGCAGGATCCAAAGAATCTTCGGTCCTCCCTTGGGTTGCATGGGAGAAAGTGGCGAGACCAAAATACTGGGGCGGTTGGGGGATAAAAAGTTTACCAGATTTCAGACTTTCATTGTCAGCAAAATTAGGGTGGCGCCTCATTAAGATGGAAAATCTCTGGACTAGAATAGTTAAAAGGAAATACATAGATCCAACTCCTTTGGAAGCTTGGATCAGGAATCCAGTCAAGAGCCATAAGAATGTGTCGGCAATCTGGAAAGCAACTCTGGAGTCTTTTAAAGTGATTGATCAAGGTCTAGCATGGAAAGTCGGGAATGGAGAAAAGGTTAAGATAGGAAAGGACCCTTGGGTCGGCTGTACTGAAAGTTTTGCCCTTACCCCTGAACTGGTTCAGCAGTTAGAGGATAAAGGGCTTCTTTACCTTAGCCAAGTGGCAAATCCGGGATCTTCAACCATCTGGGGCCAAGCTTGGAAGAATGGTGAAGAGTTGGATCTGGAGCAAAGATGGTGGAACGAATGGAGTACCTTTACTCAAGAACTCTTCAGAACAAATGTCCGGCTGAATGACAGACAGGATGAGTTAATTTGGGCCCATGCAGACTCTGGGGAATACGCTCCAAAGAGTGGATATAACTTCCTCATGTCAAGGAAAGGATGGGGAAATCCTGAGTGGTGGTCTAAACAACTATGGAAACTTAAGAGCCCCCCAAAGTCAAAAATCTTGTTTTGGTGTATCTTAAAAAGCAGAATCCCAACTTGGGACTCCCTGCAGACCAGATTTATGTATGGGCCTGGGAGATGCACTCTATGTAAATCAGAAGCAGAAACTATAAACCATCTCTTCTTAAAGTGCTCAGAAGCTATCAAAATTTGGGGTGAGGTAGGGAACCTCATGAACAAAAAGTTAGAATGGGATGGACAGACTGTGCAAGAAGCTTGGCAAAAGTGGTGGGACTCTCATCCAAACGGGAATCTGCGCAACCTCCCTCTCATCATTAGCTGGGGTATTTGGATAGCTAGGAACAAGAGTATTTTCCAGGATAAGGAAATTCCTATAGCTATCACCGCAAGCCAGAGCGCTGCCATCTTCTCTAGTATCCCTGAGCCTAAGGAAGCTCATTCCCAAAGAATCATCCCAGAAATGCAGATCACAGAAGGAATCCCCTGGGCTTTCTTTGATGGCGCATCTCAAAACAATAAAGCTGGAGCAGGTTTAGTCATCAATGAATCCCCATCTCATGTTTTAAAAGCTTCTGTGGGACTTGGAACTGGCTCTAATAACTATGCTGAACTACTTGCCCTGAAACTCCTTATATGCTGGCTCATTCAAAGGCGCACCCTCACAATTCAAATTTTTGGGGACTCCCAAATAGTGATCAGATGGGTAAATGGACAAAGCACCTGCAGAAACCAACTATTAAAACAAATCCTGGGAGAAGTTCAGAGATTAAAATCTTATTTTAACAGTTTCTCTCTTCGCCACATTTTCAGGGAAAGAAACGAATCAGCAGACCAGCTTTCTAAAGACGGTCTTCAACAGGATTTGGGCAGCTGGAAGATCGTAGAAGAAGACCAAGGACATACCAGTAGATCGGATCAGCCGCCCTATAATCAGCCTCCTTGACTCTCTGGCGGTTTTTTGTGTTACGCTACTGTTTTCAAAATTTTCGTAATTCCATACAAACATAACAGTTTTGGTAGATCGGCTTATAAAACTCCATATCAGGTGTCGGGTTGTTTTCCTCTATGTTGAGGAGGCTCGGCATGCTGGTTTATTTTTTGAGCAAACAGTACTTTGATTTTCAGCTTTTGAATGGCACCTCGGTTCAGAGGTAACAAAACAGTTTCAGCAGTTTACTAAAGAACAGGTGAAGTATATGACAGCATGTTTTTGTAAAACAGTTATGGTAATCCCTCAGCCGGATCAGTGATGCTCTGCATTTACAATGTAAACTTTTTATAAATCTTAATAAAAAGTTTCGCTTTTTCCTTTGGAAAAAAATAGTAATAATAAGTAGCGATAATGATAATTAATATGTATTAATCATAATGATAATTAATAATTAATGATAATATTTATGTTTTAATAATAAATTATAATTTATAATGATAATATTAATGTGTTAATAATAAATGATAATTAATAACTAATAATTAATTAATAATAAATAATAAATAACTAATAATGAATTATTGAGTTAATATTCAGAATATAAATATTAATAATGATAAGTGAGTAATTTTATTTTTTTTTTTAAATATTAAAAATAACATTTAGTGTATTAATATAATACATATTTAAATATTAAATATTAACCTTAATAATAATATTAATGTATTAATAATGATTAATAATCAATAACTAATAAATAATAGTAATAATAAATAGTGATAATGATAATTAATATGTATTAATAATAATGATAATTAATAATTAATGATGATTAATAATTAATGATAATATTTATGTTCTAATAATAAATGATAATTTAAAATGATAATATTAATGTGTTAATAATAAATTATAGTGAGCTCGGGAGGCTTCTTTCCAAGCTTTTTGAGCATAGGAATAAAATCTTAAATCAAAATAGATAATTTGTTTCTTTAGGTCTGATAGACCATTATTTGGTCTCAGCGGGCGTTAACCATCATCATCATCAATAATTAATAATAAATAACTAATAATGAATAATTGAGTTAATGTTCAGAATATAAATATTAATAATAATAAGTGAGTAATTTTATTTTTATTTTTTAAATATTAAAAATAACATTTAGTGTATTAATATATTACATATTTAAATATTAAATATTAACCTTAATAATAATATAAATGTATTAATAATGATTAATAACTAATAACTAATAAATAATAGTAATAATAAATAGTGATAATGATAATTAATATGTATTAATAATAATTATAATTAATAATTAATGACAATATTTATGTTTTAATAATAAATGAAAATTTTAATAATAATATTAATGTGTTAATAATAAATGATAATTAATAACTAATAATTAATAATTAATAATTAATAATAAATAACTAATAATCAATAATTGAGTTAATATTCAGAATATAAATATTAATAATAATAAGTGAGTATTTTTAATTTAATTTATTTTAAATATTAAAAATAGCATTTAGTGTATTAATATATTACATATTGAAATATTAAATGTTAACCTTAATAATAATATTAATTTATTAATAATCATTAATAATTAATAATTAATGGTTTATTAAAAAATATATTTTTAAAATTACAAATTATTAGAGATACATAGTGCAAAGTTGGCTCACCTATACACCATGTGAGGATGAAGAAGTGTTTAAGGAAGGATAACCTTTCAACCAATCTTTAACAACCTTTCAATCCCCTATCACTTATAAGTTTAGATTTCTTGACACAATTAAGATGACTAACATAAAAAACCGATTCATATTATTGCAGTACTTGTTAGGTAGTTGTATTTTTGTTCTTAGACTAAATTAGTCATTCATGTTATTCATTTTTAGTTGTATTACTTATTAGCTAGTCACATATTTTAACCCATGACTAAATTAGTGATTTATGTTAGTCATTTTTAGTTCGGTCACTTAATATTTCTCATTTTTGGTAGTATTTCACCTGGAAAGGTTGTGGTGACTAACTTTTTTAGTCACCTAGTCACTAATTGCTCATTTTCTACTAGTTTTACAAATGTCTACACTCCATAGCAAAATGGAGTAGCAAAGAGAGTGAATCACACCTTGTTAGGGATGGAAAGATCCATGCTAACTTTGAAAAATTTAAGTCCTTTATATTGGGCAGAAGAAATACATATAATAGTCTACTTAAGGAATAGGTCTCCTACTACTTATTTGGATGGAGTTACACCATATGAAGCAAGGTTTGGTTTCAAACCTCGAGTCAAACATCTTAGAGTTTTTGGTTCAGTGTGTTATGCATTATTTCCAAAATAAAAGTGAACTAAGCTTGATCCATGAGTTTGAAGTGTAAATTGATTGGATATTCTAATGAAAATAAGGGATATCGTCTTCTATCCAATGGAAAGTTTATTGTCACCAGGGATGTGATATTTTATGAAACAGAAAGCAAGAGTTCCATAGAGATAGAAATTCTTCTACAGAAATTGGAAACTAAGGGAGATAAAAAGAAAAGAAAAATGCAAAACCAACCAAGTAGACAACATTGGTATGAAATTGAATTTCCTTCATCAAAAAATGGTTCATCCATCTCATCCACTTCATCTACACCATCCGGACATTCTGGTAGTTCATTTGAATCTCCTAGCAGTAACTCATCTGATAGTGACTCTCCGCCCCCTGAACCTTCAGATGATAGAAGAACATTTGTTTATATCAATCCACTTTATAATGATGGTGATTATTCAAATCCACAAAAAAGTGCACATCAATTGCCTAAATGGGTCATTCAACTTTGAAGGATGTCAGGCCAGATAAACAAAACAAAACAAAAACACGAAGTTCACAAAGAAATGAAGAAAAAATTTCCTTAATAACAAATTATTTTATTAAGTGCTCCACATACAAAGAGGCAATAAAACATATAGAATGGAAAAAGGAAATGATTGAATAATACAAGGCAGTGATGGAAAACAACACTTGGAAACTTGTTGACTATCCCAAAAATTTGAAACCCATCGGATGTAAATGGGTTTACATAATTAAGTATATGCTAGATGGAGACATTGACAAAGTACAAAGAAAGTTTTGTTGCTAAGGTTTTTTCATAGCAGGAAGGAATCAACTATGAGGAAACATTGCACCTACAGCAAAATGGAACACCATCAAATTAACACTTGCATTAGAAACTCAAAAAGGATAGAAATTTCATCAGATGGATGTTAAAAGTGCCTTCCTCAATGGATACTTGGAGGAAGAAGTATATATGACACAACCTCTAAGTTTTGATATTGAAGGGAAATAACACAAAGTATGCAAATTGATCAAGGCTTTATACGGATTGAAACAAGTTCCATGAGCGTGGTATGCCAAAATGGACGAGTACCTTTTCAAACTTGGATTGAAGTGAAGTGAATATGATGATACTTTATATGTACGCCAACACAGTAAAAATATGGTGATTCTTGTTATGTATGTGAATGAATTGATCATTACTAGGAACAATAATGATCATATTTTGCAGGTAAAGAAGGAGTTGCAAATGGGTTTTAAAATAACTGATTTGGGATTACTTCACTACTATCTTGTAGTTGAGATATTCCAACATCCAAACCATATTTTCATTTTTCAAAGCAAGTATGCATATGAACTTCTTCAAAGATTTGTAATGCAATATTGCAGGCATGTTCCCACCCCAATGGAACAAAGCTTGAAACTTTCAAAATTTGAAGGCGAGGAATTGGTGAACATTACTACTTATAGACAATTGATTGGCAGCTTGATCTATCTAACAATAACTCATCTAGACTTATCTTATGCAGTCAATATTCTATCCTTATTTATGCATGAACCAAGGGAAATCCACTGGAATGTAGCAAAAAGGGTCCTTAGATATATCCAAGGGACAAAAGATTTTGGTCTTATTTACAAAAAAAACTAAGAAATTTGTACTTGGTGGATATTCAGATGTGGATTTTTCTAGAAGTATTGATGATCGGGCACCAACCTCGAGTTATTTTATGAACATGGCATCGACTGCAGTTTCTTAGAGTTACAAGAAGCAAGCTACAGTGGTCACTTCTTTGGCAGAAGAAGAATATATATCAGCATGGGAAGCAACATATGAAATTGTTTGGTTGCATAGAGTTTTGCAGGACTTGGGCATTCCTCAAGTAGAAGCCACATCTTTATTTATCAACAACAATTCAACCATAAAGCTTGCCAAAAATCTAGTTTTTCATTAC
This sequence comes from Pinus tabuliformis, assembly GCA_031772625.1. Lineage (NCBI taxonomy): Eukaryota > Viridiplantae > Streptophyta > Pinopsida > Pinales > Pinaceae > Pinus > Pinus tabuliformis. The sequence continues at coordinate 1,681,863,438 of CM062820.1, forward strand.
AAAACAAAGAATGTGGATGCAAAGTATCATTACATGAGAACATGCATTGCAAAGGATGTCATCAAGCTGATATATTGTCCTTCGTAAGATCATATCTCATATATTTTCACAAAACCACTTGGCAGGATCAAATTTACTAAGTTCAGGGATGAACTTGGTAATTGTTGTAATGTATCTTTGGATCAAAGGGGGGGATATTAGATGACCCAAAAATACATATACTATAATATAATATTCAATTATCTAGAATATTAAATTAGATATTTGAGACATTTTAGAATAGCTAATTATTGTAAAAGATATAACATCTAGAAAGGTGTCATTTCTTATGAACTAATTTAGGAAAACAGTCAGAATTTTTTAATGAGAGAATTAAGTGTAAATGGACACTTCTAAATGAAATAAGTGATCCATAACAAAATTATTTTAGGAAATTAGATTATTTAAATATTGTTTCTCTTCTTGCAAGAGTGTTGAGTGATGGTGTGTAAACTATTGCAGATTTTATGTAATTTTCTTTTCATTATTAATAAAATTTGTGTGTCTGAGGACACGTGTTCTATTAAAAGGGAATAAGAAACCCAAGGGATTAATTTTGAAACCGTTAGGGATTATAAACCCTACTAATATTAAACCCAAGGAATTAATATTATAAACCCAAGGTATATAATCCCTATGATAAATATTATAAACCATAAAATAAACACATGGTTGACCATGGCTAACCATGATTTTAAACCAAAGGGATATTAAATCCTAGGATTAATATTTTAAACCATATGAATAATATTACACCCTAGGAATAAGAACCCCTAGATTAATAAACCCATTGAATTGATATTATAAACCCAACGGGTTAATACTAAAATCCCAAGGGATTATAAAGCCAGGAGGGTAATATTAAACCCAAGAGATTAATATTATAATCCCAAGGTATATAAACCCTAAGATATATACTATACACTCTAAAATAAACATAATTGACAATGGTTTACCATGGTTGATTTTCATATTGAGGCAATCTTTGTCACAATGGGACATTGGACCATGGTTGACCATGGTTGATTTTCATTTTGAGACATTCTTTGTCACAATGTGACATTGGACCATGGTTGACCATGATTGACCATGGTTGACAACGGTTAACAATGGTTGATCATGGTTGATTTTCATATTGAGAGAATCTTTGTCACAATGCGACATTGGACCATAGTTGACCAAGATTGATTTTCATATTGAGACAATATTTGTCACAATGTGACATTAGACCATGGCTGATTTTCATATTGAGAAAACATTTGTGACCATGTGACATTTGACCATGGTTGACCTTAGATGACCATGATTATAAACCTAAGTGATTGATATTAGACACAATGGATTAGTATTTTAAACCCAAGGTATATAAACTGTAAGATAAATATTAGACACCCTAAAATAAACACGGTTGATCGTGGTTTACCATGGTTTATTTTCATATTAAGACAATATTTGTCACAATGTGATAATAAACCATGGTTTATTTTCATATTGAGACAATCTTTGTCACAATGTGACATTGAACCATGGTTAACCATAGTTGGAGATGGTTGAGAATTATTGACCATGGTTTATTTTCATATTGAGACAATTGTTGTTATAATGCGACAATAGACCATGATTGACCATGGTTGGCCATGATTGATTTTCATATTGAGACAATCTTTGTCACAATGTGACATTGGACCATGCATGATTTTCATATTGAGAAAAACTTTGTCACAATGTAACATTGGACCATGGTTGACCATGATTATAAACCTAAGGGATTTCTATTCAACCCATGGGATTAATATTATAAAGCATATGAATAATATTATACAATAGGAATATGAACCATTAGATTAATATACCCAAGGTATTGATATTATAAACCCAAGGGAATAATAAACCAAAGGAATTAATACTAAAAACCCAAGGCATTATAAACCCAAGGGAATAATATTAAACCCAAGGGATTAATATTATAAAACCAAGGTACATAAAGCCTAAGATAAATATTATAAACCATAAAATGAACATGGTTGATGTTACGCAACCAGCTCAAAAAATAGAAGAAAAGATAGATCAACGACCTCAAAATTAACCTCTTTGAGGCGGAAACCTCCTTTACATTAGACAAATGAACAATTATTGGATAATACAAATGACAAGACCTCCTTTCTATTTATAGGAGTCTAAGGAGTCACAATATAATCAGAGCTGACATAACAAATAATAATGTAAGGGCACAACAATAACAATAGTGGGCTTTTATGGGGCACAATAATAACAATATGGGACAACATAGGCACAACCATAACAATAAGGGGCTACAATGACAACAATAATAAGGGAATACACTAGTATTCTAGGGACCTAACATGCGCCTCTCCTTCAGAAAAGAGTTTTCCTCAACGCTTGAGTAGTTCTGGATGCTTCTATATAAAATCCCCATCCTAGCTGTCGAGTTCTTTTCCCTGTGACTGCTTCAAGTTGTAATATGATTTTTCCTTCCTCGTCAAGTTCTGGCAATATTGTTTGAACTAGGAGTTTGTCACCTATAACCTTCTTTAAGCATGAAACATGGAAAACTAGGTGCACTTAGGAAGTTGCAGGAAGCTCCAATTTGTATGCCATAGTATCAATATTTTGCAACACCTTGTACAAACCAGAATACATTGGTGATAAATTATTATCCTTCTTAACTTGCTTGAGTGGCATTTTGTTGTATGCTTGTAGCTGTATAAATACCTAGTCACCTACATCAAAACTTCTTTTACTGCGATGTTGATTTGCCTATTGTTTCATTCTATTTTGCGCAAAAGTGAGTTTATCCTTTAAGAGTTGGAGAACTTGTTGTTGATGCTCGATGTGATATTCCACTGCTTGAACCTTGAAAATTTCTCTTGAATATGATGTGATGGACGGTGGATGATATCCATAAAGTGTCATAAATGGGGTCATTTTTGCTGCAGTATGGAAGGAAGTGTTATATCACCATTCAGCTAGAGGCAACCATTTGACCCATTGTGTCTATTTATCATATACAAAGCAACGAATATATCCTTCCACACATTTGTTCACTATCTCAGTTTGCCCATCAAATTGATGATGATAAGATGAGTTATGAGCTAACTAAGTACCCAGACAAGAAAATAATTATGTCCAAAAAATTCCAATGAAAATGGGATCTTTGTCACTTACAATAATCTTTGCGTTTCCATGTAGCTTTTGAATTGTTTCCATAAATGCAGTAGCAATTGTACTCGCTTTAAATGGATGAGCTAATGCACAAAAGTTTGCATACTTAGTAAGTCTATCAACTACCACCATGATGACACTCTTTCCTTCTAACTTGGGTAAACATGTGATAAAATCCATTGAAACCTCCTCCCAACGTTGACTTGCAATAGATAAAGGTTGTAATAGACCTGAGGTATTAATTGTTTCCACTTTATTTTTTCAGCAAACCAAACATTCTGCCACAAAATTTTGAATATCAGATTTAAGTCCATCCCAAAAAAATTCCTTCTTAACCCTATGGTAAGTTTTTAAAAATCTTGGTGCCCTCCTAAGGGAGAGGTGTGCAATTCCATAAGAATCCTTTGTTTGAGTTGGGAATTCTTACAGAGGTATAAGCGATCTATGTACCATAACAAATAATTTTTCCAATTTAATGTATTAGATGTACTGGGATCTTGTTGTAACTTTTAAATGAGTGTCCATGCCTCTTCGTCATTCTTCCATTCATCCCTTGCTTCGTTTATCCAATCTAGTTAAATAATAGAAATGGTGCAAAGCAAGGCCTCCACATCCTCATCATTTCTTCAGAGTGCACCTGCAACAACATTTTTCTTCCCTTTTTTGAACATGATTTCAAATTCATAACCCAACATCTTTGTGACCGATTTTTGTTGCTCTTTTGAAGATAATCTTTGTACTAAAATGTATTTAAGACTATCATGATCTGTTTTTACCTTGAAGTGTCTTCCCATTAGGTAAGGTCACCATTTCTTAAGTGCATGTACTATTGCCAACATTTCCTTCTCATAAATAGCTTTGTGTAAATACTTTCCTTTGATTGGACGACTTTCCAAAGCAATGGGTCTTTCTTCTTGCATTAAAACAACACCAATTCCATTTCTTGAGGTATCACATTCCACAATAAAGGTTTTTGTGAAGTTTGGCATAACTAACACTAGTGCTTGGCACATTTCGTCTTTAAGATGTTCAAAGGCCTTCGTTGCTTCTGCAGTCCAAGAAAATGCATCTTTCTTCAATAATGTTGTTAAAGGTGTTTCTATTCTCCCATGGTTTTTAACAAACATGTGATAATACCCTGTCAACCCAAGAAATCCTCGCATATCCTTTATGGATGTGGGGATTTTCCATTTCTTAATGGATTTAATTTTTCTAGGGTCTACCTTAACACCTTCATGAGATACAATATGACCCAGATATTCTACCTCTTGGACTCCAAAGAAACATTTGGAGGTTTCTTTATATAATTATATCTCCACCAATAGTTTGAGCACCCTGTCAACATGTTGAACATGATCCTTCCAAGATTTGTTGTAGATTAGTATATCATCAAAAAATACTAACAAAAATTTTCTAAGGAAGGGTTTGAAAATGGAATTCATCAAACCTTGAAACATAGAAGGTGCATTAGTAAGGCCAAAAGGCATGAAAAAAAATTCATAATGACCCTCATGAGTTTGAAATGTTGTTTACAGAACATCTTCAACCTTAATTTTGATTTGATGATATCATAAACAAAGATCCAACTTGATGAAGTAAATTGATCCATCCAATTCATCCAGTAATTCATCAATGACAAGAATCAGAAATTTATCTTTAATAGTGAGCTTGTTGAGCTGCCTATAATCTAGACACATACGTCATGATCCATCCTTCTTATGCACCAATACTACTGGAGCAAAGAAAGAACTTTGACTAGGTTGAATTATACCAGCCTCTAGCATTTCTACAACCATACGTTCAATTTCACTCTTTTGGGCATAGGGATATATGTAAGGCCTAACGTTTAGAGGAACACTTCTTGGAATCAAATGAATAGCATGATCATGATCACAAATAGGTGGGAGGTCTTTGGGAGTCTCAAATACCTTGGAATGATTGTCCAAGACTTTTTAGAGATCTGGAGAAATATATGATTTCAATGTGGGAACCTCCAGTGAACATAAATGTGCAATTATGCCTCGTTTTTCTTTCCATATTATTTTTTTCATGTTGTTAGAGCTGATTATCTTTCCTGGTTTCCCTGTGATACCCCTTAATTTGACTTCCTTTGTTTTTGAAAAAAAAAATCAAGAAGATTTCTTGAAAATTAAAAGCTATCATACCCAAATATTGTAGCCATTGGACTCCTAGCACAACATCAACACCACACATCGGAATGGAAAGAATTGGACTATTCAATACATATTCTTCCATGTATAACTTGATATTATGGCAATTTCTAGAGAAATTTATGGTTCCTCCATTTGCAACCATCACTTGACACTCTGGTGTAGGATATAGGAACCAATTCAATTCCTTGGTTATCTTACAATGAATAAAATTATGGCTACTACCCGAATCAATCAACACTATTACCTTTTTCTTCTTGACATGTCCTTCTATCTTGAGAGTTTTATGAGTGATAATTCTGGTCAATGCATTACAAGATATGGCCATATTCATTTCTTCTTTATCTATGGTTTGTTCCTAGTGTATATCCTCTTCTTTTGATGTTTCTTGTTAATTTTCTTCCTCCTCTTCATAATCTATGTAAAATAATTTCTTCTCGGCACACTTATGACCTTTAGTGTATTTTCTATCACAAATGTAACAAAGTCCTTTTTCTCTTCTTTCTTCCAATTGTTGTGGTTTCAACCTTGTAGTTTGTGGAAGGCTAGGGGAAACAACACTTCCATCTTTATAGTTGTGAGTAGTAAGCTTCCTTGTTGCCATAATTTTTCATTCAATTTTTCTTGCCAATCTGAATGCCTTCTCCAATGAATCAGGTTCCCAAAGGAAAACCTTATGTTGGATGTTATCCTTTAATGTCCCTATGAACACATCAATCCTATGCTCCTCTAGAATATCTTTTACCCTTATATTCAATTTTTGGAAGTCCTCAATGTTCTCCAGCATTGAGCCCTTTTGTTTGAGATTTATCAATTGGCTAAAAAAGTGTTGTTTTTTGTATCCTCATAACGTGCTATCATTTCTTCCGTAAAAATTGCCCAAGTGGAATTTGTTTATGAGAGAAAATTCATCTATACCATACAAAATGATCAGGTTCCAAATATAAAGTTGCAATATGTACCTTTTGTGTGCTTTTCACATTATGGAGATCGAAATATTGCTCCATCTGTAGTATCCATGTTACAGGATCCTTGCCATCAAACTTCCTCATATCAATCTTTGGAACATGATGGGTCTTCAATCAAGAGTCTATTAAATCATGATTAACATTTATTTTTTTCTCATCATGAGTTTCTTTTAATACCCTTTTGCCATTAATAAGCATTTCTTGTAGCAAGTTTGTCAAATCTATCTTCAAATCTTCGATGTTTCCTTTATATTTTTCTTCTATACCATCCATATTAGCTTCCATGTCATCCATATTAGCTTCCATGCCATTCATCTTAGCTTCCATGCCTTTATTTAAACCATCCATTTTAGCTTCTATTACTTTTTGTGAGAGTGAAAATTGTTGCATTTGGTCTCGTAATTTTGATATATCATTTTGCATTTCTTCCTCTTCTTCATGAGTCATGGTAGAGATTTCAGGTTGCTTACTAGGTGTTTCCATTTTCTTTATTCGAGGCATCAATTAATGATAATTATGCTTCACGATTTCCTTTTAATTCCTTCAATTTCATTTTTCAAACCAGACTTATGCAAAACTTTTGAAAGACTACACACCTTTTTTCACTTTGTAGGAGCTTGATATTGAATTTGTTGTATCTTTGTAATTTCATATCTCCAAGGTCTCAAATTTTGAATTATGGTAGCCCTCTGAGTCCTCGTTCCAACCCCGTAAGTCTGATCAAGATTGGATTCTCCAAGAAAGAGTTATTCCAAATCACCCACGATGACCTGATTATAGATTTATTCGGTAGAGCGAACTTGTATTAAGTGTCACATTTCACTATTTCGAACTTCAAACTTGAAAATGATACAAATAAAACTACAGTCTATTCTCATTTTGTAATGTTTTATGACATTTCAATCTGATGCTCAGAGATAATGTTATGACGATTTTCCCCAGGTCACTTCTTTGAGATATAATTCGAGAGCCTGCCAAAACCATAAATTCCTTGGATCATATTTCCAAAAATATTGTGAGAAAATATCTGAAATTAGCACTCGAGGTTCATCAATTTTTCAGCTCAAATGGATTTTAAATTCAACTTTTGAAACGTCGTACAAACAAAGTTATATAGAAAACTCCATGATGACCTGTTTGAAGCGGTGAAACCCTAGAATCCAAAGCTCTGATACCAATTGTTATGCAACCAGCTCACAAAATAGAAGAAAATATAGATCAATGACTTCAAAATCAGCCTCTTTGAGGAGGAAACCTCTTTTACATTACACAAATGAACAATTCTTGGATGATACAAATGAAAATACCTCATTTTCTATATATAGGAGTCTAAGGGGTCACAATATAATTAGAGCCGACATAACAATAATAATGCAGGACACAAAAATAATAGTAGTGGGCTTCTATGGGACACAATAATAACAATATGGGGACAACATGGGCAAAAAAATAATAATAAGGGGTTACATGGACATTAATAATAAGGGAATACACTAGTATTATAGGGACCTAACAGTTGATCATGGTTTACCATTGTTGATTTTCATATTGAGACAATCTTTGTCATAATGCGAGGTTGTAACATCGTTGACCATGGTTTATTTTCATATTGTGAGGTTTGAACATGGTTGACCATGGTTTATTTTCATATTGAGACAATATTTGTCCCAATGTGACATTGGACCATGGTTGACCATGGCTGACAATAGTTTACTATGGTTTATTTCCTTATTTAGACCATCTTTGTCACAATTTGATGTTGGACCATGGTTTACCATGATTATAAACCCAAGGGATTTATATTAAACCCTAGGATTAATATAATAAACCCTATGAATAATATCAAACCTAATAATATGAACCCTTATATTAATAAACTTAACAGATCGATATCATAAACCAAAGGTAATAATAAACCCAATGAATTAATTCTAAAACTACAAGGGATTATAAATCTTAGGGAATAATATTAAACCCAAGGAATTGATATTATAAACCCAAGGTATACAAACCTTAAGATAAATATTATAAACCCTAAAATAAACACAGTTGATCATGATTATAATCTCTAGGAATATTAAATCCTAGGATTAATATTATAAATCTTATGAATAATATTATACCCTAGTAATATGAACCTTTATATTAATAAACCCAGGGAATTGATATTATAAACCCAAGAGAGTAATAAACCCAAGTGGTTAATACAAAAACTCCAAGGGAATAATATTAAACCCAAGGGATTAATATTATAAACCTGAGGTATATAAACCCTATGATCAATATGATAGATTATAAATAAACATGGTTAACCATAGTTTACCATGGTTGATTTTCATATTGAGACAATCTTTGTCACACTGTGACATTGGACCATGGTTGATTTTCATATTGCAACAAAATTTGTCACAATGTAGCATTGGAACATGGTTTACCATGATTAACCATGTGAGACAATCTTTGTCACAATGTGATGTTGGACTATGGTTGACTATAATTAATTTTTAATTATTATTGATTAACCATGGTTGACCATGATTAGTTTTTAATTATTATTGATTAATCATGGTTGAATACAGCTGACAATGGTTGACCATGGAGTCAATTAATTACTAGTTACTAATAAAATATTAATTACTAATAAAATATTAATTACGAATAAATTATTAATTATTTATAATTAATTATAATTAAAACTTTATTATTATTATTAAGAATACTTAATTATTAATTAATTGAAATCTATTGTAATTTATTGCAGTGCATTGAAATCTATTGCAATACATCCAATTTATTAGATACATTGCAATCGATTCAATGCATCCAGAATATATTGAAAGCACTTAAAATCTATTCAATACATTGATTGCAATTTACTGAATGTATTGAATTCATGAGTATCTATTGCAATCAATACATTGCAATCTATTCATTGTATTCAAAATCTATTGAAAGCACTCAAAATATATTCAATATATTGATTGCAATCTATTGGATACATTAAATGCATGAGCATCTATTGAAATCTATTGCAATGCATTCAATCTAAAATTATTAAAATCAATTAAATCTATTTAAAATCTAAAAGCTATTGAATGGAGTAAAAGCTAATATCTATTGAATCTATCAATATCATATAAATATATTCAATGAATTCAAGTTAAATGAATTGAATTAATTTGTTATTAAATCAATTTAAGTTAATTAATTTGAGTCATGTACAATTTTATATCCATGTATACATAAACCTTACATTTCTATTTTCTTTTGAGAAAATATTTCTTACATTTTTTTTTCTTTTGTTATCACTGTTTTCTTTTTAGCATCTTTTCCCCTTTGGTTTTATTTTTTTACATTTATAATTAAACAAACACTCTTGAAAGCAATAAATGAATTCAATAAATTTGAATCTATTCAATGCATTCAAAATCTATGGAATGCATTTAAAATATATTCAAGGCATTGATTGCAATGTATTGAATGCATTCAACCTATTGCAATCTGTTGAATGCATTTTATAATTTATACAAGCAATTCAATCTATTGAAATCTATTATAATGCATTCAATCTAAATCTATTCAAATCTATTAAAATGCAATCTATTTAATGCATTTAATCCGTTGAAACCAATTGCAATGCATTCAATCTATTGATATCTATTGCAATGCATTCAAATCTATTGCAATCTATTCAAATCTATTGAAATGCATTCAATCTATACATACTTTCAAATATATTGAATGCATTAAAATGTAATCTATTGAATGCATTGATTGCAATATATTTATGCATTCAATCTATTGCACTCTATTCCAATGCATTCAAATCTATTGCAATCCATTGAAATATGTTACAATGCATTTAGTCTATTGAATCCATTCAATCTATTGAAATGCATTCAATTAGTTGAATGCATTTCAATCTATTCAATGCATTCAAAGTTTATTGAATGCATTTAAAATATATCCAATGTATTATTTGGAATGTAGTGAATGCATTCAATCTATTGAAATTTATTGCAATTTGTTGAATGCATTCAATCTAAAAAATCTATTGCAATGCATTTAATCTAAATATAATGCAAATCCATTAAATCTATTGAAACTAGTAAAATCTAATATCTATTGAATGCATTAAATCTAATATCTATTCAATGTATTAAAATTTATAAAATATATTCATATTATGTTAGATTTTAAGCTTTTGTGATTTTTTTAGAAAAAGATAGTTCAAATTATCCACAGTATTATATACATCTTGTAGACGTTTCGAATCCCAAAGGGGATCCATATTCAAGACACAAATAAGTGATAATTGAAAGAAGAGTCAAACCAGTTAGAGAATGTGAACTAAAGTTAAATGAAATTAAGTTAAATCTATTGAATAAATTTAAGTTAAAGTAATTTAATTTAATTAATTTGAGTCATAACCAATTTAACGTTCATCTATACATAACCTTAACATTTCTATCATTTTTTGATAAATTGTTTTTCAGATCTTTTTCTTTTGTTATTATTGCTTTCCAATATTTACATTAATTAAAAAAAAAAAAAAAACCTATATATTATTTAATTTAAAAATTCAAAAGATAAATTAACCTATATTCAATCAAAAAATATATATATTATAAATGTTAGAAAATATTTTAAATTGATTAAATAGTATATATTTCATTATATAAAACTTTTTAAATTAAATTAATTATATATATATAAGCTTTTTTTAATTAATTGAAGATATGTTTTCAAATAGATGAATCAATTAAGAATCTGAAAATTTCAAATCTTAAATTTATTATTTTCAATCATTTTTAACATAACCACATTAATAAAAGAAAATAAACCATATGAGTGTTTATGTCTTCAAGCATAATTATACATTTTTTGAAATGTAGACTATTTGATGTACATAACCAAAACTTGACATGATTTAATCTTGTAAATTTCACAAGAACAGGAAAATTATGAGAAATTTATTTAGAAGAAAAGAAATAAGTGTATAAACTACGGGTCATTAAAAAAAATTGCCCAATAGACTTTAAGTATTTAGATTGAAACTGTGTAACGCCTGCAATTCTCTTATTTTGCATGCATATCTAATGCAAGTGTATCTAACCTAGGTCAATTGTTTATTAGAGGAGTTAGTTTGCAGACTTAGGATTTATTTAATTATTTTATTTTCCTAGAGTTTTAGGAGAGTGATAATTCTTGTAAATAGGAGAAAATTCGAGAGTATTATGGAAGGTTTGAGAGGATTATGGATTAGTTAGCTCTTATCAAGGAGTAAGGGATTAGATGATAGATTTTATGGATTATGAGAGATATTTTGTGAGTTCGTTGAGGCTCTAAAACCTATTTTGGTTCAGATCCATTTGTATAAATTGAGGTAAGCCTATGAGGCATGTATGAGGTAGAAGTGTGTGAGTGAGTGTGAGGAATGAGAGGCCAATCATTGGGTCAGTAATTCTTAGGTAAAGTGTGTTTCTTTACTATGTGATTTTTGTAACTTACAATCTGACGGTCACAATATGTTTTAGACATGAAGTGATCTGATGGTCCGTTCTCTCCTTGGTATTATTGACACTTGATCCGTGGGTTAGCACCTGATTGGTCCATGATCTCTATTTAAAGAGAATGGAGGGTCATTTGTAAGGTGATCGTTAATAAATTGCCTGAAGTGGCCATGCTGGCTCAAGTCATGGACTATTTCCCTCTTTGAGAGTTTTAACCACATCAAGAATACTGGTGTATTGATCTATGATCTGTTTGTGGGCGGTGTCCTTTGGTAGAAATATATATTGAACAACCTCCTGGATTTATACAAATAAACTTCAGCCTTGTAGGTTGGCTTAATAAATCCCTTTATTGTCTCAAGCAAGCCCCCCGGGCTTGGTATGCCAAAATGGATAGCTTTCTTTTAGATATTGTCTTTTCTAGGTGTCATTCCGATAATACTATCTACACCAAGAAAGTGGGTAAGTCCCTTATCATTCTTGTTCTTTATGCTGATGATCTTATCCTTACTGGTAGTGATACCAACCTTATAAACCATGTGAAGTCGATCCTTAAAAATCAGTTTGAAATGACAGACTTAGGACACTTTCATTATTTTCTTGGTCTTTAGGTCTTACAATCCAAAGAAGGTATTTCCCTTTCCCATTCCAAGTATCCATGTGATCTTCTACGCTACCTTCACATGGAAGACTGTAAGCTAGCCCCTTATTCCTTTCAGTCTGGAGCCAAACCTTCAGTCACTTGTACTTCCCCTGAACTTGATGCAACCTTCTACCATCAGCTTGTTGGAAAACTTTTATATTTGACCCATACTCGTCCTAACCTTTCCTTTGTTGTTGGCCTTTTTTCTCGGTTTATGCAAAAGCATCTCCTCTATTAGTTGGTTTCATTAATTCTGATTGGGCTGGTGACCCTGATGATCGGAATTCTATTGCAGGTTATATCTTCACTCTTGGTTCTGGACTTATTACATGGGCTTGTAAGAAACAAAGTTCCATTTCTCTTTCTTCAGCAGAAGTAGAGTATCGTGGTGTCGTTGAAGCTAGTAAGGAAGCCATGTGGCTTCGTCATAGTCTGTCAAAGTTTGGTTTTCATCAACGACATCCGACCACACTTTGGTGTGATAATAAAAGTGCCATTCAACTATGCAAATATCCAGTCCAACATCAGCACAGAAAAAACATTGAACTACACATGCACTTTATCAGAAAGCTCATTCATGACCATGTTCTTGAAGTTCACTATCGTTCAACCGATGATCAAGTTGCAGACATCTTTACAAAGGCTCTCACAGAGGTGAATTTTACTAAACTTTGATTTATGTTTGGTGTTCAGGAAGTTGTCACTAAGAGGGGATAGGCTCTAATGCCTCCTTCCTTCTCCTATTGTGTCATCTTTGTACATCCTTCAATCCTATCCCAAGTTGTTCTTAAGGGGAGATGTTAGGATATTCTGACACATAGGAAATAATTGAGTATAACTTGGTCTAGTGTATAGTTAGGTAAAGTGTGTTTCTTTACTTTCTGTAACTTACAATCCGATGGTCACAATATGCTCTAGACATGAATTGATATGACGGTTCATTCTCTCCTAGGTATTACCGACACTTGATCCGTGGCTTCAAACTCGATTGGTCCATGATCTCTATTTAAAGAGCATGGAGGGTCATTTGTAAGGTGACCGTTCACGAGAGAAGCTTATGTAAAATTTATTTCTTTTACATTAATAAAATTCCTGAAGTGGCCACGTTGGCTCAAGTCGTGGACTGTTTACCTATTTGAGGGATTTAACCACATCAAGAACACTGGTGTATTGATCTTTGATCTATTTGTGAGTGGTGTCCTTTGGTGTTTCATCTGAGGAACTTACCCTGTAAATTCCTACAATTATTTTGTTTATTAATTAATCATTTTCTAATTTTTTATGTGCATATACTTGGTGTGTGATCTTCAGTTTAGTTTTATTTATTCTGTATGATCACTGTATGATTAGATGTTATTTTACCTATGTCAATATCGATTTATGATTTATGTTACAATTGGCATAAGTTTTGGAGAGTGAATATGTATGTGTAAATATCTATTTTTAAAATAAAAAGCAAAGCTTAATTCATTGCAACTACATAATTGACACAACTATAATACATACGGCTGGACATTCAAATTATGTAAATTACATCGTTTAAAATTCCAATAAAAATGGTGAAAAAATAAATATATATCAAAAACATTGAATAATTATACTTTGCTAATAAAATATGGTTGTGTAAGAGGAGTCATGGAAATCGTCAGCCTGTCACACAACTTAATTAATTTCATCTAACATAATTGCCACAGTTGTGAATGTATCCATGGACCCTCGATTCAAGTATGTGTCTATATAAAAAAATATCCAAAGTAGACATTTAACGAATTAAGAAGAATGTGCACCCATAGGCATACAGAACTATCTAGAAATATCTACGGAGGTTAATGTACAGAAGGTACCACCTACACTGGAGCATTGAAAACCACAAATTATGTAAACAAGAACATAAAATTTCATAAAAGAATGCTCATTTGGAAATTTAAAGTGGAAATTGGATATGCCTTTTAGAAAATGAAAAAACGGAGAAAAATAAGTACACACCAGAATTTACCACACTTGTAATCAAAGTGATGAAAACGAAGACCGGGTGATCTCCGTTTTCAGAATTTTTACACGCTCGATCCTGGGACCTGTGGGTTATGGGCCCACGAAGCCCCATTCTGAGACTTCTCTCCGCCAAGCCATCGCCTTTCCTTCGAGAATTTTCCAATGCATTACTGCTTACGAGATCCTTAGCTTTCAGATCTTCTCCCGCAACATCATCGCTTGCATTCTCGGCAAGCTCATCCAACGTGAAAGTTTCCACAAACACGTTGCCGGCTTCAGCCAGAACCTTAATCCTCTCTTCCTTAGGATCAAGCCGCCGCTTCTCTGGATCTCCCCTGTCTCCCTGGTTAAAGGTCTTCTCTTGGGCTTTCAAAATTGTATCAGCAAAACGATTCTTTAACAAGGCAGCACGATAACGTTTGTCTGGGGAGACCTGTCTCTCAGATGGAGCACTCTCCCCTTCTTGTCATGGATCTGCAACACTGCCGTTTTTATTTTTAACGTTGATCGCATTAACATTGCATCCACCCCCAGGGAATCAAACCCTGCTATTACATTTCAACTCCTCTGATTCTCCTTCGCCCCTGATCACCAGCACACCGTCCTCGATGTGCATTTTGACATTTTCTTTAGCCTGAAGGAATCCTCCCTCTCCAACTCGTCAAGCTCCCCCTTGACATAACTGATGGTATTCTCCAATCTGGGCTTGACCACGTTCTCGAGCGCATTGACCCTGCGATTCGTGGCCTTGATGGCCTCGTCGAGTGTCAGAAACGAGGTCTGCAACGAGGCCAACTCCACCAGTACCTCGACGGCCTTTATGTAAGCCGATCGGCAGAGCTGTATCTGCTGCCCGCCACTGTACCAACTTGGAAACTTCTGCATTCAAATAAAAAAAATAAAACACAGACTTAGTTATCTTCTTTGGCGTCCCAGGGCACTCTCGCCCCTTCACGTGGCCCTGCACTCAACACGCTTTCCAATCCGCGAAACCAGCCAGTGTTTGTTACACTGATAACACAAATACGCCATGGACTCTTCATTGTTTTCGGCTTCCAGGCATTAAAACGAAAACAAACAGTTAAGGCAGGGAATTAGTGAATGTCAATCACAAAATTCCTTGAGGGGCCTGACACATAAAATTAAAAAAACACAGAACAGCCACAAATTCACAAGACGTGTTTCCATATCAATTCACAAAGACGCATTTTTAATAATTACAGTCTCATATTACAATTTAAGGCATTTCAGCCTTAATCCAGATTGCTCTGGCAATTACATCTTGCCCACTTTCACGCGCACAGGGTTTTTCCTCTTCTTTTCTTCTTGATTTACTCAAGAATCCTTGAGTTCTTATTACACCTACATTCAGTTTTTTTAACTGTTTTTTAACTAAAATTAGTTCATTAACCGAATCTTGGCTTGGCTGTCCATGTGGTTGTCCACTTGTCCTCTTCCTCTAATTTTCTTTCATTGAGGTGTCAGGATGCTCCTGCATCACAAAGTGAGGTACATTCAAGAAAATTCACGCAGAAATGTTTCTAGAACTGTATCCAATGCCTTAATAAAATTTTAATTGAAAAGATTTCAAACCATATCTCGAATTTCTAATTTGCACCAGGCTTGCGAATTTGTTAGTATTTGACTGCGTTGGATGAAAGTGTAATGCTAACACATATGTTCAATCCAACCCTAGATATCATTTGAACTACTTTTAATATTTAGTTGTTAGTTAGGCCGATAGGCCTTCTTTTGAATCACTGCATCTCCAAATTTTCCGGAATCCACCATGTGCTCCTCCATTCTCGAAGGTGGGTTCTCCATGTTAGGGTTTTCTCATCACGTTTTGACACCTACGTTTTCTATGAACATTTGCCTTCCCATGGTTTCCCTCCAACGGTTTCATCCTCGGGGTTTTTCTGTGTCCAACACAATCTATCGATATTTCTTTTGCAAGAAAAAAAAAGGAATGTTGACAAACATTTTTTCCTTATATTAAAAACAATGAGTTTTTTCCCCTTTTTTTCTTCCCTGTGAATATGTACCATCTATATTTATTTTTCTCGTCTGCTAAATAATTTCTCTGCATGCTTTTCATTTCCTGAATAACAAAAGATATAAATAAAAAATATTTTTTAAAAAGCATTTCCTGAATAGCAAAAGATATAAAAAATATTCTTTTAGTTTTTGTAGTTTTTGTAGTTTTTTTTTTTTTATTTCTCAAAAAAATATTTTCGTTCTCTTCGTTTCGTTGTTGAACACAACCTATGTAATTTTTTTTTGGAAATATGTTTGTTTAATTTTTTGTTAGAAGGTTTTTTTCCTATAAATAAAATCACACTTTTTTTTTAAATAATGCCTCTAATTTTTCTCCCCCAAAAAAAATTGGGGCAGACATCTTCCCCTTGAAAAATTACTTTTGTATTTTTTTCTTTAAAAAAAAAATTCCCTCCTATGTGTTTACTGTCGAGAAAAATATTGTCTCCGTTTTTCACATCCTCAAAAAAAACATTGTACATTATTACTCACATTTTGAATACAAAAAGATACAAATTCATTTTTTTTGCGGTCTTTATTTTTTTTTCTCTCTCTTAAAAATGTTATCCTTCTGCGCCTTTCGTGGAAAAAAACATTGTTCTTTTTTTTTGTCTTTCAATGTTACAAATGTATGCCGTCACACGTTTCCCTCTGAAGCAAAAACTAAGCTCTGAGCAAAAAATAATTTGATGTGTTTTCCGGTAAAAAAAAGGATACAACATCTTTGCCTCTATGTTTTTCTGTAAACAATAAATAACTTTGTGTATTTTCATTAATTCCTCAACAACAAAAAATAATTTTCTTTTATTGTTTTCTCTAAAGAATAAATAACTTTCTGTATTTACATTAATTCCTCAACAACAACAAAAATAATTTTTTTTTTAATTTTTGTTTTATTTTTGTTTTCTCCTTTTTTTTGTTACAGGAAAATATGTTGCCTTCATTTTTTGTATTCCTGAAAAAAAAAACAATTAATACAAACAATTCAATACACATATTTTCATAAAGCGAATCTAAGACATGGAAATAAATGTAATATATTAATTTCACATCTTTAATAATATAAAAAACGTTATAACATTTTAATTTGCCATCCTTGTTTGATATAAGGATATAAAGTTAATTGTCCATTAACAATGGTATTATACCATTATAGTTTCACAACATTCGATGATATAAAAGTATTATACATGTTTGTTAGATATTTTTCGTTGATAAAAAGTTGATCTTGCATTCAAAACTATGTTGAGTACGCGTTGTGAGTTATTTTTCCATTTGATGAACTTGTGCTCGAAATGGTTCGTGCACAATGTATGTTCCTTCCCAAGCCCATTTTTGTTTTCGAAATATTGTTTCCATTTTATGCCATTATAAATTCTTTTAAATTCTTTGTATTTGTAATCTGTTATTCGTTAATTTTTTATCTACATTAGTATATTATTATATTATTATATGGCATAATGATGTTCGGCTAAGCCAACAATATCCACATTATTATGCAAATAAAATTGCATGTTATTAGTCCCAAGTATTAATCACCTGATCCATGGTGAAAACCTTCTTAAACCATAATGTTTTTAATTAGGTTTTATGTGGAAACGTTATATTTGACTGTTCAATAGTCTAAACCTTCATTAACCTTTCCAGCAAAACTTTATTCGCCCTCATAAACATTGGTTAATTCTATACTCCATGCATATTAACCAAGCCCCACTCTTAACTTTCGCTATATTCGAACTTAACCCATAAAACCTTTATCCGCTTTATTTCTATTATAATTCTTATATAATAGAAATATTCCACAAAGCACATGTAAACCTTACCTTTCCGCCACCTTGCACATTTACCGATGTTACCTTTATCACGTTCAGTCTCCACCGTTGATTTCACTCCACCAGATCAACGACTGTCGCGTCGTATCACAACTTAAACACATTCATTCTCCGGAACTCAAATCACTTAACTCGTGTTGATAAAATTCTCGGGTCCACTCCTTCCCAAGCCTTATCGGCTTCAATCTCTGCCGTCGATCTTACCATTCAATCTGACGGTTGTTGGTCCACCTGATCAACAAACCTAATCGGTGATCCTCCACCGTTGATCAAAACCCATTTGATCCAACGCTTAACAACATATCGGGTGAGCCACTTGCACGAGGATTACCCACCCAATAAAGTGGTTTTCTCTCTCCTACGGTGTGGTACATGTTGGTTGATTAATGGGATCGGGTGACGACTCCGAATTACCACCCACCACTTTTTTTCCACTCGATAAACCATTTCCGCCTACGAAACTAATTTTCTCGCGCATTAACGCTTACACGTTTTTCCCATGCGATAACCGTTGATCTAACGGATATTTTGATCTGACGATCCAGATCAACTTTCGCGAGCACTTGGGTTTAATCTCCGTAATTCATTTCTTGAATCCATTTTACATGATTTAATCATGGTCGTCCATCGCCTTCAGCCTCGTTTGTTGATATTATAGATCCAACGACTCCTGTGCATCATTACCTCATTTCTTCATCCTTCCCTTTACATCGTGTTTATGCCATTTCTTTAATTTTCTTCTGTGGTTTCGAATTTCTTCCAGAGTTCTCATCTTTAATTGCTCTGCCACACAATTTCCTCTTAATTTAACGTTGCATGCTCTTAACATAGTCACTCCTAAATCTCGACTTTGATCCTTTGAATGGATTCAAGCGATCCAATAGCAATCATTTATATCGCTTCTTCTATGTGTTCTGCTCGAACTCCACCTGCAACCTCTGCTACACAAAACTTGCTCTAGTTCACACATATATTATAACTAAATTACTCCATACACACACATAAACTCAGAATCGAGTTATTTGTATTAATAGATAGGTATTTACACAGGAACTCTCTCCTTGGCCCGATCTTCTGTATCAGTGCCCTTTGTTTTCCTACCTGCCCGTAGGCTTACAATCAAACCTCTAACTCACACCTTTAACTACTAACTTAACTAACTTTTCCTTTGTCTTTTTGGCTTACATTTATACAAAAGGATTCTATAACCAATTCTTGGTTTAGATCCATAAACTTCTCAACAAAATCCTAAAATCTCATCTTTATCCCTAAGGATCCTCTCTAATCCACAAATCATGAAACCAACTTCTAATCTAATATTTACAACTGACTCTCAAATCTTTCAACTAGCCTAAATCTCTCATGTTCTCCAACATTCGAGAACATTTACAAATATGTCTCACTATACTTAACTAAATCCCTTTTCTAACTTCTCTCATTAAAATCACTCAAAATCTTAATAATTACATTAATTCAACACTTAGGAAACCAACTTCCTTAAAACACAAGACCTCCTATGTCTACTAAAATACAATTATTTTCTTGAGCTGAATGCTCCTGCATGAGACTCCAAAGGTAGAAAACATTCATGATCTCCTGATCATGTGTCTTCATATATTGATAGAAAACCTCGAGCGTCCCAAACTTTAGTTTGTAGTTGTCTGAATGCTCTACACCTTTGCTGCTACTGTATGTCTGCTATCTTTTGTTTCATCTTCCTCTCTTTGTCAATCAGGTTCAAAATCTGATTGATCATGCTTCCTGCTACTGTCAATCTCCTCCATATGGAATGTTTCATCATGAACTGCCATAATTCTTCAATCTCCATCTCCAGCACATCCTTGGGCTAGTACATACTTTGCCACTTACTTCTATCTCTTTTTCTTTGTTTCAGGGTGTTGTTTTTGTTCACTAACTCTTCAAATTATTGTTCTTCTCTTTGAAATTGTCGAATTCTTACTTACTCTTACTTTTTCTACTACGCTTACTTTTTTTGCCTCCCTTTCATCCTTACCCTTTTTCATAATTATCTCTTTCTGCATTGAATCCTGATTTTCCAGCATTCTCTCCAGAAATTGAACATCTTTGTTCCATGGATTAAATTCTTCCACAGAATCCTCTTCTACCGTCTTTACTTGGCTGCTCATCTGTGCCAAATTTCCTCCAGCATCTGCAACTAAACCTGCACTCACAAAACAATTATTAAAATAAAAAACATAAGGCCTCAGTGCCTCTTCTTCCTTTGGAAACACTTCAGTATGCTACTCTAATTTCTCCTCTTCTATCAGCACATTAGTATGTTGATTCAACCTCTTTAAAGAATTCTCTAAAGCACTCTCAAGACTATCAGTTAGTCTCCCCTCCACATCATCTGCTCTAATGATGTCTTTCTTCTCTTGTCCACTGTAGTGAACTCCTTCCTCTGCAATCACACTGTCATACTCTGAATTTCCCAACAAATACTCCAGCAACTCAATTTCTTTGTGACACTTCATAAGTACTTCATCATTACTTATGATTCCTGCATTTATACACAAATTATCAGTTTGAAAATTACAAGGTTCAACAATCTCAACTGTTGCTTCACATATCAGTTCTTCAAACTAAATTTCATCTCCTTTCACAAGAAATTTTTCCTGTGTTGTCACAACTTCAAACATCAATGTATTACTAAATTCTTTCTGCTACAATAATTCACTGTTTTTCTCATTCAAGATACATTCTCCATCATTCTTTACTTCAGAGTTTTTATCTTCTAAAAGATACTCTTTCATACTTTTCACAGCTTCAAAAAATTTCTCATCCTCTACAAAACCTGTAATCACATCAAAATTATTAGATTCAACAATATAATATTTTACATTCTCCTGTTGGTCTGCATTTGTCCAACAGTTCAGAAAATTGTCAATAATTCCTTCTTCTTCACCCAGAACTTCACCCTGCTCTGGTTCACAAATGGAAACTTCCATTTCCTACTCAGCTTCTTTGAGTTTTTCCATCAGCCACTTTACTTTCTTCTGTTGTAGCCTTCTTTGTAACTTAGACCACTCCACCGGATTTTTCTTCAAGATCCAACCTAATCTTTGGTTTTCCTCAAGTATCATCCTCAATACACCGAGTTGTTCTTTCATCTCAACAATCTCTTTGTCAGTTTCCTCTTGACTCATTATCTTGCCATTTGCCTTGGCATCCTCCTTCTTCACTTTTCTTCTGCTGTGGTTTTCCTCAGAACCTCTACTATGACTATAAGTAGCCATCTTCTTCTCCATCTCTATGAGTTCTTCACTCACTCACTATGAGCTGCATTAAAGCCTCTACAACAGAAATTCCTCCATGCTGCCACTTACCTCACCAAGCTTTCTTTGTATTTGTTCTTTTGGCAAGCACTTGGTTCTCTATCTCTAGAACTTCTTTTGAGCACTTCTCTCTGCTCCTTCTAGGCTTCAATTTATCTGCACCTTTTAAGAACACAATTATCCTCTTGTATTTCAATCACTAATGAAATACTAGGTTCTGACCACGTCTTCTTTCACTTAGAAACTCTTACCAGCTTCCTTCATCCCTTAAAAATTCTACCCACATCCTCTGGGAATTGCCTTTGTGAGCTGCAACAATACCTCTGCAGTAACAAGTCTCCTTCTTGCTACATATGCCTCACTAAGCTTCTCTCCTCCAAGCTCAGTCGTTTGGCATCTCTCTGGTTCTTTCCTCTGGAACCAATTGAGCACTCCTTCCTCTAGGTTGCTGCAATTTTCTCACCTTCTTATGCCACTACCTGTGTGTCGATATAAAGACCTCAAACTCTCCAATCTTCAAATCAAATTAAAATAAAAACATATCATCTCACCTTCAAGATCTCTACATGATCTTGTTCTACCATTCACCTTCACTTTGAATGGTTTTTCCTCTGCTTCTCGCATCTGCAAGTTCTGCTACACATTATCTCTATGTGCCTACTGTTTGTCAGATTAGAATCTGATCTCCTCTTGCCTGCATACACATCTTAAAACATAACTCTGTTCTAAATTTTCTCAAAGAAATTTTCACACAGAATTTCTTTGTGCTGCTTTAATACCAAATGTTTCAACCACAATTATGCTCTAATACCAAATAATGTCGAGCTAAGATGACAATACCCACATTATGCAAATAAAATTGCATGTCACTGGTCCCAGGCCTTAATCACCTAATCCATGGTGAAAACCTTCTTAAACCAAGGTTTAATGTTCTTAATTAAGTTTTATGTAAAAACATTATATTTGACTATTCAATAGTCTAAACCTTCATTAACCTTTCCAGTGGAACTTTATTCACCCTCATAAAGTTTGGTTAATTCTATACCCCGTGCATATTAACCAAACCCCACTCTTAACTTTGGTTGTATTTGAACTTAATCCATAAAACCTTTATCTGCTTTATTTCTATTATAATTCTTATATAATAGAAATATTCCACAAAGCACACGTAAACCTTACCTTTCCGCCACCTTGCACATTTGCCGATGTTACCTTTATCGCGTTTAGCCTCCACCGTTGATTTCACTCCACCAGATCAACAGTTGTTGCATCGTATCACAACTTAAACCCATTCATCCACCAAAACTCAAATCACTTAACTCACATTGATAAACTTCTTGGGTCCACTCCTTCCCAAGCCTTATCGGCTTCAATCTTCGCCATCGATCTTACCATTCAATCCGATGGTTGTTGGTCCACCCGATCAACAAACCTAATCGAGGATCCTCCATCATTGATCAAAACCCATTTGATCCAACGCTTAACAACGATATTGGGTGAGCCACATGCACGAGGATTACCCACCCGATAAAATGATTTCTCTCTCTTGCAGCGTGCTATGTGTCGGTGGATTAATGGAATCGGGCGACCACTTTGAATTACCACTCACCATTTTTTCTCCACCCGATAAAACCATTTCCGCCTACAAAACTACTTTTCTCGCGCATTAACGCTCATGCATTTTCCCCATGCAATAACTGTTGATCTAATGGATCTATTGATCTAACGATCCAAATCAACTTCCGCGATTCACCTTCCGCAAGCACTTGGGTTTAATCTCCTTCATTCAGTTCTTGACTCCATTCTACGTGACTTAATTTCGGCCTCTCATCGGCTTCAGCCTCGTTCGTTGATATTATAGATCCAACGACTCATGTGCATCATCACCTCATTTCTTCATCCTTCCCTTTACTTCGTGTTTATGCCATTTCTTCAGTGTTCTTCTGTTGTTTCGAGTTTCTTCTAGGGTTCTCGTCTTTAATTGTTCTACCACAAAATTTCCTCTTGATTTAACGTCGCATGCTCTTAACACAGTGACTCCTGAATCTCGACTGTGATCCTTCGAATGGATTCAAGCGATCCAATACTATCTTTCATATCACTTGTTCTCTGTGTTCTGCTTGAACTCCACCTGCAACCTCTATTACACAGAACTTACTCTAGTTCACACAAATATTATAATTAAATTACTCCATACACACACATAAACTCATAATTGAGTTGTTTGTATTAATAAACTGGTATTTACACAGGAACTCTTTCCTTGGCCTGATCTTCTATATCAGTGGCCTCTGTTTTCCTACCTGCCCGTAGGCTTACAATCAAACCTTTAACTCACACCTCTCGCTACTAACTTGACTAACTTTTCCTCTGCCTTTTTGGCTTACATGTATACAAAAAGATTCTATAACCAATTCCTGGTTTAGATCTATAAACTTCTCAAAAAAATCCTAAAATCTCATCTTTATCTCTAAGGATCCTCTTTAATCCACAAATCATGAAACCAACTCCTAATCTAAGACTTACAGCTGACTCTCAAATCTTTCAACTATCCTAAATTTCTCATGTTCCAACATTTGAGAACATTTACAAATATGTCTCACTATACTTAATTAAATCCCTATTCTAATTTCTCTCATTAAAATCACTCAAAACCTTAATAATTACATTAATTCAACACTTAGGAAACCAACTTCCTTAAAACACAGGACCCCCTATATCTACTAAAATATAATATCTACTAAAATATAATGATTTTCTTACGCTGAATGCTCCTGCATCACATAATAAAAAGTTTTAATATTTAAATATCGTTATTATTATATATGTTGCTATTAATGTGGTTTTAATTTATTTATGTGGTTATTAATTATATATTATTTATGTAGTTATTAATTATATATTTAGGTGGATTTTCTTTTTGAATCAATGCACTTAACTTTTTTACCTTTCTTCTCTCTAAATGACACCTTACCCACCTCTTCTTCTCTTGACATTTGAGCACCATATTTACGCCGAAGTTACAGGTCATATTTATATAGAGGCTCGCCAATTACTTTTGACTGCCCTTTTGTTCTGGAGAGTCAATCTACTTCGTTTGACGAAGAAATTATTACAATGAAAATTTTCAATAATCCCTTGTTGTTTGCAATATGGATGCTATCTACAGTTTCCGCAACAAAATCTTGTGATCATTGCCTTCACAAATCCAAAGTCTCCTAATTCACTTGGGCTAATATTAATGGTGCATGTGAATATGGGAACTCTACAACAAGTCTGATTACTCGTGGAGGACTAGTCATGGAAAGCACAAGTGCCAGAATATACAGAGAAGGTGTAGGATGTGGCGCCTACTATCATATAAGATGCATAGATCCAAGCGTTTGCAGCGAATCTGGAGTGAAAGCTTTGGTTACAGACTTCACAAATAGAACTGAGACAATTTTTTTTCTTTTTCTTATCACTATCAATAGTAACTCAGCCACAGTTCTAAATTTTGGAAAACCATAACAAAATATATTATTCAAAAGTTAAATTGAATTAAAAATTTGTAACTATGACTCATGAAATACAAAATACATTGACTTGTGAAATACAGAGAGTTTGCTACAAGACTTGTTCAAAGTACTTAAATCCCATATTAATTGACAAATATGGTTTGTAATACAAACAATTTTCGTGGTCATAAGCCAATAGATCAAACTCTCAAATATGAAATTCACTAAATGAAAACATACAACATATATGTTTAATTGAATTTTTCTCAATGATATATATATATATATATATATATATATATATTAAAAAACTTAAATTTAATATAATAATAATTATTTGCTTAATTATGGAAATCCAAATATAATTTTTCCAATTTAACAAATCTATCAGCTTCTCTTTACACCTTTTGGGGCAATTGCTAGTTATATCATGATTGCAATTCAGTTAGTGATTGATCAACTCTTAAATGAATCAGAGTAATTGGAACTTGTAAACCTAAACAAGGGACCAATTCAAAGTCAAAGGCCAAAATTATGTAGTTGTTGAGTTGCATGCAAAGAAAGGTTTGAAATGATCGAACGAACAGTTCCAGTGATCTAATCCAAATAGTGTTTCGGGATCCCATCTGGTCACTAAACAAACTCTGTCATTAGATACCATGCCCGCGCTTGCCAAATTTCATGCCCAAAGTCTGGGTTCAAGAAATTGAGGGTGAAGCCAGGAAACCCGTGTATCACCATCTCTCAGACATCAAAAAAACAAGCAGTACAAAGATCCACCAAAAATATTCAATACAATTACCTCCTAACCCGTTGTGGCAATTATTTTTTTTATCCTATTTAGGGCAATGAAATGGTTTTAGACCACTTTGATTAACACCCGACCTAGTGTCTCAGTGACCATATTGAATTTAATATTCCTTTGTGTTTTTCCCATGTTACTTTAAACAAAGTAGCGAAGAGTATCTGATAAACTGAAAAACACCGCCGGAAACAAGAAGTAATCCACGTATCGCCAACCTTATCTTCTCTCCATATTTTTTGTCTTGGAACTCCACAGTATGCATACTCTTTTTTTTATATGTGAATCCAAATGACGTTGACACTGTAACAGTGATCAATGTCGCCTCTCTAACATTCCACCTTCGACGTGGAAAGCTACAACTGAACCTACCACACCGCCTATTTGAATCACATGTAGTTAATCTTAGATCAGCTCTGTTCTTATCTATAAATTTTTATCTACTTGAGCAATGCAAGGCAAGGAAATGCCTTCCATGAATAACAGATCTATGGTTTTTTGTTCTCCATTCTTATTTCTTGTGTTCTCCATTTATGCTATAATTTGTTTATGTGCTCTATTTTTCTCCTATCAATTGGTATCATAACCTTCTTGATGCCTTATTTGACACCCAATCTCCTCACCTGCAGAATCCCATCCGACAATGTCCACCACTAGAATCTGCGAGCCTTTGTCCTCCATTCCTCCTTTCAAGTTGAGAACATAGTCAATGGGTATCTCTACTCCACTAGCCTCACGTACTCGGGAGGAATAGATGCCAAGCCACTCAATTTCAGGTTCTCCACTCTTGTCGATCCCATGATAACTGACCAATTGGAATTTACTCGGTTGTATTATCATCTGTAAGTTCGAGGCAACCCAAGATTCAACTGCAGGGATTTGCAGCAGCAAGGATTATAGAGCACCGGCATGGAAGGTGGAAGGCATACTCCAGTGGGACTTCGGTGTTGGGTTCGTAGCACACAAGAAGTTCAATATAAACTTCTTGGTTGCATTCTTACTCCAAATAATTTCTTACATGATTGCATTCTTACTTCTTGGTTGTGTTGGTATGTTTCTTGGTACATAGGTCGTGGACAAATTAAAACGGAGTGGATATGTTAGCGTGAAACATATATAATTATATATGTTTTATAAATGTTAAGTTTCTTTTAATTAAGTTATGCACACTCTTTTTTAATTATTATAAATAAATAAAAAGTAAGAGGCGGCTATATATATAGGACATTAATTTTTGGATTTTTATTTTAAAAAAGTGTAGTAATTAAAGCTTTATTTTGTAAGAGCAATTTGATTTTTGGGGTGTTAATTTTATTGGGAATGGAGATAACAATAGTAGCTGACATGGAGAAGTTGAGCGGGGTTAATTTTTCCTTATGGAAATCACAGATGGATGACATATTGATTTTAAAAGATCAATATTTGTCGATTGAGTGAACAACAGAGAAACCCTCATCGATGACAAATGAAGAGTGGAATAAGCTATATAGAAAGCTGATTGCAACAATCTGCCAATATCTAGCAAAGAATGTGTATTTCAATGTGTCTTGAAAAAAGATGACAGAAGGATTATGGAAGAAGCTCCATTATCTATATGAGAAGAACACGACATCAAACAAAGTGTTGTTGATGAAGAAGCTTTATAATCTCAAGATGAAGGACAGTACTTCAGGTGCTGAGCACTTGAATGAATGCAATATTATTACTAGTCATCTTGCCTCTGTTAAAATAATTCTAGATGATGAAATTATAGCTATTTTGTTAATGTGTTTTATGCCAGAAAACTGGGGAAATTTAATTGTAACTATGAGCACTCCGGCACTTGCAGGGACCCTGAAGTTTGATAATGTCAACAGCGGCTTAATGAATGAGGAGTTACGACACAATTAAATTACGGAAAACCAGGGAAGAGAAGCTCTATCTCTAGTCAATCTTGGTAGGAGAATTGATCGAGGTCGACAAGGGAAATCAATATCAAGAGGCCGATCGAAATCAAGGAGGGGCAGGATCATCTTCTTTAATTGTGGTAAACTCGAGCACATGAAGAAATAATGTCGAGTCTCGAAGAAAGGAAAAAAGAATTAGAGACCAGCCAGTACAAATCACAAGTCATCGAGCAAAAATGAAGGTGAGACTATTGTTCTAGTCACAGATGGTGATGTGTTATTTATTGTTTGAGTAGATGATGCATGTTTATATACATCTAGCAATAGCTTTGATTGGATCCTTGACTTTGGGGCATCTCATCATGTAACCCCATGTAAAGATAGTTTTGTTGCATATATTCCTCGTGATTATGGTAGAGTGCATTTGGGGAATAATCATTTTTCAGTATTGTTGGAGTGGGAGATGTCAATATCAATATGAAGGATGGACAAGATATATTGTTGAAACAAGTGAAGCATGCACCAGAAATGCGCATGAAGTTGATCTCTATGGGACGACTGGATGATGAAGGCTATTCCACAAGCTTTGGAAAAGGAGGCTGGAAAATTAGCAAAGGAGCATTGGTCGTGGACAAAGGACCCAAGATAGTAACATTATATACATTGAAGGCAATGATAGAAAAAACAGATTTGGTTGTTGCCACAAATGAAGGAAATTAGCAGATCTGTGGCATAAGCACTTGGGTCACATGAGCGAGAAGAGCTTAAAAATCCTTGTTGGTAAAAAATTATTGCCATGTTTGAAATCCTATAATCTTGATGTTTGTGATCATTGCATATATGATAGAAAAAGAATGGTTTCATTCCTTCGAGGTGGCCATGACAGGAAGAAAAAATTGTTAGAATTGATACACTCAGATGTGTCTAGGCCTGTTAACATTAAGTCAATAGGAGGAGCATCATATTTTGTAACATTTATAGATGATGCCTCCAGGAAGGTTTGGGCCTCCCCTATGAAACGTAAAAGTGAAGTATTTGAAATATTTCAAAAATTCCATGTTGTTGTTGAAAGAGAGACTAACAAATTGCTCAAAGCTTGAGAACATATAATGGTGGAGAATATTGCTCAAATGCATTCAAGGAATATTGTAACAGGTTTGGCATAAATCATGAGAAGTCTATGTCTAGTACTCCTCAATAGAATGGTGTCACAGAAAGGATGAATAACACCATTATGGAGAAAATGAGAAGTATGTTTTCCAAATCTAGTTTGGAGAAGCATTTTTGGGGAGAAGCAGTCAAGAAAGCTTTCTATCTAATAAATAGATCTCCAACTACATCCTTGGATGGAGGCATTCTTAAAGGAGTTTGGACTGGCAAGAAGTTGAATTGTTCTCATTTGAAAATCTTTGGATGTGAAGCATTTGTACATATTCCCAAAGAAAATAGAACTAAGTTGGATGACAAATCTATGAAATGCATTTTTTTGGGATATGCGGATGAAGAATTTGGTTATCGTCTATGTGATCCAGTCAAACATAAAATTATTAGAAGCAGGTATGTTATATTTAATGAATCAAAAATGCTTAAGAGGAATCTAGGTGAGGTGGAGGTCAAGAAATTTATTGAAAGGTTTGAAGAGCAACAGGAAAACATCGCACCAATGCAAGAAAATGGACAACAAATTCAAGAACAGAAAGGACAACAAGTGGAAAGTGATGAACATCAAGAACAAGGAATCTTGCAGGAACCTTTACAGGAGATTCAACCTAATAATGCAAAATAACAGTTGGTTCGTATATCTTTTAGGCCTCATAAGCCTTCACAAAGGTATCCTCATTCAAACTATATATTGTTGACTGATGAAGGTGATCCTAATTGTTTTCAAGAGGCTTGTAAAGTTGAGTATAATAAAGAATGGAAGAAAGCAATGGAAGAAGAAATGAACTCTTTTCTGAAAAATAACACTTGGGAGTTGGTAAAGCTCCCAAAGGGTAGAAAGGCTTTACAAAACAAATGGTTTTATAGAATTAAGCATGAAGGTGATGAAAAGAAAAAGAGGTATAAAGAAAGGCTAGTGGTGAAAGGATTTGCCTAAAAACAAGGTATTGACTTCACTGAGATTTTCTCACTTGTTGTCAAAATGGCATTCATTAGAGTCATTCTTGGTCTTATTGTTGCATTAAACTTAAAATGTGAATAGTGAAATGTAAAAAATGATTTCCTCCATGTTGAATTGGAGGAACAAATTTATATGGAGCAGCCAAAAGGTTTCATAGAAAAAGGCAAAGGAGACTTAGTTTGCAGGTTAAAGAAGAGCCTCTATGGGTTGAAACAAGCACCTCAACAATGATATAAGAAATTTGATTCATTCATGTTGGAACATGGTTTCCATAGGTTGGAAGTTGACTATTATGTCTATATCAAGAGGTATGATCAAGGAAAGTATATCGTATTATTCTTATCTGTGGATGGCATGTTGATTGTTGGGCATGATTAAAATATGATCAATAGGTTGAAGAAGGATTTGGGCAACAAATTTGCAATGAACAATTTGGGTCCAGCACAATAGATATTGGGCATGAGGGTCATGTGTGACAGGGAAAACAAAAGGTTGTGGTTGTCACAAGAAAAATATATCAAGAAGGTGTTTGACAGGTTTAATATGAAGGATGCCAAGCCAGTTGGTGCACCCCTTGCAGCGCACTTCAAGTTGAGTTCTGAGTTATGTCCTAGTGATGACAAGAATAAGGAAGAAATGAGTATGATTCCTTATGCTTCAACAGTTGGCAACGTGATGTATGTCATGGTATGTACATGACTAGACATTGCATATTTGGTGGGAGTAGTGAGCAAGTTCCTTGCCAATCCAGGAAAGCAACATTGATAAGCAGTAAAATGGATTTTGAGGTATCTCAAGGGTAATAGTCATTACTGTATATGTTTTGGTCATAATAAGATTGTGATTGAAGGATTTATAGATGTAAATATGGCTGGAGATATGGACATTAGAAATATACCATAGGTTATTTGTATACATTTACAGGTGCAGCAGTATCTTGGGTGTCAAGGCTACAAAGAGTAGTAGTTCTCTCTACAACAGAGGAAAAGTACATAGCTGCAACATAATCTTGTAAAGAGATGTTGTGAATGCAACAATTCCTAGGAGAGATAGGAATAAAGTAGGACAAGTATGTGCTATATTGTGATATCTAGAGTGTCATTAACTTGGCGAAAACCCAGCATTTCACCCAAAAACCAAGCAAATTGACTTAAGGTAGCATTGGATCCATTAGGTGTTGTAGGAAGGACAATTATTCTTGGAAAAGATCCGTACATATAGGAACCCTATTGATATGCTCACTAAGATTCTATCAAGAAATAAGCATGAGTTATGTAGAGGACTGGTAAGACTCGATGTGACTTGATTCATGATTCTTCATTTGGCTTCAAGTGGGAGAATGTTAGATGTGAATCCAAATGACATGACACAGTAATAGTGACCAGCATCGCCTCTCTGATACTCCACCTCCTACGCTGAAAGCTACGCTGTCCAGACTGGCGTCATCCATAGCTGAACCTACCACAACGCCCATTTGAATCACATGAATTTCACATGTAGCTAATTCTAGATCAGCTCTGTGCTCATCTATAAACTTGCATCTGCCTAAGCAATACAAGTCAAGGCAAGGCCTTCAATGAATAATAGACATTTGTGGTTTTTTTTGTTCTCTTGTTTCTTGTGTTCTCCATTTCTGCCATAATTTGTTTATGTGGTTTGTTTTGCTCATAACACCTTCAACTTAACAATTCCACAATTCTAGTTTAAATAATGAATGCGTCATCGAATAAATCAAATAATTTTATCTATAATCATGGTCATTTGATACATACAGTGAACTCTCCCTAATGGTGTACCATCCTATGAGCCCTGCATACCCTGGACCCACATCTTCGATGCCAAAATGTAACTAGTGCAAATGATTATCTTCGAAGTGGAGCTAGTGCAGACGAAATGGGTTAATTGCCAGATTATAACTAAAATAACCACTCAATCGAATGCGTAGCTTGGGCACCTTGGGAGACCAGTGGCCTGCCACATGTGTGTCGCTCCCTCCACGACGATAGCTAAATGATGGTGTGAGAATAGGAATGAAACACGCAGACCGTTGTTTCATATATATTATTTAAAATATTTTTAAACCCTTTTATAATGCAAAAAAATGAAGCGGCTCAGTGAAATCACAACCGTCAAAAGCTCTATAAGATGAAACATATTCTATTGATATGAAATGGTCGATATATTTTGAAAATTTTTTAAAATCTACAACCTCACATCCACCCTGACTTTATATATACTTCCATCAGCAAACAAGCAAGGAAGCATGTTGCTGGTAGTTCCAAATCACACTCAATGGTGCGAGATTCGGAAACCAAGCTTAACTAAATCAAAAAATCCTCAAATTTCGAAATTTGGAGGCACAATGTTAAGACTTTCTGATCATATGCAATATCATAAAATATGAATATTTGACTATTTTTTACAGCAGCACAGCACAATTTAAATCCAAGCAAACAAACCTATTTCAGAGATTAAATTTAATGCGATAAAATTAACTTAGAAATGAGTGTGACTCACAAATAATGTCTTTATTATGGGAGAAAGGTGAGTGTGACTGAAACCATCTTTTTATTATGGTTGTGGGTTAAGTTTTTAATAAGTCTTTTTTATAACTTTTATATTCTATAGAAAATATTAAATATTATGTAGGTTTATGATTGATTTATAACTTCACTTAATTGGTTAAATATTAAATTATTTTTATTTGTAAATAAGATAAAAATATAATAAGTTAGTCATTAATTTTAGTGTTTGGAATCGATTGAAAAGTAATCTTACTTGTGTTCTATAATACCTAATATATCAATATAGTCCTTGGTTTTGGACTAGATGGATAAACTATTTAACTATTTAGAAAATTGTTGGGGGTTGTCTTCAGGTCGACAGCCAGCTTAGTGTCAATGTTGTATCTTTTTTATCATTTCCTTTTCAGACTAGGTTGGAGACTGCTTTCTGGATTTTATAATATAAACGTTTTTCCTTTTAATATGAAACTCATTTCTCTAGAAAAAAACACATAGGATGTCATGTCACGTCCACATTTTTGTGACTATTCATCCTTCTTGACAACGTGGAATGCTGAGTCAACAACAATTCTAAACCTAAACAAAGAGAAGGGGTATTGAAGATCGCCAAAAGGGAAGATATCCAATGATTAACTTGATAATTTAGACATAAATTCTTTAAATCAAAATATTCTCGATTATTTCTAATTGGGAGATATGAACTAATTATGTTATAAGCTAATTAGCTAATTTTATATATATATATATATATATATATATATATATATATATATTCCATTGATTTTTAATAATAATAATAATAATAAATTAATTTTATTATTATTTTAATTAGTTAAAATTTTAAAATATAATCATTTATATATATATAATTTGTTAATAAAGTGTTTTATTTGAAATAATATATGTGCTCATCCCAATTTAATTAACAATTGTTATGTTATAGTTTGAAGTATTATGTAAACCATGAAGGTTTTTTTTCAAAAGGCAAAAACAATATTGGTTATTTCATTAAGAAATCAAATAATGCATACAATAAAATAAGACAAAAATTGTCCAAAAACACTTCACACACTTATTAAAAAAAAAAAAAAATTGACCATCCCTGTGGATCCAACAGTAGTATTTATTCCTATAAAAACTGGCGGTCCAAAAAAACACTACATGATACATACATGATGGTTCCAAAAAGGTGTGAAATTGGAAATAATAAGTTTGAAAAGGAAAACGTATGTATTTGAGTAAGAGAACAAAAATCATTCCAAAACTCAGCTAGTGAATAGGAAAACTGTCTTTTTCAACCTAATTTATAGAATGCTATTCTTCAAAGGAAATAATTCCAGAATTTGAGGTGAGATAAGATAATTATATTTATGTTATTTATGTTCAACTAATGACCACTATATTGATAAAGAGTTTTCCATTGAATCCTTGTTGGAAGTAAATGGAACTTTTCATTTATTACTCGTAGGATTGAATACTTGTAGAGAACATTTACCCATTGTATAATACACATCGAGTCCCCCATCAACATGTAAATGGTATATTTTTTTTAAATAACCAAAATAAAGAGATTTTAACATACTAAACTCGGTTTTGGTATTTGTGCCTTGTTCTAAATTATTCTATATTTAATAAGATTTATTACTAAAAAATCATAAAGGCACCCCATCACACACATCCTTAGGAGACTCCATCAAAAAAACCTATCGACAATAAGATTTATTACTAAAAGGTCATAAGGGCACCCCACCACACACACCTCCTTAAGAAGCTCCATCGAGAAATCCTTTCAACAATTCATCTAGAGTAAGGGAAAGTTATATAGACAGAGATTAGAGGTAGGTTTCGACGTAAACTAGTCCTGGAAGAAACTAATAATTCTCACAACTACCACCTCCAAATTTGTATAAAAAAAATTCATTAAAAAATCAAGCCAACCATCCATAATAACAAAATATATAACCACTTTTATAAAATTAAAAAGGCTGCATAGTGTTATAGACATTTTTGTGCCTAACAGCATGAAGCATGAAATGTCGATAATCTAAGGGATCCAAAGTCCCTAAACATGTTGTTCCTACCCCTAGAGGAACAAGGTCAGCAAACCACAGCACTGAAAATCAGTTCTCCACCTGAAAACACTCAAAAACAAGCTAATTCTGGATCATGTCAACTGCTCCACTGAGCATCTGCGCTGAATGTCAACTGCTCCACTCTGTACCTACGCTGAATGTCAAATCTAATGAAGGCTACCTGCGCTGGGCGAGATTGGCCAAGT
Organism: Pinus tabuliformis; assembly: GCA_031772625.1. Lineage (NCBI taxonomy): Eukaryota > Viridiplantae > Streptophyta > Pinopsida > Pinales > Pinaceae > Pinus > Pinus tabuliformis. Next base: position 1,681,898,222 of record CM062820.1, read on the forward strand.
GGCACAGTCATTCTGCAAGGTGTCAAATGCCCAGGAAGCTTCCAAAATGACACTTGGATCAGGGAATTCGCCTTGTGATGAGTAAGAGGATCTAGATCTCCAAGTGGAAGCAAGAAACTCCAAGTGGACTCAAGAACTGAAGTATAACTGAAGTGGGAGAGGACACTAGTCAGCTTCATGCCAGCCTCAAGCTGACTCATCCTTTCTCCAAATCTCCTATATATATAGAGCTCTCTCATGAGGTCTATGGAGGCTGGAATCTTGTGAATGTAAGGAAGTGCTGTTGGTTTGTGCATAGAACTATTGGGTGATTTGTTTGAAGGAGGTGAAGAGGATATTTCTTTCTGCTGGGAAGTGTTGCTGGATTGGGCCTCTTATGGTTGTAACACTCTCAGAACTTTACTTCTTCCATTAATAAAGCATTTGAGGTTCTTCTATATGCATGTGTCTCTGTGGCGTATTGATGCTTGTATATTTGATTTATTCTAATCCTTGAATCAATTATGGATGTATGCTTCTTGTAGTTTCCTTTTCTTGTGCTTTTGCAGGATCTTTGTGTAGCTGGGCCAGTGAAAGAGCAAGGAGCTGGGAGTAAGCAGCAAAGAGGGAAGATTGGATCAATCATTAGCGGAAGATAACGGTTAGTGGATCTCTTTCTCCTCTCTCTTACATCTCATAAAGAAGTAATCTTGAATAGCTTTGCATTCGGTCGTTGCTGAGGTACTATCACCCTTAGAGTGGGATAGGGTCATTCCGTATTGGATACTTTTCCCAACAACAAATTGGCGACTCCACTGGGGATTGTATCTTGTTGGTTGTTTGTGTTTTTGCTATTCATTTCATAAACACAGGGAGTACCGAATCGAACTGCATTTGAATCTTTCAAATGCAAAGTAGAGGGCAGCTACTCTAGCTCAGTTGCTGGGCAAGTTTATGATTTGAAGAGCTGATCCACAAGGACTCTAATCAGCTCTTAGTGATAGCTTTTCATCCTCCTTGTCATCCCTTAGTGTGTCCTTGACTGATAGCTTCTGATTTGGCCAAAAAATGTGAATTTTTGAGCAATCTGTGACCCGGAAACCAAGAGAAACGAAAGTTTCGTTCTTCAGTGCAGGCTGTGTGAAGGCTGTCTGCATTTCAGTGCAGTTCCCGAAGGGGCTACCTGCGCGAAGGTCAAACTGCCTATGTACCACCTGCGCTGGACCAGTCTTGCCTTGTGCTACTGGGGTTTCCTGTTGTTTCTTGCCCTGTTTTCACTCTTGTTTTTGCTGCCTGTTACCAGTCAATGTGCCTATCAGAAACCAACTTTCCTTCCCACTATTCCACCTCGGTTGTATAAAGAAACTGTGTTTGTTCTTTGTGTATTTCTTGTATCATTTACAGTTTCCCATAACGAAAGTGAACTAGTCTTGCTGTGACCTCTTAGATCTAGACCTGTGATAAAGTGTCGTTTTGATCTTAAGAGTTAGTTTGTTTGCTGTTCATAGCTGATTAAGCTTATGCTTTCGTCATTTGGTTTGAATTTATATATTTCTAGTGTCGAAACAAGTAAATCTTAAGGTGTCTTTAGATTTTGGACAAGCTTGTTTGCTTTCACTTGAAATTGAATTCAAAGTTATACAACAGCTTTCTTTTTGTGTCGCACAAACATTAAGGAAGAGAAAAGAAATACTTGCATTTTGCATATAAGTTTGTATGTTGATTTAGGGAAAAAGTGCATTAGTGTATGCTCTTTGATCTGTGTGAAAAGATTTTGTCTCTCTTTTCCCTCAGTAGTTAAGATTTTCATAAGTCGAAAAGATTGAAAAAGCTTGCTTCTCATCTTAGACTGCATTTAGGAATTTGTATCAAAACATCTCGTGGTGAACCTTGAAAGGCAAACTTTAAAAAGATCAACTTAAAATATATTGAATGAACCTAACAACGCTTTGAAACATAACGCAAACACATAGAGGTCTAAGCTAGAGACGTGTTCCGGCGTCGTTAAACGTAGTGACTGTCGATCTCGACGAAGGTGGGTGATTCCTCCTGAGAGTCGATGGCACTAATACGGACTTGTGCTCCCACGTACCGTCGCGTATATATTGGGAGACCCCTATAGGCATATATCTTTTATCCATAGGAAGCCTTGTCGGCCGCCCTACTGATCGCAATGCAGTGAACACAGCATTCACGAAGATCGACCACCCGTACCGTAAAACGTATTCTGTGGTTTTGCGAAAGGTTTGGCACACCCTCTGCCTAGATCTCCAGAGCAGTTTCTTTTGGCCTTTTTCAAACTCTATAACTGAAAAAGTCCAACCGAGCATTTGTCACTTCGGGCTCGTTAATACATCGAAGGAGACTAGAGTCATCTTTAGCTTTTTCTCGACTCTTAAAAAGTGAAAAAGCAAGTTGTGTCTAAAAGCGTCTAATAAAATTCATTCAATTCGGAAACACAATTCCTCTTTTAATATTTTAGTTGATCGAGTAATCCGCAATCGTGGAAGAAAGTCAATTGAAACCCCGTCGTTCGCGGAGGCTTACGAGCCAACCGTCTTTGTCCCCGGAATCGAAAACAGTACGGGCAAAGCGAACTCGTTTAACCGGTTCAAAATCTCCTTTGAAAGTTGAAACAAGTGTTCCAACTGCATCTGAGGTTCCGGTTACTCCTAACATTTCTGGAAACCCTGCCTCTATAGAAGAAGTCCAACAGCCATAGAAGGACAATAATACTGATCCTAGTCTGGGGGCAAATACTTATATAACTGAACCAGTTCCATCTGTAACCGGTCCAGAGAGTTTTGTTCCTCAAACAACTGTCACTGTCGAAACAACCACTTCTTTGGCACCAGAAATATTTTACGGACCTGACGGTCTTCCTCTTCCACCGGGTTTGATTGCGATAGAGGAAATTGCAGAGGATCCGCAAGCAAGTACTCCAACTCATTTTGAAGTCGGGGTCACTCTATTTCCTTCATCAGAAGTTAATCCACCACGAGTGGAAGTCCCTGTAGAATCGCTAGGCAATCTATTGGATAGACTTAAAATGTCTGAACAACCGTCATCATCCAGGACTGTGTCAAATGACACAGCGACAGCAGAAGCCCCTGCTGTCACTCCGACGATGTTTGCCGGCATACCAGCTGTCCCAACTAGCTCTCAACCGCTAGAAGGAGTCCACCAAGGGACTATTTCGACAGTATTGTCTGTTCTAGTTTGTTCATCCGGAGTAATACCCGGTAACTCTTATGTTGAAACTCGCCAAATTGATCCATTTGCAGGTCAATTTGGGCCATCTAGTCCTCAAGGACTAACAATCCCTCTGAGTTCCGGATTGCTACCATATGGAGGGCAGTATGCCCTTTCATTACCTCCTCCGGGAGGATATCCATATGACAGTTCTCAACAGTATTCAGGTTATACTGGAATTGCATCAAGTAGTTGGGTACCTATGCTACCTCAACAACTAAGGATTGTATATTCTATGCAACAGTGTGTACCTGTGACGAACATCCCAACCACACCGGCTATTGTAACCGTGTCGCAAGTTCAAACGATACCTGTTACATGTCAACCTCAGATTTCTCAAGTTGTAATGCAACAGTCGCTTGACCATGGGTCACAACCACAATCGCCAACTGGTGGGACAACACAAGTACAAACGGGTACAATTACCCCACACCTCGGTCCAACGGTTAGCATGGCACAGCAGAACATGGCTTCACAGCCATGGCTTGTACAATACCAACAACCGCAATTCCAGCAAGTGTACCAAGGTTCTGAGCAGCAGATCTTTGTGAACAGTGGACAACCGTATATCCAAAACGGTCAAAACCAACCACTTTACAGTGGTCAAGTCCACCAACCGTATCAGTCATACCAACATCAATTACATTATGCTAGTATGCAAAGACCCACTGCTCAAGCGATTCCATCGTACCCTGGTTACTTTTCGCCTAACCTGAATCAACAGTTACCATTCGTGGCAACTTTAGAGTTACCCGATTTACACCGTTTAACCAACGATCCGATTGCTTATGCCCCTTGGTGGCCAGCGATTCCTCATAAACTTCCATCTGACATTCCTAAATTCAATGGAAATCCAGGTGAAGACCCATCGAATCACGTGATGACTTTTCATCTGTGGTGTTCATCGAACACCCTTAACGATGATTCGATAAGGCTTCGCCTTTTTCAGAGGACATTGACAGGTCCAGCGGCTAAATGGTATATTGAATTGCCAAGAGCCTCTTTCGACAATTTTAGTTCCCTAGCCACGACTTTCTTAACCCATTTTCAATTACCAATAAGGTATGAAACGGGAACAGAAATATTAACCAACTTCAAACAGACAACTGCTACCCATATATCTGATCATATACATGAGTGGCGTCGTCGTCGTAGGATGGTGAAAATATATGTTCCCGATCAGTTATTAGCTAAATGGTTTATAAAGTCGTTACTTCCGGCTATTACGGAAGATGTGGCCAAGGGGGGAGTCGTTACAGAGGAGCAAGTCATTGCTCATGCGCAGTATTTGGACTTAGTTTATACTCAGTCCGGCACGCTCTATGACAAAATACTTGACGCCCCTAGACCAGAATTTTCAATTCCTCCCCCTCCTAAATCAAATAGTGACTCTCATGCCGGTGACGGTGTGATTGGCACGGCAAACACGAAATCGACAAAGGCTTCGTCAAAGAAAGCCCGTAAGAATTCGGATCAAAATGCAAAAGAAGAAATTCTTGCTTCGGAAGTAAATGCCGTATCAGAAGATAAAGGCAAAGAAACCAATCAACCAGGAAGCAAGAAAAAGCAAAACAAAGGGAAGAAGAAGAAACAGGGTGAGTCATCCCCTGGAAAAAATTCTTCAAACCCTCCTGGGAAAGGAAGACAAAATTATCCATGTCTAATATGTGATGATAAGGATCATAACACAAAGAATTGCCCATTCAAAGCTGAGTTAAAGAGGTTCTTTAAAAGTTCCCAAACCTCAGCTGTGTTAACTGATCCATTTCCCAACCCAGGTCAAAATCTGGTTGATAGTGGAAATGCTTCCCCGTCGCAAGTCCTTATGTTGTCGGTTTCGAAACAGCAGAATGATGCTTTGATTTCGACAAGGAACAAAGATTATGGGAATCCTCAGCTGTCGAACGAAAAAGGTAAAGATCAACCAAGTAGTTCGACGACAACTTCGACAGAAGTTGTACCACCCATCATCCCTGAATTAACAATAAAACCGCCAAAGGGTGTAGTACACAAGTCGACATTTAATCCTCGCGCCAGAGCAGCGCAGCATTATTACATAGTGGAAGATTTGGCACAATCACCATCCGCTATGTCGACTCTTGAAGTATTACAAAAATGTCCATCCCAAAGGCAGGCATTGTTATCAGCAATTGGTGGGGTTGATCCTAAGGATTCCAATCTTGTATCCTTTGATCACAAGGGATACGATCCTCAGTTGCCAGCTCAGCTAGCTTTCCTTATTCAAGTGAAAGCCCTCAACAAAACTGTTCACAGAACAATAATTGATGAGGGTGCCTCGACATGTATTATGTCGATGAGTTGCTGGAAAACTTTAGGATCTCCAACCTTGTCACGATCATCGACGACATTAAAAGCTTTCAACGGAAGGACTTATACCCCATACGGTATCCTTAATAACTTGAAAGTTGAACTAGGAGGAAAAACGGTGGAAATTGATGTTGAGGTCATTGATGGGAATCTTGACTATAACATCCTACTGGGTAGACCATGGATTTATGCCATGGCGGCTGTCGTGTCGACTTATTTTAGGAAGATCGCATTCCCGTTTGAAGGAGGGATTATGATCGTCGACCAACAGAATTTCCTCCCTAATGGTTCACAAGTTACAGGAAGCATTCCCATGATCCATGAAAGCAACCATTCAATTCAAGATATCGGAGTAGGATTATTGAAAGACCCCACATTGATGGGAACTTTCGCGCTACCGCCTCCTATTTATATAGGAAATGTACCTTTTGTAGCAACCTGCAACATGATATCTTCCACGAAGGTCAACATGGATCATTCAATGGTTTTGCCCCCAAGCCCTTTAGAAATATTGTAGCAATCAATGTTTCAAGCATGGGAGGTGAACCCAAATCAACGCTCGTCAAGCGTTTGGGTAGATAGGTCTAGAGAATATGGAACCCCATTAGATCCTTGGTCGAAAGTACATGGGACTGACGAAGGAGTCTTACAATCAATGATGATTGAGGGGGCACCATGGAATGATCACCACCATCGTTCCCTTCTTCCGGAATATGAAGAAGATACTCAAAGTGACCTTTATCACCCTTCAGTTTTTGAATTCCTAACAAATACTGTAAACACGGTGGATTCCGAGCGAAACCTATCCAATATTGAAGAGACTATAGCCATAAATATCTCGACTAAAACAGATGTTGTAGAGAATATTTATGTCGGCAAAGGTTGTTCCCCTTCAGAACTGGAAATATATAACGCTCTTTTTCGTGAATTTAGAGATGTCTTTGCTTGGTCATATGATGAAATGCCAGGCATCGACTCAAGTATCGTTGAACATGAAATTAAAATGTATCCTGATGTCAAACCAGTAAGGCAACGGCTTCGGCAAGTGCACCCGAAGAAAGCCGCTGCCATTAAGGCGGAAGTTGAAAAACTCCTCCATGCTGGATTCATCTACCCGGTTCCTCTAACCAATTGGGTATCGAATATTGTCCCTGTTATGAAGAAACAAGGGACGATTAGAGTGTGTGTTGATTATAGGGATGTAAACCAAGCTTGTCCGAAGGACAACTACCCTACACCCTTCATCGACCAGATAATTGATGAATGCGCCGGATGTGAAATCTTTTCATTTATGGATGGATTTTCCGGGTATAATCAAATAAATATCCGCCAACAGGACCAGTCAAATACTGCATTTATTTGTCGGTGGGGCACATTCGCTTATCGAAAATTACCCTTTGGTTTAAAGAACGCAGGGGCGACATTTCAGAGGGCGATGAATTATGCCTTCCATGACATCAAGAACATTGTTCAACCTTATCTCGACGATCTTCCGGCTCATTCGCGAAAGTGGACTGATCATCCGCAGCATTTAAGAGCGATATTTCTACGTTGCCGACACTACAAGATAAGACTCAATCCGCACAAATGTGTGTTTTGCGTCGGTTTTGGTCGTTTACTTGGCTTTGTAGTCTCTAAGGATGGGATTCGTCTCGACCCCTGTAAGGTTCAGGCAATCATTAATTTGCCTCCACCTTCAAATTTGCTTTAGATTCAGAAACTCCAAGGGAAAGCAAACTTTCTGAGGAGGTTCATTCCAAATTACGCAGAACTTGCTAAGGGTTATACTCGTCTTTTGAAAAAGGATGTACCTTTTGTCTGGGACCAGGTGGCGCAAGCTTCCTTTGATGCTCTGAAAGATTGTCTAGTAAAAGCATCATTAATGTACGCCCCGGACTATCAAAGAGATTTTAACCTGTATCTGGTTGCAGCGGATATGACCATTGATGGTTTTAGTTCAAGAAGTCGATGGAATTGAACATCCTATATATTATTTAAGTAAAAACTTAAATGATACAGAAAGTAAATATTCTTATGTTGAAAAACTAGCGCTTGCAGCTGTTCAAGCGATTCAAAGGTTTCGACATTATGTCCTCTTTCGGAAAACTACCATCTTGTCAGATTGCAACCCCATGACTTATATACTGTCGCGACAGTTGCTGGGGGGCAAGTATTCAAAATGGATAGCGATCCTTCAAGAGTTTGATCTGGAATTTGTGAAATCCAAATCAAAGAAAGCTCTAGTTTTCGCAGAATTATTGTGCGATCTCCCATCATCATCCAACGATGAAACATCAGAAGAAACAATCGTGGACGAAAGTTTGTTTCTGATATCTGTAAGCGATGAGTGGTATGGAGATATCATAGTTTATCTCCAAACCCAAAAGTTTAGGCCTAACACCTCTCGCTCCGAACAAAAACGTATACGATACCAAGCAAAAGACTATATGATCGTCGGTGATACACTTTACCGTCGTGGTGTCGATACAGTTCTGAGGAGGTGCCTTACCCATGAGGAGGCCGAAAAAGCCCTGAATGATTGTCATTCAGGCGCGTGTGGGGGGCATCAGTCTGGATATGCAACAGCACAAAGAATCTTACGAGCAGGATACTTTTGGCCACCAATGTTCAAAGATTGCATAACCGCAGTCAGAAGTTGCCATGCTTGTCAAATCTTTGATAGCAAAACCAGACGACCACCCGCACCTTTACAGCCGATAGTTGCTGTTGGGCCCTTCGCCAAGTGGGGCATCGATTTCATGCAATGTAACCCCACCTCGACCGGGGGGCATGGGTATATTATAGTCGCTGTTGACTATTTTACCAAATGGGCCGAGACGATGCCTACATTGGATAACACTGGTGAAACAGCTGCCCTTTTCTTTTTCAATCATGTAGTCGCCAGGTTCGGTGTACCACAGGCTATAGTTACAGATCATGGGTCACATTTCCGCAATCACATGATGGTAGAATTAGCTGCCAAGCTAGGGCTATCTCACGACAGCTCTACCCCATATTATCCGCAAGCCAACGGACAAGTTGAGGCAATCAACAAGGTCCTGAAACGTATGTTGCAAAGGATGATCGGGGTTCATAAAAGAAGATGGCACCTAATCCTGTACTCAGCCTTGTGGGCTTACCGAACGTCGGTAAAGAACGCAACCGGGTTCACACCTTTTCAACTGGTGTATGGCCTGGAAGCAGTCTTGCCAATCCAGTGCGAAATTTCGTCGTTTAAACTCGCAATCGATCTCCTCCCCGGAACTTCAGAGGAAGAGGCTCGTTTCTTGGAATTAATCCAGTTGGATGAAACCCGTCGTGACGCCGCTTTGGCTAACGAGGCCCATAAGAAACGAGTCAAGGCTCAGTTCGACAAAAATGTCAAACCCCGTGTCTTCTCAGAAGGTGATTTGGTCTTGCTTTATGACCAAGAATCCGATAAATTGGGAGCAGGTAAATTCAAGTCCTTATGGATGGGCCCCTATATTGTTAAAAGGGTGTTAGCAAAAGGAGCCTACGAGTTAATGGATTACGACGGGATTCCACTGGCGCAGCCCCGCAACGGGTTGTACCTCAAGCGTTACTATGCTTAAATAGTAACCTGCATGCTTTTGTTGTATTTTGTTTTCGCTAAAGTGTTTGTTCTGGTCGAGTGATCCACCTTTTCATTCGTTGCAGATGTCGAACCTTCTGGAGACATGTGTTGGATATGCCAATGGAGCGAGTCGTAGTTCGCGGAACCTATCCTCCGCAGCCTGGGCCATTTTTGATCCAAGCGGCGAGTTAGTAAGTTTCAGAGGTGTATGTATTGGGCAATCGACGAATAACATCGCTGAGTATAGCGCGTTGATAGAACTACTCTCTGATGCCATCACACGTGGCATACGCCGACTAATTGTCAGGCTAGACTCACAGCTCGTAATACTACAACTCAATGGTATATATTCTGTTCGCAATCCAGCTATTTATCGCATGTTCCTAAGGGTTAAGATCTTGGAAAGACGATTTGATTCAATTCAATATCAACATATTTCAAGAAACTTAAACACATTAACTGACTCATTAGCAAACTATGTGTTAGATAGACATTTGCAACATTTATAAAAAGGACACATCATTAAAGATTGTACATATGGATCACATAAGTCAACCAGAATAAAACTCGAAAATCAAAATACATATAAGCTGTTTATATAAGTTCATACATAATGTTCTGTAACCAAGACAAAATTGGTCATATGACCTAAAAACTCAAAAAGATGCTAGGGGGCACCCTAGCCTAGTGGTGCTCATGATAGTACGTCACGGCCTGTGCAATCATGCGCAAGAGACGAGTCCATCGTCTAGGCACGCCGATAGTATGCCGCTGCAGCTGTAAAGGTAACTCGTCAATCTGTACATCCGGAAGACCGCAAGTAAGGCTCTCAACCTGCTCCTGCACAGCTATAAGGGTCTCAGTATCGTCAAGATCGCAAATAACAACCCTCCTAGCAGGCTCCACTGCCGGGGCAGCAACTGGCGATCTCGGACGAACTGCTAGACGAACAGGACCAATATCTGCATGCACCCAAGAGTACAATTAAAAGTCTTGATAGAATAAAGCACAGCAACATTATGAATAAGAACAGTAAACAGTAATATGGTCAAGGAGTTTACCAATGGCACCCCACTGTTCGCCATCCGGTAGCACCAAATCCGGATCACCTCGGAAATCCATACCCACATATGGATACTCGGAAAACGCCATCTCCTGGCGCTTGAACCACCTAAAGAAGGCCTCAGTAAAAGTAATCTGAGGTTGACCGGCATGCCTAGACATGTGGTGGACCCACCTCTGCATGCGTGGCTCGGTCGGAGAAGGCAAGTCGAGTATGATGTACTGAGGTTGCATCAGTGGGATTTTCTCCAAGGCAAAGGCAGTCAGAATAGAACCAAATCCAAAGTTCTTCAGCTTCCCGTCCTTTACCTTGGTCAATTGACTTTTCATCTGAACAAGTACTGCATCACACCAGTTGAATACTTTCGGTTGGAGACACTCCAAAGCGTGCTGCATATAAGACCTGTTGGCAACATGTAGAGCTGCACTGTCGGCCATCCTACCAATAGTAAACAGAATAGACCTGAGAGCCCGATCAGTAATCTCACGGATAACAATCTTGCCGTCTCTGCTCGGCTGAGAACCTTCCCTGCAATACTGGCGGACATAATCTCTGGTGGAATCAGTCCCCCGGGCCGTACCTGACAAGGAAATGGGGGCACCTCGTCTTGACAGTCCAGTCAAGAAGTACATGTCCTCTATGGTCAAGGGGATGGCCTTTCCCCTAATCTGGAACACTTGGTTAATAGGATCCCAAGCATCAAGCATGTACTGCAGCAAAGAAATCTGTGCTCTCATACTAGAGATACGGAAGAACTTCAGCAGGCCACAGTTCCGCAACGCGTTCACCGTGACAGGGTCATGGAGGGCAATCATGTCCTCCTCTTCATGTTCTCGTTCTCGCCATGTAAGGGACATTTTGTTCAAGGTTCCCTGCAAAGCAAACAAGAGAAAGAGTAAGTTCCTGATTTTGATGAAAAACTGGCGAAAAAATCATCAAAAAATGACCTTAAAACTCAGTTTTTGAGCCCAGCGCAGGCAGAGAGTCCCCCACCTGCGCTGAGGGTCAGGCTGCCTTAAGGCAGCTTGACCTTCAGCGCAGGTTTCGAAAGGGGAACCTGCGCTGGAACTAGGGCGATTTTGAAAAACCCCTGGGGCTCAGAAATACTGGGAAACAGGCCTAAAACAGAGAAATGAAACCATGAAAAGAAAGAGCTAGGGTTTAGCTCCTACCTGGTCCAGACGGCGCCGAAAATCGTCCGCAGAATCTCCCGGAATCAGCTGGTGAAAATCAAGGGGGAAGAGGCACCTCCAGAGCTCCAACAAACCAAATGCAAATGAAATGGTAAATGAGAGGTAAAAACACCTTTTAATGGCTTTTTACACAGTTTAAAGTGAAATATTAGGGTTATAATCTCATTTTCATGCAAATATTATTCATTTCTAACAAAGTTTGTTGCAGCAATTGAAAAAGCAGTACTATATTTGAAAAGAGAAAAGCTAGTAATGGTAAAAAATCAAAATTTGACCATATAACCGAGCAGTTTTAGCACATAGTTCATGCTCGTTAAAAAATAAACATAAGATCGAGCAGTTTTACCGTGGAATTTATGCTCGTTAAAAAATAGAAAAGCGTGAGCAAGAGTTTCCTCCAGAGTTTAAGCTCATTAAAAAATGAACCTATTCCGGTAAATAACCATTGTGATCGTAAATTTATTAGCCATAAAAAGCCTTGGTCGTGTTTGCACTTGCCACCTCCATTTCATTTGGCCGATCGTTCACCCCCATATGATTGTTTACCCATTTTGAGGAACAGCTGCGAAGAGTGATTTCATTTAGCCATCCTTGTGACACTGCCGTGATTGGAAAATTCCAACCTGTACCTGGAATCTGCTGCTATCCCTGTTTATCACTCGTTCCTCAAAAGACGAGTCTTCTTTGAGCTCTTTTCTCCTGACTCGTAAAATATGAAAAGTTTGCCGAGTTTTGGCCTTCCAGCTCGTTAAAATGACCGGAAGAGCTATCCCTCCTCTAGATTTTAATCTTTTTGGACCTGAGGGATTATTGCACAAAAAGGTCGAGCGCTTGTTTTATTCGGCTCGTTAAAGTTATCGAAAACTCATCCCTTCTGTATTGTTTTATACTTTTTCGGACTTAAGGGATTAGATGACGAAAAAGGAATTTTGGAGTTAACTTTCTGTACCTTTTCAGACTCTCTAAAAATGAAAAGGACCGAGTTTTCCTTGTCGTTAGACTCATTAAAATGATTAAATAGCGACAAACTTGTCTTTAGACGAGAACGAGTTTCCCTATCGCTAGGCTCGTTAAAACATAGCGATGGGCTTGCCCGAAGGGCAGGTTATAGAACAAGCATATGTTATCCTCCTCAAGCTTGACAAAAATAAAGAGGTACTGGTCAGAAATGACTGGGGAAAAATTGGGAGAACCTCAAAGCTTTAATGGTAGCAAGTCGCTCTTGAACATGACACTTTGTCCTCCGTATCACATCGGGTTGGGTTGTTTCATTCACCGGTCTCATCACCATGGTCTTCGCCAAACCATCCACATTTGGGGTAATGCTACCGATCCATCACATCAGTGTCGTTATATGTTCAAGAGATGTGTTCAGAAAGAGTCAACCGTGTCCCATCCACTGCCATACATTATCCTTCATCCACCCATGATCGCCACCCTGAATCATATCTCACAGATTGTTTTCACCTCCACTAAAATCATTAGCTCCGTTCCGTGTCACTGATGTGGGATTAATTAAGGCCCTCCTTTGACGGATCGCTTCTTGTCGACTTCAGCTCATTATCCAAGAAGTTGATCTAGGAACACCCCCCCCCAGTACTTTGAAGCTTGCATGCCTCAATGGCAAGTTTCTCACTTCTGGCGACAGGTATACATCAATGACCTTCGACCAGAAGATTTTGCGTGGTGTTCGACGCCAAGTCCTTTATTCACACCACGTGAATTGTACTGCAGTACCTTGAGGGTCATTATCATTATCGGTGATTCCTCTCGCGCTTGTTAACGGTTTACATTATTGACCGGTAATCAAGCGATGTCTTTCCATGTTCGACTTCAGCGCAATTCTCACATGGATCGACTTGTACTTAGAGTGAAGATCGAACGAGTTTGAAGACCCCGGATCTAGTTTCATCCATCCGGGCTGCGATATATATTCAGGAAAAATAAAGACATTTGATATGTACATCATTGCAGCAGATGATCATCCTACTCAAAGGATGATAATTTCAGCAGAGAATTATCTGTCTACCATCAGACGATCGTCTCTTCTATGTACCAAAATGAATTTATAAAGCTGAGCATGGGAATGCCCGCCTCAGCTAGATCATGAAAGCAGAATGAAAAATAATGTATTGTATTGTATTTTATTACAGGGCACCTCTCAGCGATTGAATGAACTTCGGATCCTCCTGATAAAGCATTTCACCCGATAAACGACCTCATACTTTAGGGGGAAACTGTTATAGACATTTTTGTGCCTAACAGCATGAAGCATGAAATGTCGATAATCTAAGGGATCCAAAGTCCCTAAACATGTTGTTCCTACCCCTAGAGGAACAAGGTCAGCAAACCACAGCACTGAAAATCAGTTCTCCACCTGAAAACACTCAAAAACAAGCTAATTCTGGATCATGTCAACTGCTCCACTGAGCATCTGCGCTGAATGTCAACTGATCCACTCTGTACCTACGCTGAATGTCAAATCTAATGAAGGCTACCTGCGCTGGGCGAGATTGGCCAAGTGGCACAGTCATTCTGCAAGGTGTCAAATGCCCAGGAAGCTTCCAAAATGACACTTGGATCAGGGAATTCGCCTTGTGATGAGTAAGAGGATCTAGATCTCCAAGTGGAAGCAAGAAACTCCAAGTGGACTCAAGAACTGAAGTATAACTGAAGTGGGAGAGGACACTAGTCAGCTTCATGCCAGCCTCAAGCTGACTCATCCTTTCTCCAAATCTCCTATATATATAGAGCTCTCTCATGAGGTCTATGGAGGCTGGAATCTTGTGAATGTAAGGAAGTGATGTTGGTTTGTGCATAGAACTATTGGGTGATTTGTTCGAAGGAGGTGAAGAGGAGATTTCTTTCTGCTGGGAAGTGTTGCTGGATTGGGCCTCTTATGGTTGTAACACTCTCAGAACTTTACTTCTTCCATTAATAAAGCATTTGAGGTTCTTCTATATGCATGTGTCTCTGTGGCGTATTGATGCTTGTATATTTGATTTATTCTAATCCTTGAATCAATTATGGATGTATGCTTCTTGTAGTTTCCTTTTCTTGTGCTTTTGCAGGATCTTTGTGTAGCTGGGCCAGTGAAAGAGCAAGGAGCTGGGAGCAAGCAGCAAAGAGGGAAGATTGGATCAATCATTAGCGGAAGATAACGGTTAGTGGATCTCTTTCTCCTCTCTCTTACATCTCATAAAGAAGTAATCTTGAATAGCTTTGCATTCGGTTGTTGCTGAGGTACTATCACCCTTAGAGTGGGATAGGGTCATTCCGTATTGGATACTTTTCCCAACAACACATAGCCTTCATGCCGCTTAGTTTAATTATTGAATTTTGAAAAATATGAACTAGCGTCCACATTTAAATGAAGGCTACAATATAGCTATTCCCTCTTAGTTTAAATATAGTTAGATTAGAGTAAGAAATAATAAAGACATACAACTTTGTATTAATAAAAATTAAAATTATAATAACAAGATAATTCATGATTGCACTATCTCTCAGAGAAAGATAATAACAACTCTATTTGTGGATGGTTTTTTTATAAACTTTAATATCATATTTGTTCATTTTAATCTATTATTTGCATAATTTTGTATGGAAACACTATTCTCTCTTAGTTTAAATATAGTTAGATTAGAGTAAGAAATAATAAAGACATACAACTTTGTATTAATAAAAATTACAATTAAAATAACAAGATAATTCATGATTGCACTATCTCTCAGACCAAGATAATAACAACTCTATTTGTGGATGGTTTTTTTATAAACTTTAATATCATTTTTGTTTATTTTAATCTATTATTTGCATAATTTTGTATGGAAACATTATAATTTTTTCGATAAAGGGTACAAATACCTTTTAGAAAGGCTCTCAGGGGAAAAAATGGATGTTTGGTATTAGATTAAAATATAGTTAAATTAACTTAGTTTAGATATAGTTAAATTAAAATATATGTTAATGTCAAATACATTTTTTTTATTAATTTTTACTATATAATATATTAAAGTAGATGATAATAAAATAAAAGATTGTAATTCATAAATGGATCATAAAACTCAAATGTTTCATCACAACCTTATCTATGCATGTGAATGTAAGATTATGAATGGATGGAGAGGAACTTTCAGAACAATTACACTAGGCTGAATCCATTTTTGCATCAATTTCTTACAATTACACAATTCATAATATGTTGAATAATTTTGGAAATGGATGGTGTTGAATCCATTTCCACCATAAAAAACATGATTCAAACACAAACATTTTTGCCTGGATTCCAATGACTTTTGACCGTTTGGGCAATTCCTCAACCTCACTCCATTTCTAAGTTTTGCGTATGCTTTGAAAGTGTTTGTGCTTTCTTAAGAGTTTGTCTTGGACTTGGAGTGTACCTAAAACTCTTTGAATTTGACAAAAAACACTTGTGGTTTTTAGAACTCAAAAAATAGATTAACAATACAAGATACAAAAGCATTTGATAAAAATGAAATCTCTCCTTTTACAAATCACCAATAAATTAAATTTGACAGATTAATGATTTCGTTAGGTTAAATATCTTATTTTGTTAAAAAAGAATTAGGTTCAAATTCTAACCCTACACCACTCTACCATAGACCATTAAATGTTCTCGCAGACTCCGTAGATGTTGATTGATTCGAATTTTTTCCAATGACCATTTTCTTCTTTCTCGCCTCCCTTGTTCCATGTCATTGACACCTTTTGGCACATTTTGTTTGATCTCCCCGAGGTCTGAGCATATATTCCCTCCAGATTTTACCTTTTGGAATCACGGCATCCGACTCGAGCTTTTTCTGAGATCAATTTGATATTCTTTCATTTTTCTGGAGCTTCAGTCTACACAGTATATACAAATTCTTTTCATGCAAATTCCTATCAAATCTCAAATAAAATGTGGCAATCATGAAACGGTAGCGGAGTCGAGTCCGGTATGATATTAATTGCATTGGCTGAGAAAGGAATAGTCTTACCACGTTTGTATATTAGTTATGATTACATAACAAGGCCGCATAGCTAGCGTTCCCTACGATTTAGTTTAATAAAACATTTTAATGTAATGATGTGTTGTATGTACTCCAAACAATAATAAAATTGTAAAATGAATTATATGAATATTTATTTAACTTTTTTTTGTTATTAATATTTTTTAATATAATTAAACATTTTTTTGGTAGATAAAGGTTATATATATATATATATATATATATATATATATATATATATATATATAATATTAACATTGAAGAGAACGATAACAAGTTAATAATTATTTATTTAATATTGAATGATGGCATTTTTTATATAATACCCATATTATAGTACACATGTCATGTCATTAGAGTATAGATTGATATAATGAGAGTTGTTGTGATGCCCCGGGAAAAAATGTAAATATTTGATTTTTACTGTGGTAAAAGACAAAACTAAATATGACATTGCTAGTTGTTTGAAATTTAATAAGTCTGGTTATTATTTGTTTTTATAAAAATGTCTCTTGGAATAATACGGGAACATCTGAGGAGGAAGTTAGAAAGAGGCAGTTGTTGAGATGGCAACCCTAACTACCTCCCCTAACCGAAAGGCTTCTGAAGAAAAGGAAGTGGGGAGAGGCAAAAATCTGCGCTGTAGTGACAAGCAGAGAAGAGGAAAGGCTAAGTCTGGTGATGACTAGATAGCCAAGCACGATGTGCAAGTGTTCTTGCTGCAGATAGTGATCCTACAAGACAGCTAGGGGGGAGATTCTGGTCTTGAAGGACGAATCTCGTGGTTGGGTGGTCAAGAAATGACAGTGTACCAGGTGAACCTCTGAGGAGTCTTTACCGCTGGAGAGACCAGGTAAGTAAAGCAAATCACCTGGATAATCTATTAGTTTTCTTTCTGCGAATTGTTAAAATTGAGAAGTAGAACTACAGTTCATTTCTCTGTTAACCGAATAATCTGTTAGCTTTCCTTTCTGCGATTTGTTCAGAATAGGGAAGTAGAGTTACCGTTTATGTCTCTGTGGTTATCAAGGTACTGAAAGATGTAAGAATGTTTATTATCTGTTTTTAAAACAAGGCAAGATGACTAGGGAATATTTGTTGGGTAGAGGTAAACCTGAACGAAACTGAGAAGTAGGAGATGAGACCATGGTTTAGACCAATCAACATGTGGACACAGTAACCAAATGGAGGTTAATACATAGTTAAATCACTTTGTAAAACAGAAAGAAGGGATCACAATGATAGTATCGGATTAGCCGAGTGAAACTGAAACAAAATCCGTAATATTTTGACCATGTAGATTTGCATGTTAGAACGGAAAAGAGAACCATAATGCTCTAAACAAAAAGAAATAAGAAAATCTGGAAGTTAACTGTAAGTTCGGCCCTGGTCCTTAAACCCCAGGTTCACATTAGAATTCCTATACATTCCAATTTTTAACAGAATATGTAGGACAGATAGGTAGCTGCTATTCAATAAGTGTTAAAGAGCATGCCATTATAACGGCGGTGCCAGACAAAGGAACCGAGCCTCTAGAGAACCTTTCCCACATGGGCATGGAAAGTAACCTTGAAAGGGTTGGCAACCATCAAGCTATATCAATTTACAGGTGGACAGAGTTAACTCGCCGCAGCATTGAGGTGAATCGAAAGAACAAAATTTTAAACGAAATACCCAGATGATCAAAGGAACGAATGACTTCATGAACGGAAATTCCGATGACATTTCGACAAGTTCAGGTCTCATTGTTCAATATGGGACATGAATAAACAAAATCCTACATTTTAAGATAGCGTAGGAATAGAAATTTAACGCAAACCAAGTGGCTCGTAGTGTCACATTTAAACAGTAATTCAATAGAGTACCATCTGAACCTCACTCAAACCAGATAACCGAGACCCAAACCATTTATGGTGACAACCACAAGGATTCGGCTCTCGCCGTGCGGTATGAGAGTCTTTAAACTAAATATACATACATATTGATGTCTTAAACAAAATATACATACATATTGATGTGTTTAAACAAAATATACATACATATATTTGTCAATACATGAGGAGTTACTATATCAAACAACACTGAAATTACATCTCATAACCAGAGCAATGTTCAGGGTGACCCCAGATAACTTATATAACATTACAGCGAATACAACAGGTTGTTTTAAATTACACCAAGGATAGTCTGAGGTGACCCAAGCCCAGGACTATGTCAAAAGATAGGCTTCTGGCCGGAAAGCATGCGGCCTAAACCCCAAACATCAAAGCAAAACCGCAGGGGAGCAGGGGAGTTCCATTCCGGGTACATCAAAAACCCTCACTGGAAATTGAAAACATTAAAGAGTAAATGGCATAGACTATAAACCTCGGAACAACCGAGCAATCTGCACTTAAGCAGTCCACAAACAACTTGTGCCAAGGCCTTCGAGGCTACCCGGTGAACCGCGTGGGTGGTCGGCAATGTGGGTAGTTGTGGCCACTCCGCAATGCGAACCAGCAGTCTTCAGCTGAGCCCATTCTCTTCTGTTCGGTTTACATGCAAAAAGAAAAAACAAGGAATCTATTATTCTGCATAAACATTGTCATTACACAAAACAAACAGAAAACAGGAACAAATAACACCTGTAGTTACTTACAGAACGACACCAACTAGCGGAAGGCGGATCAAAACAGCTCTTGCTCTCAATCCATGGGCTGCAAACACAGAATTACAGACAGGCTGGGTGCGGCAGAAAATGGAGTAGAGTCGAGACGAGCACCAAGGCATAGTGGTAAGAATGAGCCCCATTGCCCGGGTGAACGAATGTACAAACCCCAGACCATCGCTCAACCCTTGGATCCGCCACCTGCAACCGATGCCGTCGATAACTGGAGGAGCCCGAGGTGCACATTCGCCCATGGTATGCCTGCTCTTGCCACGCCACCATGACAGAGCGGAAAGTAAATAGCACGCTAGGTGTAAAGCGCAGACGGAATTTGGTAGCCGGAAGGGTACACGCATACAGTGATGAGGTACCAAAACAATAAAAGCGAGGGACAGTCTCACTAATGGAGGATTAAATGCAAATGACGGTTTAATCACCGGAAAAGTTTTTGATTGCTGACCCTTGCCACCGGGAGAACAAAAATACAATTGTGATTAAATTACATGGAACATTCCAGATGAAAACACCATGCCATAGATTAAATATGCACATAATTTATTTTTTTTACATGTAGCCATAAGGGGATTGTGACAGGTGGTATCAGAGCCAAGTTACCAAAACTGTGGCCTTTGGGGACTGACAAATTAAAATTGATAGATAGATAGAGCATATATGATTTATTTCCATCTCTGATGAGCAGTTCAAGTAAAAGTTAGCAGACTAACAATTAAAAATAAAACACAGTTAATGCGTTGACCTTTGTGTTTGACCTGTTGTTTTCTTTGTTAAGTTCAAGAACAGAGTACTGACAGTATGCGAAGAACAGATAGTGCGTCACGCAGGTTTGTGACGGGTCAGGGACCCGCAACTGGTCCTGAGACTAACCCCGAGCTATGGGTACAGCTCGGAGAGGAGGCTCGCAATACCAACATGGCCATTCTGGAGACAGTACAGGAGTTGAAAAATGAGATGGCCCAGTTATGAGAGGATAACGCACGGTTAACGATGGAACAGGAGAGGATTATAAAGAGCCTATCTGATAGACAGAATCAGCTGCTAGCAAACCCCAGTGCGAAGCACCAAAGAATGTCGGAAGAACAGAATCATCACACCGAAGCTGAGGAGTCGGAAGGAAGGGAAGAATGATCTGATAATGCATCTGAACAACAGACATCAAAAAGGCAACGGGTAGAGCTGCAAGGAGAATTTCGTAAGATCAAATCGCCACACTTTGATGGAGAACAAGAGGAAGCCGCTGAGGCATGGTTAATAAATATGAACAAATACTTTCAGCTATATGAATACGATCACAACCTGAAGGCATGACTGGCCATTTTCCAATTACAGGGAAAAGCCACCCTGTGGTGGGAGGAGGTTAAGATCGTAAGAGGAGTGAGTGAACAGACCATAACCTGGGAGAAATTTCAAAGGTACTTTAAGGAGAGATACCTGACCGAGTGCTTTTATGATGAAAAGGCAAGAGAATTCCATGACCTACGGCTGGGACAACAAACTATGGACGAATTTATCACTCGTTTTACTTCATTACTTCGTTATGTGCCTTATATTAGAGAAGAAAAAGCTAAAGTGCAGAGATTCGTTAGTAGTTTACCTTTGAATATGCGGGAAAGGATTGAATTTGACAACCCAAAGACAATGGATGAAGCAATTCGTAAAGCCAGAATCTGTTACCAGCAGAGTAAACAGAAGGGGGAAGTTCCTGGTAGAAGATGGAATGACAAGAAAAGTAATAAGCTGGCTGGAAACAGTAAGGGAAACCGTGGTGGCAGTAACAAGGGTTTTGGCAAAGGGCAAGGCAGCAGAAACATGCAAAAAAATTCGCTCAGGCCCAAGCCAACTAATGAATCCAGAATCAGCGAACAACCTGTAAAGTTGGACAGTGAAGGGGCAGCAAGGCCTCCTGTGCAGTGTTGGGGTTGCAGTGGGCCTCACTACGTTAAGAACTGTCCTCAACGAAAAGGGATCAAACAGGTTTCCCAGATTCAATAAGCATCAACAGTTGGTGATATGGGACGAAGTTTACCACGAATTAATGCGGCCCTGGAGGATCGTCAGGCGGAATACCAGCCAACCATGGTGGAATTCGAAGGTAAAATTTCAGACCTTACTGTAACTGTTTTAATTGATCCTGGAGCCACATTAAGTTATATTAGTCCTAAGGTGGTAGAGCATTGTAAATTGCAACCTGTTAAATTCAAGAGTCCATGGCTAGTACAGCTGGCTACAGGGGCCAAGAGGCGTGTGCTTGCAAAAGTCAATAACTGTCCTTTGAAGATAGCGGGGCAGCCAGTGGTGGCAGATTTAAATGTGCTTCCCCTTGGCTCGTATGATGTTCTCATCGGTATGGACTGGTTAGAAAAACACTGGTCCTTAGTCAACTGCAAATCAAAGACTATTTATTATAGAGATGAACTTGGAGCACAGCAAGAGATGCAAGGGATCAAGTGACCAGTACAAGTTCAGCCAATAACTGCTACCCAGTTAGCAAGATGCATCAGGAAGGGGTGCCAGATCTATGCCATCCAGGTGGGCTATGCTGACTCGAAAGATAAAACAGCTACATTGGACAACATTCCTGTGATACAAGAATTTGTTGATGTGTTTCTGGAGGAGATTCCCGGACTGCCACCTAAGAGGGACATAGACTTTACTATTGAATTGGTACCAGGGGCAGCTCTGGTATCCCGAGCACCCTACAGAATGAGTATACCTGAGTTGACAGAGTTGAAAATGCAGTTACAAGAACTGCTAGACAAAAATTATATTCGTCCAAGTGTGTCTCCTTGGGGAGCTCCGGTATTGTTCGTTAGGAAAAAGGACGGGACCCTTCGCATGTGTATAGATTATCGTCAGCTGAACAAACTGACAATCAAGAATAAGTATCCTCTACCCCGGATTGATGAACTTTTCGACCAAGTGAAAGGTGCAATAGTGTTTTCCAAGATCGACTTGCGATCAGGGTATCACCAAGTCAGGATTAAGGAGGAGGACATAGCTAAAACTGCTTTCAGAACAAGGTATGGGCATTATGAATTTGTGGTGCTACCTTTTGGGTTAACTAACGCCCCCGCAACTTTTATGTGCCTAATGAACAACATATTTCATCAATATTTGGATAGATTTGTGCTGATATTCATTGATGACATACTAATATATTCTCGCACTATGGAAGAGCATAAGGAGCACCTCAGATTAGTGTTGCAAACCCTCCGAACACACCAGTTATATGCCAAGTTCAGCAAGTGTGATTTCTTCAAGGAAGAAATACAGTATCTGGGCCATATAATCACAAAGGAAGGGATTGCGGTAGATCCCAAAAAGATAAAAACCATACTGGAATGGCCCGTACCGAAAGATGTGGCAGACATCAGGTCCTTCATGGGATTAGCCAGTTATTACAGATGATTTGTAGAAGGATTCTCAAGAATAGCGTATCCTATCACTTCCTTGCAGAAAAAAGGAAGAGCTTTCAGATGGACCCCGGAATGCCAAAGAAGTTTTGAGCGGCTTAAACACTTGCTCACCACCGCACCCATTCTGAGCATAGCTGATCCTAATAAGGACTATGTGGTGTGCACTGACGCAAGTAAGGAAGGTGTAGGAGGCATGTTGATGCAAGAAGGGAAGGTAATTGCTTACGAGTCAAGGAAGCTGAAAGAACATGAGCAGAATTATTCCGCTTATGACTTAGAATTGGCCGCCGTCATACACGCCTTAAAGATGTGGCGGCATTACCTTATGGGGAGGAAATTTTTATTATTGACAGACCACCATAGTCTGACCAATTATTTTAGCCAGCCTACTTTAAATGCCAGGCAAGCCCGGTGGGTGGACTTCCTAAGTGGTTTTGATTTTGAAATCAAGCATTTGAAAGGGAAAGAGAATTGAGTGGCAGACGCCCTAAGTCGGAAGTTACAATGTTTATATGAAATTTCCTGTAGCAAATGGAACAGCTCTTTCGACGAGATGATTAAAAAAGCAGCAGAACAAGATACCGTTTATCAACAAATAAAACAGCAGGGACAACAGCCAATCAGCAAAGAAAATCAGCAAGAGTATGCGGTGGATGATACTGGAATGTTGTATTACAGGAAAAGGCTGTATGTGCCCAATCAAAACAACATTAAAAACTTGATTTTGGATGAATTTCACAAAAGTCATTATGTTGGACATCCCGGATACCAGAAGATGATCACTGCACTTCGAAAGGAATATTACTGGCCAGGTATGAAAAGAGATGTGGTGGAGTATTTGGCACGCTATTTAGAATGTCAACAAATTAAGGCAGAGCATCAACACCCTGCGGGGTTGTTATAGCCATTACCCATTCCAGAATGGAAGTGGGAAACCATTTCTATGGACTTCATAACCGGTTTACCCAAGACAAGGAAAAATAATGACTCCATCATGGTAGTGGTGGACAAGTTAAGTAAATCAGCACATTTCATACCTGTACAGTCCACTTATAGAGCGGTACAGATCGCCCATATTTTTATGCAGAACATATTTAAGTTGCATGGGCTACCAAAAACAATAATTTCAGACTGTGATGTTAAATTTACATCGGTCTTTTGGAAAACATTATTTATGGAGTTAGGGATGCAGCTAAATTTTAGTACAGCATACCACCCTCAGACTGACGGGAAAACAGAGCGAGTGAACCAGGTGGTGGAAGACATGCTAAGGGCATATGTAATGCAGCAACCAACCAAGTGGGAGGATTACCTGCACTTAGTCGAGTTTGCGTATAACAATGGTTATCATACATCACTGCAGATGAGCCCGTTTGAGGTTTTGTATGGGTGGAAGTGTCGCACACCCTCAAGTTGGGGTGGACTGGAAGACAAACTGATGTTAGGGCCTGAAATGATTAAAGAGATGGAGGACATGGTCAAGAGGGTGCGCTCCAATTTAAAAGCAGCTCAGGACAGGCAAAAGAGCTTTGCTGACCGGAAAAGAAGATTCAAGGAGTACCAAGTCGGTGACCATGTGTATGTAAGAATACGAGCAAAAAAGAGTACGCTACAATGGAACGGTTGCACTAAGTTGGCGCCTCGATTTTGTGGACCATTTCAAGTCTTAGCAAGGATTGGGCCAGTGGCCTACCAGCTCGCCTTGCCAAGTCATATACGAGTCCATAACGTTTTCCATGTTTCTGTATTGAAAAAATATGTTTATGATCCTAAACATGTTATCAGATGGCAGGATATACAGGTGAGAAGTGTCTCCGGTACATCAGTTGAAGTGTTTTACCTTTAAAAGAAAATTGATTTAGGATGTTGCATGTTGCAGGTCGAACCAGAAGGAGAAATCTTGGTCGAACCGCTGAACATCCTCGACCGGAGAGAAGTCATGCTGTGGAAGCGAGCTATTACCCAAGTTAAAGTGCAGTGGCAGCACTTTGGGCCTGATGAGGCCACCTGGGAAGATGAAGAGCTTATGAAACAAGCTTACCCAGGGTTGTTCAGGGTCGAAAGACATCGGGACGATGTCCAATTTCAGGAGGGGGAGATGTGATGCCCCGGAAAAATGTAAATATTTGATTTTTACTGTGGTAAAAGACAAAACTAAATATGACATTGTTAGTTGTTTGAAATTTAATAGTCTGGTTATTATTTTTTTTTATAAAAATGTTTCTTGGAATAATACTGGAACTTCTGAGGAGGAAGTTGGAAAGAGACAGTTGCTGAGATTGCAACCCTAACTGCCTCCCCTAACTGAAAGGCTTCTGAAGAAAAGGAAGTGGGGAGAGGCAAAAATCTGCGCTGTAGAGACAGGCAGAGAAGAGGAAAGGCTAAGTCTGGTGATGACCAGATAGCCAAGCACGATGTGCAAGCGTTCTTGCTGCGGATAGTGATCCTGCAAGACAGCTAGGGGGTAGATTCTAGTCTTGAAGGACGAATCTCGTGGTTGGGTGGTCAAGAAACGACAGTGTACCAGGTGAACCTCTAAGGAGTCTTTACCGCTGGAGAGACCAGGTAAGTAAAGCAAATCACCCGGATAATCTGTTAGTTTTCTTTCTACGAATTGTTAAAATTGAGAAGTAGAACTATGGTTCATTTCTCTGTTAACCAAATAATCGGTTAGCTTTCCTTTCTGCGATTTGTTCGGAATAAGGAAGTAGAGTTACCCTTTATGTCTCCATGGTTATCAAGGTATTGAAAGATGTAAGAATTTTTATTATCTGTTTTTAAAACAAGGCAAGATGACCAGGGAATATTTGTTGGGTAGAGGTAAACCTGAACGAAACTAAGAAGTAGGAGTTGAGACCACGGTCTAGACCAATCAACATGTGGACACAGTAACCAAATGGAGGTTAATACATAGCTAAATTACCTTGTAAAACAGAAAGAAGGGATCACAATGAGAGTATCGAATTAGCCGAGTGAAACTGAAACAAAATCCGTAATATTTTGACCATGTAGATTTGCATGTTAAAACAGAAAAGAGAACCATAATGCTCTAAACAAAGAAATAAGAAAATCTGGAAGTAACTATAAGTTCAGCCCGGGTCCTTAAACCCCAGGTTCACATTAGAATTCCTGTACATTTCAATTTTTAACAGAATATGTAGGACAGACAGGTAGTTGTTATTCATTAAGTGTTAAAGAGCATGCCATTATAACGGTGGTGCCAGACAAAGGAACCGAGCCTCTAGAGAACCTTTCCCACATGGGCATGGAAAGTAACCCTGAGAGGGTTGGCAACCAGCAAGCTATATCAACTTACAGGCGGACAGAGTTAACTCGCCGCAGCATTGAGGTGAATCGAAAGAAAAACATTTTAAACGAAATACCCAGATGATCAAAGGAACGAATGACTTCATGAATGGAAATTCCAATGACATTTTCACAAGTTCAGGTCTTATTGTTCAATATGGGACATGAATAAACAAAATCCTGCATTTTAAGACAGCGTAGTGTCACATTTAAACAGTAATTCAATAGAGTACCATCTGAACCTCACTCAAACCAGATAACCGAGACCCAAACCATTTATGGTGACAACCACAAGGATTCGGCTCTCGCTGTGTGGTATGAGAGTCTTTAAACAAAATATACATACATATTGATGTCATTAAACAAAATATACATACATATATTTGTCAATACATGAGGAGTTATTGTATCGAACAACACTGAAATTACATCTCATAACCAGAGCAATGTTCAGGGTGACCCCGGATAACTTATATAACATTACAGCGAATACAACAGGTTGTTTTAAATTACACCAAGGATAGTCAGAGGCGACCCAAGCCCAGGCCTATGTCAAAAGACAGGCTTCTGGCTGGAAAGCCTGCAGCCTAAACCCCAAACGTCAAAGCAAAACCGCAGGGGAGTTCCATTCCGAGTACATCAGAAACCCTCACTGGAAATTGAAAACATTAAAGAGTAAATGGCACAGACTATAAACCTTGGAACAACCGAGCAATGTGCACTTAAGCACTCCACAAACAACTTGTGCCAAGGCCTTCGAGGCTTACCCGGTGAACCGCGTGGGTGGTAGGCAATGTGGGTAGTTGTGGCCACTTTGCAATGCGAACCAGTAGTCTTCAACTGAGCCCATTCTCTTCCGTTCGGTTTGCATGCAAAAAAAAAAAAACAAGGAATCTGTTACTGTCTGCGTAAACATTGTCATTACACAAAACAAACAGAAAACAGGAACAAATAACACCTGTAGTTACTTACAAAACGACACCAACTGGCGGAAGGTGGATCAAACTAGCTCTTGCTCTCGATCCATGGGTTGCAAACACGGAATTACAGACAGGCTGGGCGCGGCAGAAAACGGAGCAGAGTCGAGACGAGCACCAAGGCATAGTGGTAAGAATGAGCCCCATTGCCCGGGTGAACGAATGTACGAACCCCAGACCATCGCTCAACGCTTAGATCCGCCACCTGTAACTGAAGCTGTCGATAATTGGAGGAGCCTGAGGTGCACATCCACCCATGGTACGCCTGCTCTTGCCACGCTGCCATGACAGAGCGGAAAGTAAATAGCAAGCCAGGTGTAAAGCGCAGACGGAATTTGGTAGCCGGAAGGGTACACGCATACAGTGATAAGGTACCAAAACAATAAAAGCGAGGGACAATGTCACTAATGGAGGATTAAATGCAAATGACGGTTTAATCGCCGGAAAAGTTTCTGATTGCTGACCCTTGCCACCGGGAAAACAACAATACAATTGTGATTAAAATACATGGAACATTTCGGATGAAAACACCATGCCATAGATTAAATATGCACATAATCTTATTTTTTTTTACATGTAGCCATAAGGGGATTGTGACAGTTGTACAAATTGTACACATGTTATTTTTACATTTTTTTTTCAAATTTATATTTTTCCAATTATTTTTTTGTAAATTAAAAAATAAAGCCCATAAAAATTGTTTATTCAATACTTTACACCAATGAGAAATGGAATTTTTAAACTTAATTACAACCCATTTGTGTTTATGGTACATAATAATTAATACATAATGTTATTTTTCAAATTATTTATATTTATTGTACATAGGATATAGTATATAGTAATTAATAATAGAGTACACAAAAGTCAATTCTTGTTATTATTACACAATAAGAGAGGAGACATTTCAACCAATCATATTTAAAATAAATAGAAATAAATTTTATTTTAAAATAATAAATTTAATTTCATAATGATAAACTTTGGATAGATTTTAAATTTTTTTAATCAAAGAAAAACTAGTCAATAAAAAACTGAATACATTGTTATATCTTGCCAGCCACAGATACAAGGAAGGAGCTAACCAGCCATATATTGGATATTTAATGCCCAAAGAGCAGCACGCCACTTAAAGCGATAACACGGGAGCGGGCAAATTCGGCATTAAATAATATTTGCCCGCTCCCGTGTTATCGGGCTAAGTCGCGTGCTGCTCTTTGGACATTAAATACCCAATATATGGCTGGTTAGCTCCCGCCCAGATACAATAAAAAGGAATTCAAATTAATTAATAAAAATTAAAATAAATAAAATTAAAACTATTAAAATATATATATATTTATTTTATAAAATTTATTTTTTTTTATAAGATTATTTTTATCCATTGCAATTTGATTTTTAGTAAAATAGAAATTAATTTAAAATCAAAAAAATTATCGAACGTGATACCCACCCGCGGCAAGACAATAAAAATATTTTATTTAAGATAACTCATTAAAATTAAAAATATTTTCGTGCGACACAACGGATTGAAAAGTCAGTTAAGTTTATTGGGAGAAAAAGTAATTACAAGGTCCGTCGGTGAAAATTGCAACGGGCATGGAATGAGAATAGCGAAATTAGCGTGCCCCCAAATTGCAGACATGGCACCAGTGGGCGCACAACGTGCCTGAACGATCGATGAGGATTGTATTTCAATTTTAATTTAAATAAAAATATATAATTATATATATATATATATATATTTTGTTTGAGAGGTAGATTAATTGTTGATTAAAATAGTGGAAAATAAAAATTTGAAAAAGTTCAAAATTCAAATCTCAAATTGTGACCTAGTTTATAGAAAAGATAAGTCATAAATCTCAAAAATTTATTAATAATTATGTACTATGTGTCAAACAAACGGTTAGATTCCTCTAAAATATTTTATTTATATATATAATTTAAAATAATTATAAAAAAAAAAATTATATATATATATATTGTGAAAATAAAAATTAAAATAAAATAAAAAATTAGCCTCCCACGAATATTCGAAGAAGAACATTGCTTTGATCCATGTCTTTAGTGTAACCCAATACGTGTCAACTTTAGATTGTTCCACCTAAGAATATTAAAATTTTAAATCCGGAAGTGGCTGAACGATTAATGAGGGTGAGAGATTTACGTGGCAGAGCAACGTATTTCAGATTTAATCTAAATAAAAATAAATTTAATTATAAATAATTATATTATTTAAAAAAAAAAATCCGGAATTGGCTGAACGCTTAATGAGGGTGAGAGGTTTACGCGGCAGACCAATGTATTTCAAATTTAACCTACCTAAAATAAATATTTAAATAAAAAATTATATTATTTAAAAATTATATAATAATTATTTTAGAATTAAAAAATTAAAATTACTATCGTTTGAAAATATAAAATGTACATTTCTGTAGTGTAACCCGATACGTGTCATTTTTTAAGGTTGTTTACGTGGTTAAGAATATTAAATTTGAATTTCCAATTTCAAAAAACCCATTTAAAAGAAAATTATTCTGCTGAGTCATAGAATACTGTACAAGTGGGCAGATTTATTAAATGGCATCATTTCTCGCTGACTTAATCAGCGAGTCACACTTTTGCGGAGTGAGAATTGAACCGTAATTTTTCAATGGTAAAAATATTTTAATATAATAAAACTTTACCAAAATTATTTGAAGGATAACACTTAACCAGTTGAAGCAACTCTCAAAACTCCACCACACAGATTCTATTTTCAAAAATATAAAAAAACCAAACCTCCACCACAGATTCTATTTTAAAAAATATAAAAAAATTAAAATCGAGTTGATTTTACGAACGCAGCCAATTTAAAGCGAGAATCTTGATGGACGATTATAGAAACCTTTCAGTATTGGACAAATAAAAGTGATGAAATTCCAGAAATTTATGATGAAATTATGTGTATGAAGTAATAGATATTACATTTCTTCGAACCCTCCCGGTCGGCGCAGAGAGTATTTCTGATAAGAAGAGTTCGAAATTCTTGTGCGAGGATCCTCCTCTTTCGCAGCCACCTTCAATTGTGTTACCTTTTTCCTTTATTGGTTGCCCTCTTCTCCGCGCCATTAACACTTTAACGATTCTTTCCACATCATCTCTCGCGACCAGCCAGAGAATCATTTTCGATTCTCTGGGGGGTGCCTCCAGTGCTCTATGGATCTCATCCACCACAAACTTTGAGTTGAAGTGCTGCTCGGCGTAGAGAGGCCACGCGATCATGGGAAAACCCATGCTCGGCGTAGAGAGGCCACGCGATCATGGGAAAACCCATCGTCGTTGTCTCCATCACTGCGTTTCGTTCCATCGACAGTGGGACAGAAAGCCGCCAGTGGAAGGATGGCCCGGGATGCTCAACTGTGGCGCCCACCCCACAATGAAAATCCCTTGCTTCTTCTCCACCATGCGACCGTGGAATCCCTGGGGCAGAAAGTCGAGGACGGACGAGAACGCCTTCGAGCCGGTGTCCAACGGCCTCCTCAGAACCCACAAGAACTTCAACCCATTCGCCTCCAAACCCATAGCCAGCTCCTCCATCTGAGTAATGGATATGGAATTCTCGCTGCTGAAAGAAATGTAAAGCACGGACGCTTCAGCCTGCGCATCAAGCCATTCCAAGCACATCTCCTCCTCCGTATTGAACCCCGTCTGGAGCGCTGGGGCAATCCTGCAGGGTCGGTCCTTAAACGCCTCGGGAGGGAGCAGCGGACCAATTGTCGTGAGAGTGCCGTTAATCTTCTGAAAATGCTCCACAAACTCTGCCTCAAGCTCGTAAAAGGTATTGGCGATGGTTCTCAAGCTCTGTTTGTTGCCTTCGCTCTGTCGCTTCCAGAACGGACACCTCGCACTCTCTGCCGTCGCCTCCACCAGCTCCGGCAGCTTCTGGAGGCCGGTGAGACGAACTTCCATGGGAAGCCCCGGAACAACATATCGACAAGAAGCGGTGCGCGGCAGATTGCGAGGGAGAACTTCCCACATGATCTGAGGGATTGACTCTGAGAACATTCCACAGATGTCGAAGCACACTCTCGGGATGTCGAATTTTTGGACGACGGCGGAGGCCCAGCCCAGGAGGAAATCTGCGATAAGGCAGACCGGTGGGGTAACGGAACTGGTACCGCTTATTTCTCCTCTCAGAAATCGCTGGAGGAAGCTGTGGAAAGGGCCCTACAAACTCTCGTTGGCGGGGCGTGTATAGTGGGCAGCTTATGCCACTGCACGCTGTTGCTGGTAACCATGCCGACGGCCAGCTGGTCTGTGGGGATCTCCATTTAAACCAACTGGATGTCCAGCCCCCTCTCCTTTGCAGCCTTCACCTTTGCTTTCAAGAGAAGGCATGTGATGAAAAGTGACAACGAAGGTAACGGTAAGGCCCTTGGCAGCCAATTTCAGGGCGAGGTGCATGAAGGGGATGAGATGACCCTCACCCAGAGACGGCAGCATCATCACAGTAACCCTTCTACTCTCTGCGCTGGACGCCATTGATTGTGTGTGTATGCTTTCTACTCACAAACAATAAATCAGAGGAAGCAAACACAGACGGGCAATTCAATAAAAGCGAAACCCCAATAAGAATTAATATATGGAGAAATAATCAAAGAGAGATTGAGCAGATGAGTAACAGCAACACAACATCCTCCGCGATTCACTTTCAAAAGTCTGGGTCTTGCTGGAAGCCTTCGTTTCTGCAAATCTCGCAGAGCGGAAAATTTTGGAGGAATTTTTCAGGGTTTTGAGATATTATCTTTGAAACTTTCATATATGTATATAAATGGAGGGATTTTTCAGGGTTTTGAGATATTATCTTTGAAACTTTCATATATGTATATATATTTATTTCAGGCCATCAACCAACCAGAATTTATCATCTAACTTTCAGTATTCAGCATGTTATATGGCATTGGCATTAGATGAATGGGGATTGTATATACCCACCAGAATTTATCATCTAATCAGTATTCAGCATGTTATGTGGCATTAAATGAATGGGATTATATATGCCCACCTTTATATAGGTTTTATAGCCTCGCTCATTTAATGCCCTGTAGATGCCCACCATTATACAGGTTATACAGCCCTGTTCATTTAATACATTATATATGCCAGAGTTATATAAATTTTATTATACAAGTTATACAACCCTGTTCATTTAATGCCTTATATATGCCAGAATTATACAAATTTTATTACAGAGGTTATATAGCCCTGTTCATTTAATGCCTTATCTATGCCAGAGTTATACAAATTTTATTGATGATGATGATGATGATGGTTAACGTCCAGTGAGACCAAATTGGTCTATCGGACCTACAATTTTCTTAATTTTTACTTGTCTGGCTCCTCGTCTTTCTTGCGAGATTGGTGTTGTAGCTTTCTTTCTTTTCTCTACGGTCTTCCAACTTCCTTTGTCTTGCATCTCCTTCATCTCTTCTGGTTCTTGGGACATTGGTGTTTTAGCTTCGCGATCTATTGTGTTCGTTCTTTTGAAAATAGTCGGAGAAGAAGTTTGGTTTAGGAGATCTGCTTTGCTGTTAAATGAAGATTTGTTTTCCGCGGTATTCAAATCCTCATAACTGTTGATTTGTTGGGACGGGCTTTCTCCTTGCTTGTTTTGAGAGTTGTTTCCTTCTTCCTTGATTTCTTGTGACTCATTTTCTCTAGAATATTCTTCTTCTTTGATGACAGTGTAGTGTTCTTTTTGTGCTCCTTCCCACCATGTAGATCTGTGGTGGTTTTTTCTAGCAAAATTTTTCTCAGAGGCTTTTGGGCAATTTTTGGCTAGATGCCCCGTCTCAAAGCACGATCGACATCTGAAGAGGACGCTTTCATGATCAAGCTTCTGGTTCCACACATAGTCTTTACTTGTTAGGTTTATTTCAGCTGGGAATCCGGCGCTGAAATCCATTTCCACACAGATGTGTGCATAGGTGGTTCTGGCATATTCCTCTATTTCTGGGCACCTGCAGTAAAATTTCCCAATTGCATTTCCGATGGCTTTTAGCGAGGAAAGATTCCAGAGATGCAAGGGTAGGCTTGGCAATCTCACCCAAACTGGTGCTGAGGTTATCACTGCTGTAGAGGGATCGAATGATGGGTTCCATGGCTTCATGAATAGGCCTGATTTTTCCCAAAACCAAGGGCCGGAATCTAGAATACATTGTCTGCTTTCAGGATTTTCGAAATCTACTATAAAGAAACCTCTAGCACAGGGGTAGATATTAATTTCATCAGAAATGATAGGCTTCCATACCTCCGAGATCCAATTGTGGAGTGCTATGAGCCGCGGCCAAAAACCATTGAACCGGCAAATTAGGGCACTTTCGTAGAACTTCAAAGCTTCATCGAGTGAGTCCTGGACCACTTGGATAGTGGGAGCTGGGGCTTCACTCACGATATGGGCAGGAGATTGCCCTCCAGAGGCGGATGAGCCACCAGTTATTTTTGCGAAGCTCGGAGCCATATTTTACTTGCTCGTAGAACCCAGCCGCAGAAAAATAGGACAGAAGATAAGATTAGATCTAGATCTGACCGCAGAAATTAGCCGCCTAGATCTAGCCTCAGATCTAAAACCTAGCCGTGAAATAAACTGTAAATGCGAGCAGATCTATACCACAGATCTGCACCAGATCTAGAGATCTGAAGATCTGATCATCGAAGAGAAAGATCTGATCATCGAAAAAGAGCCGCAGGCAATTCACCGAAGAGATCTGAAGTGATAACCCAGCCGTCGTATAGTGGTAATTCACCGAATTCACCGCAGGCAATTCACCGAATTGATCGAAGAGATCTGAAGAACCGCAGGCAATTCACCGAAGAGATCTGAAGACCCGCAGGCAATTCACCGAATTCACCGAAGAGATCTGAATGAAGAGGTATTAATGTAAAAAATAGCCGCAGATCTATTCGCCGAAGAGATCTGAAGAGATCTGAAGAACCGCAGATCAATTCCTTTCCTTTTCTAAATAGATTATGCAAGTTATACAGCCCTGTTCATTTTAAGCCTTATATATGCCAGTGTTATACAAATTTTATTATGCCGGTTATACAGCCCTGTTCATTTAATGCCTTATATATGCCAGAGTTATACAAATTTTATCATACAGATTATACAGCCTTGTTCATTTAATGCCTTATATATATGTCAGAGTTATACAAATTTTATTATACAGCCTTGTTCATTTAATGCCTTATATATCCCAGAGTTATACCTATTTTAGAGCTCCACTCATTTAATGCTCTATAGCAAGATCATTATTTTTAGCCCTGGAACATCCACCATAACAACCTTGCCCCTGTGTATTAATGAAAAAGACTCGGCCTAATTAAATAAATATATTTCAAATGTAAAATTTTGATTATAATATTAATAACGTAAATTTAATAAATATTTTAATATTAATTTCTAAAGATTTATATATATCTAATTATTTATAGAAGATTAAACTATGTTATTTAATTTTGGAAAAAAATCAAGCCTATTCAAGATGGGGAATCTCATCAAATTTTGTCGTTACGAATTTTGACTGTTTTTAAGATAAGTGTTCACAGATCATCCCAATTTTAAAAGTAAAATTATGTATCTTACAAGAAAGAGAAGAGGTATTGAAGACCGTCACAGCGAAGATATCCAACGATCAACCAGATAATTTAGACGGACATTTTTTAAATCAAAATATTTTTCTTTATTTCTACTGGTGGAGATATTAACTATGTTATAAATTAATTAGTTAATTTAAAATATAGCGAGTATATATATTTTTAAATTAATTGCATTGATTTTTAATAAATAATTTAATTTTATTATTATTTTAATTAACTACAAATTAAAAATATATTAATAAAAAACTCTTTTAAAATTAACAATTATATATATATATATATAACTTTTTAATAAAGTGATATATGTTACAAATTAAAGTGATATATGTTATATATAATTTGTTAATAAAGTGTTTTATTTGAAATAATTATAATATATGTGTTTATTGGTTATTTAATTTACCATGGTTGTCATGTTATAATATGAAGTATTATGTGAACTATGATTTTTTTTTTCAAAAAGCAAAAACAGTTTATTGTTATTCCATTAAAAAATCAATTGGTACATAAAGTAAAAACAAAACATAAATTACAAAAAAAACTTCACACATATTTGAATAATAAATAAGAGGATTCTGCCAAAACCTTGTGGATCCAAGAGTAGTATTCTTTGTTAGAAAAAATTTACAGGGGTAGAGGAGAGGAGTTCAGCACAGAAATCGGTTACGGCAAGGAAATCTTAATCAAAACACAAAAAATAACTCACGGCAAAACATAGTAAACTAGAGAGGTTTAATTAAAACACAGAAAATAACTCACAACAAAACTAGAGTAAAGCTTGGAGCAACTAAATAAGACTTTTGATTGAATTCTAATTCATGAAAATATAACGGCAAGGAAATCTTAATCAAAACACAAAAAATAACTCACGGCAAAACATAGTAAACTAGAGAGGTTTAATTAAAACACAGAAAATAACTCACAACAAAACTGTTTAAACTAGAGTAAAGCTTGGAGCAACTAAATAAGACTTTTGATTGAATTCTAATTCATGAAAATATAATAACTCACGGCAAAACAGAGTAAATTAGAGTAAAGGTTGGAGCAACTAAATAAGACTTTGGATTAAATTCTAATTCATGAAAATACAACACAGAGTAAATTAGAGTAAAGGTTGGAGCAACTAAATAAGACTTTGGATTAAATTCTAATTCATGAAAATACAACACAGAAAATAACTCATGGAAAAACAGAGTAAACTAGTGTAAAGGTTGGAGCAACTAAATAAGACTTTGGATTAAATTCTAATTCATGAAAATACAACACAGAAAATAACTCATGGCAAAGCAGAGTAAACTAGAGTAAAGCTTGGAGCAACTAAATAAGACTTTGGATTAAATTCTAATTCATGAAAATACATTCATATGAGAATGCAACTCATTCACTATTTACACTTCACCAGGGTTGCAGAGTAAGACACACTAAAACAAGCAATTGTTTTTTTCCCATGCCCACCAAAATTTGCTCCACGATTTTCTCTTCACCTCTCATACTTTCACCCTCTCTCTTGCTCTACCTTGCAAATGACTTTTACATTCATATTTATACAAAACATACATTTGACTCATTAATTCATGAGAGAGAAAACATTAATACACATCATGGGCCATTTTACATAATACATGGTTTTCTGAACTTGCAGGTGTTGTGGAATGTGGGCAATATTCGTGGAGTGAATGTTAACCCATACTTATTTACCAAAATTCATTAAGTCCCTTAAACTCTGTGTTGTGTTACAGAATGGTCAACAATGTACTTTTTCTCAGACTTTAGTCCTTCCGCCTGCAAACAAAATCGCAACCTGCAAAAATACTTCTTACAAGTATGGTTGTTGTCAAAGTGTTTAACGTGATGGTTGGAATTATTATTTCCAACACTCCCCCTTAATCACAACTACCGCCATTAAAAATTCCCAAACAATCTTTGATATAAACAAAACTTTCATGTGTCAATGGCTTTGTGAAAATATCAGCAAATTGTTCCTATGACCTGAAGTGTTGCAACACAATTTCATCATTGTTAATCAACTCTCTAATAAAATGATATTTAGCATCAATGTGCTTGGTCCTCTTGTGAAAGACATAATTCTTTGACAATGCAATTGCTGAAGTGTTGTCGCAGAAAATAGTTTTCGTTCCCTCTTGGTCGTGGTGAAGATCCCTCAACATTCTTCTCATCCAAACTGCTTGAAACTTCGCTACTGTTGCGGCGACATATTCAGATTCTGTTGTTCACAATGAAACTATCAGCTGCTTCTTGGAGGCCCATAAAATGGCTCCAGAACCCAGATGAAAAACATATCCTGACGTGTTCTTTCTGTCATCGACACTTCCTGCCAAATCATTGTCAATGTAACAAACCAGCATGAAATCATATGTTGCAGCATATTGAATACCATAATGTTTTGTCACATTGACATACCTTAGAATTCTTTTCGCTACTTGCCAATGTGTCTCCTTAGGTGTCTCCATGAACCTCGACACCAAACTCACTGCATACATTATAGTCGGCCTAGTGGTGGTCAAATACATCAAGCTGCCCATCATGCTTTTGTATAATGTCGAATTGACATTGCTACTATAATCTTCTTTGCTCAACTTCAACCCCATGACAGTTGGAGTTGCTGCGAGCTTGATGTTCTGTGTCTTAAACCTCTCCAAAATGTATGCTACATACTTTGCTTGAGAAATAAAAATTCCATTTTATCTTTGCTTCACTTCTATGCCCAAAAAATATCTTAACAACCCCAAGTCAGTCATTTCAAATTCACACTTCATGACTTCTTTCAAATTAGCGATGACGAAATCATCACTGCCTATAAAAATTAAATCATCTACATATAAGAAAAAAATAAGAATCTTACCATATGATCCAAAATGGATATTAAATTAAGAAGAAAAGGTATTACAGATGATCCAGGTGGATGTTGGTGGCCACCCACCTATCCCATTTGGACCCCCACAACTGTCTCTTTCAGTTTTTCTATTTCCTTAATTATAGCACAGTTTACTATTTTTAGCAATTTTTCGGGTCCTAAACTTCCGGAGCCGTTTTGAGGCCCTAAACAACATTTTTTGTGAAATCCACCGCCAGCTATTTTTTTGTCTAAAAATCGTCTTTTCCGTCGTAGTCCTCGGAGAGATCTTTCCAACGGGCTATCATGCGCGTCAAACGGAGATAGTACGACCAATTCGCGACCCCGGGAAGTTGATGTACCAACTTACCCAAAAATGGGGCCCACAATTTGGCATTTCATCTTCTAGGGTTAGGTTTTAGATTGTGAAGGGTTTTCCATTGTTTCTCAACAATAAATAGGCCCTCGAGCTTCATTGTAACACAGTTTTTGGAGAACAGTTCAGAGGCATGTAGCCGGCACATCTCTTCTCAGAGATAAGCTACCATTGCCCTAGCTGGGTTATTTCCATTTCTATTTGTAAGCATATTTCAGTATTTTATAGTAATGAAATGAAGTATTATTTCCGCTGCATATTTTTCTTTATGGTTATCTCTATATTTTATTGCGTTCCTGTTTAAGTCCGGATCAGTGGTATCAAAGCGGTCTGCTTTTTCTCTGTTTTTCTTTGCATGTCCCCAACGAGGTCGGGATATAAGGAGTTAGGGCTTGAACTGGTCAAACCTTTGCAAGACCAGCCTCGAAAATCCTGACGGCCTCCCATGGCGGATGAGAAGAAAGACGAGGGGGTAGGAGATCCTATCAAAATCTTGCTCGAAGAAGCGCTCGAGCGGCAAAGGAATGCGATGATGGATAGCTTTGCGCAGATCCTTCAGCGGCTACCTAGAGGCGACGCATCGGCTTCCAACAGCTACTCTGGAAATGCCACACCGTTTAAGGTACAAGTTAATTTTGAAATCCCCATCTTCGAGGGTCAAATAGACGCAGATGCTGTAGATAAATGGTTAAATCTGCTCGATGGGTATTTTTCTGTTCATGAATTTTCAAGTCGGGAAAAGATTGTTTTCGCTCTTCTCAAAGCAGCCCCCCACGTCAAGGACTGGTGGGAAACCTACTGCGAACAGAAGGATGAAAGTACAGGCTCACTGTTTTCAGTCGCACCCTCTTGGAATGACTTCCGGGATGCCATAAAGGAGCAGTACTACCCTGTCAAAAGCTATGAGGACAAATACATCAAGTGGACCACACTGCGACAGGGACTAGACCAAGATGTGCCAGAGTTCACAAACATTTTTCATACCCTTCGCACACAATTGGGTATCAAAGATTCTGAGCTGCATCTGGTACTCAAATACCGCGGCTGCCTACACAGATACATCCAGGAAGAGATGGAGTTCTTGAACATCTCCTCACTCGGCACAGCATACCGATACGCTGTCAAAATCGAGCAAAAGTTCAAACAGAAGAAGCGAGACTTTGGATCTGCAAATCCGAAGCCCAAAGGACAAAACCAAGGCGGGGTGACCCAATACAACCCGTCGAAGCTGTAAGAAAAGGACAACACCACGAAGCCGAAGAAGTACACAGGAAAGTGGTGTGAGTTCCACAAGAGTCCCACTCATAACACAAGTGAGTGTCGGACCAAGCAGTCGCTGGTGGCCGAGCTGAAAGCTTCCGAATCAGATGCATGTTCCGACCCTGAGCCAGAACCCGACAAGGGGAATGGAAAAGGGAAGCAGATCATTGATGCGGATCCCAGCACCACTGTTGCCACTGCCAAGATCCAGAAGGATGAACCTACAGATCCAGAAGAGGGGGAGCGTCTTTTCCACTCACAGATGTGGGTGAAGGGTTCACCGCTACAATTCATTGTCGACAGTGGCAGCCAAAAGAACCTCATTTCAGCAGAGGTCGTGAAGCGGTTGGGCCTACCGACTACACCACACCTGCAGCCGTACAGTATCGGGTGGCTTCACGAAGGATGAGATCTGAAAGTTCGCCAGCAGTGCCGCCTTCCATACAGCATCAAGCCCTTCACAGACGAGGTATTGTGTGATGTTACACCTCTGGATGTTTGTGATGTACTATTAGGCCAGCCATACTTGTGGAGGCGACATGCTGTGTATGAGTCAAGGCCTCGCGTTGTCATCATTTCTTTGGATAATTCATTATACAGGATACCGGAGGTATCCCCACCTACCGCCACCTCTTTGATCACTGCTAAGAAAGGCAGCAAGCTCATCTCACAGACTAGGAAATTTATTTTCTATCTGGTTCACTCCCAAAGTAAGGGGAAGATCGTTGCTACATCCATGACCCCCGCGAAGGGTTCCTCCACACAGCAGCAGCAACAGAGGGTTACAGTCGTGACAGAACACAGGAACAACTTCTCCTTACCTGGAGGGGTACCACACAAGTTTCAGGTGGGTGACAAAGTCTGGTTACATTTGCAGAGGGAGCGCCTCACCAGAACCCATCAGAAACGCAGACCACTTCGACATGGTCCTTACACCAGTAACAAGGCTACGGGAAACAATGCTTTGAAGCACAAAATTCCTCCATTCCTTCGCTTGCACCGAGTGTTCAATGTGGACCATCGCCGACCATGCTCCCCACCATTTCTGGACACATCAGAGATTGCAGAACAGCTCACCAGAGACCCAGCTCAGCAGAAGCTTCCTCATCTCAGGGAGGAACTCAACGTAATGGGGACCATTGCTTCCTAAGGGGGGAGGAATGATCCAGGTGGATGTTGGTGGCCACCCACCTATCCCATTTGGACCCCCACAACTGTCTCTTTCAGTTTTTCTGTTTCCTTAATTATAGCACAGTTTACTATTTTTAGCAATTTTTTGGGTCTTAAACTTCCGGAGCCATTTTGAGGCCCTAAACAACGTTTTTTGGGAAATCCACCGCCAACAATTTTTCTATCTAAAAATTGTCTTTTCGTCGTAGTCCTCAGAGAGATCTTTCCAACGGGCTATCATGCGCGTCAAACGGAGATAGTACGACCAATTCGCGACCCCGGGAAGTTGATGTACCAACTTACCCAAAAACGGGGCCCACAATTTGGCGTTTCATCTTCTAGGGTTAGGTTTTGGAATGTGAAGGGTTTTCCATTATTTCTCAACAATAAATAGGCCCTCGAGCCTCATTGTAACACAGTTTTTGGAGAACAGTTCAGAGGCATGTAGCCGACACATCTCTTCTCAGAGATAAGCTACCATCGCCCTAGCTGGGTTATTTCCATTTCTATTTGTAAGCATATTTCAGTATTTTATAGTAATGAAATGAAGTATTATTTCCGCTGCATATTTTTGTTTATGGTTATCTCTGTATTTTATTGCGTTCCTGTTTAAGTCCGGATCAACAGACTCATGTGCAGGAATGCCTATATTATTTAGTGCAACAGATCGAAAAGATTGTGAATAATATAGATAATGAACAGTTATAAAACATAATAACACACATCAACATAGTTAATAATAAGGAGTTAACATTGACATACCTTAGAATTCTTTTCGCTGCTTGCCAATGTGTCTCCTTAGGTGTCTCCATGAACCTCAACACCAAACTCACTGCATACATTATATTCGGCCTAGTGGTGGTCAAATACATCAAGCTGCCTATCATGCTTTTGTATAATGTCGAATTGACATTGCTACTATAATCTTCTTTGCTCAACTTCAACCCCATGACAGTTGGAGTTGCTGCGAGCTTGATGTTCTACGTCTTAAACCTCTCCAAAATGAATGCTACATACTTTGCTTGAGAAATGAAAATGCCATTTTATCTTTGCTTCACTTCTATGCCCAAAAAATATCTTAACAACCCCAAGTCAGTCATTTCAAATTCACACTTCATGACTTCTTTCAAATTAGCGATGAGGAAATCATCACTACCTATAAAAATTAAATCATCTACATATAAGAAAAAAATAAGAATCTTACCATCTGATCCAAAATGGATATTAAATTAAGAAGAAAAGGTATTACAGACTCATGTGCAAGAATGCCTATATTATTTAGTGCAACAGATCGAAAAGATTGTGAATAATATAGATAATGAACAGTTATAAAACATAATAACACACATCAACACAGTGAAAATAATAAAGGAGTTAACCAGACCCCCTGGCTACGTCTCCTGGTCTAAGCTTTCAGTGTCAACCTCTATATTATGTCTTCAAGAACAGAGTTTACAAGTGTGAGCTCAATCAGAGCCATAACACAACAACATTGATATTACACAGGGATTTCACTCGAAAACCTCAAGTCTAAAGAGTGCACAGACTCTCCCTCTTAGTGCCTCTGATCAACTGTTCACAATTGTGTGTTTTCTCTGACTCTCTGTCTCCCCTCCATGTCTGAGCAACTACCCTCCCTTTTATGCTGCCATTGAATCGATTTTAAGCCTATCGGTGATGTCGGTTCAATCCCCTTCTTGGGCTCTCT
This sequence comes from Pinus tabuliformis, assembly GCA_031772625.1. Taxonomy (NCBI): domain Eukaryota; kingdom Viridiplantae; phylum Streptophyta; class Pinopsida; order Pinales; family Pinaceae; genus Pinus; species Pinus tabuliformis. The sequence goes on from CM062820.1 coordinate 1,681,940,017, forward strand.
GGCTCTCGGCGCTGTCCCTTCATCTCCCTACTAAGCATTTAAACAATCATTGTGAAACACTTAAGGCATTCGGGCACAAGCCAACTAACAGGTGGAAAGACTGGCGGGCACGGGTGGAACCAACCATTTGGCCTTCCCCTGGCACAAATCCTTAAAACAACATATTTTTAGTCCCCAAAGTAAATACACAAAAAACATAGAAAATCCGACAAAAACACCAAAGTCAGACTTCAAATGATATCAAGTCCATCCTATAATCCTCTCGGGTCCGTGTTTTATCACTGTCGCAAGCCCACCATTGATCTGCCTTCAATCCGACAGTCTGCATCCAACCTGATCATCTAACTAGCTCGTGCCTTCTTCCTCGTCTGATCCATGATCGCTAATCCAACGGTTGACGACCATTTCGGGTGGCCCACTTGCACGGAGATTACCCACCCGAAAAAGCGATTTTCTCTCTCCTGCGGCGTGCTACGTGTCAGCCAGTGTATGGAATCGGGCGAAGCCTCTCCAATACCACTTACCGCCTAAACATCGTCCAAAATACCGTTTACCACGGAACTCAAATTACATAAAGCCATATTTAGAAACCTTTTGAGTCTGTGCATATCGCGTAGTCTTCGGCCTGCTGATTAAGTCCTCCCTTTTGGAACCTATGATCAATATAAGCGGTCTTCGTTGTTGATTTGCACTCCAATCCGACGTTCCACGTTACATCACTGGATCGCAGTCGCATTTCCCTTAGGGCTGTCTCTGATACACTCCGCTAGCCTCCACCGATGCGATATCGCCGATTTAGTCTGGACTGTTGATTTGGCTGATCTGATGGGTCCGGTGCAACGTTACTTCAACCTTCGCTTTACTCTGTTTTCTGCCATTCTTAGTGTTTTTCTTCTACGATAGTGTTTTTCGATAGTATATATATATATGAAGACTTAGACTTAGAGGTTTGATACAAGAACCATTTTGGATCACGCCTTCCCACTGAAAAGCTTTTGGACCACCAAAATTTGGTTTTAGGCATCGATCAAGTGAGGATACTGCTCCTTCACCTGTCTAACTTCTATCCATCGTGCTTTGCTTGGATTTGAACCTTTGAATCCCACTCTCAGGTACCCAACATCCCCTTCATGCGTAGTTCTTACCTTCCTGCCCAGAACTGTGTCCTCATGTAACTCATTGAGATACTCAGGCAACAAATCCCCAATAAAAGGCAACTGACTTTGCTCTTCAGGATCTTCAATCAATGAAGGTTCATACAATCTCAAGTTTTCTGCATTAACAACTGAATAGATCTGCATATAAGCTAGTAAATCAAGTTGAAAAGAATTTTCACCAATTTTATCAAGTATCTTGAAAGGTCCATACCTTATTGGTTTTAGCTTCTTTCCTTCACCCCGCATCGCTGATGTACAGCTAGACTTGATCACCAACTTGAAAGCTATGCTCAACTCGATGATTTTCATGTCTTGCCTTGTACTTGGCTTGACTTCTTTCCAGCTGTTCCTGTACTTCCTGGTGAATTTCCTAGATTTGTTTAGTGAACTTGGTTGCCTTGTCCACATCACAGTGTCCATCAACTGTTATGTCTTTACCAAAGAAAAAATCCAAGGGAGACTTTGGTATAAAACCAAAGCAAGTCTCAAAAGGAGATCTCTAAGTAGAAGAGTGCTTGACACTGTTGTAGGCATGCTGCACATAACACAAATGCTCATCCCAAAGCTTGGGATGCTTGCTGCAATAACCTCTGAGCAACTGGATCACTGTCCTGTTGACCACTTCTGTCTGATCATCTGTTTGTGGATGAAATGTTGTGCTTTTCTTCAATCTGGTGTCCATTAACTCCCATAGATTTAACCAAAATTTCCCAACAAATCGAGAATCTCTATCAGATACAATAGAAGTGGGTAACCCAAAATGAACCCATACATTCTAAAAGAACAAATTTACTGTTTGTTCAGCTGTAACCTGCTTATTACATGGAATCAAAATACACATTTTACTGAACCTATCCACAACAACATACAAATAATCATGACCTTTCCTAGATTTTAGCAATCCCCCAACAAAATCCATGGAAACACTTTCCCAAGGATGAGAAGGAATTGTAAGTGGAGTGTAAAACCCTAATTTCATATTATTGGGCTTGCTTGTAGCACACATTGTACATCCTTTGATATATCTAGAAACCGTCTCAGGCATTCTTGGCCAATAATAGAACATTTGCAATTGTGCAACTGTTTTACTCACACCAAAATGACCTGATATGAGAGAAGTATGTGTTTCTCGGATTATGTTAACTCTTTTAGTTTGTGGAATGCATAACTTTCCCAAATGATATAAGAGTTGGTCCTTTACATAATAATCCAATTCTTCTACTTGTTTGCCATGACTTAAAGTTGTATATACATCTTTAAAATCTACATCTTGAGCATATTTTTCAATATATGTAACTTTCATGCATTACTGAGTTATGCTTAAGTATAGTAGATGCATTTATGATTGGTCTTGATAACATGTCTGCAACCTTATTGTGTATGCCCTTCTTATATCTGATGACAAGATGAAATTGTTGTAGAAAACCCATCCACCTATAATGTCTTGATTGTTGCAATTTAGTTTGTGAGTGAAAATATTGAAGTGGTTGATGATCTGTATTTATGATTGTTTCTTTACCCATTAGGTAATGTTTCCACTTTTTCACACTTTGTACTAATGCATACAATTCTTTATAATATGTGGGATAATTAACTATTGCAGAAGTAAATGTCTCAGAGTGATAGCATATGGGTTTTCCATGTTGCATCAACACTGCTCCCATGGCATAGTCACTGGCATCTGCCTCAATCTCAAATGGATGTTGAAGCTCTGGCAGTGCTAGTATTGGTGTTGTACTGATTTTTTCTTTTAAGGTGTCGAAGGATTTCTATTGTTTGCCTCCCCACTTAAACACCTGTTTCAGTCTGGTTAAATCATGTAATGGAGCTGCAATCAAAGAAAAGTTAGCAATGAATTTTCTCCAGTATTGTGCTACCCCTAGGAAACTCCTAACCTTTGTAGCAGATTTGGCTTTAGGCCAGTTCACAATGACTTCAACCTTAGAGGGATCTATCTTCAATTCACCACCCCCTACAATATAACCCAAATAATTTAAAGATGTTCTGCCAAATTCACATTTTGACAATTTTACATAGAGATTTTCTCTTTTTAAAACATCTAAAGTCTGCTTCACATGCTTTACATGGTCTTCCCATGTCTTACTAAAAACAAGAATGTCATCTAAATAAGCAATTACAAAATCATCAATAAATGGTATGAGTACATCATTCATGACCCTCATAAATGTAGCAGGAGTGTTAGTTAAGCCAAAATGCATAACCAACCATTCATACAGTCCTTGTTTTGACTTGAAAGCAGTCTTCCATGCATCCTATTCTGCAACTCTGACCTGATGATAACCACTTCGCAATTCTAACTTAGAAAAGTAAACTGCTTCTTTCAATTGATCTAATAAATCATCAACACAAGGAAACGATTTTTTATCATTATTTTATTTAGCGCTCTATAATCAATTCACATTCTCCACGAACCATCTTTCTTTCTCACCAGCATGATTGGAGATCCACATGGTGATGTGCTTGGTCGTATAAACCCTTTATCAAGAAACTCCTGTACCTGCTTCTTTATCTTTGCATTCTCTAAAGTTGATAACCTGTACATTCCAATGTTAGGTAATGGAGCATCTTGCTGTAAATAAATATCATGTACTATTTCTCGCTTGGGTGGCAGACCTTTAGGTTCTTGAAATAGAACATCATACTCTGAAAGAAATTTAACTAAATCATCTTTTTTTCTAGAATCACAGCCTTCAAATGCATTGGATTTATCAGGATAATTTGCCTTTACAACCACTAGTAAAAACTGCTTACTTGAATTCACAATTCTTTTCATTTGTCCTGAATTTATGAGAGAACAATTACCTTTGAGTTTATGAGCTCTTACAATATATTCTATTCCATATTTAGTGAGTTGATACTTATTCTCAGCTCTATAGAAAATATCTTTTCTATCATACAAGTATGGACTTCCCAAAACAATACCACATATATCCAATGGAACTATATCTAACTCAACTTCATCTACAAATGTTGATCCAATAGCAAACGTAAGTTTACATTGTCTTGTTACTTGTAGCTTTGCTTTATCACACACCCAACCTAATGGATATGGATTCTCATGAGGTTTTGTTTGTAATCCCAACTTCTTTACAATTGATTCAGAAATCAAATTTACTAGTGATCCACTATCAAATAAAGTATCAATCTTATTGTGCTTGGAAATTACTCTAATACGAAAAATCTCATTTCTTTCCCTCTCATTATTTTCATTATCAACAGATTATGAAGAATTACTCGTGGATGCTTCAAAAACTTTACCTTTAATACCTCTGGCTGTAACTATTGTTTCATCACTTGAATCTGATCCCAAGTCCTTCTGAATAGCGACAAAATTCTTCTTCTCCTTTCCACCAAACTTCTTAGGTTTCAGTTCTGGATGCAAAAACCAGTAGTGTACCTCATCGTGTCCTTCTTTCTTGCAATGAGTGCATGAAGGTTTATCCTTCTTTACAGTGTTTGCTTTCCTCTCCTTCCTTTTCAGTTTCTTCTTTTCCTTGCTCTTGCTTACAGAATACTTAGATGATCCCACAACCTTTGGGTTTACATTCTTACCTCTATCTTCTAGATGTGTGGCTTGAACTAATACATCATCTAAGCTAGTGGGATTAAACATGAGAATAGTATGCTTTAAATAGCTACGAAGACCACCTATATGCTTCAATAAAGTCTCAGGTGAATCTAATGATATACCTAGAGTTAAAGCTCTCTTTCTAAATTCCTGAGTGTAACTCTGTACACTTTGACCCTTCAATTGACGAAGAGTTTGCCAACTCATCATTTCCTGTTGCATGTAAGATAAAGGATAGAATTGCTTTTTGATGGCAGAAACAAATTCGTTCCAGGTAGAAATGATTTTACCTTGTTTTTGTAGATCAGCTTGTGTCTTGCCTTCCCACCATACTAGTGCAGTTCCTCAAGTCGAAGGCTAGCCAGTTGAATCTTCTTCCTTTCTGAATCAATGTTCTGTACCTTGCAATATACATCAATTTGTCTTATCCAATTATCTAGCTTTTCTGCATTGAATTCTCCATCATAAATTGGAAAATCAAACTTCAATCTAATTTGATTAAGGAAGATTTCTTCTTCTTCCTAGAAGAGCTAGTGTTATGTGAAGAAGATGATGAGGATGACGAAGGTGATGATGGAGGAGATGGTGGAGGAGGCATTTCCCCTTTCCCTTTTCCTTCTAGAGGGGCAACTAGAAAAGGCTCCTCTACTCCTTTGTCTGGTTTAAGTGTTGAAGTGCTTTCACCTCGACCCTTCTTAAACTACAGATACATCTCTTCCACCATGGCTTGGAGTGTCTTAAAACTTTCTATAAGTTGAGATTTTGATCCCAATGGAGCTTCTTCTACCATTCTCCTCTAAGAAAAGACTCTTCCAATATCTGGATTAGCCTCAACAAGTTCTTCTTCTCCTAGTCTGAGCTTTAATCTAGTTAGCATTCAAAATCCAACACAAGCTTGTCTAACCTTAACAAAACCAAAACCAAAACCAAATTCTTTGATACCACTTGATCTGAAATGGATATTAAATTAAGAAGAAAAGGTATTACAGACTCATGTGCAGGAATGCCTATATTATTTAGTGCAACGGATTGAAAAGATTGCGAATAATATAGATAATGAACAGTTATAAAACATAATAACACACATCAACACAGTCAAAATAATAAAGGAGTTCACCAGATCCCCTGGCTATGTCTCCTAGTCCAAGCTTTCAGTGTCGACCTCTATATTATGTCTTCAAGAACAGAGTTTACAGGTGTGAGCTCAATCAGAGCCATAACACAACAATAGTGATATTACATAGGGATTTCACTCGAAAACCTCGAGTCTAAAGAGTGCACAGACTCTCCCTCTTAGTGCCTTTGATCAACTATTCATAGCTATGTGTTTTCTCTAACTCTCTGTCTCGCCTCTATCTCTGGGAAACTACCCTCCCTTTTGTGCTGCCATTGAATGGATTTTAAGCCTATCGGTGCTATCGGTTCAATCGCCTTCTTGGGCTCTCTGGCTCCCGACGCTGTCCCTTCATCTCCCTGCTGAGCATTTAAACAATCATTCTGAAACGCTTAAGGCATTGGGGCACAAGGCAGCTAACAGGTGGAAAGACTGGCGGGCATGGGTGGAACCAACTGTTTGGCCTTCCCCCGGCACAAATCCTCAAAACAACGTATTTTTAGTTCCCAAAGGAAATACACAGAAAACATAGAAAATCCAACAAAAACTCCAAATCCGGACTTCAAATGATATCAAGTCCGCCCTATAATCCTCTCAGGTTCATTTTTTATCACTGTCGCAAGCCCACCATTGATCTGCCTTCAATCCGATGGTTTGCATCCAACTTGATCATCCAACTAGCTCGTGCCTTCTTCACCATCTGATTCGTTATCGCTAATCCAACAACTACGACCATTTCGGGTGGCCCACTTGCACAGAGATTACCCGCCTGAAAAAGAAGTTTTCTCTCTCCTACGGCTTGCTACGTGTCAGACAATGTATGGAATTGGGTGAAGCCTCTCCAATACCACTTACCACCTGAAGCTCACCCGAAATACTATTTACCATGGAACTCAAATTATATAAAGCTGTATTTATAAACCTTTCGGGTCCGTGCATATCGCGTAGTCTTCGGCCTGCTGGTTAAGTCCTCCCCTTTGGAATCTGTGATGCGATATACGTGGTCTCCATCATTGATCTGTGTGCCAATCCGATATTCCACATTACATCACTGGATCGCAGTCGCATTTCCCTTAGGGTTGTCTCTGATACACTCCGCTGGCCTCCGCCGATGCGATATCGCCGATTTAGTCTGGACCATTGATCTGGCCGATCTGACGGCTCTAGTGCAACATTACTTCAACCTTCGCTTTACTCTGTTTTCCGCCATTCTTAGTGTTTTTCTTCTGCAATAGTGTTTTCCAATAGTATATGTATATATATATATATATATATATATATATATATATATATATATATATATATATATAGATATATATATATATATATGAAGACTTAGACTTAGAGGTTTGATACAAGATCCATTTTGGATCACCATCACTCTCTTTGATGTAGAGAGTATGTTCACCGTCACATTTGTCGAAACCATTGTCCAACTAGTAAGCATTTATCCTGCTATACCATGCACGTGGTGCTTACTTCAACCCATAAAGAACTTTCCTCAACTGATACACTTTGTCTTATTGTCCTTCTACTTCATAACCAGGTGGTTGCGCAACATACACTTCCTCTTTCAACACTCCATTCAAGAACGTTGATTTTACGTCCATTTGATACACTTTCCATTTATGTTGTGTGACAATCGCTACAATTTTACACACTGTCTCCATCCTCACGACTAGTGCAAAAGTCTCTGCATAATCTCTTCCATGTTGTTTCTTGTATCCTTTGACAAATAGTCTCGCTTTATGCCTTTCAATATTACCATCGTCATTGCTCTTTGTCTTATAGACCCGCTTCACTCCGATGACTTATTTTCCTTGCGGAAGGTTCACTAACTCCCATGTGTCATTCTTTTCTATTGCTTCTATTTCTTCCTCCATTGTCGCAACCCATTTTTCTTCTTTGAATGCATCTTCAAAATGGATTGGGTCATCCACATGACAAAATAATGCAAATAAGGAATTCAAACTAGTGCTACTATCAACTTCATCTTACTCATAAATTTCATTTAAATTTCTAAATTTTGGTCTTCTTATGCTTGCTGAACATGGGCTTGACATGTCACTTGGTGTTGCGCTTTGCGACATGCTTGGAGAAGCACTTACTTGAGTGTGCGACACTATCCTATTGTTTATTGACAGTGTCGTTTGTTCCCTGCTTTGTTGCACTTGAATAGGAGTAGGGGGGGTCATTGTTGAGGAATCGCTTGTTTTTGTCAATTCCTCTTTGTCCTCATGTGGTATACATGCTTTGACATTGAATGTCTTCTCTAAACTTCCATCCCATGCTTCCTCTTCTATGAACTACACATATTTGTTGATTATTACCTTCTTGGTTGATGGATTATAGAGCTTGTATGCCTTGGATTCATCACTATATCCAAAAAATATGCATTTCTCCTCCTTGTTGTCCAACTTCATCCTCAACTCATCCGGGACATGTGCATATGCCACACATCCAAAGACTCTTATGTGAGTGACACTATGCTTTCTTCCACTCCATGCCCCTTCAGAAACCACATTCTAGATGCTTTTGGTTGGACATCTATTCATGATATATGTTGCACAAGCGACAGCTTCATCCTAATAATAATTTGGCAAATGCTTTGACTTCAACATACTCCTTGCCATTTCCATAATGGTCCCATTCTTCCTTTCCACGACACCATTTTGCTGAGGTGTATACCTTGTTGTAAATTGTTTATGAATTCCATGCTCCTTGCAAAATCAAAATAACTCATTTAAGACATATTCTCGACCTCTATCAGTCCTCAAGACTTTGATGTAGTGTACACTTTTCTTCTCAACAAGATCCTTGTATTCGTGAAAGCACTCAAACACTTCACTTTTATGTTTTACGAGATAGACCCATGTCTTCCTTATGTAGTCATCTATGAAGGTCAATAAATAGTGGCTGCCACCAATTGATGGTGTCTGCATTGGTCCACATAAATCTAAATGTACAATCTCCAAAGGTGCCCTTGCCCTTATTGACTTTCATACTAGAAATGTCTCTCTATGTTGCTTGCCCAAGATACATCCTTCACATAGGTTGTCTAGTTTTTCTATAAGCGGAAAACCCTTCACCATGTATTTTCTATGTAGCAAATTCTAACCTCCAAATTTGAGATAACCAAATCTCAAATTCCATAACCAATTTCATCTTTAACTTCTGCTTGAAATTTTACTTGTGTGACAACCTTTTCTTCCATCCTCTTGTGAGTTCATTGATAGTTGTGCTTGTGCACATTCTTCCTTCAAATTTGATCCTATATTTAGGGGAAACATTCTATTGTTTGTCATCTGAACCTTTGTAATCACCTTTTTGCTTCGAGGCCTATCCAAAATTTTGCACTCATCATTTTTGTCATTTGAACCTTTGTAATCACCTTTTTGCTTCGAGGCCTATCCAAAATTGTGCACTTATCATTTTTGAAAAAGATATTGTAGCCCTTTTGCATGAGTTGTCCAATGCTTATGAGGTTATGCTTCAACCCAGGGACAAATTAAAAATATGAGATGTATTTCTTCTCCCCCTTTTTTGTTAGGATATTAACTCTTCCTTTTCACATGACAGAGTGATCTGAGTTGATTCAGCTTCCGGATTTAACCAATATCTTTTGCTTTCGTGATGTGATTATAATTTCATTTAAAATAGCATAAAGGAACATAAATGCATGCTATAAATAAGAAGGAACATGAAAATCATCAACAACATAAAACTCAAGACATTGATAACGGAGTTCGTCCAGGAGGGACTATGTCTCCAGGCCCCGATGTCAAGATGGTGTAGGCCACTGCATTAAGTGTTGCCAATAGTGATGATGCACATAGGTGGTGATGTCACTATCATACAAGGAAAATGCCCTCATGCAGGAGTGGCTCCAAGTGATGTTCTGCTGCAGGAACTCTCATCCAAAAAGGACTCCTATCAGTATGACCTAAACTCATGCATGATGATAATGAGCATTCCGCCAACATGGCATAAAATGGATCTCAATGCAAACATACATGGTGACACATGAGTATCCCATCAACATAACAACAAAGGGATCTCAAACAAAACATGATGAATCATGACAACAAGTACATCCCACAAATGATTCTGCATCATGTCAAGTACGAAGCATAAGACAAGTAAGAAAACAAGATCCCGCATCAAACATCAAACATGGATCTATGCAGTGCAATGCATCTCATAGAAAAAAGAAGTACATGAACGCACTGCATATACCTCACATCCTGGGGCCATCTGAAATGGATGTCAAACTGCTGAAGATGGTCGTACCATTAATCTCATGGCGTCGGATCACATGGAAATGACTGCTCACACATGAATGCTGACCCCTGCACTCAACTTTGAAAAGTGGCCGAAAAATGAAACGATCAAATGGAAAATATGAATGCACCATTAGATTTGTGGCATCGAATAATGTAAAATAGACTGTCAAATTTCTGAATTTTGAGAAAGTGAAAATTTGGGGCTACAGGAATCTTTTAGATTTCCCTAGATTCCTCAAAGATTCCCTCCTCTGGGTCATTTGAAGATTTTCTGCTCAGATCAAAGTTTTGACTGCACCATCAAGGTCCTTGTAGAATTCTGAGAAAAATGAGTATGAAGTTGGCTGCATTCTGACTTTGGAAAATTTTAGTTTCCAAGTAATTTGGAAGATTCCCTCAAAGATTCTTGAAGATTCCTGTCCGTTGGGAACATGGAAATTTGCTACTCAAAAGGCAAATCTGACCTCGCCCCAACATTCCCTGTGAAAATCTAAGAAAATTGACTGTAAACTTGGTTACATTCTAATAAAAAGAATTTTTACCTCCCTGGAGAATCTTTGGGCATCAAAGAATACTCTGCCTCGAAATGCATGTCAAAGTTCTGCCTCCTCTGTCTCAAAATCTGTGCCGTGCTCCCCATACCTGGATGCACTATGTAAATGGGTTTATATAAAATTTTGTCGGTAGAGTTTACCAAGAAATAATTTGGCGTATTGGTAAAACTGGTTAGATTGTTAAGGGGAGGTTGGGGGATCAAATCCCGCCTCCCCACAAAATCCGCGTGTAACATTTTTTTGGGCGCATTGTTTTGTTTGGTAACCAAAATTTGGCATTTTAATACATTTTTTGGTTAACCGTTGTAATGGGAGGCACACTATTTTAGGTTGGTTTGTGGCATTGAACGTTGGACTTTGTGTTTGGTTAGGCCGCCCATGGTGCGAATTGGGCGGGTTCAATTCCCACCATCCCAAATAGTGAGATGTTTAAAGTCATTGGGGTGTGGGTTGTATGGAATGGTTTATATGGTATAACCATATCTGCCCCCTTAAAAATTCAACGACCATTTCTTTTTTTTAAACAATTCGTTGAACTCTAATAACCTTTTTTAATATATAATATATGTTTGTTACAATAACTTTAATATATTAACCTTTTTTCTGGTTATTATATGTTTATTTTTGTATTTTATGAGATATATTTTAATATCATGTTTTTTTGTTTGTCTTTTGTAGGAGTAAAGAGGTCAGTGATGGAATGCCATGTGTCAGTGGTTGATGGGTTGCTATGTGGGTCTGACTTGCTCACTGGGATGCCATGTGGCACAATGTGGGCCCTACTTTTCCCTTGTCATGTCAAACTTTGAAGAGCTCTATTTTTCGCATACGAGCTTGATTTGACGAACCGTTTGCATCACCACGATCACGACGATGAGATCTTCAACATGAACCTAGTTCAAGCACAATCCAAACACTTTGGTTTTTTTACCCTTTCTGAGTCCTCTAGGACTTTTGCCTATGTTTGGAGCCACCTGGATCAATCCTCCCCACTGAGGAGATTTTGGTCCTCCAAAAGCATGAAAAATAATCTGCAACTTCTTTGTACCCTGTCTGCATCACAAGCATCCTGAAAAGGTCTCACTTCGATCTCCTTCACCTTTGTTCTTTAGAGCTTTAAGAAATGAGCCAACATTTGCAACCTCTACAACCTGTAGTACATTGCTTTTGCAAATTACCTGTTTGATTTTCGTGACCAGCTAATGACCCAAGCATCCCATACTTTCCACGAGTTTATAACACATACTCGGTGGTCAAGTTTACATCAAAATGGAAACAATATCCCAGCGATGAAAACAAGGCCAACATATCATTGTTGCTTCAACAAGTGATGGAAAACTCAACACCACTTTCAGAGTGTAAAATGCAACTCAAAATAAGACCAAACATCGTTGTTGCCTAACAAGCAATGGAAAACACATCATCACTTTTACATTTTAAAATGCAACAAATGATTTACAAAAGCATGACCATGACAAGCTAACATATATAGAAACCATTTTTCACTTATCAATGTGAATGGGACATCCCCCTGTGGTGGTCTTGCTTGTCGAACAACTGTTTCACCTGGTTCATGCACTGACACTTTGTGTTCTTTGGATGGAGCCTCCAACATGTGGCTCTTTGATGGCCATTTCTGTTGTAATGACTACAATAGGTCTTCTTCCTCCAGATCTACTTTACCTACTGCTGAGATGGTCTTTCATGCCTCATCCTTTTGTGTGCTGCTATTCTTTTCCAACACTTAGAAAATGTATGGTTATGTAATCCACAAAAGGTACATGTTTTTTGATTCCATGATTTACGTTCATTTTTAACAACATGATTATAATCGAAATGAACATTCGAATATCGAGACTGTTTATACCTTTCCTTGCCATCTCTGATGTCATTATGGCGATGAGAGCTCGCCTCAGCTCTTTCCTTGCAATGGGTATTTCCATGGGATGATGGGCATATTTTCCCATCATTCTCTTTCCTCGATGATTTCGACGATGTCTTAGATGAATCTAACACCTTTGAGCATTCTCCTTCGATGTATCCTAAGCCTCCAAATCGAGGTCTCTGCACAACCTCCAATGGTTGAGTTATGCCTTAGTTATTAATAAAAAGTTATTTTTCCTCCTTGCACCTCATCCTGGTAAGGAGCCTCATGTTTTTCCCTGTAATTGGTATCTCCACATCTCCAACAGAAATCATACTATGTGAAGATGTAATTGAAATGAAATCGACATTGTTTACCTCCTCTATCGATTTGGAAAGAACTGATAAGGGCTTCTCATTATCTGTTGTTGGTGGTTCGCTAGTTGTCTCGGTGTATTCCCCAACTTCCTTTCTGACATACCCAAGTCCTGCCTGACGGGGTAATTCTTCTACTTTGATGGGGTTGACAATGCCTTGGCCATTAGTGCCCAAGAATTTTCCTTCATACCCCATTTTCCTCAATAGTTTGGAGCCAATTCTTGTGGTATGATTTTCAAAAATAGCGAAATCATCATCATGATACATACATGAATTCAGAGAATTACATTTTACCTCACATGGGTCACGCTACAGCGTTTCCAAGGCCTCATCCTTAGCTTGTCGCTGTTGTAGCAAACTCTATTTTTCCTCTTTCTCTTCATGTAGAAGAATCTTCAATTTAGTGTTCTCTGTTTGAAGATTCTATTTGTTGTGCTTCAGTTCTTCCAGGGCCTCTTCTGTGGCTCGCAACTGAAGCTGCAATCGCTCCTTTTCCTCTGTCTCTTTTTGTAGAGCTCCATACATTATTTCCACCCGTTGGGAAATTTTGAGCATGGTCTCATACATCTCCTTTTCATTCTCTGTCGCTACAAGTTCCATTTTTCACGTTTGTAATTCATATCCACGCAAAGACCGCTCTGATACCAAACTTGATCCGAGTTGACTCAGCGTCCAGATTTAACCAAGATCTTTTGCTTTTGTGATGTGATTATAATTGCATTTAAAATAGCATAAAAGAACATAAATGCATGCTATAAAGAAGAAGGAACATGAAAATCATCAGCAACGTAAAACTCAAGACGTTGATAACGAAGTTCGCCAAGGAGGGACTACGTCTCCAGGTCCCGGTGTCAATATGGTGTAGGTTGCTACATTAAGTGTTTTCAATAGTGATGATGTACATAGGTGGTGACATCGCTATCATACAAAGAAAATGCCCTCATGCAGGAGTGGCTCCAAGAGATGTTCCACTGTATAAACTCTCATCCAAAAAGGATTCCTATCAGTATGACCTAAACTCATGCATGATGATAATGAGCATCTCACCAACATGGCATAACAGGGAACTTAATGAAAACATACATGGCGACACATGAGTATCCCATCAACATAACAACAAAGGGATCTCAAACAAAACATGACGAATCATGACAACAAGTACATCCCATGAATGATTCCACATCACATCAAGCAGGAACCATGAAACAAGTAAGAAAACAAGATCCCGCATCAAACATCAAACAGGGATCTATGAAGCACAATGCATCTCATAGCAAAAAGAAGTACATGAACATACTGCATATACCTCACATCCTGGGGCCATCTTAAAAGGATGTCAAATTGCTGAAGGTGGTCGTACCATCAATCTCATGGCATCAGATCGCATGGAAATGACTGCTCACACATGAATGCTCACACTTGAACTCCACTTTGAAAAGTGGCCGAAAAATTAAATGATCAAATGGAAAATATGAATGTACCATCAGATTTGTTGCGTCGAATAGTGTAAAATCGACTGTCAAATTTCTAAATTCTGAGAAAGTGAAAATCTGGGGCTACAGGAATCTTTTAGATTACCCCTAGATTCCTCAAAGATTCCCTCCTCTGGGTCATTTGAATATCTGCTGCTCAGATCAAAATTCTGACTGCGCCATCAGGTTCCTTGCAGAATTTTGAGAAAAATGAGTATGAAGCTGGCTACATTCTAACTCTGGCAAATTTTAGCATCCAAGGAATCTAGAAGATTCCCTCAAAGATTCTTTAAGATTCTCCTCCATTGGGAACCTGCAAATCTGCTGCTCAAAAGGTGAATCCGACATCACCCTGGCGTTCCCTGTGAAAATCTAAGAAAATTGACTGTAAACTTGGTTACATTCTGATAAAAAGAATTTTTACCTCCTCGGAGAATCTTCGGGCATCAAAGAATATTCTGCCACAAAATGCGTGTCAAAGATTTGCCTCCTCTATCTCGAAATCCATGTCATGCTCCCCCTACACGGATGCACTGCGTAAATGGGTTTATATAAAATTTCGTTGACAGAGTTTACCAAGTAACAGTTTGGCGTATTAGTAAAATTGGTCGATTTGTTAAGGGGAGGTTGGGGGATCAAATCCTGCGTCCCCACAAAATCTGTTACTGGGGGATCAAATCCTGCCTCCCCACAAAATCTATGTGTAACATTTTTTTAGGCGCGCTGTTTTGTTTGGTAACCAAAATTTGGCATATTAATACATTTTTTGGTTAACTATTGTAATGGGAGGCGTGTTATTTGAGGTTGGTTTGTTGCATTGAACATTGGACTTTATGTTTGGTTGGGCCGCCCGTGGTGCAGGCCGGCCACATGGCCGGGCGGTTTCGATTCCCGCCAGCCCAAATAGTGATATGTTTAAAGTTGTTGGGGTGTGGGTTGTATGGAATGGTTTATATGGTATAACCATATCCCCCCCTTAAAAATTCAACGACCATTTCTTTTTTTTAACAATTCATTGAACTTTAATAACTTTTTTTAATATATAATATATGTTTGTTATAATAACCTTAATATATTAACTTTTATTTTTTGGTTAATATATAGATTTTGGTTATTATATGTTTATTTTTGTATTTTATGAGATATATTTTAATATCATGTGTTTTTTTTTTGTCTTTTATAGGAGTAAAGAGGCCAATGATGGAATGCCATGTGTCAGTGGTTGATTAGCTGCTATGTGGGTCCCACTTGCTCACTCCGATTCCATGTGGCACATTGTGGGCCCCGTTTTTCCCTTGTCATGTCAAACTTTGAAGAGCTATATTTTTCGCATACGAGTTCAGTTTGATAAACTGTTCGCATCACCGCAATCACGTCGACGAGATCTTCAACATGAACCTAGTTTGAACACAATCCAAACACTTTTGATTTTTTTACCCTTTCTGAGTCCTCTAGGACTTGTTAGGGCTCTAGGAATCTCTCCTAGGTTGTAGCTCAGAGATGCATGGTAACATATAATCTTCAATATGGTTCTAGGAACTTATTGGGATGGGTGATGGTTTGGTTCAAGCCAGATAACCACTTCTACTCTGTTTTCACTCCAGACATGCATGAACACCTTCAGACTATAAGGCTTTAGACCACCAATGTTCAACAATTTGGGAATTAGGTGAATATACGAAGAATACTAACCACACCAGTAGATGCATACAGAATGTAAGATGGCCAGTTGCAACTAGTAAAGAAACTTGCAAGTCTAATCTATCAATGCGGAGATAAGATGACAATTATCTTGCATTAGATACAGAAGAAACCTGAGTGACCTACTCACTGATACATTCAATTGTCTAATCTAGAGATAAGATGACAGTTATCTAGCATTAGACATAGAAGAAATCATGAATACAACCCTTCAGGCACAAGCTTAGAACAGAGGAGAAATGGGCATTGAGCAATTAACAGCAAAAGAAGCTTGCATTGCTGAAAATGAAGATGAGACACTGCAAGTTACAGAATATCTACAGTCTCCAGAAGTTGAACCAAAACACAATTGCCAACCTTGATTACATCTTTCTTCCGGCTATTTATAATCTATCATTACAATGGCCCTTAGCCATTTAGGGATGGAGGGGTCTTAATTGACCACCAACTACCATTAACTGTCTGATAGCGTCTTTGAACGTAGTTGCTTTCTCCACTACGAAAACCTTATCAATTCTGGTACCGTGCTATCCTCCAGGTGGTCGGATTAATCATGGCAGTGGAGTTCCATGATTGTTTAATTCGGTTGCTGAGTCGTGTTATGTCCTTTTCTCTTCCGGCCATGCTCTTCTTTTAATTTAGTTTCATGGTCAGACTGTCGCCAGACTGACAGAGTCGGCCATCTTCTTCTTCGCATAACAGACAGGACGTGGGGTATGGAGTGCATGGGTAGATGAACGGTTGTGAGTGATCATGAATGGTGGCTGTCGAATCAAAGGATATGTGTGGTGGGGATTTTTTTTTGGAGGCTAGCGGTCATGACGGGAGCGGAACATGTCTGGGTCGTTGGATCTTCCAATAGGCAGATCAGACAGTCATCGGGCAGCGGAGACGTGCGGACAGTAGCACGTGGGGTGGTTTAGTTTAAGTGGAAACAACTTTTATTGGATGGACATCGGGCGGTAAGCGGAAAATGTAAGAACTTGCCCTATGCCATTCAGTGGATGATACATAGCAGCGGAGGAGAGAGAGAAATCGCCCTCATTGGGCGGTTACTTTTCGTGCTAGTTTCCCGTGCGATATGAGTGAGGATCATTAGATCTGGTGGGGATGATCTAACGACAAAGAACGATCAGGCATGTTTCGTTGATCGGGTGAAATGTGGGCCATTGGATTGGTGGGGTAGATCGACGGCAGAGATGTGGTGAAGGTACGAGATGTCTTCGGGGAATGTGCTATAAGCGCGTAAGACATATGGGTAAGGTTTTATGGGTATTTTGGCATTCGCGTTTTGGCATTCGCGCTTGGGGCTAAGGCTAAAGGGGTGTTTTGTCAAGATTAGAAGGTTAATAAAGGAAGCAGGAAAGGTAGAGTGTGAGCGGGATAAGGGAAGAAGTGGAAAATGGCTCGTGTAGGACCCCTTTAAGAACATCAAAGATGACTGAATCTTTCCGTTGACCTCCAAAAAGTCAGCACTGCACTTTAGGGCTAACACTGGCTCCTTCTAGGGATGAAATCCTCCCTACAAGGTTTCAAGAACCGTAGACCATTGCCTTATACATAAGAAAAAAGATCAGAAATATTACCTAGTATTCCATTGGGCATGGAATCTATCTAAGCCTACACTAAAACATTAAAAATAACATATTTACAATACTAAGGCCTAAAAGCCTTAAACAAAATAAACTTTCAAAAACCACCCTTTGATTGGGCCATCAAAAACAGCTTCTCCTTCCAAACTTTGTAGCATGAAAGTATTGTTCTCCTGGACCTGAGAGATGACAAATGGTCCTGTCCATAGAGCATCAAATTTACCATGATTGCCTTTCTTTTCCCTCAGTGCATCCCATTTGAGAACCCAGTCACCAACCTGAAAAATGTCCATCTTTGCCTTTCTGTCGAAGCTTCCTTGATTTTCCTTTAATGTATTGCAGACCTCTCAATCAGTTTATCTCTGATCTGATCAACTTCGGCCAAGTCACTCATCCTCCTTGCCATGTCACTTATCTCGTTCTACTCTTCTTGCAAGAATTTGGCCACAGGGAGGATCAATTGGATTGGAAAAACAGCCTTAGTGCCATATACCAGCTTGAATGGAGAATTCCCTATGGACTTCTTGATGGTAACCAAGTCAGCCCACAATGCAAACTTCAATTTGGAATCCCAGCTCCGTTTGTTGTCTTCCAGAAGCTTTTTTATTATCCTTACTAGGCTTTTATTGGATGATTCTGCTAGGCCATTACCTCAAGGATAATATGAGGTGGAATGCACTAATTTAATGCCCATCGATTCACACATGTCCACCAACTCTTTTGCCCTGAAAGCTGCTACATTATCTGTAACCAATTTGGTTGGGCAACCAAACCTGGTGAAATTTTTTTCTGTCAAGAACTTCATGACAACCTGGTGATCAACTTTCTTAGTGGGAATGGCCCCAATCCATTTGGTAAAATAATCAGTGGCTACTAAAATCCATATATGCTGGCCACTGGAATGTGGATTAATCTCCCCTATGAAATCCAAACCCCACTGCTGGAAAGGGCCACTGGTATGTATTGGCTTCAGGGGCAAGGATTTCAGTTGTTGCCTTCCTGCGAATCTCTACAAGATTTCTCAAATGAAAACATGTCAGAGAACAAAGTGGGCCAATAATACCTAGCTCTCAAGATCTTGTGGGTTGTGGTTTTCCAATAATGTTGTCCTCCACAGATGCTAGAATGGAACTGGTGCATGAATTCCACGGACTGCTCTTTGTCTAGGCATCTTAAGAGGATTCCAACTAGGTCCTTCCAATAAAGCAGGTTCCTATTAATACAAAACTTGGTTGCTCTAAGCTTGATGGTTCTGGCTTGACTTGAACTAAGCCCTAGAGGGACTTCTAGTTTCAACAGGAAATGAGCTATATTAGAATACCAATCATAAGAAGCCAAATTCTCAGCTAATGATTGATTCTGCTTTCGTTCTTCTATTGCCTCCTCTACTTGTTCAACCTCTAAATCTGCACCCATGCAATTTATGTCCAGTAGACTGCAATTTTCCTCAGCCATAAGCTTAGCCAGGTCTTGGCCTTTGACAAGCTTGGTGGGCTTCAATTCTATGTTGAACTCAATGAGCTTTGCAATCCATGTATCCCTTCTTCCATCAACATCTGGCTGTGTTAGGACAACCTTTACTAAGGTAGAAGGTACATAGGAAATCACCTTGGAGTGCAGAATGTAGATTTGGAATGTTGTCAAAGACTTAATAAGAGCATAAGCCTGTTTTTCAATAATGTCATATCTTAATTCAGCATCTCTTAAAGTTTTGCTGAAAAAGGCCACTGGGTGCTCTGTACCTTCGTCATCTTTCTACAACAAGACTGTAGACTAATTTGCTTCTTGATCAGGCTTATAGGGTACATCATTATGGTGAAACAGCTTTTCCAGAGGCACCAACCCTTTAGATATATGGTTACTAGGCAATTGTACAATGCTGTCTTGACCGATTTTTCTCCTTAGCTGGGAATGATGACACCCCTCCATGGCTTCATTCTCTTGATCAATTTACATTTCAGAGAATTCATCAATAACTTGCAGAAACCTATTGACTTCATCATCATCCTAAAAAACTTTCTAGTATTTGACATTATCAGGCAGAGATGGTCTATATTTTACCTGAACTTCATAAGTCAATTTAGGGGCATGGGAGGGATGAACATGCTAGCAGACACAGCGAGGGAATCAACAAGCAGATTTTTGACTCTGGGAATATATGAGATACAAAAGCTACTAAAAGAATATTTGAGCCTCCATACCTCATCTCTGTATGCTTTCAGCCTTGGGTGCTTTTCTTGGAAAGTCTAGTTCACCTGTTGAATAATAAGGTCTGCATCTCCAAACACCTTCAGATGTTTGATGCCCATTTCTTTAGCAGTGTTCAAGCTTAAGATCAAAGCCTCATACTTTGCTATATTGTTGGTGACCTGAAAAGTCAGCTTGAAAGATAGATGTATGCATTCTTGTGTTGGGGATACCAGCACTACACCTGCTCTTGTAGTTTCCCTAGAGAAAGCTCCATCAAAGAACATGTCCCAAATTTATGGACCTTCTTCCTCTGTGACCTTACAAGCTGATTTCCTGAGCTGCATGGAAGCCAACTGAGATTCTTCTATTTGGAGAATACAAGCTCCAAAGTCAGTATCAATAGCATAGATGGGATGATTAGTGGGATGCTTCTCATCACTAATGATATAGGCCAACTGAGCTTCTCTATATAATCTCTTGCTTTCTCCTCCAAAAAACGAGACAGAGGCATATGACAAGTCATTTTGTAATGTCCCACCCAACCTCTTAATCCATCCTCTAGAAAGTAGCATGCCAAGCTTAGGGGGAACATCTGTTACCACAATATCCATCATCATGCTCTTCATGGGCAGCTGAGACAAGGTGATGGCCAAGTTTTTGATTAACCCCAGACATTTCAGCTTTCTGGAATCAAAAGAAAACAAGTCATGATAAGGTCTGGTGATATCAAGGCCTAACTCATCCATGACAGCCTTGGGCATTAGATTATGACTGGCGCTTGTGTCCAGTAGGAAATTGTGAAGGATTTTGTCATGAATGGTGAAGGAGACATAGAATGAAGGGGAATTGTCATCAGCAGGTTCAGTCATGGTACTAAGAACAACTAGAGGTTTATCATCTTGCAAATTGACACAGTCATTTGATGCTTGTGTGGCTTTGAGCTCAATGGTATCAAGGATGGGTTTCTTAAAGGTCTCATTCTTTACTAGTTCTATCAGAGGTACAAATATTTTCAACTTCTAGAATTCTGATCCAAAACTTAAAGGAGAAGGGAACTTGTCAGGACCTCTTACCTCTTGAGCTGGAGCTTTGAGGATGATGGGATCAACTGCTGGTCACTTCTGTTTGCTAATCTGTTGTTCTATCGGGACATCAGCTCTTTGGACAAGGCTTTCTTTTACATTACTCATATTTGACCTCAGGTTATACCTTTGCTGATTCTCAGTTTGCAGAACAACTTCTTTGTCCCACTCTTGGCTAGTCTAGTCCTCGAGCAACACCTCCTCATAGGTAGCTAATGTCAAAAAAGAAGCACTCCCTTCTCATCATCTTCCTCAAACTGCTCCTCTTCCATGACCACATTTTGGAAAGGGGCCTTCACTCTTTGGTCTTCATTGGAATCTTTGCTCCTTTGCATGATTTGCAATTGCTCATTTGCTCTTCTATATGGATTCGAATTTCTAGGAACAAAGGTGTTAGGAACTCTTCCTTTCCCTGAATGTTGCTCAACCTTCAGCTTGGAGATTTTAGAGGCCAATGACTCTATCATCTTGGTCATTTTGTCTATCTTGGGGTCTGAGGATGAAAAAGATTCACCCCTCCGTTTCCTTCTGTCAACATCTCAGTTGAGTTTCTCTACAGCCATGATGTTGGATTCTACCTCCAAGGCTGCATCTTGCATTTCAACTAGAGAAGCACATCTTCTTTCTCTCAATAGCAGTCAGAAGTTAGAATCAAAGGCATTGGCATAGGTGAGCTTGGTAGAGGTGGGAGTAGGTTTCACTTCAGGTGGTATCTTGCTATACATGCAGTTAAACCTTTTATTGAAATCAAAAAGTGACTCCCCATTTTCACTTTTCAGGTTCCCAAAATTAGTATTATAGTAGAGCAGATCTTTCTTATCCCCCAAATGCTTTAGAAATACATCATCTAAGTCCTCAATATCTGTTATAGATCTAGGGTTCAGTTCTCTGAACCATTTTCTTGCCTCTCCATCTAGGCTTTGGACAACTACTCTCATCCACACATCATCTTCACTAATGTCTAGATTATCAGCATAGCTATAAAAGGACTCAAGATGTTCTTCATCTATAACCCCTTCAGTCCCAGTGAACTTAGGCATGTATTTCTGATATTCCCCAGTAGGCATTGCATTCAAAAGAGTGGGCTAGAAGTCCATACCTAGTAGCTATGATTCTTTCCATTTTGGTGAGTGCTTGTGGACCTGCCATGGCTGTGGTGGATGGAAGAGTACTGGCAGTCTGAATGATAGAGAGCTGAGGAGTGACTGACAGGACTAAAGGGATATGAGGGATAGGAGGTGAGGTTTCCTTTGGGCTTAAAGCAAGAGGAGAACCTAAAGAATAAGGAGCTTTATGAATCTCTGAAATTTTTTCTTCACTGCTAGTGTTAGAGGCTATACTCTCAACATGTATTTGTTCTATTACAAGCCTTTCTTTTAGAGATATGGAGGATTGTTTAGGTTTACCTGATCTTGATGCTTCTTTCTGTGATATCTTTCTTGATTTTATGATCTTTTCAGGGTCAGGTACTGGGTCAGCTAGTGATTTCTGAGGATTTCTCCAAGTATGCCTCACAAATTGAGCCAGAACTATGATGTGGAGTCGCCAAAAGGTTCGGTCTCCAGTAGAGTCACCAGATAGATGATTACAACAAAAAATGTGTCCAAGCTTTGTCTATCATCAAATTTGGATCTGTGTCATTCTCCCAGGGAAGTTGAGCTTCAATATCCTCTCCCCAGCAACGACGCCAATTATGTTAGGGCTCCATGAAACTCTCCTAGGTTGTAGCTCGGAGATGCCTAGTAACATATAATCTTCAATATGGTTCTAGGAACTTATTGGGATGGGTGATGGTTTTGTTCAAGCCAAATAACCACTTCTACTTTGTTTTCACTCCAAACATGCATGAACACCCTCAGACTACAAGGATTTAGACCACCAATGCTCAACAATTTGGGAATTAGGTGAATAGACAAAGAATACTAACCACACCAGCAGATGCATACAGAATGTAAGATGGCCAGTTGCAACTAGTAAAGAAACTTGCAAATCTAATCTATCAATGCAAAGATAAGATGACAATTATCTTGCATTAGATACAGAAGAAACCTGAGTGACCTACTCACTGATACATTCAATTGTCTAATCCAGAGATAAGATGACAGTTATCTAGCATTAGATGTAGAAGAAATCATGAATACAACACTTCAGGCACAAGCTTAGAACATAGGAGAAATGGGCATTGAGCAATTAACAACAAAAGAAGCTTGCATTGTTGAAAATGAAGATGAGACGCTGCAAGTTACAGAATATCTACAGTCTCCAGAAGTTGAACTGAAACAAAATTGCCAACCTTGATTACATCTTTCTTTCGGCTATTTATAATCTATCATTACAATGGTCCTTAGCCATTTAGGGATGGAGGGCTCTTAATTGACCACCAACTACCATTAACTATCTGATAGCGTCTTTGAACGTAGTTGCTTTCTCCACTAAGAAAAACCTGATCAGTTATGGTACCGTGCTGTCCTCCAGGTGGTCGGATTGATCATGGTAGTAGAGTTCCATGTGTTGAGCACTAGAGAAGGTATGCTATTATCCTTTATTTTGTCATATTTTCTTTAAAACTCATAACCTCTTTACATCATGAACTAGGTAGATGACAAGAAATTATGATAAAATATAGAAGATTTGTATGTAACGTGAAATAACTAATAATTACCCTTTTCTTATGCAGAAAAAGGAGAAAACGAAAGATTGTTGTCCCAAAGGAAAAGACAAGACAAAGTTAACTGCTATCCCTTTGACAGGGAACTACATGCAAACAAGGTGATCCAAATTGGAGTGTATCAGCCAGGAAAAGGGAAAGGAGATACCAAATCGGCGCAAGAGAACAAGAGGATAACTGAGAATTAACAGTTTGGTGAATCCCTCAGGATCCTTTGATCCTGAGGGATCGCTACCTTAACGATTTTTTGTATCATTGATATCTCCGCTCAACTGTTATAAGAAGGGGCAGCACTGCTAGCCCAGGGGGGACGGACTATTATTGTTTTTATGAAATTCTCCTTTGTATATGAAACTTTGATCATTGACTCTCTTTGAAGAGCGATTCACTGTAACTCTGTTTTGATGTTTTAATATATAAATCTGGTTGTCGTTCCATCTTTGATTCTGGAGTAATCTCAAGCAGTGTGTCCCTGGAGGCTAAGGGCCTGGCCCTAGTGGAACACTTGCTCATGTACCATTATTTCCGATTCGAGTGTGGTTTGATCTTTTCTATTAACTATGGTTAGTGATCTGATGTGCCTTACTATTCCACATAACGGTTTTGTTACATTTCGTTTATACTTGACTAAGTAATGTTATTCTCTGTAACAGGAATGCTATGTTGTTCATTCTGACTTTACATCACATTGTCGTTCCTTTAACCATTGATATAACATTATTGTTCCTTACAGATTGCCATTGCTGTTCAATTACATAATAACAGTGTTTTATATTCATAAATCGGTATCACTGTATTTATCTATGGTTTACGCTTAAATGTGGTTGTTGTTTATTTGGGATTGCTGTTCCATCATGATCACAATTGCTGATTCTTTATAACTGTGATTCATACTCGTCATATCAAAGCTCAGATTACTATTCCTTCAAATATTAAGTGTGTTGTGTGTAATATTTGACTTGGTTTGCTGTACATTTATATTTGGTTCAAGTTGTTGTTCTATATTTCATTTCTGTTAGTTTGTCGTTCTATTTCTGTTTGTTGTCCAATTCATCTTTAAAGTAAGGATTGTTACTTCCGCTTGCTCATGGCAGAATAGTTAAGGTAGTGGCCAATGGGAATTCTCCTTGATCTAGGTGTCCTGGGTACATCCCCCCACTGTAATGGCACTCTATAGACTGTGTGATACATCTTCATATACTTGCATCTATCATATAATGTAAATACCATGAGTAGGTGGGTAAGTTGGCCCGTTGTCATAAACACGAGCTTATAGAAACAGGATGCACTCAGCATGAGTAGAGCGACTAGATACGTGGAAACCTCGAATATACTGTATGGGAATGGAATACCTTTTACGCTTATTTCACCATCATGGATCGATGCTTTGGAAACCAACGACCCCCACAGTATCCTGCGGAGCCTGGGCTCGGTTTATAATGTATGCCCCCTCCTACCTCAGCATGCCAAAACACACATGTAGGATATAATTACGGTTGCATTCATTTCTGTAGGTTAAGGTTTTGTTGTTCAATCCTGTTCATAAGAATAGTTGTTGTTCCATTTCCCGTCATTTGAATTATCATTGCTTTGGTGTGCAGAACGATCTGAGAGTGTAGCGAACAATGATATCTATTGTCTAGTTCCTAGATTGATGATCTTTTCTTTGATTGTTTTTTTTATTGCATCAGTTTACAGAGGGAAGAGTTACCACTATTGTACCCATGAATGATAAATTGTTGTAGCTTTTTGAATGCATGATTTGAGTTTTAAGTTTCTTTTGTAAGTAGATTGTATTCTAAACATCCGTTTACTCTTGTATTTAGAGCACTATACTACTAGAATTACTCTAACAAATGACTGCCTCAAATTGAGTACACTCTTTGAGATAACAAATCGTTCCTGGATTGACAATTAATGTAGGGTAAATAGAGGTGAAAAAGACCCTTTTTACTACTCGACATTTTGGCATTGTTGCCAGGGAAGAGTGTAGCCATTTGTTTCTTTTCCAAAGTAGTGTAAGAACCTGCTAGGAGAGAATTGGGTTTTAAAAACGGAAGGTAAGAACTTGCATACGGAGCATGTAATATCCCTGCTCCCGTGCTCGCTTTCTTGCATATTTGTTGCTGTTTTTGGGTAGAAATTAGCATTTGATTTGTGTGCATGACTAAGCAGAAAAAGCTTGAAAAGAATCCTAAACCACTACCCATGTCTCATAAAGCTAAGGAGCCGGTGACTGTTGGCCGATCGACCTTTATAGATGAAATCCTTAAGAAAGTAGAATCTCAGCCTTCAGTAGAACCTAGAAAAGTTGCTTCTAGACAACCTACTAGTTCCCTTCACGCCACAGGATCACCATCTGTAGCCTTTGCTGAGGTGCATAGTCAAACCGAAGAGCAAGATTTTCAAGAAATTGAGAATTCTAGCCCAAAATCATTGCAAGAAGGGAACCTTAGCAACCTCTGTGAAGGGAGAGGAGAAACAGGGGAAACTGAAGAACCAAGATCTCCTCTTGGGATAATTCAGCCATTAAGCAGCCCAGATAAGGGAAGTGCTACAAAAATCATTCATAACGAAGTTGAAGAACCTCAAGAATCAGAATCTCCCCAAACATTAGGTACTCTCATCATCCCAGATAAAGGAAGTGCTGTTAAGACCATTCCTGTTGAAGCCATTCCCTCTCGTCAACCTAGGAATACCCTCCTAGACACCCCAGAAGATTATTGGCATACAACCAGCCAAACACCCAAACCTCTACACTGCAATATCCCATTGTGGATACTGCAGCTAATGCACCTATGAAAGCAATTCCTCTCCAGCATATCCCTACATTTCATGGCCTTACATCAGAAGATCCGGATCCATTCTTGTTTGAATTTGATGTGCTATGTAGAGGATATGATTGTACCACCGATCCCCAGAAACTGAAATTTTTTCCATCTACATTAAAAGGAGCTGCTTTAAGATGGTTTATGGGATTGGGTGGTGGTGTTATAAATAACTGGGATCAAATGAAAGATGCTTTTCTGAAAAATATTAGGACTATTGCAGGTCTAGAGAGTTAAAAGAAAAAATATTTCAGATGGTAGCTAGACCGAATGAAACATTAGAAGAGTATGTTGAACGTTTTCAGTATAATCTTCAAAGATTTCCCTATGCATTGTTACCCTTACTTAATAATGTATTAAAAACAACATTAATTAGAGGAATGAAGGAACAATGGATTGAAAGACTAAATATTATGAGAAAAGGAGATATTTATCAGGAAAAGTTTGCTAACATTATTGATTATGTATCAGGAGTTCAAGAGGCAGCATAAGTCTAAAACCAACAGAACATGACAGGTTTACAAGAGACAACAAGATCTCTGTAGAAGGAGTAACTTGCGCAGAAATTGGAAACTTATTAGAAAATTTTAAAACTGACATATTGGGGACTTTGACAACGCAACTTGATATTATGCAGGCCAAGTAGAAGCAAGCAGAGGCAGAACAGAATTTGGCAATTTTCTGTCCCAGATGCAGAAAGAAACACAGCCACAAAGAGTGTCTGTTAGATGCGGTTCAAGTTTGCGCCATTTGTACAAAGGACCATTCTATAGAGAGTTGTCCCTCACTTCCTGGATTAAAAGCAGTATACAAGGAAGTGGAAGAAGAGCCAGAACTGGTGTACCTACTCAATCAGCGCCGTCAATGGCAGCCGCGACAATCAGGTATGTTCCCCGATTCAGCTTCTTCTTTTCAGCCTCCACAATATCATGCTCAGCAACATAATACAATGTGGCAAAACCAACCTCCCCTCTCAAATGGGTCATAGCAACCATTTCCTTCATCATCACCATGGCCGAATCAAGCAAGTCAACCCAATTGGCCGAATTTTCCCTATGCCCCAACATGTTGGAAAAACAATGTATACCCAGCACAATGGTCCCCTCCTACTTCACAGAGTCAAGCCAGCCAGACAAACTGGCAAAGACCGATGAATCAGCCAGTAGGAACCATTCCGCTCCCTCAACCTACACTGCCATCATTACAACAAAACCCCCAGTCTAACTTAAGACCGCAACTCCCGGCCCAACCCAACCCTAATACAAATAATAGACCAGTTCAATCTATCCAAATAATTGAAACACTAGAACTAGAAACCGATCTAAAGGAGTGTAATGACCTTAAATTAAGATCTGGGCGTGTTATAGAAACAGAGGGAGATAAAACCGCTCAAGTTGAAAATCGGTTACCTATAGAACAACCACCACAAGAAGAAGATGTGATCAAATAGCAAACTCATGATCAAGCAACCACATCTTCTCCCCCATTCCCAGAACGATTAATTATACCTCAACCTATACAACACCCTAATTTTGACATTTTGGGAGAGCTTAAAAACCTGTACATAAAATCCCCACTCCTCCAAGCCATCCAAGACATCCCAATATATGCAAAGACCATCAAAGAATTATGTATAAAAGAACCAAGGAGGAGAATAACAAATAACCTAACAGTTCAAGTAGTTGGCACCTTTTCCGATCTATTATCAAGAAAAGAAACACCATTTAAATATGAAGACCCAGGAAATCCAATAGTAACAATACAAATCAATGGACAAACCTTTTCAAATGCCTTAGTTGATCTAGGGACTGCAATCAATATCCTAAAAACCACCACTTGTCAAAGACTGGGCATTACATCAGTAGAACCGACTTCCACTTTATAAGAACCGGCTGACCAATCCGTGGTTAGGCCAGAAGGCACACTACATGATGTCATGGTATCCCTTGATTCCTCGGAGTATTCTGCCAACTTTCTGATAATAAACCCCAAAAACCGACTTGATGGACATCCATTGATTTTAGGTAGACGTTGGCTTGCAACTGCTGACGCTTATATTGGCTGCCGACAAGGCAGTATGACCATAACTAGAGGGGTTAATATCAAGAATCTAGCCTTATATCCTCCAGCCCAGCCAAGTGTCACAATAATAAGAACTAACAAACATCCTGTATCATACCTCACCGAAAATATTAGATCCCCATTAACCATAGAAGATGCCCTTGATTTCAAAGATCAAACAGAGGATGATGTCATTAACAATTTTATTAGCCAAGCTGAATCTAGATTCCACATACAATGTCACATGATAGAAGCATCATTTGATAATGAATTAGAAGAAGATCCTCTCAAAGACACTCATGATCAAACAATACCTACTACGTTTATCTCAAATAGAAAAACTGTAGAAATTGAGCCAGGAAAAACATTAAACATTAATGGCAACCTGACTCTTGAACAAGAAGAGAAGCTAATCCAACTACTGAGAAAAGACAAAGAAGCATTTGCATGGGATTATCTTGACATGAAAGGAATCGATCCCCAGTTATGTACACACCACATTTACATAGAAAATGATGCAAGACCTGTTCGCCAATCACAAAGGAGACTTAATCCTCATCTAAAAGACATTGTAATAGCTAAACTTCAAAAAAATTTAGATGTGAACTTCATTTACCCTATCTTTGATAGCAAATGGGTCTCTCCGCTTGCAGTGGTGCCAAAGAAGAATGGAAAATGGAGGATTTGTGTAGATTATAGAGAGCTAAATAAAGCAACACAAAAAGACCACTTTCCCCTTCCATTCATTGACCAAGTATTAGATACTTTAGAAAGAAAGAAATCATTTTCTTTCCTAGATGGCTTCAGTGGATACAACCAGATTTAGGTTGCCCCTGAAGACCAAGACAAAACTACTTTTACCTGTCCTTGGGGAACATTTTCCTACAGAGTTTTACCTTTTAGCCTATGCAATGCCCCTACCACATTTCAAAGGGCTATCCTCAGCATCTTTTCAGATTTAATAAATGAAGGGCTCGAATTATACATGGATGATTTTACACCATACAGAGATGATTTCGACCCAGCATTGGACACACTAGAAAAAGTGTTGCAACGATGCATTGCCACCAAGCTCTGTTTGAGCCATGAAAAATGCTATATGATAATAACTGAAGGACTGATTTTAGGCCATTATATCTCAGCAGCTAGAATACAGGTAAATCCGGCCAAAATTCAAATAATTTTGTTAATACCCACTCCTACCACTCAGACAGAGGTACACAGTTTTCTTGGATTTTCCGGTTATTATAGAAGATTTATAGAACATTTTTCTCATATTGCTGCACCTTTATATGCATTAACATGCAATGTTGACTTTGTTTGGATAGATAAATGTGACCGTGCTTTTGAGGATCTAAAGAAGCTTGTGTCAACAACCCCAGTACTCAGAGGTCCAAATTGGGACCTGCCATTTCAAATTTCATCAGATGCTTCAGACACAGCTATTGGAGCAGTCCTTGGGCAAGAAAAAGATAAAATCCATACGCAATTTATTATATTAGCAAGAATTTATCTCCTGCTGAATTGAACTATACTGTTACTGAAAAAGAATTTTTAGCTGTAATACATGTTGTCAATAAATTTAGGCATTATATCACTGGATATCCTGTTATCTTATATACAGATTACTCTGCCATAAAATATTTAGCAAATAAACCAATCACAAATGGTAGAGTAACCATATGGCTGATTTTATTGCAGGAATTTGATATCACAATAAAGGACCAACCTCGAAAATAAAATCCTGTAGCTGACTTTCTCTCATGAATGCCAAAACCAGTGGAAACAACAACGGTCGAAGATCAATTTCCAGATGAAAATTTGTTCGCTGTCACCGTTAAAACACCCTGGTATGCTGATGTTGCAAATTATTTAGCAGTAGGAAAATTACCGAAACATCTGACCCCCAATGAACGAAAGCAGATTGTCTAGTGTAGTACTCGATTTTCTTGCATTGGGGGCTACCTGTTTCATACAGGGGCAGATATGCACATCAGGAGAAGTGTCCGTGAAGATGAAATTTTTGACATTTTGAAAGCTTGTCACGACGGACCATGTGGCGGACATTTCGTAGATCGGAGAACTGGTCACAAGGTGCTGCAAATAGGGGATTATTGGCCCACGATATTCAAAGATGCAAAGAAGTTCGTTCAAGCTTGTGATAGCTGCCAAAGAGAAGAACGCCCTGGAAAATCCGACGAAATGCCCTTGAACCCATAGCTAGTCATTGGACCATTCGAACGATGGGCGCTCAATTTTGTTGGTCCAATTAACCCATCATCGAACCAGAAAACATATATTTTGGTAGCAACAGAATATGTCACCAAATGGGTTGAAGCAGAGGCATTGTCGAGAGCTACAAAGAATTCCATCATACAGTTCCTGTTCCACGTATTTGTGCGATATGGCCTCTCAAGAGATATAATTACGGATGGAGGACCACAGTTTGCTGGTAATAAAATTGTTGGAACACTAAAAAACTATCATATTCAGCATAAAATTAGTACCCCATACCACCCATAAGCGAATGGTCAGGTAGAAAGCACGAATAAAATAATATAAGCAATCCTGACAAAAGCCATTGCGTCGCACAGACGCGATTGGGCTACAAGATTACCAGAAGCCTTGTGCGCTGGTTATTCACCATACCAACTAGTATTTGGAAAGGAATCAATCTTTCCAATAGAATTCGAAATACAGACACTGCAAACAACACAAGAAGTCGGTCTAGATTTAAATGAGGCCCAGATTAATAGATTACAACAGATCAATGAGCTAGATGAAATCAAGCTCTCTGGCCTTCAACATACTACGTTGATCTAACAACAACAAGCCAAATGGCATGACACCCTCATTAAAAAGAAATTCTTCCGCGAAGGAGATTGGGTGCTCCTATAAGGTTTCAGGATTTTCCGGGGAAACTTCAGACTCGTTGGCTGAGACCATATGAAATCTAGAAGATACATGATAATGGAACCATTACTCTAACCACCATTGATGGATCCAGACATACCTTTAAGGCAAACGACCACCGAGTTTGATTATACCACAAACCACTTACTCGGGAATCCTTCTACCACCAACTCCGCGAAGACTCCGATATTTAGATTCTAGTGGAGGAAGAGAAATCTTCCTCACCTCTAGTTCATTAAGTGATTTGATTGTTCTTACATTATGTACATAATTCCTTTGTTTTGTTAGCATAAATTATTTTCTATACATATTTTTGCATTTGCATTTTGTTATTCCTTTTAGGAAGGAACAACATTCTCACCACTTTGTTGTTCCTTTTTCAAGGAACAACACCTCTGCATTTTGTTGTTCCTTTCCGAAGGAACAACAGTTCCACCATTTTGCTATTCCTTTTCGAAGGAACAACACTTTTGCATTCTGTTGTTCCTTTCAGAAGGAACAACATTTTCGCCGTTTTGCTGTTTCTTTTCGGATTGCATTGTCTGCTGTTCCTTTTTCCGAAGGAACAACACTTTCATTTTTGTTGTTCCTTTTTCCGAAGGAACGGCACTTGCATTTTCTGCTGTTCCTTTTTCTGAAGGAACAACACTTTTGTTTTCTGCTGTTCCTTTTTCTGAAGGAACAACACTTGCATTTTCTGTTGTTTCTTTCCCGAAGGAACAACATTTGCGTTTTCAACTATTCCTTTTCAAAAAAGACAGCATTTTCGCATTTATTTTGCTTGTGCTTGTTTTCTTTGCTGTTCCAATTAAGGGACAATTGTTGTTCCTCTCAATGCACAACAGTATTGAGTATTTTTCTTCTTTTGCTTGCAATTTTGTGCAAAGTACCTGCTTTATATTTTTCTTCTTTGTGTGTTTTATCATTTAGACCATTTTTGAAGCACAACGATACACCTATGCAATGAATACAAAAACTAGAGGATGCTGAAATCAGAAAATTACATAAAATTGTTATCTCTACAAGAAATTGCTTTGAATTGATAAAAGAAAAGAGGAAACGACACAACTATTGATTACCTTGCTATCATTATTCTACTAATACCAATATGATTGGTTATCTTTATCATGATGGTTCTTTCTAAATTCCCATAATCCTCTCTGATCATTATTAAGGAATAAGAACAAAGGGTATATTTTTCTATTGAGATGTTAAGACTTCTTCCACCATTCCTACTCTTAAGAAGTGCTGAACCATCCTTTGTGTATAAATAGGAAAGTACTTTATAAAAGAGAAAAAAATAGAGAAAAATGTTTATATGATTTGCTAACATGCTTTGTCAAATGAAGGATAAAGGGTCTCATCAAGAGCCGGCCTAACATGATCATAAGGAAGAAAGTGAAGTGGCATTCCCACTATGGCCACCACACCAGAAAAAATAAAGAGTCCTTGGAACAGGAGGTCTCATCATGAGCCGGCCTGCCCCCCTTTCACTCCTTCTTGGTGAATGGCATTATGATTTATCTAGTTACCAAGCCAGCATAATGGCCTCCATTTTGACATTGTACAACACTTTCCTAAGCATACACAAAGGATCATGGTTCCATGGGTGAAATAAACAACTCTGTTAAGGTTATGGACACCCGTGGGCAACAGAGCTTTGTTGATGGTATTGAAGTCACATTCCTTATACACCAATAGAAATTATGAAAACCCTCCTTCTTCTTATATCTTTGTAAATGTTCAACTGAGATTATGTACATAGTTCCCCCGAACCTTTAATACATGAAAATCTATTACAATCAATTATGATGGAAAAAGTTGATAATGACCGCATTAGACCTTTTGTGCACATCAGTTGTCCTATCCTCCCAATCTCGCATCATATCACGACATTCTCTTATTTATTAAGAAATTCTATTATACACCTCGATTTCGACAATCTGCTCGTTCTTGTAAACATGGCATCTCGGTATACGCTATTCCTTTATGACTCAGTACCATGCAAGTTCAGCACACCGCTCCCTCATTTGACAACCGAGGACGGCTTATCATATTGCAGGGGGGAACAGGTGACCTCATAATTTGCTGGCATACGTGTCAGCCTATCATTCGGAGAATTTTCTCTCGGGAATAGCAAGGCTTAATGGTATATTGTTTTCCAATTTGCATGGCTTACTGTTCCAAAGTTATTTTCGTGTTATACTCTGCAACAAGTAGTAGTGATTCAAAATTTGAACAAGCTTGTTGTTTCATCATTTTCTCTGTGTTTCCTAACAGCTTGAACAGCCTGCTGTTCCATTGCCATCTCTGTGTTTTTACAGTGTGCTAAGTATTGGGGGAAGATCATTCCGTAGAGAACCACAGGTATTGACAGTCTTTGATGGTGCACGAGAAATCCTAACAAGGGCAGGATGGATAGTTTATCACAATCGTCTACAACAATCCAACGAGACTGTAGCAATTGAATTTTTGCAGAACCTGCAAGAACATCACTCCACAATAAGAGGGAGATAGATAGCAGTCACCAATGACGTAATTGCAGAGGTCTCGGGACTGCTAGCCATTGGACCTGTGTGGACTCTAAAGAAGGAGAGACTGCGAAACGTCATAAAAATCTTCCAAGATGAAGGCCAGAACCTGACTGTAAGAGGAAAGGGAGTTCTAATAGCAGCATTGGGAGAGCCGTGGGCAGAATTGGAAAGAATCATCCAGAGTTACATCACATTTGAAGGCAGGAAAGACATGGTAAGACCACGCCACCTCAAACTTTTAGCCGTGTTAAAAAAAAAATGCACTGTGAATTTGCCTGCGTTTTTAAATTCTTTATTACACGATGTTGCCCGAAGCATGAAGAAATCTCACCACGTAGAATCGGTAGTGAGTCACCATGGGTTGATACGATTAATAGTTAGCTACAGTCTTGCTCAACAACAAAGCAATTAGGAAGAACTGATCTTCACAATAGAGGGGGGATTGTCTTTGCCAGCCCCAAAACGAAAACATGCTGCCAGTACATCGAATAGACTGCTGAAACGAAGGAAATCTGTTAGATTGGCATGGATCAGAGGGAGGCTGGAAAATTCCCAAGGGAATACCAGTCAACCGATGGAAATAGATGATTCAGGGGATGAGCAACCCTCGCAATTGGAAGGAGAGGAGAATGAAAAAGAATTGGAAGAAAATGATGAAGGAGAAACTGAGGAAAAGACCGAGCAGTCTGGGCAGGCGGAGGAAGAAACAGAGCAACGTGAAGAAATCCCATTGTAAAATCAGTTGCAAGAGGATGAATTGGCCCAAATTCTGGCCAATATGGGTGAATATGCTCAACCTCTTAGCCCATTAAACCTCCACACCGAAGAAGAATCGAAGGAGCATTATGCACATGACAAAAATGCATCCGAGGA
Organism: Pinus tabuliformis; assembly: GCA_031772625.1. NCBI lineage: Eukaryota > Viridiplantae > Streptophyta > Pinopsida > Pinales > Pinaceae > Pinus > Pinus tabuliformis. Next base: position 1,681,974,869 of record CM062820.1, read on the forward strand.
ACTGTGCAATGAGGAAGAAGGACCATAGGAGCACTCTGTTCATGATAACAGTGCATCCAAAGAATTGTGTGATGAGGAAGAAGAAGAAGAGAATCACTCCGCCCATGATGAAAGTATATCTGGAGAGAAAAGTGATGAAGATAAAGAAGAGGAACAATCTGTTCCTAGTCAGACTACACAGGAAGAATTTCATGAAGGATAAGGGGTGGAAGAATAAGTTACCCAGGAAATAACAAAACAAGCTAGGGTTTCTACCCTTGAACAACCCGATCAAAACAATGAGGAAGCACCCCAAGAAGAAAACCAGGAAATTGGTCAAGGCGAAAGTCCAGGCCCGAGTAAACGAATGGTTGTTCCTTCTAGGAAAACAGAAGAAATCAAAAGATTACGCAAAGAATAGCAAAGACTGCTTAACATGATAGCACGACTTTGACAACAAATCAGGATTTTGAAAATGGGGAAGAAATAAAAAAGGACCTCGGTGGTAAAGTATGCAACCACTCTGATGAAACCCCTTAAGAAAAAGAGTAAGAGGACTCAAGTCAAGCCTGCCGTTTGAAACCGAAAAGAACAACATTTGGCTATCCCCCATGTCAAAGTACAAACAGATAACATATTGGCCTATGACAAAGAAGTTCAGATAGAGGCACAGTCCTCTGAGGAAATTCGAACCATGAATATAGGACAATGCAATAAGAAGATTCAAGTAAACCTCCCGCTTACAACTACTATGTGGGATAGTGATCCGAGGATAGTAACCCTGCGAAGGGATTTGGTGCAAGCCCAACAAACAGTAGAGAAACTTACAGAACAGACTGTCTCTCGGGAAAAGTATGAGAAATTACAACAGCAGCTGAGGGACGTCAACTTATCTGAAAGCCAGGCCTTTGAAGGATGGCGAAAAGAAGAAGAAAGGTTCAAAAAGGTAACTCATAGACTAGATGTAGTCATCAAACAAATGGACACCTTATTCTCTTTGTATACTGACGTCCTAGAGTGTAGAGCACCTGCTAGGAACTATGCTTTGTTTTTAATGGAAATATATTTGCAATTGAAAATTAAAGTTGTCAAAGCAGGAGTCCCTATATAAATAAACACTATTGATGATTTCATAAATTGTTGTAAGTACTATGGGGTGAAGGTTTAGAGATTATTATGTGAATTCTATTTGCACAACCTTGTGTTAGATCAAGAAACAGAGCAGAATCCCAGCGCTTTCGTTGGGGATGTCCAACTACAAGCATTCATTTCTTTTGGTGTTAATCAAATAAAATGGCTTAAAGCCTACAATGCCTCTCAAAGACAAGAAAATGGATTAGATTTATGGGTGCGAGCTGAGCCTAAGACCCATTACAGTTGTGGAATAAACATAGGAACCTAATGAGGACTCCGGGTGTGATTGAGGCATTAGGACCTATTCATACAACAATCAATCGGAAAGGGATAGAATACTTCTTTACCATCAAGGACCTTGCCATTGCAGCTGCCAAATTCTGATATCAGACTTCTAATCCGAACATCCAATGCAGGGAACCATTTAACTATGAGAACTTTAAGCTAGTTGCCGATCGCTTGGGTCTCTATGGTGACCTTATTTTGAGAGAAGGCCCATCTTGGTTAAGCTGTAGGTTCCGAAGTCTGGTCATTTGGCACCCTACACCAGGATACCAAGCCTTATATGAAATGCCTGAGGGTCAGACAAGACATCTTTTTGAGCACCTAGCTAGGCGTCATGGCTGTAGACCACCTCATGAGATCCCATCTCCAGCCTACTCCCTCACTACCTTTCATGTCAACTACAATGTTTTCATGAGGGCATGAAAAAAGGGTAAGCAGGGGGGTGTGTTGAGCAGTAGAGAAGGTATGTTATTATCATTTATTTTGTCATCTTTTCTTTAAAACTCATAACCTCTTTACATCATGAACTAGGTAGATGACAAGAAATTATGATAAAATCTAGAAGATTTGTATGCAACGTGAAATAACTAATAATTACCCTTTTCTTATGCAGAAAAAGGAGAAAACGGAAGATTGTCGTCCCAAAGGAAAAGACAAGACAAAATTAACTACTGTCCCCTTGACAAGGAACTCCATGCAAACAAGATGATCCAATTTGGAGCGTATTAGGCAGGAAAGGAAAAGGAGATACCAAATCGGCGCAAGAGAACAAGAGGATAACTGAGAATTAACAGTTTGGCGAATCCCTCAGGATCCTTTGATCCTAAGGGATCACTACCTTAATGATATTTTTTGTATCATTGATATCTCTGCTCAACTGTGAAGGGGCAGCACTGCTAGCCCGGGGGGGGGACAGACTGTTGTTGTTTTTATGAAATTCTCCTTTGTATATGAAACTTTGATCATCGACTCTCTTTGAAGAGTGATTCACTGTAACTCTGTTTTGATGTTTTAATATATAAATCTGGTTGTCATTCCATCTTTGATCCTGGAGTAATCTCAAGCAGTGTGTCCCTGGAGACTAAGGGCCCGGCCCTGGTGGAACACTTGCTCCTATACCATTATTTCTGATTCGAGTGTGGTTTGATGTTTTCTGTTAACTTTGTTCAATAATCTGATGTGCCTTGCTGTTATACATAACGGTTCTATTATATTTCGTTTATACTTGACTAAGTAATGTTATTTTCTATAACATGAATGCTATGCTGTTCATTCTAACTTTATATCGCATTGTCGTTCCTTTAACCATTGATATAACATTGTTGTTCCTTACAGATTGCCATTGTTGTTCAATTACAAAATAACAGTGTTGTATATTCATAAATAGGTATTACTGTATTTATCTATGGTTTATGCTTAAACGTGATTGTTGTTCATTTGGGATTGTTGTTCCAACGTTATCACAATTGCTTATTCTTTATAACTGTGATTCATACTCATCGTATCAAAGCTTAGATTACTATTCCTTTCAATATTAAGCGTGTTGTGTGTAATATTTGAACTGGTTTGCTGTACATTTATATTTGGTTCAAGTTGTTGTTCTATATTTCATTTCTGTTAGTTTGTCGTTCTATTTCCGTTTGCTGTCCAATTCATCTTTAAAGTAAGGATTGTTACTTAATTCCTGTAGGATATAATTACGGTTGCATTCATTTATGTAGGTTAAGGTTTTGTTGTTCAATATTGTTCATAAGAATAGTTGTTGTTCCATTTCCCGTCATTTGAATTATCATTTCTTTGGTGTGCAAAATGATCTAAGACTGTAGTGAACAATGACATCTGTTGTCTAGTTCCCAGATTGATGATCTTTTCTTTGATTGTTTTTTTTATTGCATCAGCTTACAAAGGAAGAGTTACCACTATTATACCCTTGACTGATAAATTATTGTAGCTTTCTGAATGCATGATTTGAGTTTTAAGTTTCTTTTTGTAAGTAGATTGTATTCTAAGCATCTGTTTACTCTTGTATTTAGAGCACTATACTACTAGCATTACTCTGACTAATGACCGCCTCAAACTGAATACACTCTTTGAGATAACAAATCGTTCTTGGATTGACAATTAATGTAGGGTAAATAGAGGTGAAAAAGACCCTTTTTACTGCTGAACACCATGACTGTTTAATTCGGTTGCTAACTCATATTGTGTCCTTTTCTCTTCCTGCCATGCTCTTCTTTTAATTCAGTTTCATGGTCAGACTGTCGCCATACTGACAGAGTCGGTCATCTTCTTCTTCGCGTAACAGACAGGACGTGTGGTATGGAGTGCATGGGCAGATGAACGATTGTGAGTGATCGTGAATGGTGGCCATCTGATCAGGGGAGATGTGTGGTGGGGATTGTTTTTTGGAGGTTAGCAGTCCTGACAGGAGCGGAACATGTCCGGGCCATTGGATCTTCCAGTAGGTAGATCGGACGGTCATCAGGCGGCGGAGATGCACGGATGGTAGCACGCAGGGTGGTTTAGTTTAAGTGGAAACAACTTTTATCAGATAGGCATCAGATGGTAAGTGGAAAATGTAAGAACTCGCACGATGCCATTTAGTGGATGACACGTAGTGGCAGAGGAGAGAGAGAAACCACCCTCATTGGGTGGGTGCTTTTCGTGCTAGTTGTCCGTGCGATATGAGTGAGGATCGTTAGATTTGGTGGGGATGATTTAATGACGGAGAACGATCAGGCATGTTGCATTGATCGGGTGAAATGTGGGCCATTGGATTAGTGGGGTAGATCGATGGCGAAGATGTGGTGAAGGTACGAGATGTCTTTGGGGAATGTGCTATAAATGTGTAAGACATATGGGTAAGGTTTTATGGGTATTTTGGCTTTCGCGCTTGGGGCTAAGGCCAAAGGGGTGTTTTGTCGGGATTAGAAGGTTAATAAAAGAAGTGGGAAAGGTAAAGTGTGAGCGGGATAAGGGAAGAAGTGGAAAATGACCTATGTAGGAACCCTTCAAGAACATCAAAGACGACTGAATCTTTCCGTTGACCTCCAAAAAGTCAGCACTGCACTTCAAGGCTAACATGACTTATACATGTGTCTAGAGCCACCTGGATCACCGAGACTTTGCTATTAGTCTCTAATGTCACTTCAGATTTCACACTTTCATCTAGATTGGAAAACATTTCTATGTTCCCTGACATGTGGTTGCTACACCCTGAATCTAGATACCATATATCACTTTTCTTTTCTTGTGCTACATTACAAGCTAAAAACATGTAATCATGGTTATGATTTTCTTTTGTGAAATTTACACTTGGTTTGTTACAGATGTAATATTTCTTCTTTCTACATTCATTTGCATAATGACCATACTTCTTACAGTAATGACATTGAACTTGAGATTTATCATACCTCTCACCTTGTCCTTGATTTTGGCTTGGGCTTTGACTTGGATTTTGATTGTTGCCCCTTCCACTTGAGCGTGAAGGTTTTTGTTGTAGTGGCTACAACTACCCTCCAAAATTTTTCCTTAGCTTCATTTTGGAGCCTCCCTACCAACCTTTCACAACACCTTGTTTTGCTTCGTCAAGTACACAATCTCCACTGTTTTTCTTGCAGAAAGATAGCCTGTCAATCAAAGCTTGATGCTTTCCCCTCATAGGTTGTTCCTCTAGACTTGGTCCAGGGTCAGGCTGAGTAGCTCTCTCAAGAAATTGCGCAATTCGGGAGGGAAACCAGCCTTCCCTCTAGAAATTGCGCAATTATGTTTGGTAGCCTACTGGGCAGTAGTCAGCTGCTCTGCCCATAAATTGTGCAAATCTCCTGGGAAACTAGCCCATCTCCCATACAAAAATGTCAATTTTCTCCCAGCAGTTAAGTAGCCTCTTGCATGTGCAGTTTGGTTGACCAGTTACACCTGGGACCAAGGAAACCTGACTTGCATGCATAGCTTGCTTTTTCTCGGAATAGAAAAAGGCAACATGCAAAAAGCATCCCTTGATTCAGGGATCTATTTCTAGCAACTGGAGGTTACATGCAAAGTTCATTTTAGAAAATTTCCTCAAAGTTTCACTTTTTCTTAGATTTGTGGCATGTGCGTCATCAGCTCAAACTTATTTATTCGATGCACCAGAGCTCATTCTTTCACATAGATCTTGGAGCTCTGACATCACACAACACATCCATGACTCTTCGACACATCAAAATTAGCTATTCACGGGTAAGTGGTCTCAACTTGTATTTTTCAAAATTTCTTTCGCTTTTGGTGTTTTTGCTTGTGTGAGTGTTTTTTTCTTGATTTATTTGAATGCTTGTTTTCGTTTACATGCATACTAGCCTATACTAGCACCGTTTCAGTTTTCGTTTCTATCTCACTGTTGTCCCATACATGAAACTGTTTTGCACAAACAGTCGCTGATTCGGAGAGTCGCTTCACCAACATGCATGTTGTTCTATTTTCTGAATCTTTCATTCAATGCTTGCATGCACGATCAATCACTTTTGCTTTCATTCAGTATCACCATGCATTCACTTTCACATTTTCTTTCAGTTACCTGTTGGCGGGTCTAGGCAGCCTTGGCCCAGACTCTGCCTCACCAAACCAGCATTGCGTAATCCAGAAGGAAGGCTCTGTCTTCCTCTCCATAAATGCACATTTATGCCCAGGAATTGTCCGTGAGGACTACTTTTCACATTTCTGAGTGACAGTGATTGTTGGCCCAAAAAATTGCGCAATGTTGTCACTGAGCTTGCAGTCATTTCCAGTTAGAATTGCGCATTGCGTAATTCTAGTAGTCAGCCTGGATTGTGCATTGCGCAAATCTAGAATCCAGTCAGCCTCCCCATATAGTCTAGACTACTTTTTGCGTAAGTCTGGCATCCAATCTCCCAGCCTCCCAAAAGAAATTGCGCAATATTTGCCTATCAATCCCCAGGTATGTGTTATGTCATTCCCCGAATTTTCTTTGATTTTCACTGATGGATTTCTTGCCATGCATGTCACTTTGTCTCCAAATCTTCTAGGTGTTCATCTTCCTCTTAGCATTATAGGATCAATGGCCTCCAAGAGAGAAGGATCAAAGGACACTAACGGAAGTGCAACTGGAGAAACAATTGAATGGATGTCTACATGTCTATCAATCTATGAACATACCAAGTTGTTTCTAGAGAAGGACATCAAGATGAAATGGTAAGAGATCAAAAAAGCATTTGCAGGCACCTTTGGGGAAGACCTTGAAGACAGGCAGGTGTATGTGAACATTCACAAGTCCGGCTTATACCGGATTGCATGCAGATACCCTGCATTCCCATGCGTGGACATGATACATTGGATCGTTTCGCACATTGATCCCGAGACGATGAATTTGAGTAGTGTCAGTGGGACAAAGCTTGCAACCTTATGGGCACAGGCTTATGATGAGATGTATCAGATGTAGGAGCCTATGACTATCATGGAGACTCCTTTCATCTTACCTAGTAGTAGTGCCAACTCCAAATACATTCTGAAAAACTGGGTAAAGGAGCCGGCTAGATTTAGGATGGCACCCAACCAGATCTACAAGACAAAGACACTGTGGAAGGTGTATCAATACTTGGTCATATTTGCATGTCAACTGTATGGCCAAGAAAGCACGGAAACCTCCCCACAGAGTTGGGTGATCACGCTAGACCAACTGGCCAGAGAGGGAAAACCATATAACTGGTTCGGCATGTTGGCTCATCAGAAGGAACATGTAACGAAGGCTCGACAGTCACTCGGAGGTATGAAATCAAAGATCTACATGTTTGCCTACATCTTAGATGAAATCTGTGCCCGAAAAGAGTTCCCGAGCTTAGAGTGGGCATGGTCACTGGCGGAGACTACTGTGAATGCATATTGTAAGTTGTTGTTCGAATGCAGCTTCATAGGAGTTATCACACAATTGTCCGATCATTTTGTCACCCCAGCTTACAAGATGATATTCGAACAGGATCCACCCTACATGTCAAGGGAAGCAATGGAGGCACTGATAGACATTGTTGGTTGGTATGCCTCACCATCTGGCGCCTTCACATGAATGTTCAGCGTGAAGAAGCCTTCACATGTTCTACCGAAGTTTTCCTTGGACATACTCATCATGCAGGAAGTAGCATATCACATCTCGGCAGGATTGATAGCTAGACTACACCGGAAGAAGAAGGCACCTTGGCCCGCTCTTCCGTTGCGGATTGGGTTATATGAGATCCGGAGTTTCAAGAAAGTGGATGTCGAAGCAGAACAAATGAAGAAGTATCCATTCGACCTCCGAAGTTACAATCCGTATGACCCACATTGTATTGTGAAAGATCACTACACGAGAGTACAGTTCAACTAGATCCACAGGGCATTTCATTAGGCCGAGGAGGACCCATGGAGATATTTTTACAATTTCTCCAGACCCAATGAACAGGTCGGCTTCGCTATGGAGTGGTTAGCGAAGCAACATGAAGTAGCATCTCAGAGAGCACCAGCACCAGCAGCAGTAGCAGCAGAGGCAAGCATACCAGTGCATAACAAGGGTAAGAGGAAGATTGTCGATCACATGGAGGAAGAGAAAAGTTGCAAGTTCCAAGTAGATCCACTGGTAGAGAAAGCAGCTATGGCTATAGAGGCGAAGAGGCAACCGCGCAACAATCGAATTGTGCAAAGGCAAAGGGAGAGGAGAAGAATGGAGGAAACAGAGAAGGAGTTGAATGAGCTAAAGGAGCAACTTCGAAGGAACAAGAGCTACGCAAACATGAGAGGGAAGTGCAATAGCAACATGTACAACAGGGGGTGTAACATTTGCAAACAGATGAAACAATGCTCGTACAGGTAGTGGATTCATCAAAACAGCTGGCATTAGGCAAACAAGGTGAACCATCATAGGAGCAGGACTTTGCTCATGAGATAGAGCAAGCACTTCAACAGTTGGATATGGATATGGAGCAATAGGAATTGGAACAAGACACCGACCTCATGCCTCGTCACCAAGAGGTCGACTTACCCGCTTCACCGCATCTAGATGATGAGCAAGTCTCAAGTGACCAAGGAGGCACTGAGATCCTTGGAGATCACTCGGAAGGAGAGATGTACAACATCTCATTCGACAAGTCTCAACATAGAGTTGTGCAGTCTCGTAGAGTGTCTTCTCTAGATTATCATACATCTGCTGCGCAAGTTTAGGAACGAGTGATCGTGTCTAACATGCACAAACATACAGCAGCCTTGGCTGATGCAACCAAAGTGTATGGCGAAGCCACTAGCTCAAGTGTTCACTTTCTAATAGCTGAGAATGAGCGAATGGCTAAGGAACTACAGATGACTAAGCAAGGAGGAGAGTTGGTGACAACGTCTGCCTGAGCTGAACTGAAGAAGGAAATACTAGATGAAGTATTGTCCCTTGACACAGTTATGTGAGTGTTGTATTCCAAGTTTGGCACCATGCATAAGGCAGTTGTCCATCTCAACGGATGGCAGCAATGATGTTCTAGAAGAGCACGTATCTTGACGAACTTGCATGTTGTTGTTGATTACATGCAAACATAGATGATGAGACATAAGGGAGCCCCGCTTCACTTGCCTAAGATGATGAAGGCCAATGCAATCGAGCTGAAGGCACATATCTAGAGTCAGATCCAGAACTATGAAGAGCTCTCGTAGCTTATCATTAGTATACAAGCTTCCCATGCATGTGTATTCAAGAGTATGGATGTTGTGGTGCACGCACATGCGATCCCATCTATTGGGACTCTCACCCAGGTGAAGACAAAGGCACAGGTCCGACTAGAGCTTGACTCATACTTCGACGAGTTGATGCGCATTTCCACCAGCCTAGACTTGCACATTAGTGCAAACATCATGCACAAGTATGTTGCTAGTCCAGCTGCATTAAAGACAATGATGCACATGCTAACAGACAAGTTGGACATAGAAGCCTGAGAAGTGTACCCGGATGCTATGGAGGCAAGATTCAGGTTCCAGAAAGATGTCACCTTAGAGCACATGGACACCATCGTGGACTACCGATCTTGGCATTAGTATGTTATTGTTGATCAGCGTGAGGATGTTGAGGAGTTGGACTTCCATGGTTGTCTAAGTCATAGTGATGTCTAGCATGGCTTGCTCAAGCCATTTCTCTCACATGGGTACATGTGCATTGTAATGTAATGTCTTGTCAAGTGTAAGTCAAGTGTCGATAGTTGGATGTAACAGTCATAGAGTAGATGAAGAGTCATGAGGGTAGTTGAACTGTCACAAAGGGGAATGTCAAGGGCCACCCCACCCTTTTCTATAAATAGTCCCTCATAACTCATTGTATGGGCTTCTGGTCAGCCAAGCTTCCGATAATACTATCTTGGAGAGAGCTTGGACAGTACTGTAACAAGCCTCGTTTTCTCCACTTTGCATAGCTAGTACATCTCTTTGGAGGAGCAGACTGTTGTGGTTGTAATGTTATGCTATCAGAACTAGTGGTTGGACATGGATGTATTGTATGATTGGAACTTACACTTCTTATATAATAAGAGCCATCGCGTTTCATGCATATGTTGTATTGTATTCTATGCTACCTGGTTTACTCTAAATGATATATGTATCTGTTTACTTACGCATGCATGTACAACTATCTGGTTATGTATGTATGAATCTTTTTGAAATGTGTTGTTCATTTAACCATCACTTTGGATTGCTAGCTAACTTGCCTTCCATGTTTTGATCCATATTTTCTCGTGTGTTCCCTTCTTAACTGCGTTCTATCACAGGTTTCCAAGGGGTGCACTCATCTCAACGCCTGTGTGTTAGAACCTCTCATGCACCTTCCTTGGATCACTTTAGCTGTCACACCATTGCTACCAATAGAGTTTTCTTACTTGCCTCTGTGCAAAATCGCGGTCAAGGCATTACCATATGACCCACTGTTGGGACTCCTACACCAAATGGTCTGAGGTCTAATTGGGACTTCTTGCTGGGGAGATCCCCTGACATGTTGACGGGTCTAACACCATCAACATTTCTAGCACTAGAAGGAGGGCCAAATGACAAGTTGTGTCCTCTCATCCTATTTTGTACCTTTGCATATCTATCATGGATTTTTGCACTCTTCTCCCTCCATGATGTTTTTGGAATCATGAAAATGTCACCATCACGAGGGATTTTTTCGATCACTTGTCCACTTAGACATATGATGGTGAAGGCGAAGTTGCCTGGCCTGAGTTCTTACATGACCTTCTTTCCATGCTTCATGAGGAAGATGGGTGTTCTGATGAACAGGCCAGCTTTCTGCTTGCATACACACTTCGCGAATCTCCACATCGGTGGCTGTGCAGCCTACCGGATGATAACATGCACTCACTTGAGCACTTTTGTGATCTCATTGAAGACACTTTCCATCATTTTGATCCAGACCATCTTGACCAAAAATTATTACAACAATGGAAGGCTCCACATGAATCGACTATGGATTTTTGGCAATGCTTCCGTGACTTGCAGTTTCAAGCTTTGAAGAGCCAGATGAATTTTTTCTATCTTTGGGACCGGTTTGAGTATTGTGTTAAGAAATCTTCTCATCCCAAGAAGAAGTTTGAAATCAAGCCTCGCTTCGTATTCTTCAGTGATGGAACTGCACAATCCCAGATGGATGCGGTCACTGTCACAAGTGATTGTCTGCCATCCCCTCATCAAACAGCTCCACCATTGCAGAGTGATGTTAAGGATCATGCTCACACACCCATTCAGCTATCACGTCCTCCCAACATCACTTCGCTTAATTTTCGCGCAGATTTCGTTGTGAGTCCATCAAGTTGTCATATTCATTTTGTTCCACAACCTCCTTCTTTGCACTCAGTCGTTCCTTCAAATGATACTGTCTTGTGTTTTTCCATTCCAGACTCTACACTTGTTGTGAACGAGGAACAAGCCACTGACAGAGTTGGTGTTGTACAACCAACATGTCATGTCATTCACGAAGAATATGAGTGGTAGCTTGAGCATCAACACTTGGCGAAGGGTGACTCCCTTCCATCCGAGCCTCCTTCGTTCTTTCCTGACATCTTTGGTGAACCTGCCATCCATGATTTCACATGTTTATCTTCATCCATGGATGCACCCATTGTTGATCACTTTTCAGACACACCAGATATCAGTGCATCATTCGACAACGAAGAGGATAAGTTATTCCTTGAAAATCCACTTGATCTTTCATCTTCCTTTTCCGGAAACACAGAGGATGAATTTTTTTGCTTTTCATCTACCCCTCTATTTGATTCATCTGATCATGAATGTGTCGATGAAATAATTTATTTTCTGATCATGAAGGTAGTGATCCATTTACCCCTATATTCGATCATGATCATGATCCTATCGCAGTTGATTTTTCGAAGCCACCGGTCTATGATGATCTATCTGACAATGAAGTTGAAACACCCAAGACTATCGAGGCACTTTAGCCCAAGCTGATAGTTATGTTAGGCCCTCACTCTCTTGGGGTTAGTCTCACCTCCAATCAGGAAATTGTTCAATCACCTAAGGCTCCTCATCTCGCACACAGATCATGCTTCCTCCACTCGAACTGCACAATCCCTTCGCTCATGCATTGGAGGAATCTTATAGTGAAAGCACGCGTGCATGACGCAAGTTATCTTTGTTTCTTTCATTTGATTACATGTCACAGTCAAGAGTGTGCATATGATTTAAAGTTTCATGCAGTGTCGCACAACACCATGATAAGCCCACAGACTGTTTGTCCACTTCCACTTACTTATGTCCTATGGGAACTTTCAAACACGATGTGTGGTTGTCTTCATTGTTACATATTTCTTGCTTGTTGGTTCACATAACTGGGTTTCTCATGGACCAAGCCTTCACCAACATGGGTCAACCAATGCGCCGGTGGCTGCATTGGAAATATCACTTCACGTGATCAGGCCTGTGCACCATTAGTTTAGGAGTAGGAGTAGTGTTTTCTTTCAGTTAGTTTGCTTTCATGCTTGTTTGCTTACTTTATTTGTTTGTTTGTTTGCTCACTTTGCTTTCACTTTTTATTTTTCTTCTTGTTTTCTTTGTTGTTTTTTAGTCTGCTTGTTTTGTTCGCAGGTTAGTTTCGCATGAAACCATGTATGAATCTTGAAACAAGCTGGGTAAAGTACAAGAGGCCTTGTGCAGCTATCACTACTTGGTTATCTGTCATCTTGCCTCTATATGAAGAACTTGTTACTTTTAGTCCATGATACATCGAAGGAAAATACATATTGTTCAAAGTGAACCTTGGTGAAAACACAACGCTTGTGCGCTAACTAGTGTCACCTACTCTAGTTGGTTGTTTTTGGGTTAACCCCTGTCAGCTCAGTCAAGTAGGGTAAGGTGAGGGGGAAAAACTTAATAGGCACGTCAGAGGTATAATAAACTACTTCTCTGCAGGAACAACCTCTTCTTATCTGAATAAGTCAGGATCCCTCTTTCGCCTCTGAAATGAATAAGTGTTATGCACAGTTACAAAAATGAAAAAATGAAAATGGAAAAAATGAAAAGTGAAAAAAATAAAAATGAAAAATGAATATGGTGAAAGAAGAGAAAGGGTTCCTGCACAGAGAGGTGATGCAAGTAACTCCACCAAGGTACTCACCAGGCTCGCTGGCAGCAGAGCCATGCTTGTTTTCCTATGTGACTCCATCAGGGTACTATCCAGGCTTACTCGAAATGGGGCAACACCGAAGATGAAACTAAGACTCTGACGACTATACTTCTTGTGCATCGATATAGCCCTCAACCCTAATCGAAGCAACTGTGTTTCCTTGGCTTGGAATGTGTGTTAATCGGCTAAGAGCTTGGCAGATGCTACATCTTACAATCAAGCTAGTGTGAGACCAAGACGAACTGAGAACTGAACAATACTTCCGTAGCTGTTAGACTTGCTTTTCACGAACAAGGTCCATTAAGAGAACTGGAGTTCTACCAGTGTGTGGCCAAGTGTTGTAACAGCTACAACCACCCTCCAAATTTTTTTTTTAGCCTCATTTTGGAGCCTCTCTACCAACCTTTCACAGCACCTTGTCTTGCTTCGTCAAGTACACAAGCTCCAGTGTTTTTCTTATAGAAAGATAGTCTGTCAATCAAAGCTTGATGCATTCCCCACACAGGCTATTCCTCTAGACTTATTCCAGTTGTAGGCTGAGTAGCTCCCTCAAGAAATTTTGTAATTCTGGAGGGCAACCAGCCTTCCCTCCAGAAATTGCACAATTCTGTCTAGCAGCGTACTGGGCTGCAGAATTGCACAAATCCTGCTAGTCAGGCATCATCCAGAAAATTGTGCAATCCTACTAGTCAGGATTCATCTAGAAAATTATGCAATTCCTCCCAGAAAAGGATGCTCAGCCTAGGAATTTTTGCAATCTTGGGCAGTAGTTAGCTTCTCTGCCAAGAAATTGTGCAAATCTCTTGGGCAATAGCCCAACTCCCATCCAGAAATGCGCATTTTCTCCCAGCAGTTGAGAAGCCTCTTGCATGTGTATTTTGGTTGACCAGTTCCACCCGGGACCAAGGAAATTTGACTTACATGCAGAGCTTGATTTTTCCCGGAATAGAAAAAGGAAACATGCAAAAAGAATTCCTTGATTCAAGGAGCTATTTTTAGTAGTTGGAAGTTACATGCAAAGTTCGTTTTAGAAACTTTCCTCCAAGTGTCGCTTTTCGTAGATTTGTGGCATGCCCGTCATGAGCTCAAACATATTTATTCAATGCACCAGAGCTCATTCTTTCACATCGATATTGGAGCTCTGACATCCCACAACACATCTAGGACTCTTCGACACATCCGGCTCAGCTATTCATGGGCAAGTGGTCTCAACTTGTTTTTTTTAGCATTTCTGTCGCTTTTGGTGTTTTCGCTTATGTGAGTGATGTTTTCTTGATTTCTTTGAACACTTGCTGTCATTTACATGCATACTAGCTTGTACTAGCACCGTTTTAGTTTTTTTTGCTATTTCACTGATGTCACATGCATGAAATTGTTTTGCATGAATGGTCATCAATTCGGCAACTCGCTTCACCCACATGCATGTTGTTCTATTTTCTAAATATTTCATTCAATGCTTGCATGCATGATCAATCACTTATGCTTACATTCAGTATCTCCATGCATTCGCTTTCACATTTGCTTTCAGTTGCCCGTCAGCGAGTCTAGGCAGCCTTGGCCCAAACTCTGCCTCACCAAGACAAAATTGCATAATCCGGGGAAGGAAAGCCTTGTATTCCTCTCCAGAAATGTGCATTTCTGCCCAGGAACTATCCTCTAGGACTTCTTTGCGCATTTTCTAGGGACAGTGATTGTTGGCCCAAAAAATTGCGCAATGCAGTCACTGAGCGTGCAAGCATTGCCAGTTGGAATTGGACATTGCGTAATTCCAGCAGTCAGCCTGGATTGCACATTGCACAAATCCATTAGCCAGTCAGCCTCCCTAGACAACCCATATTTCTTTTTGTGCAAGTCTGGCAGCCATTCTCCCAGCCTCCCAGAAGAAATTGTGCAATCTTTGCCTATCAATCCCCAGGTATGTGTTATGTCATTCCTCGAATTTGCTTTGGTTTTCGCTGACGGATTTCTTGCCATGCATGTCATTTTGTCTCTAGATATTTTAGGTGTTCATATGCCTCTTAGCATTACATGATCGATGGCTTCCAAGAGATTAGGATCAGAGGACACTAACGGAAGTGCAACTGGAGTAGCAGTTGAACGGATGTCCGCGTGTCTACTGAATTATGAAGATACCAAGCTATTTCTAGACAAGGACATCAAGTTGAAATGGCAAGAGGGAAATGAATCATTTACATGCACTTTTGGGGAAGACCTCGAAGACCGCCAAGTGTACCAGATTGCATGCAGATACCCCACATTCCCATGCGTGGATATGATACACTCGATCGTCTCACACACTGATCCCGAGACGATGACTTTGAGCAGTGTCAGCGGGATGAAGCTTGCAACCTTCTGGGCACAGGATTATGATGAGATGTATCAGATGTCAGAGCCTGTGACTATCATGGAGACTCCTTTTAGCTTACCCAGTAGTAGTGCCAACTCTAGAGACATTATGAAGAACTGGATAAAGGATCCGGCTAGATTCAAGATGACACCCAACCAAATCTACAAGACAAAGAAATTGCTGAAGGCGTATCAATACTTGGTCATATTTGGATGTCGACTGTATGGCCAAGAAAGCACAGAAACCTTCCCATAGAGATGGGTGATCACGTTGGACCAACTAGCCAGAGAGGGAAAACCATGTAACTAGTCCGGCATGTTGGCTCATTAGAAGGAACATGTAATGAAGGCTCGACATCCACCCATAGGTATGCAAGCAAAGATCTACATGCCTGCCTACATCTTAGATGAAATTTGTGCCCAACAGGAGTTCCCGGGCTTAGAGTGGGCATGGTTACTGACGGAGACTATTGTGAACACATATTGTAAGTTGTTGTCCGAATGCAGCTTCATAGGAGTTATCACACAGTTGTACGATCATTTTTTCACCCTAGTTTACAAAATGATATTCGAACAGGATCCACCCTGCATGTCGAGGGAAGAAATGGAGGCACTGATAGACATTGCTGATTGGTATGCCTCACCATCTGGCACTTTCACATGAATGTTCATCGTGAAGAAGCCTTTGCATGTTCTACCAAAGTTTTCCTTGGACATACTTGTCATGCAGGAAGTAGTATATCACATTTCAGCAAGATTAACAGCTAGACTACACCAGAAGAAGAAGGCACCTTGGCCCGCTCTTCCGTTGCGGATTGGGTTATATGAGATCTAGAGTTTCAAGCAAGCGAATGTAGAAGCAGAATAGATGAAGAAGTATCCATTCGACCTCCGAAGTTACAATCCGTATGACCCACATTGTAGTGTGAAAGATCATTCCACGAGATTACAGTTCAATTAGATCCACGAGGCATTTCATTGGGCCAAGGAGGACCCATGGAGATATTTTTGTAGCCTCTCCAGACCAATGAGTAGGTCGGCTTCACTGTGGAGTGGTTAACAAAGCAACATGAAGCAGCATCCCAGAGAGCACCAACACCAGCAGCAATAGCAACAGAGGCAAGCATACCAGTGCGCGACAAGGGCAAGAGGAAGATTGTCGATTGCATGGAAGAAGAGAAAAGTTGTAAGTTCCAAGCAGATCCACTGGTAGAGAAAGAAGCTATGGCTATAGAGGTGAAGAGGCAACAATGCGACAAGCAAATCGCGTAAAGGCAGAGGGAGAAGAGAAGAATGGAGGAAATAGAGAAGGAGTTGCATGAGCTGAAGGAGAAACTCCGGAAGGAACAAGAGCTGCGCAAACAAGAGAGGGAAGCGCAACAACAACAGGTACAATAGGGGGCGCAACATGTGAAAATAGATGAAACAACGCCCGTACAGGTAGTGGATTCATCAGAACATTTGGCATTAGGAAGACAGGGTGAACCATCGTAGGAGTAGGACTTCACTCGTGAGATAGAGAAAGCACTTCAACAATTGGATATGGATATGGAGCAACAGGAATTGGAATAGGAAACCGACCTCATGGCTCGTCACCAAGAGGTCGACTTACCCTCTTCACCATATCTAGATGATGAGCAAGTCTCAAGTGACCAAGGAGGCACTGAGATCCTTGGAGATCACCTGGAAGGAGAGATGCACAACATCTCCTTCGATGAGTCTCAACATAGTGTTGTGTAGTCTCATAGAGTGTCAACTCCGGATGATCATACATCTCCTGCGCAAGTTGAGGAATGAGTGATCATGTCTGACGTGCGTAAACATCCAGCAGCCTTGGCTGATGTAACTAGAGTGTATGTTGAAGCCACTAGCTCAAGTGTTCGCTTTCTGATAGCTGAGAATGAGCGAATGGCTAAGGAACTACAAATGGCCAAGCAAGGAGGAGAGTTGGTGACAACATCCGCTTGAGTTGAACTGAAGAAGGAAATACTAGATGAAGTATTTTCCCTTGACATAGTTATGCGAGCGTTGTACTCCAAGTTTTGCACCATGCATAAGGCATTTGTCCATCTCAACGAATGGCAGCAGCAATGTGCTAGAAGAGTACATATCTTGAAGAACTTGCATGCTACTGTTGATTACATGTAAACATGGACGATGAGATACAAGGGAGCCCCACTTCACTTGCCTAAGAGGATGAAGGCCAATGCGGTCGAGATGAAGGCATGCATTTGGAGTCAGATCCAGAACTATGAAGATTTCCCCTAGCTCATCACCAGTATACAGGCTTCCCATGCACATGTACTCAAGAGTATGGATGTGTGGTGTGCGCACATACAATCCCATCTATTGGGACTCTCACCCAAGCGAAGACAAAGGCACAGGTTCGACTAGAGCTTGACTCATACTTCGACGAGTTGATGTGCATTGCCACTAGCCCAAACTTGCCCATCAGTGCAGACATCATGCACAAGTATGTTGTTGGTCCAGCCGCATTGAAGACAATGATGTGCATGCTTACAGACAAGTTGGATAGAGGAGCCCGAGCAGTGTACCCGGATGCTATGGAGGCAAGATTCAAGTTCCAGAAATATGTCACCTTAGAGCACACAGACACCATTGCAGACTACCGATCTTGGCATTAGTATGTTACTGTTGATCAGTGTGAGGATGTTGAGGAGTTGGACTTCCATGGTTATCTAAGTCATAGTGATGTCTAGCATGGCTTGCTCAAGCCATTCTCTCACATGGGTACATGTGCATTGTAATGTAATGTCTTGTCAAGTGTAAGTCAAGTGTCGATAGTTGGATGTAATAGTCATAGAGTAGATGAAGAGTCATGAGGGTAGTTGAACTGTCACAAAGGGGAATGTCAAGGGCCACCCCACCCTTTTCTATAAATAGTCCCTCATAACTCATTGTATGGGCTTTTGGTTAGCCAAACTTCCAATAAGACTATCCTGGAGAGAGCTTGGATAGTATTGTAATGAGCCTTGGCTTCTCCACTGCGCAGAGCTAGTACATCTCTTTGGAGGAGCAGGCAGTTGTGGCTGTAACGTTCCGCTATCGGAACTAGTGGTTGGACATGGATGTATTGTATGACTGGAACTTACACTTCTTAATATAATAAGAGCCAGCACGTTTCATGCATATGTTGTATTGTATTCTATGCTACTTGGTTTACTCTAAATGATATATGTATCTGTTTACTTATGCATGCATGTATAGCTATTTGTGTATGTATGTATGAATCTTTTCGAAATGTGTTGTTGGTTTAACCATCACTTTGGATTGATAGTCAACCTGCCTTCCATGTTGTGATGAATCCTTGCTCGTGTGTTCCCTTCTTAACCATGTGCTATCACAGGTTTCCAAGGGGCGCACTCATCTCAACCCCCGTGTGTTAGAACCTCTCATGCACCTTCCTTGGCTCGCTGCAACTGTCACACCCTTGCTACCAACCGAATTATCTTACTTTCTTATGTGCGAAATCACGGTCAAGGTATTACCATACGACCCATTGCTAAGACTCCTACACCAAACGGTTTGAGGTCTAATTGGGACTTATTACCAGGGAGATCCCCTGACATGTTGGCGGGTCCAGCACCGTCAACAAGCTGCTTCTTCCACCTCTATGTGGGTTTCTTCCTCTTCCTCTAGTATATGGTCTTCCTCTACCTCGAACTTGACCAAATAAAACTCATGTCTTGAAGGCATGCTCCAATGAGGAGCTTGTTTCTCTATTCATTCTATGTTCATGAGAAATCAGTGATGCATGAAGATCATCCACTAAGAACTGTGAGAGATCCTTTGTCTTTTTTATGGCCACAACAATGGCATCAAACCTTGCTGGAAAACTTCTCTAAAATTTCTCAACTATTCTCCTTTCCTCAAGTGTCTCACTAGACATGATTTGAGTAACCAACCCAATTACATGTGTAAAAAATGAGTCTACATTCTCAGACTTTTTCATACAAAGTGTTTCAAAATCTCTTCTCAACATTTGTAGTTTTGATGTCTTGACTTTTGTCATGCCTTGGTAGGTTGTCTAGAGGGTGTCCCATGCTTTCTTGGACTTCGTTGCTATTGCAACCCTTAGGAAAATACTTTCATGAACTACTTGAAAAATGTAGAAGAGGGATTTTGCATCCTTCTTCCTGTTGTCCCTCAACATATCCCATTCTGCTTGAGACAAGGCATCGTATGTTGGTGCATCTGCTAGTTCTTGAAAACCATTCTTCACCAAATCCCAAATGTCTTCAGAAGAAAATAGGGTCTTCATTGTAATAGCCCAATAATCATAATTTTTTCCATTAAACTGAGGTATCCGAGGATTAGTCAAGCTTGTGCTTGATGTTGCAATTTCTAAGCGTAAACTGTTGGTAAATATGATAAAAAACAATTTTCCCTCAAAACAATTTTAACCGCTAGTAAAAACACTTTTTTTTACACTAAGAAACTTTAACACATAGTAACCCACCAAAATTTGCTCCACGATTTTCCTTTCACCTCTTAGACTTTCACCCTCTCTTTGGCTCTACCTTGCAAATGACTTTTATATTCATATTTATACAAAACATACATTTGACTCATTAATTCATGACAGAGAAAACATTAATACACAACATGGGCCATTTTACATAATAAATGGTTTTCTAAACTTGCATGTGTTGTGGAGTGCTTGGGGAGTGAATGTTTACCCCATACCTATTTACCAAAATTCATTAAGTGCCTTAAACTCTCTGATGTGTTGCGGAATGATGAGCGATGAATGTTTGCCCAATACCTATTTACGAAAATTCATTAAGTGCCTTAAACTCTCTGTTGTGTTGCAGAATGACTAGCGATGTACTTCTGCTCAAACGATGTACTTCTGCTCAAACTTTAGTTCTTCTACCTGAAAACAAAATCACAACCTACAAAAATACTTCTGACAAAACTTTAGTCCTTGTGCCTGCAAACAAAATCACAACCTGCAAAAATACTTATGACAAGTATGGTTGTTGTTAGAGTGTTTAAAACTGTGGTTGGGATTATTATAGTTGTTGTTAGAGTGTTTAAAACGGTGGTTAGGATTATTATTTCCAACATTCCTTATATAAAAATTGATTGTTCACAAAAACACAGTACATAGTGGTTGGAATTATTATTTCCAACATTCCTTATATAAAAATTGATTGTCCACAAAAAAACAGCACATGATACACATGATGGTTCCAAAAACGTGTGAAACTGGCCATAATAAGTTCTAAAGGGAAAAAATACGTGTAAAATGCCATTCTTCAAAAAAAACAAATTCAGAATATGAGGTGAGAGCTTTATTGATAAAAAGTTTTCCCTTGACTCCCCCAGCTGGAAGTGAATAGAACCTTTCCTTTCTTTTTTCCCAGTAACTCGTCTTGCTAGTGGCATAAATTGAATACTTGTAGAAAATATTTGCCATTGTATAATGCACATTAAATCTCATACACTTGTAAATGACAAGAAGAATCTAACCTGCTAAGCTCTGCTTTAGTATTTGTGCCTTTTTAAATTAACCTATATTTAATAGAATTTATTACTAAAATATTAGTATTTAATATTTTAGTAATAAATACTAAAATATAGGTTAATTTAAATATTTTAGTAATAAATTCTATTAAATATAGGTTAATTTAAAAAGGCACAAATACTAAAGCTCATTAGTAAGACCAGTAGCTAGAATCTGTTTAGGATCTTTTAGATCCTTGATTACAACATCATGAGGTGAAAATTCAACAATTTTACCTTCACCTGAATGAGTTATCTGATAGACAGATAGAAGGTTGCAGGATAAGGTTGGAACACATAATACATCATTAAACTGACCATTGTCTAGATGAACAATTCCAGTCCCTACAACATTAAGAGATCTATCATCACCAATATATATATTTTTGGTGTTACAATTATTTATTACTATATATATATATATATATAGTAATAAATATATATATATATATATTTAATAGAATTTATTACTAATAAATTATATTTAATAAAATTTATTACTAATAAATTATAAACCCACCACACACGCCCCCTTGAAAAGGTCCATAGAAAAAACCTATGGACAATTCATCTCGAGTAAAGGAAAGCTATATAGAGAGACATTAGAGGTCGGTCTCCACCTAAAATAGTCCTCGAAGAAACTAATAACCCTGTAGCAACCACATCCAAATTTGTATAAAAAAATTGATTAAAAAGTCAAGCTATATATATATTCACTTTTATAAAATTAATAAAGATATTTTATTTAAAATAACTAATTAAAATTAAAAATGTGTTTCATATGTTGGGATATATAAGAATAAGGATCAATCTCTTAGAACATAGAGGGATGAATACTTTTGTTCCGGTTATTATTAGAGATTTGATACATAATAAGTATTCAGATTCATTAACAGGAGGGATAGATTTTGAAGTTGAGTAGATTTATTGTTGTTGTATTTGTTCTTTATGTGAGAGGTTTATGTGAGAGGTTAAGGTAGAGTAGGAATTTCAAATCCTAATTACCTATCAAATTTGACGGTTTGAACAACCTTAATACCTGTGTCAATCCTTTTAATATAAAATGTTGACGGTTTGTAAAAAAATTCACTGTATTTAACAGGCAAATCACCCCATGATGGTTTGAACAACTTTAATACCTGTTTCAATCTTTTTAATATAAAATGTTGACCGTTTGTAAAAAATTTGACTATATTTAACAGGGAAATCACCTCATGACAGATAATTTACCCATCAAATTCCATCCCTGGGCTGAGGCAATTTTCACTTTGATTTTCAAAACCACATTTATAACACAGGATTGCGTTCGACAATTTAGCAGACAGATTTAGTACTATTGTCCATCCATGATTGAGATGAGGGTCAAGAATTGAAAAGTCAGTTAAATTTATGGGGAGAAAAAGTATTTACAAAATCTGTCGGCGAAAATTGCAACGGGCATGGAATGGGAATAGCGAAATTGGCACGCCACCAAACTGCAAACATGGGAACAGTGGGCACACAACGTGGCTGTGAACAGAAATGTTCCCTAATGGGCTGAACGATTGATAAGGATGAGCGATTAACGTAGCAGACAGATGTATTTCAAATTTAATTTAAATAAAAATATATGATTATATATATATATATATATATTTTGTTGAAAGGCACTTTAATTGTTGATTAAGTAATGGTGACATAATTTATAAAAAGGAAAATAAGTAATAAATTTCAAATATTTACTAATAATTATTATGTGTTATTTGACAAAGAAACAATTGGATTTTTATAAGATATTTTATATATATATATATATAATTTACTATTATTTAAAAAATATAAAACAATTATTTTTGAAAAATCGAAATTAAAAAAAAAGAAAATTAGCCTCCCACTAATAATATTGCTTTGATCCATATCTGTAGTGTAACCCAATACGTGTCAACTTTATATTGTTCCACCTAAGAATATTAAAATTTTAAATCCGGAAGTGGCTGAACGATTAATGAGGGTGAGAGGTTTACGTGGCAGACCACTGTATTTCAAATTTTATCTAACTAAAAATATATTTAATTATAAAAAATTATATTATTTTAAAATTTTAAAATTATATCATAATTATTTAAGAATTTTGGATTTTAGGTATCTGTAATTTTTTTTTAATTGAATCTTGGAATCTTCACAGTGATAATCATGCTCCTCAACGTTTCCAATCCCAACAAAAATTCATCATTAAAAAATTATAATTATAATTATAATTATAATTATTATATCTTAAAAAAATATAAAATATCTAACTTGTAACAAAATACGTGTCATACGTGTCATTTTTAAAGTTGTGCACGTGGTTA
The DNA here is from genome assembly GCA_031772625.1 of Pinus tabuliformis. Classification (NCBI taxonomy): domain Eukaryota; kingdom Viridiplantae; phylum Streptophyta; class Pinopsida; order Pinales; family Pinaceae; genus Pinus; species Pinus tabuliformis. Next base: position 1,681,998,101 of record CM062820.1, read on the forward strand.
AGAATATTAAATTTAGAATTTGGACTTTCCAATTTCCTAAACCCTATTTAGAAAGAAAATTATTTTGCCGAGTCCATAGAATATTGTATCAAGTATGAGGCAGATTTATTAGATGGCATGATTTCTTGGTGACTTAATCAGCGAGGCACACTTTCGCGGGGTGAGAATTGAACTTTTCAATGGGAAAAATATTTTAATATGATAAGATTTAACCAAAATTATTTTAATGATAGGACTTAACTAATTGAAATAACTCTCAAAGCTCTACCCACAGATTCTATTTTCAAAAGTTAAAAAAAAATAAAATTAAATTAAAATGGGGTTGACTTTACGAAACGAAACCAGTGTAAAGCGATAATCTTGATTGACGATTATAGAAATCTTTTAGAATTGAACAAATAAAAGTGATGAAATTCCAGAAATTTATTATGTGTATGAAGTAATAGATATTACATTTCTTCGAACCCTCCTTGTCGGCACAGAGACATTATTTCTGATACGAAGAGTTCGAAATTCTTGTGGGAGGATCCTCCTTCGGCCACCGCCTCTTCCGCAGCCGCCTTCAATTGTGTTACTTTTTTCTTTATTTTTTGCCCTCTTCTTCCCCATTGACACTTTAACGATACTTTCCGCATCATCTCATCCACCACAAACTTTGATTTGAAGTGCTGCTCGGCGTAGAGAGGCCACACGATCATGGGAACACCCATCGTCGTTGTCTCCATCACTGCGTTCCATCGACAGTGGGACAGAAAGCCGCCGGTGGAAGGATGGCCCGGGGTGCTCAACTGTGGCGCCCAACCCACCATGAAAATCCCCTGCTTCTTCTCCATCATGCGACCGTGGAATCCCTCGGGGAGAAAGTCGAGGACGGATGCAGGATGCGCCAGGATGCTCAACTGTAGCGCCCACCCCACAATGAAAATCCCCTGCTTCTTCTCCACCATGCGACCGTGGAATCCGAGAAAGTCGCGCCGAACTTATCTCGATTGCACATTGTTTGGGGTTTGTCGACGTGGCCATCAGGCCCTTTCCGTCTCAGTTGACGTCCGTTTGCATAAACGGTTAAACCCATCCGGCTGCCTAAGTCCGAAAACTGGTGGGTGAGAATTTGCAATCCGGAGCGCGTGCCGCCTTGTGTCTTTGCATTGTACTGCACAGCCTGTATCCGTACGTTCTCCTCCGTTCAACCACGGTAAGAGCTTTTTGCCAACTCCCTTCTTGTAAAACTACTACCTGCTAGAAAAAAAAAAATTATTTACTCCTATTGACATCAGCACTTACATATACTTTGCTCATGGTAATATTATTCTTAGTCACAATATTTATATCAGCACTTTACATGCATTCTACACACGGCTATATTATACCTAGTCTCAGCACTTATTCCATGGTAACATTAAACGTACGCATGTTGGTATTAGGCGTATGCATGTATCATTGGCTATGGTAACCTTATGAAACTCGGTTAATAGTTAAACTTAACCCTATCCACAGTCTCGAGAAGTATCTGGTGGTTTGCAAGGATATACTTACCATTATGGTTTGAATGATTTGATATTTTAATTTAAGTCTTCGTCCTGCGGATTCTGCAATTGCTATTTATGATCTCCAATTGTGAACGATGGCTACCCGTGTCAGCATTTATTCAATCAGGTCTGGGTTTTTGCGTTTGCTGGAGAGCTTGCTCCGGTTATTGTTTTCCGACCACCATTTTTAGCGCTCTAAGACCCGGGCTTCCACATGCTGTCCACCTGGCGTGTAAGACATGTAACCAGCCAGCTAGCTTAAGTTGCAGCATGCCGGTTGCTACTCCAGTTACCAACGCTGAAGGCGGATCTTAAATGCGCCTAGTACATGGCACGAATGAGCCATGTGACAGCATTCCTTTGGAGAAATCCCGCGCCCATTTCGACGGTGGAGATGGGATCTCCCAGATCGACGATTGATATCAAACCAGGGATGGGTAAAAGTCTTAAGGGTTTTTCCTATGTTGCGTTTGGGCCCTTGCTGTTCATTCTCGCGGTGACTCTCAACCTTAACAGGCTCTGGCGACAGTGCAGACTACCAACATGTCTGCCCATGGTGGAGATAGAGGTTCCACCTGCCGGCCATGGCCACGGTAATTCATGCACCTCCTTGCTCACAGTAAACGCTATTCTATTTACGGTTCTTAAATTCTTTTACTTTACTATGGTTCTGGTACTCATTCGTTCTTTGTTTTTCTGGCTTCCCTTCCATCACAGGTGCGGAATACGGGTGCCGTGACCAACGCATGGTGGAAAACAGCTCCGTCCATCCTCTTTCCGCTTCCTGGTAAGAGGAACCGATGCCATATATGTAAAAATTATGAGAAGATTCTGAGAGTAGGTTCCGGCCGACTTTCTTCTTGGCAAGCTGCCGAATCTATGTTTGAGCTACAGTGTTTTCTTTTTTGTTGTTCTGAGTCATCCCCTGAATGTGGGAGAAACGGTAACCCGCTCTGGTTTCTCCGTGGCAAATTTGGGTTCTGCCCAGAACTGGTGTGGCGGCGATGCCCAACCGGGCTGCGCTCGCTATATATCTTTTATATTATGTATTTGTTACAGGGCCGAGGGTTAACCCTGCGGTGAACATTCATGCTTTCATTAGCGGTTACAGCTGTTGTAATTTCCTCTTAACTGGTTAATGAATATATATGCATATTTTCATAGTAAAGTGTTACGGCTTTAATGGATTCTGAGTCTTCTGTTGAGTTAATATCGATATCTTACTTTGGTTTATAATTACAGATGCTCACTGGAAAACTTTCGCTACATTTGTTTGTTCTGCAGAATTCTTGTAAATTCCTATTTTCAATTAGGATTATTAACTCCAATGTTTGCTTGCTGTGTTTGCTTGTTAAATGTGGTTTATTGTTTTCGTCTTGGTGACTATTCGCTGACTTCTCTACCCTGTTCATACCGGCTACGGCCGCCCATTTCACAATGGTGTTCCACAGTTGATTTGGAACGTTTGGCACAGGGGTAGGATAAGTTCCTGGCGTGAGCACAAGCCTCCTTAACCCCCTTACCTTGTTAACGCATGACACAATTATATTACTAATTTCTGTATTTTAGCGAAAGAGACCTGTAGTCACTGTTCGGAAAAATTATTCTAAGAGCACACGGTCTATTTATTTTTGTCGACCTGTTACTGCTTCCTTTGTTTTGTAGGAATCGCTCCATGGATTTATATGTATCTAGGCTTCTATATTATCATTTTATTAGATTCACATACCGTGATGGTTGTTCACGGAATTCTTTTCCATTTAGCAGTTACTTAATTTACCCAGGATTCATTTCCAGAGGAAAATCAGTGATCCTAACTCTATTCTGGGTTTTGTTCTTTTCCTTTTTGACTGTTCTTTCTCTATGGCAGTCGCACAGGAGTTTCATTCTTTTAAAAGATAAATGTCTAAACATAGCTCAAGTCTTTTACTACTTGCATTTTTCAGAAGATATTTCTCTTTATACCATTCGCAGTTTCCTGCTCTGTCATAACTTTTAATTAATTCAACAGCATATACAGGCTACCAAATTCTCGGTCATACATACCTGTTCAGAGGCAAACCTCTTAGTGCGCTTGTCAAACCTCCCGACCTTAGGAGGGTCCTCCTCGACCTTCCACCCCCAAGCACTCCTGCAAGATTCTTGCTGTCTGCAAACCCTCTGGCACTACCAGAGTTACGCTATCTGGTCCTTACCAGACATAGCAGTTTCAGGGAGTTCTCTGCTTCCCAACATACGCTATCTGGTCCTTACCAGACGTAGCGTTCGCTGCCAAATTGCAACTTTTCTTGAGCCTTGCTATCTGGTCCTTACCAGACGTAGCAACCTCTTCTTTTTTTTTTGACATTAAGTATCCTTCCTCTATGAGGGCCTCAACCGTCATCTGAAGGTAGTTAGGGTTTTTCCCTTTCTGATAGATGTCATATTTTAATTCTAATACCCCTCTGATGAGGAAGCTCTATAACCATTAACAGTTGTTTTTATTTCCAAACCACACTTAATGGCAACCAATAACAACTATCAACATAATTAATTAAAACAGTAACAACAATAATAATTACTCAGTTTCACCAAACATAACCATAACAACAGTTAAATTTACTGTTTTTAATTTAAACACTAACGATTAACTAGGGGCATTACATCTCCCCCTCCTGAAGTTCAACATCGTCCCGATGTTGTTCACCCATAAACAATTCAGGATAATTTACTTTCATGCTCTGCTCATCCTCCCAGGTGGCCTCTTTTGGCCCAAAGTGCTGCCACTACACTTTAACCTGGGTGATGACTCGTTTCCGCAGCATGACCCTTTTCCGATCTAATATGCTCACCGGCTCAACTAGGAATTCTCCTTCCGGTTCCACCTGTATGTCCTGCCAGCTAATTATGTGTTTAGGGTCATAGATATATTTTTTAAAACGGACACGTGGAAGACATTATGGACCCGGATGTGGCTAGGTAGGGCTAGCTGATAAGCTACCGGCCCCACTCGTGCTAAAATCTGAAAAGGTCCACAAAAACGGGGTGCCAATTTGGCACAACCATTCCATTGTAAAGCGCTTCTCCTTGCCCGAATTCTAACATATACATGTTCTCCCACTTGGTACTCCCTAAAGGTCCTTTTTCGATCTGCAAAACTTTTCTTTCTGTCTTGGGCTACTTTTAAATTAGCCCGCACTCTCTTAACCATTGCCTCCGTCTCTTTTAACATTTCAGGACCTATCATGAGTCTGTCTTCCGGTCCACTCCAACTGAATGGCGTACGGCATTTTCTGCCGTAAAGTACTTCGAATGGGCTCATCCGCAAGGATGCATGATATCCATTGTTATAAGAAAACTCCACAAGATGCAACTATTCTTCCCACCGAGTGGGTTGTTGCATCACATAAGACCTCAGCATGTCCTCCACCACTTGATTCACCCGCTTAGTCTGCCCGTCAGTCTGCGGATGATATGCAGTGCTAAAATTCAATTGAGTTCCCAGACCTTCAAACAAGGTCCTCCAAAAAGCTGATGTGAATTTGACATCGCGATCGGATATTATAGTTTTTGGCAGCCCGTGGAGCTTAAATATGTTCTGCATAAAAACATTTGCGATTTGGGCTGCACGATACGTAGATTGAACTGGTATGAAGTGGGTTGTCTTACTAAGTTTGTCCACTACAACCATAATAGAGTCATTGTTCTTCTTGGACTTCGGTAACCCTGTAATAAAATCCATGGTAATAACTTCCCACTTCCATTCTGGTATGGGCAACGGTTGTAGCAAACCCGCGGGGTGTTGATGTTCAGCTTTAATTAGCTGACATTCTATGCATCATGCCAGATATTCCGTTAGATCCCTTTTCATGCCTGACCAGTGATATTCCTTCCGAAACGAAGTGATTAACTTTTGATAACCCGGATGTCCCGCATAAGGACTTTTATGATTTTCATCCAGAATTTTTCTCTTAATATCGCTATGATCGGGTACACATATTCTTTTCTTGTAACATAAAATGCCTGTTGCGTCCAATTCGTAACCTTGTTGCATGATGTGGATGTTTGAGTTCTGCACAAGTTGTTTCTTTTGCTGGTAGATTTGATCTTGCGCAGCAGCTTCTATATTTCTTTGCTAAAGGTAGACCGTCCTTCACTAAGGCCAATTTCATAGAGACAATGCGCTTTTCGGCTTAATGCATCCGCCACCCGGTTTTCTTTTCCTTTTAAGTGTTTGATTTCAAAATCAAAACTGCCCAAAAAGTCCACCCACCTAGCTTGTCTAGTGTTTAAAGTTGGTTGACTTAAGTAGCTAGTTAAGCTGTGATGATCTGTCATCAATAAAAATTTTCTTCCCACCAAATAATGGCGCCACATTTTTAGCGCATGTACTACGGCAGTGAGTTCCATATCATAGGCTGAATACTTCTGTTCATGTTCTTTCAATTTTCTGGATTCATACGCGATCACTCTCCCCTCTTGCATCAGCACCCCTCCTACACCCTCTTTGCTTGCATCTGTGCAGACTACGTAATCTTTTTCCGTGTCTGCAATGCTCAGCACAGGTGCAGTGGTGAGCAAGTATTTGAGTTGCTCAAAACTCTGTTGACACTCTGCTGTCCATTTAAATATTTTCCCTTTCTTTTGCAAGGAGGTGATGGGGTATGCAACCCTGGAAAAACTTTCCACGAACCGCCTATAATATCCAGCCAGCCCCATGAAAGATCTGATATCTGCCACGTCCTTTGGTGTTGGCCATTCCATTATGGTTTTAATCTTTTCAGGGTCCACAGCAATGCCTTTCTCGGTGATGATGTGCCCCAAATACTGGATCTTCTTTTTATAAAAGTCGCATTTGCTAAATTTTCCATATAACTGATGTTCCCGTAGAGTCTGTAGCACAAGTCTGAGATGCTCCTCATGCTCTTTAATATTCCGAGAGTATATCAGTATATCATCAATAAAAATTAACACGAATTTATCCAGATACTGATGAAATACACTATTCATCAGGCACATAAACGTGGCAGGTGCATTGGTCAACCCGAAAGGCAGTACCACGAACTCATAGTGCCCATAACGGGTTCGAAAAGCAGTTTTGGCTATATCCTCTTCCTTAATTCTGATTTGATGATAACTAGATCTCAAATCGATCTTTGAAAATATCATCGCCCCTTTCACCTGATCGAACAGTTCATCGATACGGGGTAGTGGGTATTTGTTTTTCACTGTCAATTTATTCAGCTGTCGATAATCTATGCACATACGGAGAGTTCCATCCTTTTTCCTAACAAACAGTACCGGGGCTCCCCAGGGTGATACACTGGGACGGATGTACATCTTGTCCAACAGCTCTTGCAGCTGCATCTTTAATTCTGTTAATTCTGACACACTCATCCGGTACGGTGCTCGGGACACTGGGGCTGCACTAGGCACCAGCTCTATGGTAAAATCCAAATCTCTTTTAGGGGGCAGTCCTGGTATTTCTTTGGGAAACACATCTGCAAATTCTTGCACTACCGGTATGCTTTCCAATGCATTATCTTTATCTTCATATTTGGCATGACCCACTTGCACTGCATATACTTGACACTTTTTCCGGATGCATTTAGCCAGTTGTGAGGCAGTAGTTGGCCGGATCTGTACTGGCTTCAGGATACCCTGAATTTCCTGTTCATTTCCCAGTTCATCCCAGTAGGAAATTGTCTTGGTTTTGCAATTTATTATGGACCACCGCCTTTCCATCCAGTCCATTCCAATTAACACATCATAGGAGCCGAGAGGAAGTACATTTAATTCTGTTGTCACTGTCTGTCCAGCTATCTTTAATGGGTAGTTGCTGACCTTGGCCAGCACCCGCCTTTTGGCCCCGGTAGCTAGCTGAACCAACCATGGACTCTTAAACTTAACAGATTGTAAATTACAGCTTTCCACTACTTTGGGGCCAACATAACTTAATGTAGCTCCTGGTCTACTAAAACAGAAACAGTTCGATAAAAAATCTTACCTTCGAACTCTACCATCATTGGCTGGTAATCAGCTTGACGGTCCTTGAGTGCGGCATTTATTCTTGGTATGGACCGAGCTACATCTCCCACTGTAGAAGCTTCATAAACCTGGGACACCTGATCACTACCCTTTCGGTGAGGACAGTTCTTAATATAGTGTGGCCCGCCACAACCCCAGCACTGTACTGGCGGTCTAGCTGTCCCCTCATTATCAACTCTACCCGGCTGCTCGCTATATTTGGGCTCATTAGGTGGTCTTAATCTGGGCTGATTTCTAGACTGATTCCTACTGCTGGGCCCTTTTGAGCCTCCTTTGCTGAAACTGCCACGAGCTCCCTTAACTCCCATAGTGGTTTTGCCGCCCTTTTTATCCACCCAACGCTTCCCAAAACTTTCTCCCTTTTGTTTATTCTGTTGATAGCATATTCTAGCTTTCCGAATCGCTTCATCCATGGTCTTCGGGTTATCAAATTCAATCCTTTCCCGCATTGTTTGGGGTAGACTGCTAACAAACTCTTGCACTTTTGCCTTTTCCTCCCGAATGTATGGTACATAGTGGAGTAGAGATGTAGATTTGGTAATGAATTCATCCATGGTCTGCTGCCCAAGCCGCAGATCATGAAATTCCCGTGCTTTTTCATTGTAGAAGCGTTCAGTCAAGTATTTCTCCTTGAAGTACTTCTGAAAAATTTCCCAAGTTATATCTTGTTCACTCACTCCCCGCACCATCTTGACTTCCTCCCACGATAATGTAGCTTTGGCCTGCAGCTGGAAAATAGCCAGCCGTGCCTTAAGATGGTGGTCGTATTCGTAAACTTGGAAATATTTGTTCATGTTTATTAACCAGGCTTCCGCAGCCTCCTCGGACTCCCCATCAAAATGCGGCGGCTTAATCTTCCGAAACTCCCCTTGTAGTTCTATTCGCTGTCTTTTTAAGGTTTGATGTTCAGAAGCATTGTCAGATTTCTCACCTCGAGCCTCCGCCCTTCCCTCTGTTTCTCCTGATCAGTATGGTAATCTTGTTCTTCTGATACATGCTTTTTCTCAGGACTGGGTTAGGCTGGTGCTGGTTTTGTTTATCGGATAAACTTTTCAGGATCCTTTCCTATTCCATGGTTAATCTGGTATTGTCCTCACGCAAACGAGTCATCTCGTTCTTCAATTCCTGGACCGTCTCCAATATGGTCAAATTGGTGCTGCGTGCCTCCTCCCCTAGTTGCACCCAAATCTCAGGATTTCCCTGAGGGTGGGTGACGTTGTCTGGTCTGTCCACATTTCCATGAGGAGCGCTGCTCGTTCTCCTCATTCTGCTGTCACCTGTTCAGAAGATTAGTTCCTTTTCCACAGATATTACATGCAATACATCGTTGGATGACCCCTACTTGCTCATTAATTCAATTATTTATATCAGTTTCTCAGTTATGGTTGACCCGAGGTCACAGAGTTGCAACTTCGCTCTGATACCACTTGTAAAACTACTACCTGCTAGAAAAAAAAATAAAAATTATTTACTCCTATTGACATCAACACTTACATATACTTTGCTCATGGTAATATTATTCTTAGTCACAATATTTATATCAGCACTTTACATGCATTCTACACACGGCTATATTATACCTAGTCTCAACACTTTATAAGTGTTATTCCATGGTAACATTAAACGTACGCATGTTGGTATTAGGCGTATGCATGTATCATTGGCTATGGTAACCTTATGAAACTCGGTTAATAGTTAAACTTAACCCTATCCACAGTCTCGAGAAGTATCACGTGGTTTGCAAGGATATACTTACCATTATGGTTTGAATGATTTGATATTTTAATTTAAGTCTTCGTCCTGCGGATTCTGCAATTGCTATTTATGATCTCCAATTGTGAATGATGGCTACCCGTGTCAGCATTTATTCAATCAGGTCTGGGTTTTCGCATTTGCTAGAGAGCTTGCTCCGGTTATCGTTTTCTGACCACCATTTTTAGCGCTCTAAGACCCGGGCTTCCACATGCTGTCCACCTGGCATGTAAGACATGTAACCAGCCAGCTGGCTTAAGCTGCAGCATGCCAGTTGCTACTCCAGTTACCAACGCTGAAGGCGGATCTTAAATGCGCCTAGTACATGGCACGGATGAGCCATGTGACAGCGTTCCTTCGGAGAAATCCCGCGCCCATTTCTACGGTGGAGATGGGATCTCCCAGATCGACGATTGATATCAAACCAGGTATGGGTAAAAGTCTTAAGGGTTTTTCCTATGTTGCGTTTGGGCCCTTGCTGTTCATTCTCGCAGTGACTCTCAACCTTAACAGGTCTCTGGCGATTTGGTATTTCGCACAGTGCAGACTACAAACATGTCTGTCCATGGTGGAGATAGAGGTTCCACTTGCCGGCCATGGCCACGGTAATTCATGCACCTCCTTGCTCACAGTAAACGCTATTCTATTTACGGTTCTTAAATTCTTTTACTTTACTATGGTTCTGGTACTCATTCGTTCTTTGTTTTTCTGGCTTCCCTTCCATCACAGGTGCGGAATACGGGTGCCGTGACCAGCGCATGGTGGAAAACAGCTCCATCAATCCTCTTTCCGCTTCCTGGTAAGAGGAACCGATGCCATATATGTAAAAATTATGAGAAGATTCTGAGAGTAGGTTCCGGCCGACTTTCTTCTTGGCAAGCTGCCGAATCTATGTTTGAGCTACGGTGTTTTCTTTTTTGTTGTTCTGAGTCATCCCCTGAATGTGGGAGAAACGGTAACCCGCTATGGTTTCTCCGTGGCAAATTTTGGTTCTGCCCAGAACTGGTATGGCGGCGATGCCCAACCGGGCTGCGCTCGCTATATGTCTTTTATATTATGTATTTGTTACAGGGCCGAGGGTTAACCCTGCGGTGAACATTCATGCTTTCATTAGCGGTTACAACTGTTGTAATTTCCTCTTAACTGGTTAATGAATATATATGTATATTTTCATAGTAAAGTGTTACGGCTTTAATGGATTCTGAGTCTTCTGTTGAGTTAATACCGATATCTTACTTTGGTTTATAATTACAGATGCTCACTGGAAAACTTTCGCTACATTTGTCTGTTCTGCAGAATTCTTGTAAATTCCTATTTTCAATTAGGATTATTAACTCCAATGTTTGCTTGTTAAATGTGGTTTATTGTTTTCGTCTTGGTGACTATTTGCTTACTTCTCTACCCTGTTCATACTGGCTACGGCCGCCCATTTCACAATGGTGTTCCACAATTGATTTGGAACGTTTGGCACAGGGGTAGGATAAGTTCCTGGCGTGAGCACAAGCCTCCTTAACCCCCTTATCTTGTTAACGCATGACACAGGTATATTACTAATTTCTGTATTTTAGCGAAAGAGACCTGCAGTCACTGTTCAGAAAAATTATTCTAAAGAGCACACGGTCTATTTATTTTCGTCGACCTGTTACTGCTTCCTTTGTTTCGTAGGAATCACTCCATGGAATTATATGTATCTAGGCTTCTATATTATCATTTTCTATATTATCATTTTGATTAGGTTCACATACCGCGATGGATGTTCACGGGATTCTTTTCCATTTAGCAGTTACTTAATTTACCCAGGATTCATTTCCAGAGGAAAATCAGTGATCCTAACTCTATTCTGGGTTTTGTTCTTTTCCTTTTTGACTGTTATTTCTCTAATAATGGCAGTCGTATAGGAATTTCATTCTTTTAAAAGATAAATGTCTAAACATAGCTCAAGTCTTTTACTACTTGCATTTTTCAGAAGATATTTCTCTTTATACCATTCGCAGTTTCCTGCTCTGTCATAACTTTTAATTAATTCAACAGCATATACAGGCTACCAAATTCTCGGTCATACATACCTGTTCAGAGGCAAACCTCTTAGTGCGCTTGTCAAACCTCCCGACCTTAGGAGGGTCCTCCTCGACCTTCCACCCCCAAGCACTCCTGCAAGATTCTTGCTATCTGCAAACCCTCTGGCACTACCAGAGTTACGCTATCTGGTCCTTACCAGACATAGAAGTTTCAGGGAGTTCTCTGCTTCCCAACATACGCTATCTGGTCCTTACCAGACGTAGCGTTCGCTGCCAAATTGCAACTTTTCTTGAGCCTTGCTATCTGGTCCTTACTAGACGTAGCAACCTCTTTTTTTTTTTGTTGACATTAAGTATCCTTCCTCTATGAGGGCCTCAACCGTCATCTGAAGGTAGTTAGGGTTTTTCCCTTTCTGACAGATGTCATATTTTAATTCTAATACCCCTCTGATGAGGAAGCTCTATAACCATTAACAGTTGTTTTTATTTCCAAACCACACTTAATGGCAACCAATAACAAATACCAACATAATTAATTAAAACAGTAACAACAATAATAATTACTCAGTTTCACCAAACATAACCATAACCAACAGTTAAATTTACTGTTTTTAATTTAAACACTAACTATTAACTAGGGGCATTACATCTCCCCCTCCTGAAGTTCAACATCGTCCCGATGTTGTTCACCCATAAACAAATCGGGATAATTTACTTTAATGCTCTGCTCATCCTCCCAGGTGGCCTCTTCTGGCCCAAAGTGCTGCCACTGCACTTTAACCTGGGTGATGACTCGTTTCCGCAGCATGACCCTTCTTCGATCTAATATGCTCACCAGCTCGACTAGGAATTCTCCTTTCGGTTCCACCTGTATGTCCTGCCAGCTAATTATGTGTTTAGGGTCATAGATATATTTTTTTAAAACAGACACGTGGAAGACATTATGGACCCGGATGTGGCTTGGTAGGGCTAGCTGATAAGCTACCGGCCCCACTCGTGCTAAAATCTGAAAAGGTCCACAAAAACGGGGTGCCAATTTGGCACAACCATTCCATTGTAAAGCGCTTCTCCTTGCCCGAATTCTAACATATACATGTTCTCCCACTTGGTACTCCCTAAAGGTCCTTTTTCGATCTGCAAAACTTTTCTGTCTGTCTTGGGCTACTTTTAGATTAGCCCGCACTCTCTTAACCATTGCCTCTGTCTCTTTTAACATTTCAAGACCTAGCATGAGTCTGTCTTCCGGTCCACTCCAACTGGATGGCGTGCGGCATTTTCTACCGTAAAGTACTTCGAATGGTCTCATCCGCAAGGATGCATGATATCCATTGTTATAAGCAAACTCCACAAGATGCAAATACTCTTCCCACCGAGTGGGTTGTTGCATCACATAAGACCTCAGCATGTCCTCCACCACTTGATTCACCCGCTCAGTCTGCGGATGATATGCAGTGCTAAAATTCAATTGAGTTCCCAGACCTTCAAACAAGGTCCTCCAAAAAGCTGATGTGAATTTGACATCGCGATCGGATATTATAGTTTTTGGCAGCCCGTGGAGCTTAAATATGTTCTGCATAAAAACATTTGTGATTTGGGCTGCACGATACGTAGATTGAACTGGTATGAAGTGGGCTGTCTTACTAAGTTTGTCCACTACAACCATAATAGAGTCATTGTTCTTCTTGGACTTCGGTAACCCTGTAATAAAATCCATGGTAATAACTTCCCACTTCCATTCTGGTATGGGCAATGGTTGTAGCAAACCCGCGGGGTGTTGATGTTCAGCTTTAATTAGCTGAGTGCTAGATATTCCGTTACATCCCTTTTCATGCCTGACCAGTGATATTCCTTCCGAAGCGAAGTGATTAACTTTTGATAACCTGGATGTCCCGCATAAGGAATTTTATGATTTTCATCCAGAATTTTTCTCTTAATATCGCTCTGATCGGGTACACATATTCTTTTCTTGTAACATAAAATGCCTGCTGCGTCCAATTCGTAACCTTGTTGCATGATGTGGATGTTTGAGTTCTGCACAAGTTGTTTCTTTTGCTGGTAGATTTGATCTTGCTCAGCAGCCTCTATAATTTCTTTGCTAAAGGTAGACCGTCCTTCACTAAGGCCAATTTCATAGAGACAATGCGCTTTTCGGCTTAATGCATCCGCCACCCGGTTTTCTTTTCCTTTTAAGTGTTTGATTTCAAAATCAAAACTGCCCAAAAAGTCCACCCACCTAGCTTGTCTAGCGTTTAAAGTTGGTTGACTTAAGTAGCTAGTTAAGCTGTGATGATCTGTCATCAATAAAAATTTTCTTCCCACCAAATAATGGCGCCACATTTTTAGTGCATGTACTACGGCAGTGAGTTCCAGATCATAGGCTGAATACTTCTGTTCATGTTCTTTCAATTTTCTGGATTCATACGCGATCACTCTCCCCTCTTGCATCAGCACCCCTCCTACAACCTCTTTTCTTGCATCTGTGCAAACTACGTAATCTTTTTCCGGGTCTGCAATGCTCAGCACAGGTGCAGTGGTGAAAAAGTGTTTGAGTTGCTCAAAACTCTGTTGACACTCCACTGTCCATTTAAATATTTTCCCTTTCTTTTGCAAGGAGGTGATGGGGTATGCAACCCTGGAAAAACTTTCCACGAACCGCCTATAATATCCAGCCAGCCCCATGAAAGTTCTGATATCTGCCACGTCCTTTGGTGTTGGCCATTCCATTATGGTTTTAATCTTTTCAGGGTCCACAGCAATGCCTTTCTCGGTGATGATGTGCCCCAAATACTGGATCTGCTTTTTATAAAAGTCGCATTTGCTAAATTTTCCATATAACTGATGTTCCCGTAGAGTCTGTAGCACAAGTCTGAGATGCTCCTCATGCTCTTTAATATTCCGAGAGTATATCAGTATATCATCAATAAAAATTAACACGAATTTATCCAGATACTGATGAAATACACTATTCATCAGGCACATAAACGTGGCAGGTGCATTGGTCAACCCGAAAGGCAGTACCACGAACTCATAGTGCCCATAACGGGTTCGAAAAGCAGTTTTGGCTATATCCTCTTCCTTAATTCTGATTTGATGATAACCAGATCTCAAATCGATCTTTGAAAATATCGTCGCCCCTTTCACCTGATCGAACAGTTCATCGATACGGTGTAGTGGGTATTTGTTTTTCACTATCAATTTATTCAGCTGTCGATAATCTATGCACATACGGAGAGTTCCATCCTTTTTCCTAACAAACAGTACCGGGGCTCCCTAGGGTGATACACTGGGATGGATGTACTTCTTGTCCAACAGCTCTTGCAGCTGCATCTTTAATTCCGTTAATTCCGGCACACTCATCCGGTACGGTGCTCGGGACACTGGGGCTGCACCAGGCAACAGCTCTATGGTAAAATCCAAATCTCTTTTAGGGGGCAGTCCTGGTATTTCTTCGGGAAACTCATCTGCAAATTCTTGAACTACCAGTATGCTTTCCAATGCATTATCTTTATCTTCAGATTTGGCATGACCCACTTGCACTGCATATACTTGACACTTTTTCCGGATGCATTTAGCCAGTTGTGAGGCAGTAATTGGCCGAATCTGTACTTGCTTCAGGATACCCTGAATTTCCTGTTCATTTCCCAGTTCATCCCAGTAGGAAATTGTCTTGGTTTTGAAATTTATTATGGACCACCGCCTTTCCAGCCAGTCCATTCCAATTAACACATCATAGGAGCCGAGAGGAAGTACATTTAATTCTGTTGTCACTGTCTGTCCAGCTATCTTTAATGGGCAGTTGTTGACCTTGGCCAGCACCCGCCTTTTGGCCCCGGTAGCTAGCTAAACCAACCATGGACTCTTAAACTTAACAGATTGTAAATTACAGCTTTCCACTACTTTGGGGCTAACATAACTTAATGTAGCTCCTGGTCTACTAAAACAGAAACAGTTCGATCAAAAATCTTACCTTCGAACTCTACCATCGTTTGCTGGTAATCAGCTTGACGGTCCTCGAGTGCGGCATTTATTCTTGGTATGGACCGAGCTACATCTCCCACTGTAGAAGCTTCATAAACCTGGGACACCTGATCACTACCCTTTCGGTGAGGACAGTTCTTAATATAGTGTGGCCCGCCACAACCCCAGCACTGTACTGGCAGTCTAGCTGTCCCCTCATTATCAACTCTGCCCGGCTGCTCGCTATATTTGGGCTCATTAGGTGGTCTTAATCTGGGCTGATTTCTAGACTGATTCCTACTGCTGGGCCCTTTTGAGCCTCCTTTGCTGAAACTGCCACGAGCTCCCTTAACTCCCATAGTGGTTTTGCCGCCCTTTTTATCCACCCAACGCTTCCCAAAACTTTCTCCCTTTTGTTTATTCTGCTGATAGCATATTCTAGCTTTCCGAATCGCTTCATCCATGGTCTTCGGGTTATCAAATTCAATCCTTTCCCGCATTGTTTGGGGTAGACTGCTAACAAACCGCTGCACTTTTGCCTTTTCCTCACGAATGTATGGTACATAGCGGAGTAGAGATGTAAATTTGGTAATGAATTCATCCATGGTCTACTGCCCATGCCGCAGATCATGAAATTCCCGTGCTTTTTCATCGTAGAAGCGTTCAGTCAAGTATTTCTCCTTGAAGTACTTCTGAAAAATTTCCCAAGTTATATCCTGTTCACTCACTCCCCGCACCATCTTGACTTCCTCCCACCATAATGTAGCTTTGGCCTGCAGCTGGAAAATAGCCAGCCGTGCCTTAAGATGGTGGTCGTATTCGTAAACTTGGAAATATTTGTTCATGTTTATTAACCAGGCTTCCGCAGCCTCCTCGGACTCCCCATCAAAATGCGGCGGCTTAATCTTCCGAAACTCCCCTTGTAGTTCTATCCGCTGTCTTTTTGAGGTTTGATGTTCAGAAGCGTTGTCAGATTTCTCACCTCGAGCCTCCGCCCTTCCCTCTGTTTCTTCCTGATTAGTATGGTAATCTTGTTCTTCTGATACATGCTTTTGCTCGGGACTGGGGTTAGGCTGGTGCTGGTTTTGTTTATCGGATAAAATTTTCAGGATCCTTTCCTATTCCATGGTTAATCTGGTATTGTCCTCATGCAAACGAGTCATCTCGTTCTTCAATTCTTGGACCGTATCCAATATGGTCAAATTGGTGCTACGTGCCTCCTCCCCTAGTTGCACCCAAATCTCAGGATTTCCCTGAGGGTGGGTGACGTTGTCTGGTCTGTCCACATTTCCATGAGGAGCGCTGCTCCTCTCCTCATTCTGTTGTCACCTGTTCAGAAGATTAGTTCCTTTTCCACAGATATTACATGCAATACATCGTTGGATGACCCCTACTTGCTCATTAATTCAATTATTTATATCAGTTTCTCAGTTATGGTTGACCCGAGGTCACAGAGTTGCAACCTCGCTCTGATACCACTTGTAAAACTACTACCTGCTAGAAAAAAAAAAAATTATTTACTCCTATTGACATCAGCACTTACATATACTTTGCTCATGGTAATATTATTCTTAGTCACAATATTTATATCAGCACTTTACATGCATTCTACACACGGCTATATTATACCTAGTCTCAGCACTTTATAAGTGTTATTCCATGGTAACATTAAACGTACGCATGTTGGTATTAGGCGTATGCATGTATCACTGGCTATGGTAACCTTATGAAACTCGGTTAATAGTTAAACTTAACCCTATCCACAGTCTCGAGAAGTATCCGGTGGTTTGCAAGGATATACTTACCATTATGGTTTGAATGATTTGATATTTTAATTTAAGTCTTCGTCTTGCGGATTCTGCAATTGCTATTTATGATCTCCAATTGTGAATGATGGCTACCCGTGTCAGCATTTATTCAATCAGGTCTGGGTTTTCGCGTTTGCTGGAGAGCTTGCTCCGGTTATCGTTTTCCGACCGCCATTTTTAGCGCTCTAAGACCCGGGATTCCACATGCTGTCCACCTGGCGTGTAAGACATGTAACCAGCCAGCTGGCTTAAGTTGCAGCATTCCGGTTGCTACTCCAGTTACCAACGCTGAAGGCGGATCTTAAATGCGCCTAGTACATGGCACGGATGAGCCATGTGACAGTGTTCCTTCGGAGAAATCCCGCGCCCATTTCTACAGTGGAAATGGGATCTCCCAGATCGACGATTGATATCAAACCAGGTATGGGTAAAAGTCTTAAGGGTTTTTCCTATGTTGCGTTTGGGCCCTTGCTGTTCATTCTCGCGGTGATTCTCAACCTTAACAGGTCTCTGGCGATTTGGTATTTTGCACAGTGCAGACTACCAACATGTCTGTCCATGGTGGAGATAGAGGTTCCGCCTGCCGGCCATGGCCACGGTAATTCATTCACCTCCTTGCTCACAGTAAACGCTATTCTATTTACGGTTCTTAAATTCTTTTACTTTACTATGGTTCTGGTACTCATTCGTTCTTTGTTTTTCTGGCTTCCCTTCCATCACAGGTGCGGAATACGGGTGTCGTGATGAGCGCATGGTGGAAAACAGATCCGTCCATCCTCTTTCCGCTTCCTGGTAAGAGGAACCGATGCCATATATGTAAAAATTATGAGAAGATTCTGAGAGTAGGTTCCGGCCGACTTTCTTCTTGGCAAGCTGCCGAATCTATGTTTGAGCTACAGTGTTTTCTTTTTTGTTGTTCTGAGTCATCCCCTGAATGTGGGAAAAACGGTAACCCGCTCTGGTTTCTCCATGGCAAATTTGGGTTCTGCCCAGAACTGGTATGGCGGCGATGCCCAACCGGGCTGCGCTCGATATATGTCTTTTATATTATGTATTTGTTACAGGGCCGAGGGTTAACCCTGCGGTGAACATTCATGCTTTCATTAGCGGTTACAGCTGTTGTAATTTCCTCTTAACTGGTTAATGAATATATATGTATATTTTCATAGTAAAGTGTTACGGCTTTAATGGATTCTGAGTCTTCTGTTGAGTTAATACCAATATCTTACTTTGGTTTATAATTACAGATGCTCACTGGAAAACTTTCACTACATTTGTCTGTTCTGCAGAATTCTTGTAAATTCCTATTTTCAATTAGGATTATTAACTCCAATGTTTGCTTGCTGTGTTTTCTTGTTAAATGTGGTTTATTGTTTTCGTCTTGGTGACTATTCGCTGACTTCTCTACCCTGTTCATACCGGCTACGGCCACCCATTTCACAATGGTGTTCCACAGTTAATTTGAACGTTTGGCACAGGGGTAGGATAAGTTCCTGGCGTGAGCACAAGCCTCCTTAACCCCCTTATCTTGTTAACGCATGACACAATTATATTACTAATTTCTGTATTTTAGCGAAAGAGACCTGCAGTCATTGTTCGGAAAAATTATTCTAAAGAGCACACGGTCTATTTATTTTCGTCGACCTATTACTGCTTCCTTTGTTTCGTAGGAATCGCTCCATGGAATTATATGTATCTAGGCTTCTATATTATCATTTTGATTAGGTTCACATACCACGATGGATGTTCACGGGATTCTTTTCCTTTTAGCAGTTACTTAATTTACCCAGGATTCATTTCCAGAGGAAAATCAGTGATCCTAACTGTATTCTGGGTTTTGTTCTTTTCCTTTTTGACTGTTCTTTCTCTATGGCAGTCATACAGGAATTTCATTCTTTTAAAAGATAAATGTCTAAACATAGCTCAATTCTTTTACTACTTGCATTTTTCAGAAGATATTTCTCTTTATACCATTCGCAGTTTCCTGCTCTGTCATAACTTTTAATTAATTCAACAGCATATACAGGCTACCAAATTCTCGGTCATACATACCTGTTCAGAGGCAAACCTCTTAGTGCGCTTGTCAAACCTCCCGACCTTAGGAGGGTCCTCCTCGACCTTCCACCCCAAAGCACTCCTGCAAGATTCTTGTTGTCTGCAAACCCTCTGACACTACCAAGTTACGCTATCTGGTCCTTACCAGACATAGAAGTTTCAGGGAGTTCTCTGCTTCCCAACATACGCTATCTGGTCCTTACCAGACGTAGCGTTCGCTGCCAAATTGCAACTTTTCTTGAGCCTTGCTATCTGGTCCTTACCAGACGTAGCAACCTCTTCTTTTTTTTTTGACATTAAGTATCCTTCCTCTATGAGGGCCTCAACCGTCATCTGAAGGTAGTTAGGGTTTTTCCCTTTCTCACAGATGTCATATTTTAATTCTAATACCCCTCTGATGAGGAAGCTCTATAACCATTAACAGTTGTTTTTATTTCCAAACCACACTTAATGGCAACCAATAACCACTATCAACATAATTAATTAAAACAGTAACAACAATAATAATTACTCAGTTTCACCAAACATAACCATAACCAACAGTTAAATTTACTGTTTTTAATTTAAACACTAACGATTAACTAGGGGCATTACACTTCTGAACGCAATTAAAGCACGCAGTACCTCTCATTTGAAATTTGAATACCCCGCGCGCCACATGAATAACTGACGGGCTGGCTTTCTAGCAATATGTTTTTGAGCTAGCCCGTAACCATAGTATGAAGATATTTTAGGTTTTATTGCATAAGCTTGGGCAACCTCTTTCATTATTGCAAACAATGGAAAATACAACGTGTTGCCTAAATAATCCGAATAAGGGTTTCCATTTCGTCTAGTAGGCTTTGAAAGCGCTTAATTCACACCATAAAATGTATATGGTGGAAACATATTTGAGAAGTTGGCGTTTCCATTGTTGAGGAGAGAGCTCTGTTTATATAGCAGGCATCCTCCAAACAGTCAGTATGTTCGATACAACTATTATGCCCACCTCGTACTCCATACAATGTCTCCGAGGAAATTTGCATATACAACCAGAAGTGAGTCTTCTCATGGCGCGACTCCTAATGGATTTCGGAGTTGAAACAAAACACACGGGACAATGCAGCCGTGGCTCAATTCTGTCATCATACTGTGAATACCCATGGAGAATGTTAGGTTGGGGCTATGGTTAACGAGAAATATATGGAGTTGATAGTCTCAGGATCGTGGATAGCTCAACACTTGAAGAAGGGCTAGAACCAACACACGCCACCACCATGATGCTTACATTTATCATTTTCTTAATACTTTTTTATATTAATGTTTTATTCTTATTGTTACAAATTGTGATATGTATGCACATATATGGGAACGAAAATTCTCGGAGAAATAGTCTGAACGGAGGGACATTCGCACTACTTCATTGTAACACTACAGAACAGGAGTGATAATTTTTTTTTTACTTAAAAATAATAAAACATAGTAATAAGAATTCAGATGCAATTTAATCGATTGTTTTATTTCATTTACATATCATAGGAATCGTATTATTTATTTGTAAAGTTACATCTACACTGAACCATAGCATGTAACATCGATAATCTAATTTTGTTTTCAATCTCGAGAACCAACATTCGGATTTGCAATGGTAATCCATACTTACGGTGCGATAGATTGAATATAAAGTGGTCGTTTGTACCACGGAATGAGTGGTCATTTATTAATTTCATATTTGAGTTAATTTTGTTTGCCTAAATATCCGACCTGGAAAAGAGTGTTGCCGAGAATTGCTCTGGCAACTGGCGCTCGGCAAGCTGGTCTTCCCCACACCGTCCATCTGGCACGATGAACGTTCGACCTGCCAGTACCATGTGATACAGCGTGCTGGATTAAACGCTCAGGCCTCCAGGATTTAATGCTTCTGATGCAAATCACGAGTAAACCATACGACGGCTACTTCCTGGGTTTCTATGCCCATTTCTACGGTGGAGATGAGACCATCTAGATCGACGGTTGAAGTCATTCCAGGTGTGGGTGAAAAGGCTTGAAGTTTTCTCTCAAAGCGTTTTGGTAATTCTTTTGCAGCTCATTGTTATGGCAACCTCTGACGTCCACAGGTCTCTGGTGTTTTGTATTTCCGCACAGAATACCTCTCCAGCATGCGATTCTATGGTGGAGAGTGGAATTTGCTTCCTAATCTCGGATAGGATAACCTGGTGCTCCCTCTTCCTGGTGAATGCCTGGATCGTTTACGGTTTGTTTCTTTTTCTTCTTACCCTTATCCCCTTTCACAGCTTGGATTCTTATTCGTTTATGGATGACTTTTTGGTCTCAGGTGCGGAGCCTCAGTGCTGAAGCCAGTGCTCAATGGAGGACCAGATCGATCTTCCCTACTCACCCCCCATATTCTGGTAAGTGGCGTTTAATTCCGCGGTTAAAGTTTAGGAAGATACCCTAGGTAACGGACTGAGCCGCTGCTTATCCTGGCAGGCTACCTAGACTGTGCTTGAACAAGAGAGTGACATGGTTTTGGGGTTTTCATCATTGTGGTTAATTAATCGGCTTCCCGTCTCTATTACACAATGTATCATATGGGTTCTGCACAGAGCAGATCAGGCGGAAACCCTGTTGGGTTACGCTCAATACCTGTCCATTATTGTATAACTGTTTCAGAGCCGAGGGTTACACCCTGCGGCAAATATTTATATAATGCCTCAGTTATTATTGTTAATTGCATTTTGAGTTGGTTGTTGTGTTGTTTCATAGATTCGTTTTTTTTTTTTTTGGTACCATACTTTGTTTAAAAGATTTGTTGGGCTTCCATGAGCCGTTCTTTGCCTGGGTTTGTAGTTTGTATTATTCTGTGTGTATACTTGGTACACTTATCGCTTCCGAAGGTTTTCCTATAACTTTTATTAAGAGAAAACTATCGCAAATGTTTTTTGTTTACTGTTGCTATCTCTATTTGAGGAATATGAGTTGACGGCTTCGATTGTTCAGAAGCTCCTCGTCGGCTATTCTATAATGTTCACACAGGATACGGCCGTTCTCCTTACAGACCCGTCCCTTGAATATTGGAATGTCTGTTATTGTTAATCGTGTTTATGCTGTGACGCTAATTTTCTTTCTATCCACGAGTACCATGATGTTTGTGTTACTGTACTATTCATTCATAGACCACATTATAAAGATGGGAATTCTGCGAATCTTCGATTGGTTGTTTAATCTGGAGAATACATGCATAGATTCATTTTTGACCTACCATAGTTTTCATTTACAATAACGTTTTATTTTGAAATCTTTATATGAAATATATGTATATACATATTGTTTCGATTTATCTGCGTAGGCTGGAATAAATATATGCAATTTTATGTTTTCTCTTCACTGTTACTTATGCTATAGGATTTGCTCCAGTAAAGTAGTATTCGAACTTTAATTAAATCTGGTTAAACTGTTTTCTTCCTTCTGTCAGTTGCACAGGATCACATACCTAAATGTTATTTATGTGTTTTACATTTTCCACGTCTACAATTACAGTAATTATTCCAATGCCATACACAGCCTGACTTAGACCCTAGTTGTTTACACAGTATACATATATCGTTAACATCCATTAGTTTTTCTCAGTTAAAAATCCATACCTGAACAGAGGCGAACCTCTGTTGCGCTTGTCAACCTCCCGACCTTAGGAGGGTCCTCCTCGACCTTCCACCCCCAAGCACTTCTGCAGATTTTTGTTGTCTGCAATCCCTCTGGCTCTACCAGAGTCATTCTATCTGGTCCTTACCAGACGTAGCGGTTCAGGAAAGCTTCCGCCTTCCAAACATATGGCATCTGATCTTTACCAGACATAGCATTTTTTCCCAAAAAGAGCAACTCTCTTTTTTTTTTTTTTTAGCTCCCTTTTTCCTGCTATCTGGTCTCTACCAGACTTAGCATAACTTTCCCCCTTTTCCTATGAGGTCTCAACCTTCTCTTGAAGGTAGTTAGGTTTCTTTTCCAACCACCTCAATAGCTACTAACAACAATTAATCAACATAATTAATTAAACAGTAGTAGCAACAATTAATCAACATAATTAATTAAACAGCAGTAGCAACATAGTTATTTTAATTTCACCAAACATAACCTTAGTCAACAGTTAAATTTTACTGCCTTACTTAAAACACTATCAATTTACTAGGGGCATTACATCTCGCCCTCCTGAAGTTCAACATCGTCCCGATGTTGTTCACCCAGAAAAAATTCGGGATAGGCTTCTTTCATGCTCTGCGCATCTTCCCAGGTGGCCTCATCTGGCCCAAAGTGCTGCCATTGCACTTTAACCTGGGTGATGACTCGTTTCCGCAGCTCGACCCTTCTCCGATCTAGTATGTTCACTGGCTCGACCAGGAATTCTCCTTCCGGTTCCACCTGAAACACATAATATTCAGATTAGCGGTTTCTTAACAATCAATCTTTGGTTTATGTTTGTCTTACAACATCTTCTTACCTGAATGTCCTGCCAACTTATTATGTGTCTAGGGTCATAAACATATTTCTTTAAAACGGACACGTGGAAGACATTATGGACCCGGATGTGGCTAGGTAGGGCTAGCTGATAAGCTACCGGCCCCACTCGTGCTAAAATCTGGAAGGGTCCACAAAAGCGGGGTGCCAATTTGGCACAACCATTCCATTGTAGAGTACTTCTCCTTGCCCGAATTCTGACATATACATGTTCACCCACTTGGTACTCCCTAAAGGTCCTTTTCTGATCTGCAAAACTTTTTTGTCTGTCCTGAGCTACTTTTAAATTAGCCCGCACTCTCTTAACCATTGCTTCCATCTCTTTTAACATTTCAGGACCCAGCATGAGTCTGTCCTCTGGTCCACCCCAGCTGGATGGCGTGCGGCATTTTCGGCCGTAAAGTACTTCGAATGGGCTCATCTGCAAGGATGCATGATATCCATTGTTATAGGCAAACTCCACAAGATGTAAATACTCTTCCCATCGAGTGGGTTGTTGCATCGCATATGACCTCAGCATGTCTTCCACCACTTGATTCACCCGCTCAATCTGTCCGTCAGTCTACGGATGATATGAAGTGCTAAAATTCAATTGAGATCCCAGACCTTCAAACAAGGTCTTCCAGAAGGCTGATGTGAATTTAACATCGCGATCGGATATTATAGTTTTTGGCAACCCATGGAGCTTAAATATAAAAACATTTGCAATTTGTGCTGCACGATACGTAGAATGAACTGGTATGAAGTGGGCTGACTTACTGAGTTTGTCCACTACAACCATAATAGAGTCATTATTCTTCTTGGACTTCGGTAACCCTGTAATAAAGTCCATGGTGATAATCTCCCACTTCCATTCTGGTATAGGTAATGGTTGTAGCAACCCCGCAGGGTGTTGATGTTCAGCCTTAATCTGTTGACATTCTATGCATCGTGCCAGATATTCTATTACATCTCTTTTCATGCCTGGCCAGTAATATTCCCTCCGAAGCGAGGTGATTAACTTTTGATAACCCGGGTGTCCCGCATAAGGACTTTTATGATATTCATCCAGAATCTTTTCCTTAATATCGCCCTGATTGGGTACATATATTCTTTTCTTGTAGCATAAAATGTCTGCTGCGTCCAATTCATAACCTTGTTGCATTATGTGGATGTTTAAGTTCTGCACTAATTGTTTCTTTTGCTGGTAGATTTGATCTTGCTCAGCAGCCCCTTTAATTTCTTTGCTAAGGGTAGACCGTCCTTCACTAAGGCCAATTTCATAGAGACAATGCACCTTTAGGCTTAGAGCATCCGCCACTCGGTTTTCCTATCCTTTTAGGTGTTTGATTTCAAAATCAAAACCGCCCAAAAAGTCCACCGACCTAGCTTGCCTAGCGTTTAAAGTTGGTTGACTAAAGTAGCTAGTTAAGCTGTGGTGATCTGTCATCAATAAAAATTTTCTTCCCACCAAATAATGGCGCCACATTTTTAGTGAATGTACTACAGCAGTTAGTTCCAGATCATAGGCAGAATACTTCTGCTCATGTTCTTTCAATTTTCTGGATTTGTACTCGATCACCTTCCCTTCTTGCATCAGCACCCCTCCTACACCCTCTTTGCTTGCATCTGTGCAGACTACGTAATCTTTTTCCGGGTCCGCAATGCTCAGCACAGGTGCAGTGGTGAGCAGATATTTGAGCTGTTCAAAGCTCCGTTGACACTCCGCTGTCCACTTAAATATTTTTCCTTTCTTCTGCAAGGAGGTGATAGGGTATGCAACCCTGGAAAAACCTTCCACGAACCACCTATAATATCCAGTCAGCCCCATGAAAGATCTGATATCTGCCACGTCCTTTGGTGTTGGCCATTCCATTATGGTTTTAATCTTTTCAGGGTCCACAGCAATGCCTTCCTTGGTGATGATATGCCCCAAATACTGGATCTGCTCTTTATAGAAGTCGCATTTGCTAAATTTACCATATAGCTGATGTTCCCGTAGTGTCTGTAACACGATTCTGAGGTGCTCCTCATGCTCTTTAATATTCTAGGAGTATATAAGTATATCATCAATAAAAATTAATACGAATTTGTCCAAGTACTGATGAAATACACTATTCATCAAGCACATAAATGTCGCAGGTGCATTGGTCAACCGAAAGGCGGTACCACAAACTCATAATGCCCATAACGGGTTCAAAAGGATGTTTTGGATATGTCCTCTTCCTTAATTCTGATTTGATGATAACCAGACCTCAAATCGATCTTTGAAAATATCGTCGCCCCTTTCACCTGATCAAACAGTTCATCGATGCGGGGTAGTGGATATTTATTTTTAACTGTCAATTTATTCAGCGGTCTATAATCTTTGCACATACGGAGGGTTCCGTCCTTTTTCCTAACAAACAGTACACGGGCTCCCCAAGGGGATACGCTGGGACGGATGTACTTCTTGTCCAACAGCTCTTGCAGCTGCATTTTTAATTCTATTAATTCCGGCACACTCATCCGGTATGGTGCTCTGGACAGTGGGGCTACACCGGGTACCAATTCTATGGTAAAATCTAAATCTCTTTTGGGTGGCAGCCCTGGTACTTCTTCAGGAAATACATCTGTAAATTCTCGCACTACTGGTATGCTTCCCATAGAAGAAATTTTATCTTCAGATTTGGCATAACCCACTTGAACTGCATATATTTGACATTTTTTCCTGATGCTTTTAGCTAGCTGTGAGGCAGTAATTGGCTGGATTTGCACTGGTTTCAGGATACCCTGAATTTCCTGTTCGTTTCCCAGTTCGTCCCGATAAGAAATTGTTTTTGTCTTGCAGTTTATTATGGACCACCGCCTTTCCAGCCAGTCCATCCCAATCAGTACATCATACGAACCGAGAGGGAGTACATTCAATTCTGTCATCACTGTCTGACCGGCTATCCTCAATGGGCAGTTGCTGACCTTAGCCAGCACCCGTCTTTTTGCCCCGGTTGCTAGCTGTACTAACCATGGACTCTTAAACTTAATGGATTGCAAATTACAATTTTCCACAACTTTGGGACTAACATAGCTTAATGTAGCTCATGGGTCTACTAAAATGGAAACAGTTCGATCAAAAATATTACCTTCAAACTCTACCATCGTTGGCTGGTAATCAGCTTGACGATCCTCGAGGGCAGCATTTATTCTGGGTATGGACCGAGCCACGTCTCCCACTGTGGAGGCTTCATAAACCTGGGACACCTGATCACTTCCCTTTCGGTGAGGGCAATTTTTAATATAGTGTGGCCCACCACAACCCCAACACTGCACTGGTGGCCTAGCTGATCCCTCATTATCAACTCTACCCGGCTGCTCACTGTATTTAGATTCATTAGGTGGCTTTAATCTGAGCTGATTTATGGACTGGTTTCTATTGCTGGCCCCTTTGGAGAATCCCTTGTTGAAATTGTTACGAGCTCCCTTAACTCCCATAGTTATTTTGTTGCCTTTTCTATCTGCCCAACGCTTCCCAGAATTTTCTCCTTTTTGTTTATTCTGCTGATAACATATTCTAGCTTTCCGTATCACTTCGTCCATGATCTTCGGATTATCAAATTCGATCCTTTCCCGCATTGTCTGGGGTAGGCTGCTAACAGAGATGTAAATTTAGTAATGAATTCATCCATGATCTGCTGCCCAAGCCGCAGATCATGAAATTCCCGTGATTTTTCATCGTAGAAGCGTTCAGTCAAGTATTTCTCCTTGAAGTATCTTTGAAAAGTTTCCCAAGTTACATCTTGCTCACTCACCCCCCACACCATCTTGACTTCCTCCCACCATAATGTGGCTTTAGCCTGCAGCTGGAAAATAGCCAGCCGTGCCTTAAGATGGTGATCATACTCATAGACTTGGAAATATTTGTTCATGTTGATTAACCAAGCTTCTGCGGCCTCCTCAGATTCCCCGTCAAAATGTGGTGGCTTGATCTTCCGAAACTCCCCTTGCAGTTCTATCCGCTGTCTTTTTGGGGTTTGATGTTCAGAGGCGTTATCAGATTTCTCTCCTCGAACCTCCGCTCTTTCCTCTGTTTCTTCCTGTTCGGTATGATAGCCCTGTTCATCTGATACTCGCGTTTGCTCAGGACTAGGATGAGGCTGGTGCTGGTTTTGTTTATCTGATAAACTTTTCATGATCCTTTCTTGTTCCATGGTTAATCTGGCATTGTCCTCACGCAAACGGGCCATCTCGTTCTTCAGTTCCTGGACTGTCTCCAATATAGTCAAATTGGTGTTGCGTGCTTCCTCCCCCAGCTGTACCCATATCTCAGGATTTCCCTGAGGGTGGGTAACGTTGTCTGGTCGATTCATATTTCCATGAGGAGCGCTGCTCGTTCTCCTCATTCTGCTGTCACCTGATCAGGAGATTAGTTCATTTCAACAGATATGATGTGCAATATATTGGAATAACCCCTGCTTGCTTGTTAATTTGGTTATTTATGTATTGTTGTCTCTGTTATGATTAACCCGAGGTCACAGAGTTGTAACCTGGGCTCTGATACCACTTGTAACACTACAAAAAAGGAGTGATAATTTATTTTTTTACTTAAAAATAATAAAACATAGTAATAAGAATTCAGATGCAATTTAATCGATTGTTTTATTTCATTTACATATCATAGGAATCGTATTATTTATTTGTAAAGTTACATCTACACTGAACCATAGCATGTAACATCGATAATCTAATTCTGTTTTCAATCTCGAGAACCAACATTCGGATTTGCAATGGTAATCCATACTTACGGTGCGATAGATTGAATATAAAGTGGTCGTTTGTACCACGGAATGAGTGGCCATTTATTAATTTCCTATTTGAGTTAATGTTATTCGCCTAAATATCCGGCCTAGAAAAGAGTGTTGCCGAGAATTGCTCTGGCAACTGGCGCTCGGCAAGCTGGTCTTCCCCACACCGTCCATCTGGCACGATGAATGTTCGACCTGTCAGTACCATGTGATACAGCGTGCTGGATTAAACGCTCAGGCCTCTAAGATTTAATGCTTCTGATGCAAATCATGAGTAAACCATACGACGACTACTTCCTGGGTTTCTATGCCCATTTCTATGGTGGAGATGAGACCATCTAGATCGACGGTTGAAGTCATTCTAGGTGTGGGTGAAAAGGCTTGAAGTTTTCTCTCAAAGAGTTTTTGGTAATTCTTTTGCAGCTGATTGTTATGGCAACCTCTGACTTCCACAGGTCTCCGGTGTTTTGTTTTTCCGCACAGAATACCTCTCCAGCATGCGATTCTATGGTGGAGAGTGGAATTTGCTTCCTAATCTCGGATAGGATAACCTGGTGCTCCCTCTTCTTGGTGAATGCCTAGATCGTTTACGGTTTGTTTCTTTTTCTTCTTACCCTTATCCCCTTTCACAGCTCGGATTCTTATTCGTTTATGGATGAATTTTTGGTCTCAGGTGCGGAGCCTCAGTGCTGAAGCCAGTGCTCAATGGAGGACCAGCTCGATCTTCCCTACTCACCTTGCATATTCTGGTAAGTGGCGTTTAATTCCGCAGTTAAAGTTTAGGAAGATACCCTAGGTAATAGACTGAGCCGCTGCTTATCCTGGCAGGCTACCTGGACTATGCTTGAGCAAGAGAGTGTCATGGTTTTGGGGTTTTCATCATTGTGGTTAATTAATCGGCTTCCCGTCTCTGTTACATAATGTATCATATGGGTTCTGCACAGAGCAGATTAGGTGGAAACCCTGTTGGGTTACGCTCAATACCTGTCCATTATTGTATAACTGTTTCAGAGCCGAGGGTTACACCCTGCGGCAAATATTTATATAATGCCTCAGTTATTATTGTTAATTGCATTTTGAGTTGGTTGTTGTGTTGTTTCATAGATTCGTTTTTTTTTTTGGTACCATACTTTGTTTAAAAGATTTGTTGGGCTTCCATGAGCCGTTCTTCACCTGGGTTTGTAGTTTGTATTATTCTGTGTGTATACTTGGTACACTTATCGCTTCCGAAGGTTTTCCTGTAACTTTTATTAAGAGAAAACTATCGCAAATGTTTTTTTTTTACTGTTGCTATCTCTATTTGAGGAATATGAGTTGACGGCTTCGATTGTTCAGAAGCTCCTCGTCGGCTATTCTATAATGTTCACATAGGATACGTCCGTTCTCCTTACAGACCCGTCCCTTGAATATTGGAATGTCTGTTATCGTTAATCGTGTTTATGTTGTGACGCTAATTTTCTTTCTATCCACGAGTACCATGATGTTTGTGTTACTGTACTATTCATTCATAGACCACATTATAAAGATGGGAATTCTGTGAATCTTCGATTGGTTGTTTAATCTGGAGAATACACGCATAGATTCATTTTTGACCTACCACAGTTTTCATTTACAGTAACGTTTTCTTTTGAAATCTTTATATGCAATATATGTATATACATACTGTTTCGATTTATCTGCGTAGGCTGGAATAAATATATGCAATTTTATGTTTCCGCTTCACTGTTACTTATGCTACAGGATTTGCTCCAGTAAAGTAGTATTCGAACTTTAATTAAATCTGGTTAAACTGTTTTCTTCCTTCTGTCAGTTGCACAGGATCGCATTCCTAAATGTTATTTATGTGTTTTACATTTTCCACGTCTGCAATTACAGTAATTCTTCCAATGCCATACACAGCCTGACTTAGACCCTAGTTGTTTACACAGTATACATATACCATTAATATCCATTAGGTTTTCTCAGTTAAAAATCCATACCTGAACAGAGGCGAACCTCTCTGTTGCGCTTGTCAACCTCCCGACCTTAGGAGGGTCCTCCTCGACCTTCCACCCCCAAGCACTTCTGCAGATTTTTGCTGTCTGCAAACCCTCTGGCTCTACCAGAGTCACGCTATCTGGTCCTTACCAGACGTAGCGGTTCAGGAAAGCTTCCGCCTTCCAAACATATGCCATCTGATCTTTACCAGACATAGCATTTTTTCCCAAAAAGAGCAATTCTTTTTTTTTAGCTCCCTTTTTCCTGCTATCTGGTCTCTACCAGACTTAGCATAACTTTCCCCCTTTTCTTATGAGGTCTCAACCGTCTCTTGAAGGTAGTTAGGTTTCTTTTCCAACCACCTCAATAGCTACTAACAACAATTAATCAACATAATTAATTAAACAGTAGTAGCAACAACTAATCAACATAATTAATTAAACAGTAGTAACAACATAGTTATTTTAATTTCACCAAACATAACCTTAGTCAACAGTTAAATTTTACTGCCTTACTTAAAACACTATCGATTTACTAGGGGCATTACATTCATGTAATTGCCTTAGGTAAGACTCGACAGTTTTGCGAGTGCAATTCGTTAGTAGGTCGATATAATGTTAGAAAAGTTAGATTACAAATGGCGTTATCGTGTATTGTAGCATTCACTATAAATAATGTATTGTAGTGTTAACTATGTTAACTATAAATAACTTTATCATCCGTCCTTTTTCTCTTTAATCGTGATGTTATAGAAATTTTATTCTGTTTATTGTTTTTTCAAAATTTTCATAAATTAATGTTGAAATTATTGAAATTTTACCAATTTTTTCATAAATTAATATTGAAATTATGAATAACTTATCAGTTTTCATTTTCTAAATATTCAAGTATGCTTTCGAAATTACATCAATATTATTAAATATAATATTATATCATTTTATAAAATTTATAATTTTCGTATTTTCCATATAAATCTTATAATATATTGTTTTATAAAATTTATTATTTTCCTTTTCTGTATTCACACCCAGAGTATATACTATTTTTTTAATAATTTGTTATTAAAATATTTTTCATTTTCAAATTTTAAAAAGTTTTTACTTTTATAAAATATTAAATTAATATATATAGATAATATATATATCTATCTATATAATTAATGTAAATTTTTTTATATTATTTTGATGTTTAAAAAAACATGTAAATTTTTAAACAAATTAATAGAAAGGAGAAATCATTTCTTTTCAAATCATTCTTGAGCATTAGGTTAAATGCTATTTTAAAAGTATATGACTTTAATATGTTATGGTAAGATAAAATTATATTTTCACAATAAGATGGACTTAGTACTTGGGGTTATGTGTGGAATAAGATTGAATGTCATTTAAAAACACAAGATTCCATTATTGATAAAATTATTTTTTGGTTTTGGAGTAAAATTTATTTTTTTTAATTAAAAATTTGGCTTTCTAAAATGTATATATATAGAGAGAGATAGAGATTTATAATTACTTTTAATTAATTAAAAAAATAGATTTTCAAAATATGAATAAATAACTTATTACTCAAAATCTAGAAACATAAGAAATAATAAATATCTACTTATAAATTAAATTTTTTTCTTAAATAATATATATGATGATGATGATGATGGTTAACGTCAACTAAGACCTAACATTGGTCTATCGAATCTAAAGAAACAAATTATTTATTTTGATTTAAGATTTTATTCCTATGCTCAAAAAGCTTGGAGAGTTAATTATAACCATTTTTATTATAAATTAATAAATTATATAACTTAAAAAAACATCACCTATTATCAAAATAAATATGTAAATGAAAAACACATATGAAAATAAAATTATAAATAAATGTTGTTATAAAATAGTAAATAATATATTTTTATATATAAATTAAAAATTATCTATAATATATTTATAAATAAAAAACTTATTTGAAAATAAAATTATAAATAAATATTTGTATAAAATAGTAAATAATATATTTTTATATATAAATTGAAAACTATCTATAATATATTTACAAATAAAATTTTACAAGTTTGTTACCTTGTTTCACCATTGTAAAGTGGTGAAGAGGGATGCGTTAAGATATGCAGACAGGTGTGAAATTTAATTCTTTAATTTAAAATATATATATATATATATATTTAGTCAAATTATTATTGTTGTGTTTCAAATATATTTTTAAATAAATAAATATTCTTAAATAAATAAATATTTTTAAAAATAATTTATATAAGTTCATTTGGTGTAGAATAGATGGTGATGGGGTGTAGGTCATTCGCCCAAAATTCATGGGCCAAAAATCTAGTCATGTTAAGGTGGTGAAGAGAGGTGTGTTAAGATATGCGGACATGTGTGAAATTTAATTCTTTAATTTAAAAAATATATATATTTTTAGTCAAATTATTATTGTTGTGTTTCAAACATATTTTTAAATAAATAAATCTATTTAATATTTTAAAAAATAATTTATATAACTTCATTTGGTGTAGAATAGATGGTGATGGGGTGTAGGTCATTCGCCCAAAATTCATGGGCCAAAAATCTAGTTATGTGAAGGGTTGACTGGTTATTAGGCCGAGAGGCTTTCTACAGCCCAGTATGGGGGTAGATCTCAGGTAAAAAAAATTAATGTTTAAAATTTAACATTTAACTTTTTTAATCTAATATAGCCCTATCAAATAAAACATGTAATGTTTAAAATTTAACATTTTTAATCTACTGTCCGCCCTATCAATCTAAAGAGGTTAGTAAACCTCTTTAAAATATAAATAGGTCAAAGACTCAAAAAAATGTATGTAAATAAATAAAAATATAAATAAATAAAACCCTTTTTTTATATTTACAAGAGAGGTATGGTAAATAAATAAAACCTCACTTTATATTTACTTCATAGAACTCTTTATATTTAAGAAAACTCAAAAAAGAGGTTTTATTTAGGTGAAGCCTATGGGACAAATAATTATTAATACCATGCCCCAAATACCATTTTTATAAAAGAGGTATAGTAAATAAATAAAAATATATCAAATAGGATTAGAATCGACATCTAATTATATACCAAGCTTATGGGGCAAAAACCATGGTAAATAAAAGAGATATGATAACTAAATAAAAATATAAATAAACGAGAGGTATGGTAAATAAATAAAACCTCTTTTTATATTTACTCCATAAACCTCTTTATACTTACTAATACTAAAAAATAGGTTTTATTTAGGTGAAACCTATAGGCTAAATACCATGGGCCAAATTATTATTAATACCATGCAAAAAAACATTATTAACCCTAATATTAATATTATTATTATTAAATCTACTATTCATATAAATATATTATAATATTAATATTATTAAATTTAATAACTTTGGATTAATACAATATTGAATTTGCTATATTATAATATATTATAATATATCATGATATATACTAACCCTAGATATATATGGGAGTGAAGAACAAAGACATAGAGTGATATAGGTAGAGACATAGGGGGAGTGACAAGGGAGAGATGAATATAATCTAAAGGAGAGGGGAGAGGAGGAATGAAGAGAGAGAGAGGGGGAGGAGTGAGAGAGGTAGAGAAGGGTAAGAGAGGGAGAGGAGAGAACAGAGAGGGAGGTAGAAGAGAAAGGGAGAGAGAGGAAGGATGAGAGAGAGGAGAGAGGAAGTGATGGAGAAATGGAGTTGGAGGGGGAGAGAGGGAGGGAAGAAGAAAGAAATAGAGAGTAATAAGTGGAGAGCGAGAGGTAGTGATAGTGTGTATGTTTAGGGGTGAGATAAAGAAACAAAGAAGGAGAGAAAAGGAGAGGGGGAGGGATATAATAATATACTTGGAGAGAGCGAGAGAGAGAGAGATTGAGTGATGGGGGAAGAGAGAGGATTGGAGGGAGAGAGAGAGAGAGAGAGAGAGAGAGAGAGAGAGAGATAGAGTGATGGGGAAGAGAGGGGGGTAGGGGAGAAAGGGAGAGAGAGGAAGAACGAGATACACTTAAGAGAGATGAGGAGAGTGATGGGGAAGAGAGAGGACTAGAGGGCAAAGAGAGAGAGATTCTAATGGGGGAAGAGAGAGGAGGTAAGAGAGAAAGGGAGATAGAGGAAGTACAAGAAAGAAAAATTGAGAGAGAGGAGGACAGGGGGAGGGATAGGGAGATGGAGTTGGAGGGGGAGAGAGGGAGGGAAGAAGAAATACATAGAGAGAGAGGGAGGGAAGAAGGAATACATAGAGAGTGAGAAGCGAAGAGAGAGAGGGAGTGACAAGGGAGAGATGGAGAGAGAGTGTGTATGTTTGGGGTGAGATAAAGAGACAAAGAAGGAGAGATGGAGAGAATGGGGGAGAGAAGGAGAGAGGAGAGAGGGAGGGATATAATAACAGAGTTGAGAGAGAGAGAGAGACGATGTGTGAGAGTGGAGAGAGGGAGGGAAAGACAGATGGAGCTGGAGGGGGAAAGAGAGGGAGGCAAGAATAAAGAAATAAAGAGATAAAGGTGGAGAGGTAGAGAGGGAGTGATAAGGAAGATGAAGAGAGAGGGAGAGAGGACAACATCATGGAAGATAGATAGAATCGAGAGAGAGAGAGAGAAATAGATGGGAGAAAAAGAGTGTATGTTTTGGGGGTGATATAAAGAGACAAAGGGAGATAGAGATATATATGGAAAGTGAAGAGAGGGAAGAAGAGAGAGATGGAGGGAGATATATATATATATATATATATATATATATATGGAGGGGGGAGAGATTGATTTCAGTGTAGATGGTGATTTCTAATCCTATTTTATTGCTTGCATTAGATGCATTGATTTCAGTGTAAATGTTGTTTTCTAATCTTATTTGATTGCTTGCATTAGATGCATTAATTTCAGTGTAGATGTTGATTTATGATTTGATGTAATTGGATGTATGATGGTACATTAATTTTAAAGTGATTGGATTAACATTGTGCATTGATTTCACTATAAGCACAAAAAGTATTGACAATGTACATTGACTTTTGTGTTATAGTAATTCAACCATTAATATTGGAGAGAAAGAGAGACAAGGTATGATGTTTACTACAATAGCTTGAGCTAAATATTTAAATGGTTTACGATTTAACCTGTCCTTTTCATATAATCAATATGAAAATATGAAAAAAGTAACAAGGGTGACAATAAGAATAGTAGAAGAAAATAGTTTGAGATTAGTCACAATGAAGGCTATTTGTAATTGACTATATTCTTATTATTCACATTTTCTATCATTCAACACTCTTACATTGTCACTTTACATTCAAAATTTTTATTCCATCATTAAAATTATTATCAATAGTTATCATCTCAACAAACTGAGGTAACTAAGAAAATTTAAAATTAAAATGACAAGATTAATCTCAGACATATTTAGCATATTTAAAATGATTATATTAATGAGATGAATTTACATATTATTGATAAAATTAATCACATGTTCGTTAGGTTTCTTTAACTGCACACGATTGAAACCAGCATAGATCCATCTTAACTCTGAATCTATTAAGCACCGAGAGGGATCAGATCTCTTGAGGTGAAAACCTTGGGCAAACCTTTCCTCAAGTTTTGCATTAAAAAAAGAGGTTTTCCCTTCAATAGATTTGATCCCTCTTGGTGCTTGATAGATCTGGAGTTAAGATGGATCTAGGATGCTATTGACCATTTATCTTGATTTTCGAGCCAAAGATTAAGCGTCATCTCACTCACACAACTATATATATATATATATATATATATATATATATATATATATATATATATATATATATATATATAAATTTAATTTTTGATCTAAATTTAATAAATAAACAAACATGTATAAGTAAACTAAAAATATAAAATATACAATTTTTGGTAAAATTGTCAATTTTATTTATTTGTTTAAAATATGTTCTAGATATATAAAAAGGTTTAGCACCCTAAAACACCTATAAAACACATGTAAAACACTCAAATTACACAAATTACACAAATAAAATTTAGAATTTCAAAAAGGTGAAACAAAATTGAAAAAAATAATAGAGAGGGTGGTAATAGGCTTGTGGGTAGTGCGCCCAGGGTTGGAATTTGGATTCTTCTTTACCCATGAGACTTTGTTTGGAATTTCGAGTCTGTATGCTTCCGAGCAACGTTATGTTTTCCCATCAACCTTATTTTTAACATTTTGTCCTTCTAGAGTGATGTTTTCATAATAAATTAACCCTTCAGCAATAAAGGTTTGATTAAAACATTACCTTTTAATACCATGGGTATGTTAAAAAATTTCACATATTTATCACAAGGAAAATAAAAATAAAATGACTATAACACACAAATTACTTAATTGAATCCTAAATCTTAATTTGGGATTGAATGAGTGATGTTTTCATAATAAATTTACCCTTCAACAATAAAGGTTTGATTAAAACATTACCTTTTAATACCATGGGTATGTTAAAAAAATTCACATATTTATCACAAGGAAAATAAAAATAAAATTACTATAACACACAAATTACTTAATTGAATCTTAAATCTTGATTTGGGATTGAATGGAACACTCACAATAAAATTTCCATAACTCTGAAATCAAATGTCCTTGACCTAGACATACCATAGCATTTGTATATATGAGATATGACTAAGGAGATCTTATGGGACATATAAGATGATTAACAAAGTCAAAATGAAATAGATGATCCATGTAATGGTATTGATTTATACCTTAAGCTTGGGTTTGAAGATTATTTTCCATGTATTCCTCTTAAATCATTAGCTTTTGACCTGCTTTGGAGCAAGGCTTTTTGGCAAACAGAATTACTTGCCATGAATAAGTTCATTTTTCTAACATATGTATATAATTGTTGAATTTAAGCTTCTGTGATCCATATCAAGTTTATTGAGAATATTTTTCGGCGGAAATCACATTATAATACTTTTTTCAACGCGTTTCAAACGAATGAGTGTGGTTCATCATCAGGACAAGTTGAAGAATCAAATCATGGCTGCATGTTAAATAGGGAGAGCAGATCTTCCAACGACTATATTTGACTAGGAAACAACTATATTGGACTGGGAAATTTGACTAAGAAACGACTAAATTTCATTGGGAAACCTCTAGTCAGGTTGGCCAGTCAAATTTAGCCGTTTCTCAGATAAATTTCCTAGTCCAATATAGTCGTTTCCTAGTCAAATATAGCCGTTGGAAGATCTGCTCTCCCTATTTAACATGCAGCCACGATCTGATTCTTCAACTTGTCCTGACGATGAACCACACTCATTGGTTCGAAACGCATTGACAAAAGTATTATAATGTGATTTCTGCTGAAAAATATTCTCAATAAACTTTGTATATAAGCCTAGCAAATAAAAAGTGATTCTATGTATTGTACAACAAATGTAGTAAAAGAAAGGTAGTAGAGATACAATATTTAATATGTTTTTAAGAAAAATTAACTGATAAGACAATACAAATTTTAAATTTTTATTTATAAATATCATTTTAGCAAATTTTGGATTTTCAATATGTATTTTTCATAAAGTCAAGGTTAGTTTTACATTTTGTTTTTTTAAGAAACAAAGTAATATTATTTATCATGTTTGATTGATATTAAAATATAATTAAGTTAGAGAAATTATTTAATGTAATGATTTAATTTTAAGTTATTTATAGTTTATATAATTATTATGTAAAAATATATTAAAAAATGAAAATTAATCTATATTTAAAAAAACAATTAAATTAATATATATTTAAAATTATTGAAATTGACTTAGTCATATGTATTTTAAATAATAATATAAGTTTAAATGATTTCTAATTAATGATTCAAAATTTAAAAATATTTATATTTTTTCAAATTAATTTTATATTGCATTAAAAATTCTTAGCTTTGGTAAATTTGGGATTCTCGAATTCTCAGTTAACAGTTAGATAATTCCTAAATGCAGGTGGGTGCGTCAACTATCTCCACAAATATGACATACAAGTATGCACATATAAATCGAAATATACATATGTCAAAACAATGGAAAATGTTGCATATAAACAAAAATATATAGATGTCTAAATTTTGAAAAACTATAGTTTAAAATTTATACACTTGTACCA
Source organism: Pinus tabuliformis (assembly GCA_031772625.1). Taxonomy (NCBI): domain Eukaryota; kingdom Viridiplantae; phylum Streptophyta; class Pinopsida; order Pinales; family Pinaceae; genus Pinus; species Pinus tabuliformis. The sequence goes on from CM062820.1 coordinate 1,682,036,596, forward strand.
CATTTGTCAAAAGCCCCATTCTATACCTTGACTTTTGAATGCTACAAGAAACCCAAACCTTGGAAAATTCCTTGTTATGGCTTCTTCTAGTTTTCTTCTAGCATTTTCATGCTCACTTCCCATTTTTTCACCTTCACAAATTCTAACAAAGGGATTGAAATTTTTATTTCTTCTGCTAATTTTTTATTTGTAAGTGTTCAGTTAATAATGTAACACCGTCCTCCCACATTTACCAAAGTTAACTGGTCTGTTGAGTAAACATGTGACGAGATGCTACTATGATCTGATTTAACTCTAAGGAAGTAGAATCGATAAAACACAACTAATCTGACCTTCTGCACATGTTACAGAACCTTCAAGAGCCAACCAAGCCTTCCAGGTGACCAACCCCTGAGGTAACTTGACTTTTTACTGACCTAGAGCCTCAACCGCTCCCATGACATGGGCATGCATCTGTCTAGGACCCTCCAGTCACTCCCACAACAATGGCATGTCAACGACTGGGGACCTTTTCAGCCAGGTCTGAGCCTACAACCCCAGATTCCATGCCACTTTTTCTGGGCTAGGTCTCAGACCACTGCCCAGAAGTTCACGAGACTTCCAAAAATGAAAAGTAACATCAAAACAATGATACTAATGCAAATACTTGAACAAATACTTAACATGACCCTTACTAGCAATGACAGTAATTTCGTCAAATATGTCACAAATATGCATTCTACATGTTATAACAACATATCTGAGCATAGGGGTCTCATACTTATGTGATAATCGCTAAGAAGCATTGTTGCCTTATACACACACACACACCACACATACATACATACATGCATATACATACTTGACATTTATGTATATATATGTACAAAATAACTAGAAACAATGCAGAGACTGAGAATAGTGAACAATACAATTACTTCTAGAAATTTCAACTATAGTTCTATTATCTTTATAGACAAAACCCTTTTCAAAGAGAAATATGAGTATTCAAACAAAAAGGGAAATACACAAACATTCATCAAGGTAAGCATTAGTAGAAAGACTATAGACTGTATCCATTTATTATATTATCAATGGCATCAATTATATGCATATCGAAAATAAGGAATAATTGTAGGAAATATATCTATATATAAACATATTGATACATATCGAAGAGTTTCAACAAATTCCTAACAGTAGTATCTTCGAAAAGAAAGACCTGTTTATATTAGTCCTCAAGAATGTTTTTCTGTAAATAACAATTGTGGCTGGTGTTTAAGGCCAAGTATCAATTTAATCAAAGTTACATGGAAATATTGTAACCACAATAGAAAGGAAACTAAGTGAAAATTGTGGAAGCCTTCTTTTAAAAATATTCACTTAGAAATTGTCAATACCAGGGCTGACTGACCTTATACATTAAAAAACAAGACTCAAAAGTACATATATTTCTCTAAATTTTGTAAGAGCCTGGGTTGAATGGAGAGCTCGTTGGATAAATCTTCATTGTTGATATAAACCCTAAGTATCAAATAAGCCCAGAAAAGGGTCATGGCCATCACGGTCGAGTACCCTAGACATGAATAAAGTCTACATAAGAACTTGGTATATTGCAAAGTTGAGCAGAGGCACCATAAAAAAACCCATAAAAAAGACAACCATGCCTAGGGTTCTCTATGTGGGAGGGAAAAACCTGCAAAGGCAAAGGAGTATTATTAGAACCCTTAGAAAAAAGAAATGTGAAAAAAGGGGTTTAATGAAAAACCCATAAATTAGATATAATGAGTAAGAGGAGTCCAAATGAGAACATTACCTTATCAAAGAGGGTACAAGATGCGACATCCTACTCCTAAAGTCACACCGTATTACTGATTAAAGAAAAGAGAAAAAACTTGCAAATTAAATGGAAAGAGGAAAAATTGAGCTAGGGTTTATTCGAGAGGAATTTTTTACCTGTTATGTGGAATGGAAACAATCTTGCATGAGCTAATCGAACATGGGAAAACCTAGTGCCAGGAGCTACCTCCTATTGTTGTACCCATCTGGAAAAGATTAATCGAGAAATTAAATCTGAAACAAGAGCGTAAATCATTGTATTTACGTGAAGGGAAATTGAAATAGACATATAACTTCAATGAGTTGATAAAGAATTAAACCATGCAAGTTGCTGCAGAAAGTCAGAAAATAGCCTAACCTATAGAAGTCCAAAATCATGTGGTCGCTACCATATTTTCCTAACAAAGCCATGGAATCCTGACGTACTAAAAAATACAAAGAGTCAACTCTCATCAAGGTATAGAATCATATAAGAGCATACCAGAGGAAATGGGGTTGCAAAGCTCGGTTTGGAACACAAGAGCGTGCAAATGGAATTGGAGTGATGAAGAGGGTGCAGGTAGTTACTCCAAACTAACCCCAAATCCCCTCTGTTATTGATCAAAAACCTAAAAATCATGGACTGTTGATGCTAAGACATGTCATAAGGCATAGTGACAGATGACCAACCCTTCAATTATGTGGCCTTCACATGGGCTGAAATCCAACATGTCGCCACTCATATACAACATCACATGATGCCCTTCAATATCTAGACACTTTGGAGCGATCACATTGATATTTAATATCAAGTTCTGTGAACTGGGGCGATGTATAATATAGCATATCGAACCTTATATATGTTTTTGTGTGAACCCTTAATACCTTCTGGTAGACCATATGATAGGTCAATGAAACTATGAATGCAACCATGGTAATACGAGGAAACCATGAGGGAGTGACAATGTTAACAATCATTCAGAAAGTAAATAATTTTTTGTAACCAAAGACAAGAGAAATGTACTAAGTGTTGAAAGTGAGTCCCCTTGTAACATAGATTTTTTAAGAGGTCTATAGGACCAATCTTTTAAATACAAATAAAATAGATCTATGTTATTGACTCTGTTGAGAAGGTATATATCTATATTAACGAAAAAAAGGATATATATATATATATATATATATATAGTCACGAGAAAAAGTCCAACTTGGAAATAAGATAAATAGATCTAGATGACATCTGGTGGAAATTTTATGGCAAGGAAAATTACGGCCTCGTGATTTATTTTGAATGAAAATATAAAAAAATTAAGAGCTTTCCATTCCTTAGTTTTTCTTGAGACAAAATTGGATATGTCCTTATAAGACTCCTTGTTTACAACAATTTAAAAAAAGTTACATGTCCTTTTGCTCTATTATAAAGAAAAAAAAAATTTTATGAGGGATAGTACAAGTGGTATCCCTGAATCACTCAGTGAATTTTTTGTGTCTATATATAGCTCTCACACAAAAATAATCAATTTTGGCACAACAAATTGAAAATTGGTTATTTTTATGTGAGGAAAATTTATTAGGATTTTATGCCTTTAAATAGGCTACATTAGAGAAGAATATGATGGAAAAAATCCATGGTTTATGAAAATCGTGAGTCAAAATGTTTACATAATTTTTTTTATTATTATCCCAGAGGAACTCAATAGCTCGCATGACACATAGCTACTAGTAAACCTTTGGGGGTCTATGACCTGTCCTCCTCTTCGTAAACCAGGACATAATCAGGGGGATTTGAACCTTGGATTTGACAAGTTACTATAACTAGGCAAAGGCTTACTGACCACATAAGGGATATTGATTGCAAAGGAGGAAATGGTCAACTTGTTTAAAATTGTTGGATATTCCATAGCCACCATCAAAGCCATGAATGCTTTGTGGTGCCAGAGGGAAAGAACTTGACAAACATTGTCATTTGGATTAAAAAGGATTCCAATTTCCTTTCACATTCCTCATATTTCCAAGTCAAAAAACACCTTAACTATGTGGTATACAAGTAGGCTAACATAGCTTTAGACATTGAGATTGGAATACTATTGAAAAATGGGAGTAACACTACATGTTTTCACATATCATTTATTCTCTCATGAGTGAGAAAATGGTTCATCATTCCATTTGCATCAGTTTGGGAGATTGAAGGATTCTTTGTAGTACCTTAAGCATGTGTTCATTAATTTTTCTTGTGGCTATTGAAGGATCCCATTATATTATGTGTTTCATCAATGGGATAATAGAGTGTGTAGGTGTTAGAATTGGGCAACAACACATCCTAGTTTTGGTGGGGATAACAACCTTGGTATGCTTGTTAATTCTCTTAGACATCCCATCAACATTGTCTATGCAAGCTTAGGGCTCAACTACATCCATAAAGATTTGGTATAAGGGGATTTTTCTAGCTTTTTGGGAATCAATGATAACTTATATAATATATGTCTCCATTCATTGATTCTTCACTCTCCATTCCCTTTCATAAACATAGAATTTGTCCTTTTGGGGTAGGCACATCACTCGATTGGTTTGATAAAGTTTAAGTGAAGGAGTTTGTCCATATTAAACTAGCACCTTCCCTTCTCTCAATCACTTATTTTCATTTGTTGGATATCTTTAATTTTCATCCCTTCTGGTTTTTCCATCCTTTATTTTATATCTTTTGAAGCCTAGAATCATTAGGCAACAATTGGGGAAGGCTACTTCAGTAAGCTTGTGTACAAATGCACATAATGAGATAGGTTTATATTGAGACTTCTCTAGTTTATGGTAAGTCTTACTATTTCTTGTATTCAAATATTTTTATATATTTTTTGTTTGGTTCTATTTGTAATTCATCCTTAGATTCATGAACTATTAAAAATTTTAATGAAATTTCATGGAAGTATATAAGTTTGCAGTCCTTAACCCTGTTCAAGTTCTTTCCTACTCTACAAATCCCAAAAAAGGTTTCTCTTTAGAAACCATAATCAAAAGGGTTTCCTTATTAGGGACTCAGGTCATCTCTATTGGATAGAAAATCATCCCAACATGAACAAAAGTGATATAAATGAATCCAAAAGAATTTTGAGAAATTGCAAAGAGCTAATTCATTTTAATAAGAAGACTCTTCTATGAGCCTACTCTAAGATCAATGAATTGGAGCACCATTGTATCATGTAGCATGATGACATTATGAGTTTGTTGATTTAATAGAATCAAAGGATTGGTTTATTGGAAGTTGAGGACTTGGTTAGAAAGTTGGCATTGAAACTTCAAAAAGACAATATGTCATTAGTCTCAGATAATCAAGTCAAGCATATTAGACCATGTACTCAATGGGGGAGAGGCTTGCTTCTATGAGGAGGACAAGATAGGGTGTACACTCACTTTTTTTCTTTTTATTTTAATTTAGAGGAATCGACAACTGGGCTAGTCTCGCACTTGCGTGACATGGGGTTGATTTCAACCGCTACCACTATAACCTTGAGGTGAACCACACTGCCCCCAACATGCAGCACATGAGTAAACTTGGGGGATTTGAACCTGGAACCTCTTGGAACATAATACTTCACTTTCACAACCATTTCCAATTGAGTTGTCTCGGCGGGGGGTGGTGATAGGGTGTACACTTTTAATATTAATATTATCAGCAAAAAAATTCTTTTGGATTTGATCTATCATTCTTCAATATTCTCTAGAGATACTTCATCACTAAACTTCACGTTCGTATAGGATAAAAAGAGTGATGGGAGTATTAAATAGGAGTTTTTTTTTTAAATAATTTTTTCTTCACCCTTTAACTTTATTATTATAATTTATCTTCTTAAGTGTTTATAACTCATTCATCCTCTAAATTTTTCTAGATGTTTTTTTATAATATTAATTTTATTGTTTATTTTAATATAAATTTTAAGTTTAATATAACGTTCTAATTTATTATAATATTATTTAATTTCATAATGAAATTTACTGTTGCATCTCTACTATAATTATGTGGTTTGTTGATCTCACTATCCATCTTTTTTCTGATGATGAACATGAGTAGGGGTTCAAAATGAAACTCATTGATCCTAAAACATTGATGTGATTTATCCAGAAGAGTTTTTCTTTAATCATGAATCACAGAAGCCTCCATTCTGAAGAGTTTTTCTTTTATTATCCCATAATCGAAGGTTTACTAATTACACATGTTTGCAATCCCATGGTTGGCTTACATTTAATAGAAGATCCATTGCATCAACTTGAGTATGTATAGTAAGAAAAATGATTCTTGGATTGGCATGGATACAAAGCATGTGAGGAAGTGAAATTGGAGGAAATTATGAAGAGTTAAATACTTGGTAGGACACTAAGGCCACAAGAGCAATAGTGTTGAGATCTACAACAATATGAGACAATGTTGGGGATGACTAATTGGGGAACCAAATGGCTTATGAGTAGTTTACACTGGTGTTCTAAGTTTAATCCATGGGCACTTTAGTGGTGACCAACTTGTCTAGAAGTTGTAACTTTGTTGAACTACTATCACTATTTTGAGTGGGTTTTAACATCCTTGGGTTCCCACTATAAAATGGTTTTGTTCTATTATTATTTGGTTAGTTTTCTCACTTGTTACATGTAGTGTTCCATAACCCATAGATCTGAAATGTAAATTATGTTTACAAATATTATAAATAAATTAAATTAAAGAGACAAGTAAGATGAGATATGTGAAATATACCCTTATATTATGATAATCATGGAGGTGTTGGCAACATAGTTTTTATCCATTTTGAGGAACCTATTTGGATTTAACTTTGGTTATTCACCCAATATTGCATGAGGACTTGCAAAGTCTTAGGGGTGAGGGAGAGATCGAGCCTTCATTTTGAGCCTTTACTACTCTCAAAAGTGTAGATTTTCCCTTTTTTACTCCCTCTTAGAGCCTATTATCATTCCCCTTTTGTCACAATCATTTGCATTATGGTCATCACATGCATTATAAGGGACATTATTTATTTTATTTACATAAGATTTTATTTTAATTTTAAAAGGGACACATGTCAACTAGATACACATCTAACTCATATTGCGTTATAGAATGTGCCTCTCCATGCAATAATATATTTTTTTACTTTTAGTTACTTCATCTTTTTTAAAGTTGATATAAAATTATGTTATTTCACATAAACATCCAAATATTTTATTTATGTTTTAGAGTGAGAATAAAATATTTTTACCACATTTTTTGAGTTATGATGTGAACACCCAATCCACCAAGCATAATGAGAGGAGTGAGATTATTGATATTTGTAATTCTTTTAATTAAAACTAACCAAATAGGTATATTCATTTTTGTTTCTAATTATAGGCAACATTATTTTGCATTTAAAAAAAAAAATCAATTTTCATTTTAAGAACTAAGTATCAACTTTAAGTTGAGCACAAAAAAATTTACACATCTCCCTTAAAAAAAATGTAAAATACATATTTAAATACAACAATAATTTTTAAAACATTCATAAGTGTTTCTTCAAATTTTATAAAAAAATAATATTAGTTTTCTAAATTGATAATTTTATATATATTTTAAAATATAAAAATAATTTAAATAAAATTTTTAAAATCATTATTAACCCATTGCAAAATTAAATATATATATATATATATATATATATATTATATATATATATATATATATAATATATATATAAAATATATATATATATATATATATATATAAATACAACAATAATTTTTAAAACATTCATAAGTGTTTTTTCAAATTTTATAAAAAAATAATATTAGTTTTCTAAATTCATAATTTTATATATATTTTTAAAATATAAAAATAATTTAAATAAAATTTCTAAAATCATTATTAACCCATTGCAATATTAATAACAAATTAATTTATAAATAATACTAATATTTATAACTTCATTTTCAAATCTAACTTCTCCACAAATTAATACTAATCGTTCATTCTTTCAATTTTGAATAAAATTCCAATCAATAAAAAGTTGTGCATTTGTGGCTTTTCACAGGGTAGGACCCGCTGGGTGTTGTACTTGGTATCTTGAATTGAATTCCAATCCTCGAGTTTCTCATTAGATGGCGTGGGGGTGCGAGGAAAATGACAAAGGTCAGAAATAACACAATTCTGACTGCAAAAGTTTTCCGACAAAAAATTCTTGGGACAATGATAAAGGTCAGAAAAAACACAATTCCATCTGCAAAAGTTTTTTGACAAAAAATTCTGATTATGAACGTCAACGTCTGTCTCTATAAACTGAGAGCGAGAAGTGGGCCCATAGCCATGTAAGTGGGATGTGAGAACCTGCAATCGGGATAAGGGTTTCCAGAAAGTTGAGGATGGATGACAACGCCTTCGCGCCGACGTCCAATGGCCTCGACAAAACCCACAAGAACTTCACCCCACTCACCTCCAAACACATAGCCAACTCCTCCATCTGAGCAATGGATATGGAATTCTCATTTCCGAAATAAATGTAAATAACGACACCTCAGCCTGCGCATCAAACTACTCCAAGCACATCTCCTCCTCTGAGTTCGTATTGAACCCTATCTTGAGCGCTGGGGAAATCCCTGCAGGGTCGGTCCTCAAATGCCTCGGGAGGGAGCAAGGGACCAATTGTCCTGAGAGTGTTCTTAACCTTCTAAAAATGCTCCACAAACTCTGCCCCGAGCCCATAAAAGGTATTGGCCCTTGGCAGCCAATTTGAAGGCGAGGTTCATGGACGAGATGAGATGACCCTCACCCAAAGACGACAACATCATCACAAGAACCCTTCCACTCTCTGTGCGCGACTCCATTGATTGTGCGTATGCTTTTTACTCACAAATGTTGTAAAGGCGGAAGAGACAAAGAATAAATTAACACATAAAACACTAGTTGTTGCTCTTCTATTGGTCACACAAAACATGATTCTTACAATGAACTCAGTGAAGGGTATTTAACCTTTTCCAACTAGCTTCTTGCCTAAAATATCTTGACATGCAACCACACACTAAAAGTCATCCATCACTTGACTTGAATCAACACTCAATCACTAAGTTAACTGACTCTCTATGTTTAGCCAACTCCACATGCGGGAGTAATTACATGAGATTCAACCAGATAATGCACCACAACAGTTGGTCCGAATATCTTCTAGGCCTCATAAGCCTTCACAAAGGTATCCTCCTTCAAACTATGTATTATTGACTGATGAAGGTGAGCCTAATTGTTTTCAAGAGGCTTGTAAAGTTGAGCACAATAAAGAATGGAAGAAAGAAATGGAAGAAGAAATGAACTCTTCGCTAGAAAATAAAACTTGGGAGTTGGTAAAGATCCCAAAGGGTAGAAAGGCTCTACAAAACAAATGGGTTTATAGAATTAAGCATGAAGGTGACGAAAAGAAAGAGAGGCAAAAAGCAAGGCCAGTGGTGAAACAATTTTCCTAAAAAGAAGGTATTGACTTCACTGAGATTTTCTCACCTATTATCAAAATGGCATCCATTAGATTCATTCTTGGTCTTATTGCTTCTTTAAACTTAGAATGTGAACAGTTAGATGTAAAAACTAATTTCCTTCATGGTGAATTGGAGGAACAAATTTATATGGAGTTGCCAAAAGGCTTCATAGAAAAAGGCAAAGAAGGCTTGATTTGCAGGTTAAAGAAGAGCCTTTATGGGTTGAAACAGGCACCTCGACAATGGTATAATAAATTTGATTCATTCATGTTGGAACATGGTTTTCACAAGTAGGAAGTTGACCATTGTGTCTATATTAAGAGGTATGATCAAGGAAACTATATCATAGTATTTTTATATGTGGATGGCATGTTGATTGTTAGGCATGATAAGAATATGATCAATAGGTTGAAGAAGGATTTGGGAAGAAAATTTGCAATGAATGATTTGGGTCCATGTTGGCTTGTTGGGGCCTAACCCAGGTTAAGAGTTAATTAGCCAAACAAATCCCTGTACTACTGGCCCTTTCGGCCATAGTCAGCGGAACGTGGACTGAGGTCTCACTTGAAATAGTATGGGGGAGTGCTGGAACCAAGTTTCTGCACCCTTGAGATGTCTAAGGGTTTGATTCGGTCCAATTTCTCATCCCTGCGCATAGGTTGCTTCACGTACTTCCCTGGCCTTTGCACCCTAATACACTTGCCTTCGTGCAACCCTAGGGGATGTGAGGCTTCCGCGTTGCTGGAGCAGTGCTTTGCACTATTTCCCTAAGTCACACCTAAGATCTTACCTATCTTCCTATTCCAGTTAGTTACCTTCGCGTAAATAGAAGCCTTGTGTTATATTTATTTATACAACACAGACATATAAGTTCGCGCAGCAAATAAACAATACACTTGCAATTTATACCCCATAATATATTAAACACAAAAAGATACACAGAAATATGGTAAACTTCTCTTTATTAATTCTTCCAACGATTACAGACATGACCTGCCCTGCGCACTGAGCTGCAGGGGTCCGTGCACTCAGCTGCAAACTACTAGGCCTCTGTGCACTCAGCTACAGAGCCTTCTCCTACTCTACGACCCAAAGACACACTTTACACTTCAAATCAATCTCTTAGACTCATTTCATGCTTCTTGTGTTGAAATATGGCAACAAGAATATTCCAATTTAATTTGTCCTTGAATTAAATTATGATTTAAAATCAAATTTAGTCTTAACAGCTACTTGGAAATAATTAATTTATTTATTTTAAATTAATTAGGAGAAATTTAAGTTAAAAGTCTTTCTGAAGTCATGCAAGAGTTATCCCTTAAATTAAGGAGATAAGATTGAGTTATGTTTAAGTTGTAATTAGTTAACTTAGTTTATTGAGTTCAGTCCAGTTAAATTAGTTCCAAATTGTTTGAGGAACTAATAGTGAGATAACAATCAATTGATGCATTAATGCACTCAACTAGTGTTACTCCAGTTAACTGAAGATTCCCTCATTAGAAACTCATGCATGTTTATTCTGAGAAAGACCCAGTTGAGATTAATGTTCAAGGACAGAGTACTATCAATTTCATGTGTTTTCTCATGGAGAAAACTCATGCATGTAGTCAAGGATTTATCCTTGAGGATTGTGTAGTTTTGGAGGCAAGGTTTTCCACTTAGTAATAGACAAATCATCCACAAGGAACAGCGCAAGGAAATAGGAGCTTGGAGGGCAGAGAGGAAGGCTAGAGAGAAGCCAAGATTTCCTGTGAGCATCTGTGAGGATTGTACTGAGAGCTAAGGATTTGTATAATTCCTATGTATTTCCACCATGTATGATAATACAATAGTGTGGGGTTTTTAGCTGAAGCTTTCCCCAAAGTATTTTCATGTGTATTGTGCCATTGATTCTTCTTCTTCTAGTTATATTGTTTAGCTCGATCTTTAAGCTTCCGAAAATTGATAGTAGAATTAGGTTATAGTATTCTGCTTTGATTTATATTACATTATCGGGTTAACCTATAGCAGATTTTCTACATGGTATCAGAATTACAAATAGTATACTGAGAAGAGAATTCGAAGTTTGAAGTTTGGGGTTGCAGGTGCAAATTGAATTCATATCATACTTCAAGGTTGGCCATTGGCGTTCTATGGCTTCAGACTCGAGTATGCCTTGGTAGGTAGCTTGAATTACATAGCATGGAAAGATAGAATGGAGGTTGTATTAGAAGACAATGGCTTAAAGGAATTCATTGATCAAGAAATCCCAAAGCCAACTTCAAATAATGCATAAGAATTGGCTGAGTGGAAGAAGTTTGTGGCGAAGGCGAGACAGATCATCCTTGAGGGAGTTCAAGACCATATTTTCTTGAGTCTCCATGGGAAGGATACTCCATTTTCAATGTGGAAGACATTGAAGGACCTCTACCAGAACAATAGTGACTAGAGGAAATTGGTGCTCAAGGATAAGCTTCGAAGAATCAAGATGGAGAAGGGTGATACTATTTCCACATATCTGAACAAACTCACCACCTGTAGAGATGAGCTTGGTAGTGTGGGAATAACTATTGCCGATGATGATATGGTGAGCCTCGTTCTCCTTGTCCTTCCAAAGATTTGGAATAGATACCAGGACTCTGTGAATGGAAGGGAGAAACTACCAGATTGGGAACGACTATGGTCGTAACTTATGTAGGAGGAGATTAGGAGGAGCACACGAGATGGTTCTTCATCCAAGAATGATGATGAAGAAAATCTGGCCTTAGCAAGTAAGGCAAGGAAAGGGAAGGGAAAGGCTTCCCATTTCAAATCGAATTCTTCTCATGGAGGGAAGAAGGGTGACATGTCTAAAGTAAGACTCTTTAATTGTCACAAGATGGGACATTATGCTACTAATTTCCCATCGAAGAAGTCCAAGAAGGGATCCTCGGAAGGATCGGAAGGTAAGGCATTAGCCTCTCAGTACGAAATGGAATTTACCCTCATCTCATGCATGGTGTCATTGATGATGGGTTGTGTCTAGTATCTTGACAGTGGATCCTCATTCCACATGACCGGTGATAAAAAATTATTCAGTGCCTTGGAGGAGAAAGACCTCAAGATACACATAGAGATGGGTGACGACGGAAGGTATAGTGTTTTAGAAGTGGGCACTGTTACTTTTCAGAGGGAGCATGGAGCTCCTCTTACCTTGACAAATGTGATGTATGTGCCTGGACTGAAGAAGAACTTGGTATCGGTCGCGATGTTGGAGGACAAAGGCTACGATGTTGTCTTCAGTAAAGGAAAGGCGTTCCTAAGACACATAGCCACAGGTTAGACCAAGAGGATAGAGATTCGGGTGAAGAATCTCTATAAACTAGAGGTAGATGATTGTGCAGCATTGAGTACAAAAGAAGAATTGGTGCAAAGCCAAGACATTGGCGAGTTGTGGCACAGGCAGTTGGGCCATTTTCATCATGGGGCTTTGAAGATAATGCAATAAATATATACAAGACTTCCCAAAGGTAAACTTGAGCAAGTTGACACATGCAAAGGTTGTACCTTGGAAAAGTACACCAAGTCTTCCTTTCATGATTGAGACAGTCGAGCAGAGGCTATCTTAGAGCGAGTTCATGTTGATTTGTGTGAACCATTCTCGACGACATCCACAACGAAGCAAAGGAATTATGTGATTTTCATTGATGACTATTCTCGTAACTGCTGGATTTATTTCATGCAGAAGAAGGATCAAACCTTCACAAAGTTTTGTGAGTTCAAAGCTTTGGTCGAGAAAGAGTCAGGGAAGAAGATCAAGGCCTTGAGAAGCAACAACGGTGGAGAATTTGTCTCTCAAGAGTTTAAGGACTTCTGTGCTGCGGAAGGAATTAAATGAGAGTTGACGACACCTCATAACCCACAGCAGAATGGGGTGGCCGAGAGGAAGAACAGAACTATTGTAGGGGTAGCACTGGCAATGCTACATGACCAAGGCCTACCATTTCACTTATGGGTTGAGGCATGCAACATAGCGGTCTATTTGCAGAATAGAAACCCACATCGCGAGGAAGACACCAGAGGAAGATTTCTCCTTTAAGAGACTAGATGTGGGTCACTTCAAGATCTTTGGCTCATTGGTATATTGCCATGTGACAAAGGATGCACGGAAGAATCTTGAGCCGACAATAGAGTTGGGGATATTTGTGGGGTACACTAATACACGTCACAACTATTGGGTGTACTTGCCTATTAGTCGGAGGACAGTTTTTCGCAGAGATCTCAAGTTTGATGAGAAGAAGGCCATGCGAGTTTCCCTTGAGAGGGAGCTCCAACTACAAGTAGTGGAGGAACTCTTTGTTCCTAAGGAGGAGGAGCCTCAGACTGATGCGGAGCAGCCGCATGCAGAGGTTCCAGGAGTGGAAGACATCCACTCAAGAAGAGTCTTCTAGAGATGGAAGAAAGCGCACAAGAGAAGCTAACAGATTGTTGGTGGATGCGAGAGAGAATGTGGGAGCACCATCTTCTTAGCGCAGACAGAGGAGGTCACCTGAGAGGCACACTAGATACATGGCCCTTGCTGGGGAATGTGTTGAGATCGAGCCATCTTCCTTTGAGGAAGCAGTGTAGCAGCCGATTTGGGTTGATGCTATGGTGGAGGAGTATGACTCCATAGTTCGTAACAGTGTTTGGGACGTGGTTCTGAGACCGAAGAACAAGTCAATTGTAAGTTCTGGTTGGCTTTACAAGGTAAAGCAAGCTATTGATCGGAGTGTGGAGAAGCATAAGGTAACATTTGTTGCTCGTCGCTTTTCACAGGTCGAGAGGATCATGTTGTTGTACTATATTTCGACAGATGAGAAAGACGCTGACATTTTGACAAAGGCATATAGATATAGGATCGGGGTGGCAGATAATCCCTTTCTTGTTGAGAGGGAGTGTTGAAATATTGCAACAAGAATATTCCAATTTAAATTGTCCTTGAATTAAATTGTGAATTAAAATCGAATTTAGTCTTAATAGCTACTTGGAAATAATTAATTAATTTATTTTAAATTAATTAGTTGAAGAAATTCAAGTTAGAATTCTTTCTGAAGTCATGTAAGAGCTATCCCTTAAATTAAGGAGATAATATTGAGTTATATTTGAGTTGTAATTAGTTAACTCGGTTTACTGAGTTAAGTCCAGTTAAATTAGTTACAGACTGTTTGAGGAACTAATAGTGAGTTAATAGTCAGTTGATGCATTAATGCACTCAACTAGTGCTACTCTAGTTAACTGAAGATTCCCTCATCAGAAACTCATGCATGTCTATTCTGAGAAAGACCCAGTTGAGATTAATGTTCAAGGACAATGTACTATCAATTACATGTGTTTTCTCATGGAGAAAACTCATGCATATAGTCAAGGATTTATCCTTAAGGATTGCGCAGTTTTGGAGGCAGGGTTTTCCACTTGGTAATAGGAAAATCATCCACAAGGAACAGCGCAAGGAAGTAGGAGCTTGGAGGGCAGAGAGGAAGGCTGGAGAGAAGCCAAGATTGCCTCTAAGCATCTGTGAGGATTGTACTGAGAGCTGGCTAGTTGTGAGAGCTAAGGCTTTGTATAATTCCTATGTATTTCCACCATGTATGCTAATACAACAGTGTGGGGTTTTTAGCTGAGGATTTCCCCAAAGTATTTTCATGTGTACTGTGCCATTGATTCTTCTTCTTCTGGTTATATTTTTCAGCTCGATCTTTAAGCTTCTACAAATTGATAGTAGAAGTAAGTTATAGTATTCTGCTTTGATTTATATTGCATTATTGGGTTAACCTATAGCAGATTTTCTACATCTTGTCTATTCCTTAGCTATATGCTATCTTCTACACTTAGAGCCTCACTCTATTTATACAATTCCACGGTCCTCAGACCATGGATGGATCTTTCAAGCCAACATTACATTAAAAAACCAAGGGTGGACAACCCTGTGACTCTATTATGATTTCGTGCTCCGCACCCACAAATCGCGGAGTCTTTACAATGGACTTGGTCAAAACTTAGGCTTTAAGCCCCAAAACATGCCTTGGGAGGATTCCATGCCCAACAAGCCCCCAACACAAACATCATGACTCACCCTCGAGTCACTCTATCAACGCGAAGATCTTCATGCGGAGTCCCTCCAACTCTGTCTGAACCGCTGCAAGGTCGGCAGCGTACTGAGTAGCTTCCTGCTGGATTTCCTGTATGCGTTGTTCCGAGACCGCAGTGTGAGAACTTCTTCCCTGCATCTGTTCCTACATCCCTTGCATTTGTGCGAGCTTGCCTTCAATTGCTGTCATGATGGTGAAGGCCTCGTCGATCCAAGGCTAAACGCGTGCTTTCAGGACTGCTTCTTTGTGTCATGCTTCGTCCACCTGTTCTTTCAGCACTTTGGCCTGTTGCATCCGTACGAGCATCTGAGTGAGGGCCACCGTCTGAGCAGTTCCTTTGATGTTGTCATACTGCTGTTGGAGTTCACGTGCCTCTGTCTCTAAGCATTGGATGTTGGGGTCCTCCTGCAGATTTGTGAGGATCTCAAATGACTCCTCTAACATTCTGGTGCAGTCCCTCACTCCACTACCTATCTTGTCCAGTCCTGATGTAATAGCGCTGGCACGCTGTTCTCTTACTTACGGAGGGGTGGACAGCTATGCCTTCAACCACAGCTCTGCGATCTAATGGTTTAGCTCCAGCTGAACCTTAGTCATTTATTCTCGTGCCTCGCACACCCCTACTGCTAACCTGTGGATGCGCGCCTCTGTTGGTGTGTCTCCTGGGATGGCCAGCTCAAGGACGCTTTGACAAGCTTCATCTAGTACTTGTACCAGCTACCAATTCAATGACACCACTTCATCGCGTTGTAAGCTCAAATGCTCCATGCTGATCTTTTGCTCGCTTAGTACTTACAGCGTGTGGCTCTCCCTAGCCCACAGTTCTGTGGTAATCCCATCTTGCAGAACGTATAACGTCTCCTGTAGGAGTGTAGCGAGGTTGATCCTGATACCCTTCAGTGTGTTGATCATAGGCCTATTGGCCTCTTTTGTTATCACAAGTGCCCCTTCCGGCATCACTATTGTATTTTTCGTCCAAGCGCACAACATCTACTCTACTGCAGTTGTCCCTACTGCGAGGTTGGTCGAAAGGGTACCAACCTATGGAGTGCGCACCTACAACTCTTGCAGCGACGCTTTGAGGGCCACCAACAAAATTTGGTTCTCTTGCGCAAAATTCTGGAGGACCTCGGAGGTGACATCGCGCACTGTCTCACCGATGTCATGAAGATCACCCTCAGTAAGGGTGATTGGGTCAATAAACAACTTTGATGCCTTGACCTTCTTGCATGACCCTTTCCACTTGCTCAGGTGCTGGCGCTTCAGCTGTGTTGACGCAGTTTGTGGGTTTGTGCCTCCCTCCTCTTCCTTTGCCTCCTGCCCATGCGAAGGTGACTTTTGGCCCTCACACCTTCTTGGCTGCCTCTTGCGTTGCTGCTGCTGCTGCGGCCTTTTCTTGTTCTGCTGTTGTCCGTGCAGCATCTCGCGGCTCTTGCACATTTGCTACCACTGCCTCCTGCCTTTTCTTCTCTGCCAACTGTGCCATGCGCAGTTTGGCCTCCTCTTTCTTCTTTTTGCCGCAGACTTCTCCATTTCTACGATGTCTAGGGCACACCACTCCAATGTCCATGTCTTTAGTACATCAAAAATTACATCGTCCGTGGCTACAAAGGGTAGCTTGCTCCATTTCTTAGCTGGGTCCTTGCGCCCTGATGTATATGTTGTGGAGGTCCACTTTAAATTCTGTAAAACTTTGCAAGTTGTTGTAGATAGTGGGTGATAACCGTGGCTTGTGGTTAATCCCCATTCTGAGGTTCATTTCCATGAACACCGAGAATATCTTGTTGTCACGGATCCGATTTTCATCCTTTATAGCCTAGAGTGAAGCCTACTTCGTGGCCTTCGACAGATCCCTGCCAATTGTGGGGAACTGACTGTCCTCCAGCAATTCCCCTACCACGAGCACTATGGACAGCGGAAGCCATGCATAGTGGAATGTTTTGCCTTGTCCCTCAGCCTCGTAGCAGTTTTCCAGGAACTCCTTGCAGAGGAACTCAAACCAATTAAACTTGACCCCCTCCATGCACTGCTCAGCAAGTGCTACCACTGGCGCGGGTACCTTGTCTGTGTGGCACTTATGCATAACCTTACTCGCTATTATTTGGGTCGCCACTCTTACTGCTTTGTTGTTGATGTTGGATATGGCGTAGCCCCTCTTCTTCTTCTCCAGTTTATATTTCTTCTTCATGGCCTCTGTGATGGCCAGGTCACTGCTTTTCCCCTCTGAGATATCTGTGGGTCCTCTCCTTTACATGGAAGGCGGGTAATGTGGTGAATCAAGTGGTCCATGATGGGGATGGGCTCCTCCAACCACAAATACCCACCATGCACCAGGTAGAGCAACTTCTTGATGACGGAAATTGTTATTGGGCCATGGTGGAAATGTGGCACCTAGAGTAGGTTTAGTAGCCCTGCCTTTTCCACTCTGCGCAACCACTTTTGTGGCTCTAATTCGGTAACCCCCGCCACTGTGTTCTGCTTAGGCTTCATGAGCTGCGCAATCTCTAGGTGAGGGAAATTCTCGTGGTCAGCGAGATCCCAATCTTCAAATTTCAAGTTAGGCACCCGTCCCAAGTGTGTGCCCTCAAAAATGATGTCATCTAGGAGGAGAGGGGTCTGGAGAGAGCCCTTGCTCTCCTCAAGATCCTTGGGGACTTTAGCCTTCCCCTTCCATGGGGGGATATAGGTAGGCAGCTTTGTTGGAGGGTGCGTAGGGTCAGTTTCTTCCTCCATGCCTTGGTCCTCATCTTCTTTGATGATAAGGTCCTCCAGGTCTTCCTCCTCCTTGTCGGTTTCTATGTTAATGACTTTTCCTTTCTCCTCCATTGTTAGCCTGGTGCGCAACAGGTTTCACGGGGACACACGTATGGGAACCATCGACTGTTTGTCTTTCTTTGGCCTCAGTGTGCGTGGTGATTTAGGGATTTCTACCACAATCCCGACGCCTTTAGGGGAATCCCCCACAGTCAGGGCCTGCGCGGCCTCTTCGGCGGTCATCTCTGTAATTTCCATAACTTCCTTAGATGTTGCCATCATGTCCGACTAGAAATCTATCACTTGTGTACTCAGGGGCTCAATCAACGTTCTGCACAGGTCAAACAGGGCTCTGCTCAGGCTACGTGGGGTATACAACAGCTCAATTCACAATTGACCAAGTGTTGTTTATTGGGCAACCCTTTGTAATTTATAGCGCCTTTTAAATTTGAATTCGACTATTCCCCCCAAATCTGGTTCATTAATGCTCTCTTAGCGGCAGATTTTCCCAAATCTTTCCCATAAATCGCATCTTAAATGCCTGTCACCTGCTCCATTTGGTCTCAATTCGAGCATCACGTCGTGAATAGTGACTTCAATGGTCACTTTCTGGCCAACCCACACGACAGCATAGCCCCCCTTGCGCGGTCACGGACCTTGTGACTCTTTGCTTCTGTGCGCAGCTCCAACATCGCGCAGCTCCTAGCCATAGTAGTTTATAGTCCCGCACCTCCTTTCAACTGCCAGGAGTGCTAAGACTGTACTTCCCATGGCTAGTCAGGTGGCCGCACCACCTGTATAGGGTTTCATCTGGTCATCCATCACTTTTCTTGGAAAATACCCACCTTTTATTGTTACTAGCAGTGTCGCGCACTTTATCATCTGCAGCGCGCCATCATGGTTGATTCGTTTAGTAATATGCGGTCCAAGCCAAGGCATCATATTGATCAATTCACGGCGATAGTCCCCAAACTTGTCAGTGTGATCGTGCACACCCGGTTTTATCACCCTGGTCTTCTTATCGAGAAAATCTTCCTTTATCTCGTCCTCTAGCTTCTTGACTTCCGCTACCACCAGAGCGCTTTTTTTCTTAATCGCACCCTTTCTTTCTCAAGTTCTTGGAGCCTAAAATTACCCTGTTGGATTTCTTCCTCAGGTCCCAAGTGTTCTGCTTCATTCAGCTGTGCGATCCCTTCTTTCAAGGCTCCGTGAATCATTGTATCGGTCGGTGCTTCCATGCGTGGACTAGGCATTTCATGCTCTATGGGGATTATAGCATTCGCTTCATACTTCAGCCTCAAAGGTGCCTGCGTCATCAGTTTCTTGCACATGGTCCTATAAGCCCATAGAACTGCTAGTACGTGCAGGTCCCAATCAGTCCTTTGCGCATTGTGGACCTTGTTCAGCGCTTCACATACTTCATTAAAGGCTTCTACGTGCATAAAATTCTGTGCACTTGGTCTTTCCATACTCCGTGGTTCCAACTAGAGGGGTCGTTCACTCCATTGCCTCACCTGCGCCTGCTTATTGACCTTGTCTCCTAACGCAAAGACTAAGTGCATCCGTGCAGGTTTCGTACCATATGCCTATGTCCATCTAGACATGTGGGCGCACGGACCATTTCGTCCAACAATCTTGTCTGTTAACCGCATTTGAGACTTCCCAAACCGCATGTGCATCATCCTCTTACATCCATGCCAATCCTCTAAGCTTCTTTGGTGTGTACCCCATCACCTTGAGGGCATAGTGCGTAGTACCCATTTCAAGGCTTAGAAACATTGCTATTCCGGCACTTCTCTTTCAAATCTGTTCAGGAAGTCATCTACCTCACTTAACCCATCATACGTAGGCAACTCCCTTACCTCTGTTGGTACACAGTGCAACGATCTCGTCATCATGTTATAATTCAGCTTGGTTACCTCATGTAACAGATTCTGCCATTGTTCTATCTCTTCGTCAAAATCCGATGTGCAGGAGCTTTCGCGCTCCCATGAGATTTGTCCATCCGTGGTCAGATTCACCCAGTCTTGTTCTCACGTGGTTATCTTGTAGATGCAATCCAAATCGTTGTTGCTACAGTAGTCGCGCATTGGCTCTGTGTAGCGTGATCCTTCTACAGGGTCCAAAGGTACAACTACGCGTAGAGAATTTTTCTCAAAATTCATCTTGCGCTTCTTCAGATTGATCACCCCATTCATGTCAGTAGCCCAATCTATTCCTAATAGCACAGGGTAGGGATTGTTGTCATCAACAATCTCTATTACTTCGAAATCTGCTAGCGTACTTGCTCCTTCGATATCCACTGTGATTCCTTGCAATCTCCCCATAGGTAGGATCTTTTGCTGGTTCGCCATTCACAGTTGGATAAGAGACCATTGCAGCGTAGGCCTTCCCATGCGCTCCCATGTTTGCTTCGGTAGGACGTTTGCATCTGATCTTAGATCCAGAATCACTTGGTCCATCTCATATTCTCCAATCTGCGCGTTTAATCTCATCTCCCTTCCCGTTTGCATCGTGTGTTTTCCGAGCTTCCGGACTATGCGCGGTTCTCCTAGTGCGATCCCAACACATCTATTTATGAGTTCTTGCAGCCCCTTTACAGCCTTGCTGTTGCGCAGCAACTTCATGCATGTTTCCAGGAACATTGTGAGCATTGATGGGTCCATTTTCGGCTCCGTTCTGTCTTTACTTCCTGAAATGGAGGCCTCAGCGAAGCTCCTCTTGGCTTCCATGAAGGTTTCCTTAGCGCGCTCCAAATCAAACTTTGGTTCATTTGTTGGAGCCTTGCGAACCCAAGTACTTTCTTCAGGTTGCTTGC
Source organism: Pinus tabuliformis (assembly GCA_031772625.1). Taxonomy (NCBI): domain Eukaryota; kingdom Viridiplantae; phylum Streptophyta; class Pinopsida; order Pinales; family Pinaceae; genus Pinus; species Pinus tabuliformis. The sequence continues at coordinate 1,682,057,530 of CM062820.1, forward strand.
CTTTGTCATCCCTTGTCGTAATTCCACTTCGGAGCACACTATTCACATTAGGGTCTTCCTCACGTGGCTCAGACCTCATCATTTGCAGGTTCTGAATCGGGGGAGGTTGGAGTGCTCCTTTTTTGCGCAACCTCGCTATCAAGGTGGGACAATCCTCTGTCTCATGATCAAGCAATGTACAATACAAGCATGATGGCCCCATTGGATTTGTGCAATCATGGGCATAATGTCCTGGCCCTCTGCAATTGTAACATATCAATTGTCGGCAACCTCTTCCTGGTCCTCCTCCACCTTGACCTCGTCCGCGCCCCTAAAATCTGGTTCGCGCAATCCCTGCGTTCTAGTCAAGGACCCGTGTTTTGGTCTGAACTCTGCAGGTAGGAGTCTGATCCATCATCAACTCATAACTTTTACATGTGCGCTCATCATGTCCCACTCATCTACAGAAATTACAGAATAACTGTTGTGAATTCCGCGCGTACTTTTGTAATAAATGGTAGCTATCTGTAGCATGCTTTCCTCCTATCTGACAAATCGTGCATCATAATGCAGGAGCTGCGCTCGGCCCTGCTTGTGCCTCTGGTCTCAATGGCATTAGTCCTCCTCCCACGAGGTAATTCACGAACACCGGGTAGTGGTCCTTATCATGTCCCTGACCCTTACACTTTATGCACTATACCTCATCGCGGACTTCTGGGCGAGTTATCCTGTCTTGTTTCAAACTCTGCATCTCAAGGCACAAGCTTTTCAACTGCGTGTCAATCTACTGAACTCCCAGGTTGGGATCCTGCATAGGGGTCTCGTGTAATCTCGTCGCGACCTCCAAGGCCTCGACCTGAGTTGTTAGCCTATGTTGTGACAACGCGTTTTGTAGATGCGGTGTTAACGATGCTACAAACCATTCGCGGTGTTGTCCATATGTCAATGTCATGTTGGCTTCGCGAATTATGCACTTCAGTCTTTGATCCAACTCCCAAGGGGTCTCGTCTGGTAGCATTGTGATTTCCTTGAACCCAATGATCGACTACGCTTCTTTGTTTACCAATGTTTGAATATCTACGATCCCCGCATTTGGATTGTCATTGGAATGCTTAATGTACTAGGTCAGCGTGCAATCCTGCAGAGCGCTGACCAATGTCACTTTCTTTATAGTCATCCGTGACTCCCTGCGCTTCCCATATAGCTTTTATCACGAACCAAAACTGGTCTGGGTCTTCATTCCCTATTCCCTTGAACACTGGCAACTTTATCTCGCTCACCATATTGATTCGCGGTGGTGGCAGAGGTGGTATGGGCGAAGATGGGGGTGAAGACGGTGAAACTGGCAGTGGTGTGGGTGGGGGTGGTATGCGTGAAATTCTATGCCTTATCAAATTGATCACACTTCTTGGTGAGACCTTCGCGAGCTCTTCCTCGCCCCCTCACGGAGGTGAAATCAAGGGGTTAGTTTCTAGTTTTGTACTACCTTTGTTTCTATAGATTCTCCCACTTCACATAGCCCCAAACATCAATTTATTCGCATAACCCATTTTTTATACAGTAGCATTTTAATCCAATTGTTCAAAGATTTAATGTACTTACCTCGCGGCCCTTTGAGGAAGCATCGTTCTGCCTCGCTATAGCTGACTGAAGTATCTACCACGAACTCGGTGATGAATCCTCCTATAATTTGATCAAGCCAGTGATCAGCAACGTGCATGATCTTATCCTTTGATGCTTCCAATCTGTGCACCAATTCTGGAGTCCACACAATAGTTCTATCGAGCTTACACCTTCCTTGGCTATCTACTAGCTTCGCGATCCACTCGTATAGCTCGATATGGAAAGATGTGAAGAAAATTTCGTGGATCTCTATGTATAAGTAGCATTCTAATCACTCTTCCTTTGATAGTCGTGGGTTCCTATTCTCCTGCGCCGTGAACTCGTGAATCTTCTTATCCAACCAATCTTCAATTCCTTTCTTTGTCGGATTCCAGTGATATGACATCAGACATCTCTATGCAGATTTCGATCCCGATAACAAAACCATTTGTTGGCTTGTTGGGGCCTAACCCAGGTTCGGAGTTAATTAGCTAAACAAATCCCTGTACGATTGGCCCTTTCGACCACAGTCCGTGAAGCGTGGACTAAGGTCACATCCGAAGTAGTAGAGGGAGGTGCTAGAACCAGGTTTCCACACCCTTGAGATGTCTGAGGGTTTGATTCGGTCCCACTGCTCGTCCTTGCAAGCAGGTTGCTTCGCGTACTTCCCTGGCCTTCGCACCCTGATATACTTACCTTCGCGAAACCCTAGGGGCTGTGGGGCTTCCGCGCTGCTGGAACAACGCTTTGCACTATTTCCCTAAGTCACACCTAAGATCTTACCTATCTTCCTATGCTAGTTAGTTATCTTTGTGTAAGTAGAAGCCTTGTGTTATATTTATTTATACAACACACACATATAAGTTCGTGCAGCAAATAAACAATACACTTACAATTTATACCCAATAATATATTAAACAGGAAAAGATACAAAGAAATATGGTAAACTTTTCTTTATTAAATCTTCCAACGGTTACAGATTCAACCTGCCCTGCACACTCAGTTGCAGGGGTCCGCGCACTCAGCTGCAGACTACTAGGCCTCTGCGCACTCAGCTGCAGAGCCTTCTCCTACTCTACGACCCAAAGACACACTTTACGCTTCGACTCAATCTATTAGACTCATCATGCTTCTTGTTTATTCCTTAGTTATATGCTATCTTCTACACTTAGAGCCTCGCTCTATTTATACAATCGCATGGTCCACGGGCCATGGGTGGATCTTTCAAGCCAACATTACATTAAAAAACAAGGGCGGACAACCCTGTGACTCTATTATGACTTCGTGCTCCGCGCCTACAAATCGCGGAGTCTTTACAATGGACTTGATCAAAACTTAGGCTTTAAGCCCAAAAACATGCCTTGGGGGGATTCCATGCCCAACAGTCCAACACAACAAATTTTGGGCATGAGGATCATGCGTGACAAGAAAAACAAAAGGTTGTGGTTGTCCCAAGAAAAATATATCAAGAAGGTGTTTGACAAGTTTAATATGAAGGATGTCAAGCCAGTTTGTACACCCCTTGTAGCCCAGTTCAAGTTGAGTACTGAGTTATGTCCTAGTGATGACAAGAATAAGGAAGAAATGAGCAGGATTCCTTATGCTTCAGCAATTGGCAGCTTGATGTATGTCATGGTATGCACATGAACAGAAATTGCATATTCAATGGGAGTAGTGAGCAGGTTCCTTGCCAATCCAAACAAACAACATTAACAAGCAGTAAAATGGATTTTGAGGTATCTCAAGGGTACTAGTAATTACTGTATATGTTTTGGTCATAATAAGGTTGTGCTTGAAGGATTTACAGATGCAGATATGGCTGGAGATATGGACATCGGAAAGTCTACCACAAGTTATTTTTATACATTTGCAGGTGCAGCAGTATCTTGGGTGTCAAGGCTACAAAGAATAATATCTCTCTCTGAAACATATGGAAAGTACATAGCTACAACAGAAGCTTGTAAAGAGATGTTGTGGATACAGCGATTCCTAGGAGAGATAGGAATAAAGTAGGACAAGTATGTGCTATATTGTGATAACCAAAGTGCCATTCACTTGGTGAAATTTCACTAAAAAACCAAGCAAATTGACTTAAGGTACCATTGGATCTAGCATGTGTTGGAAGAAGGACAATTATTCTTGGAAAATATCCATACATATAGGAACCCTACTGATATGCTCACTAAGAATCTACCAAGAAATAAGCATGAGTTATGTAGAGGCATGGTAGGACTTGGTGTGACTTGATTCATGATTTTTCATTTGGCTTCAAGTGGGAGAATGTTAGATGTGAATCCAAATGACGCTGACACAACAACAGTGATCAACATCACCTCTCTGGCACTCCACCCCCTATGCCAAAAGCTACGTCGTCCACTACTAACGTCATACACAATCGAACCTACCACACCACCCATTTGAATCACATTAATTTCACATGTAGTTAATTCTATATCAACGTTGTGCTCATCTATAAATTTGTATATGCCTGAGCAATGCAAGTCAAGGCAAGGCATTCCATGAATAATAGAAATCTATAGTGTTTTTATTCTCCATTCTTGTTTCTTGTGTTCTCCATTTCTGCTCTAATTTGTTTATGTGCTCTATTTTGTTCCTATCACCTTCAAATTAACAATTCTAGTCCACTAAATTAAATAATGAAGGGATCATTGAATAAATTAAATAATTTTATCTATAATCATGGGCATTTGATACATACAGTGAAATCTTCCTAACAGTGTACCATCCTGTGTGTCTTGCATACCCTGGACCCACATCTTAATACTAGAATGTAATCAGTGCAAATGATTGTCTTCGAATTGGAGCTAGTGCAGATGAAATGGGTTAATTTCCGGATTGTAACTAAAATAACCACTCAATCTAATGTGTAACTTTGCATCTTGGGAGACCAAAGGCCTGCCACATGTGTGTCGCTACCTCCACAATGGCGTGAGAATGGGAATGAAACACGCAGACTTGTTAGGAATTTCTGATAATTCCAGAACAAAAGCAAACAGAGAATAATGCTCTGTTTCTTAACACAGAGAAAACTAAAAATGTTTTTGGGATGACAAAATTTTACACAAAAAAAAGGAAATTTGTATTCATTAACAATACTGACTGTTACAAGATTCTTCTTCGAACAGAGGGATTACACCAAGACTGCTTCAGAGGCAATTCAAAAAAAACTTCACTCTGTCTCTCACTATAAAAATCAACACTGCTGTGTGTAATTTTTTCACTTCTTATTTTTGCACTACTGTGCATTACCTTGCATCTTCAACAACAACAAAAAACATGACATTACATTTTACTTGTACCATAAAAAGAAAAAAACTACTCCCGTGAATTAAAAACAATAAAATTAAAAACTTCACCTACATTCAACAACCGTAGTAAATTTATATTAATTACTTCACTGATAAAGTTGGCCATCAATGAAAATGCCAATTCACGTCAAGTAATAAATAGCTCCATGGTGCAGGCCTTGCAAAGTGAATCCGTATTCATTTACTAGTACGGGCAGCCCAGAGGAGTGTACCCAATCAGACGGTTGTCGGCAAAATCGCACGACCCTTTTTTACCGAACTTTACGCACCGGGGAAAAGTTGTATTGGCAAACCACTCAGGGTACATGTCAGCTGATGAGTGTGCTCGCTGCCCCCCGGAGAATTACCACCATTCGGTAAAAAGCGGTGTGGGGAACTGGTGATTTTGGCGCTGCAGTTGAAAGTAACATTTCAACACTCCCCTTTAATTTCAACTATTGGGTTATCAGTCATACCTAGAAATTTCCTCAAAAACTCAAAACTTTTTTGCCCCAATGGTTTGGTCAGAATATCTGCAACCTGCACCTGAGTTCTGCAGTGTTCTAAAACAATTTCTCCATTGTTTACCAATTCCCTGATGTAATGAAACTTTGTGTCAATGTGTTTCGTTCTCTTATGAAACACAAAATTCTTAGATAATGCAATAGCTGAGCTATTGTCACAAAAAATCACAGTTCCTTTTGCTTGCTCTTGGCATAAACTCCTTAACATCCTTCTCATCCAAATTGCTTGACACGCTGCTGCTGTAGCTGCCACATATTCTGCCTCTGCTGTAGACACCGCTACAATAGGCTGTTTTTTAGAAACCCGTGAAATGGCTACTGAATCCATGTGAAAAACATAACCCAATGTGCTTTTCCGATCATCTACACTTCCAGCCAAATCACTATCAGTGTATCCAATTAAATCTGAACATTCTAAAACAGTATATAAAATTCCAAACCTTTTAGTACCTTTAATATACCTCAGGATCCTTTTTGCTGCCTACCAATGTGCTTCTTTTTGCCTCTCCATGAATCTGGAAATCAAACTAACAGCATGCATTATATCCAGCCTAGTTACAGTCAAATACATGAGGTTGCCAACTATGCTCTTGTACAAACTAGGATCAAAATCCTTGTTGTTGTCCTCTTTGCTGAGTTTTAATCCCATCACTGTGGGAGTGATTGCTGTTTTGCTCTCCTGCATATTAAATCTTTCCAACACTTCATTAACATATTTCGCTTGTGAGATAAAAATCCCATTTCCATTTTGTTCTACTTCTATTCCTAAGAAGTATCTCAGCAAACCCATGTTAGTCATTTCAAATTCTTCTTTCATGACTATTTTGAAATTTTCAATAAGGTAATCATCATTACTTGTGAAAATAACATCATCAACATATAACACAACAATTAGTATTTTACCATCCTTTTCTTTGATGTAGAGGGTGGGTTCTCCCTCACACTTTTCAAATCCATTTTCCAGTAGATAGGAATCTATCCTACTGTACCATGCTCTTGGTGCTTGCTTCAGCCCATAAAGAGCTTTCTTCAATCTGCACACTTTGTGCTCTTGGCCTTTCTTTTCATAGCCTAGAGGTTGTTCAATGTAAACCTCTTCCATTAACACTCCATTTAGGAATGCTGACTTCATGTCCATTTGGTAAACTTTCCACTTGTTTTGTGCTACTATGAACAACACTGCTATCACGGTTTCCATTCTAGCAACTGGTGCAAAAGTTTCCTCATAGTCTCTCCCATGTTGCTGCTTATATCCTTTGACAACAAGTCTTGCCTTGTGTCTTTCTAATTTTCCTTCAGCATTACTCTTGGTCTTGTAGACCCATTTAACTCCAATGACTTCTTTTCCTTTTGGTAGTTCAACTAAATCCTATGTCTTGTTTCTTTCTATGGCATTGATCTCCTCATCCATAGCTTCTATCCATTTCCGATCCTTAATTGCTTCTTCGAAATGAACAAGGTCATCAACATGACAATATAAAGCAAACAAAGAGTTCATACCTTCATTTGCTGCCTCTTATTCATAAATGTTACTTAAATTTCTGAACTTCTTACCTCTTTCATTAGGTGTACAAGTGCTTAAAGAAGCACTTGAATTTCCTCCTTGTGGTGTGCTTGGAGAAGCACTTTCATTTCTCCTCAAGGGTGTCTCTTGCTGCCCTTGTGTTGGTGCTGCTGTTTGGGGATGTATTTCAGCCATCTTCTCATCATCTTCATCATGAGACAAAGAGTTTTTAACATTCATTGTTTTCTCTATGCTTCCATCCCAAACTTTCTCCTTAATGAACTGAACATCTCTACTCACAATAAGCTTCTTGGTGGATGGGTTATACAACCTATAAGCTTTGGATTATTCACTGTATCCAATAAAAATACATTTCTCCCCTTTTCTGTCCAACTTCATCCTTAGTTGATCTAGAATGTGTGCATAAGACACACATCCAAAAACTTTCACGTGAGTGACTCATTGCTTTGTCCCACTCCATGCGTCTTCCGGCACTCTGTTCATGACTGCTTTTGTAGAGCATCTATTCAAAATGTACGCTGCACAGTGTACAGCTTCAGCCCAATAATCATTTGGCAAATGCTTTGCCTTTAACATACTCCTCGCCATATCCATGATTGTCCTATTCTTCCTTTCGGCAACTCCATTTTGAGGTGGAGTGTACCTAGTGGTAAACTGCTTATGAATTCCATTTTCTCTACAAAAACGTAGAAATTCTTTGGAGATATACTCACCTCCTCTATCAGTTCTTAGAACTTTGATATGCAACCCACTTTGGTTTCCTACAAGTGCTTTGAAATTGCAAAATCTTTCAAACACTTCACTTTTGTTCTTCAACAAATAAACCCAGGTTTTTCTAGTAAAATCATCAATAAATGTTAGTATATAGTGGCTGCTTGCAAGTGATTGAGTTTGCATTGGTCCACATAAATCTGAGTGAACAATATCTAAGGGTGCTTTTGCCCTTATGCTTTTCCAGTTGGAAAACTTTCTCTGTGTTGTTTTCCCAAGATACAACCTTCACAAACGTTGTCTAGTTTCTCTATCAATGGTAATCCTCTTACCATTCCTTTTCTATTCAACAAGTTAAGACCTCCACAGTTGAGATGTCCAAATTTCAAGACTTGCCATAGCCAACTTTCATCTTTTGGTTCGTTTTGGAAAGCCTCTTGTGTCACTGCTGCTATTTCTTCTCCATTTTTTAAATCTGCTTTCATTCTGAGAGGGAACATCATGTTCCTTGTCATCTTCACTTCAACAATACATTGTTTGCTGGGTGTTTTATCTATGAAGGTGCATACATCATCCACAAAGAAAACATTGTACCCCTTTTGAATAAGCTTTCCAATACTTATGAGGTTACATTTTATTCCAGGAACATAATAAACATCTGCTATGGTTTTCTTTTCACCTTTCCTTGTTAAAAAATTTTGATCCAGGTGGATATTGGTGGCCACCTGCCAAGTCCACCTGGACCCCCACCATTGTCTTTCTCAGCATTTTCAGTTTCCTTAATTGTAGCACAACTTACTATTTTTATTAGTTTTTTGGGTCCTGAACTTCCGGAGCCATTTTGAGGCCCTAAACGACGTTTTTTTGGGGAATCCGGGGGCAACATGGGTCCATTTCAATGTTGCCTCGTTCCAACAATGATAGTGCTCGGATAGATCTTTCTAACGAGCTATTGTATGCGTCAAACGGAGATCATATGCCAAAGTTACGACCCCGGGAAGTTGATGTACCAATTTACCCAAAACGGGGCCCCACAGTTTGGCGTTTCATCTCCTAGGGTTAGGTTTTGGAATGTTAAGGGTTTTCCATTGTTTCTCAACAATAAATAGGCCTTCGAGCCTCATTGTAACACAGTTCAGAGGCATGTAGCCATCACATCTCTTCTCAGAGATAAGCTACCATCGCCCTAGCTGGTTTATTTCCATTTCTGGTTGTAAGCATATTTCAGTATTTTCCATTAATGAAATGAAGTATTATTTCTGCTGCATCTTTGTGTATATGGTTATCTCTGTAATTTGTTGCGTTCCTGTTTAAATCCGGATCAGTGGTATCAGAGCGGTCTGCTTTTTCTCTGTTTTTCTTTGCATGTCCCCAACAAGGTCGGGATATAAGGAGTTAGGGCTTGAACTGGTTGAACCTTTGCAAGACCAGCCTCGCAAATCCCGACGGCCTCCCATGGCGGACGAGAAGAAAGACGAGGGGGCAGGAGATCCCATCAAAATCTTGCTCGAAGAAACCCTCGAGCGACAACGGAACGCGATGATGGACAACTTTGCCCAGATCCTTCAGCGACTACCCAGAAGCGACGCATCGGCTTCCAGCAGCTACTCTGGAAACGCCACACCCTTTAAGGTACAAGTTAATTTTGAAATCCCCATATTCGAGGGTCAGATAGACGCAGATGCCGTAGATAAATGGTTAAATCTGCTAGAGGGTTATTTTTCTGTTCATGAATTTTCGAGTCGGGAAAAGATTGTTTTTGCTCTTCTCAAAGCAGCCCCCCACGTCAAGGACTGGTGGGAAACCTACTGCGAGCAGAAGGATGAAAGTACTGGCTCACTATTTTCAGCCGCACCCACCTGGGATTCGTTCCGGGATGCCATCAAGGAGCAGTACTACCCTGTCAGAAGCTATGAGGATGAATACATAAAGTGGACCACGCTGTGGCAGGGAAGGGACCAGGACGTGCCGGAGTTCACCAATCTTTTCCATACCCTTCGCACAAAGTTGGGTATCAAGGATTCGGAGCAACATTTGATACTCAAATACCGTGGCTGCCTGCACAAGTACATCCAGGAAGAAATACAAGTCCTAAACATCCCCTCGCTCGGCGCAGCATACCGATATGCCGTCAAGGTCGAACATAAGTTTAAACAAAAGAAGCGAGACTTTGGATCTGCGAATCCAAAGCAGGGGAAAGGTGCCCCTAAACCACAGAACAAAGGACAAAGCCAAGGCGGGACAGCACAAGACAACCAGCCGAAGCTGCAAGCAAAGAACAGCGCCGCGAAGTCGAGAAAGGACACTGGAAAATGGTGCGAGTTCCATAAGAGCTCCACTCACAACACAAGTGAGTGTCGGGCCAAGCAGTCACTGGTGGCTGAGCTAAAGGTTTCAGAATCAGATGCATGTTCTGACTCTAAGTCAGAACCCGATAAGGGGTATGAAAAAGGGAAGCAGATCATTGATGCGGATCCCAGCGCCACTGTTGCTACCGCAAAGATCCAGAAAAATAAACCCGAAGATCCAGAGGAGGAGGAGCGTCTCTTCCACTCCCAGATGTGGGTAAAGGGCTCCCCGATACAATTCATTGTTGATAGCGGGAGTCAAAAGAACCTCATTTCGGCAGAGGTCGTGAAGCGGTTGGGCTTACCGACCACAGCACATCCACAACCATACACCATTGGGTGGCTTCACCAAGGACGAGATCTTCGCGTGAGCCAGCAGTGTCGCCTTCCATACAACATCAAGCCCTTCACGGATGAGGTATTTTGTGACATTTCTCCCCTTGAAGTTTGTGATGTATTACTAGGACAACCATACTTGTGGAAGCGACATGCTGTGTATGAATCAAGGCCCCGTGCTGTTATTATTACATTGGGAAATAAGTTGTTCAGGATACCAGAGGTAGCACCACCTGCCGCCATCTCTTTGATTACTGCAAAACAATGCAGTAAGATCATTTCCAAAACCAGGAAATTTGTTTTCCTGATGATACGCCCTCAAGGAAAGAAGAAGACAGTGGCCGCGGCCTCCAGGCGGGGTCCCTCTGCACGACAACTACAGATGGACAAGATTGTGGAGGAGTACGAGGACATCTTCACCTCCCCGGCAGGGGTTCCTCTGCACTGTCAAGTCAAGCACTCCATCGATCTAACCCCAGGTGCGCCGCTACCCAATGGACCAATTTTCGGCGCTCCGTTCTGGAGAACAATGAAATCAAGAGGCAGATTCAGGAGCTCCTGCAAAAAGGTCACATCCGTCCGAGTTCATCGCCCTGTGGGAGCCCGATCGTGTTGGTACAGAAGAAGGATGGGACGTGGAGACTCTGTATTGACTATCGGGCGCTGAACAAGATCACTGTCCGTAATAGGTACCCGATCCCGCGGATTTATGACCTCCTAGACCAACTAAAGGGGGCGAAATATTTCAGCAAGATCGATCTGAAGTCAGGATATCACCAGGTACCAATCGAACCCTCTGATGTGTGGAAGACTGCCTTCAAATCCAAGGAGGGCCTCTTCGAATGGTTGGTCATGCCTTTCGGATTGACGAATGCTCCTGCAACCTTTATGAGGCTAATGGATGACATCTTGTGGCCATTCACCAACTCCTTTGTAGTAGTATACTTGGATGACATTCTGATCTTCAGCCAGAGTTGGGAAGAGCACCTCCACCACATCCGATAGGTTCTCCAAACACTGCGGCAACACAAGCTATGTGCCAATTTGGAGAAATGCACTTTTGGCATGACCCAGGTACAGTATCTGGGATACATCATTGATGAACAGGGGGTGCATGTCGATCCAGCCAAGGTCCAAGTCATTCGGGATTGGCCCTCTCCAACCACTCTAACAGAGCTCCGCAGCTTTCTAGGTCTTGCCAACTTCTACCGCAGGTTTGTGTTGGGGTTTTCTCATATTTCTTGGCCCTTGAGTCAAGTCACCAAGGGAGGGGCGAAAGCAAAATTCTTTTGGTCTGAATCTCAACAGAAGGCATTCGTGGAGTTGAAGGATCGTCTCTGCACGGCACCAGTGCTCGCGTTACCAGATTTACAACAACCATTTGAGGTCGAGACAGATGCCTCTGACTATGCTATTGGGGCAGTCCTTACTCAACATGGACATCCAGTGGCATATCACAGTGAAACACTTTCAGACACAGTCCGGAAGTACCCCACTTATGATAAAGAGATGTATTCCATTGTACAGGCCTGCCGACAATGGAAGCATTACATCTTGGGGAAGGAAACGGTCATCCACACAGACCACCGACCCCTACAGTTCATACAGACCCAAGGGAAATTGCAGAATGATCGCCATCAGAAGTGGTCTACATACCTGCAACAGTTCCACTTGAATATCAAGTATAAGAAGGGCAGCACCAATAATGTTGCAGATTGCCTCAGTCGACCACCGATCATGGCGTTAACCACCGTGCTCAACTCTTGTGGGCACGAGACTTCTGATTGGCCACTTCTCTACAAAAGCGACCCAGAATTCGGCCACACATACCAGACACTCTTGGAGGGTCGGCATGTTGCAGATTTTCACCTCCAGGATGCCCTATTATGCCACCTCGGTCACCTTTGTGTTCCTTCAAGTGAGCGTGCCAAGATGATTTGGGAAGAACACTACAGTCGGGCTGCTGGGCATTTCGGGGTCGAGAAAACAGTGGCAGTACTGCAAAATTATTTCTATTGGCCGAATCTTCGACAGGATGTTGGGAAGTACATCCGATCATGTACTGCCTGTGCCATTGCCAAACCGACCATTAAGACGGCCTCTATACCCAGTTGCCTACCCCTAGTCGACCTTAGGAATCCATCTCCATGGATTACATGTCAGGCCTTCCTTCCACTAAGCATGGAAATGACTGTGTTTTTGTGGTCGTCGACAGGTTCTCGAAGATGGCCATTATGGTGGCCTGCAAGAAGAATATCACAGCGGAAGCCACTGCTAAACTCTTCTTTGAACGAGTGTGGGTGCACTTTGGGATCCCACAGTCTATCATCTCAGATCGGGACAGTCGGTTTCTCAGCACATTTTGGTCCAGTCTCTGGTCAATGCTGGACACCAAACTCATGAAGTCCACAGCCTTCCATCCTCAAACTGATGGCCAGACAGAGGTTGTCAATAGGATGATTGTGCACATTCTGCGCATGTATAACTCAAAGCGTCCACGCACATGGGACGAGAGCCTCCCCTATGTTCAGCACAGCTACAACCGAGCTCTTCACAGCTCCACTGGCCATAGCCCTTTTCAGGTGGGTTTGGGATTCCAGCCACTATGCCCCATTGATGTGGCCATGCCACTTGCAGCTACTCACATGAATTCAGCACATGTCCAGTCCGAAACAGATAAGGCCACCAGCTTCATTGAGCGCATCCAACATATTCGCCAGCAGGTCCATGACATTCTTGAGAAATCAAATGCCAAGTACAAGCAGCGACATGATCAACATCGGGTGCCACACAAGTTTCAGGTGGGCGACAAAGTCTGGTTGCATTTGCAAAAGGAACGCCTTACTGGAGCCTATCGGAAATTGAGACCACTCCGATATGGTCCTTACACCATTACTAAGGCTATGGGAGACAATGCATTTGAGCTCAGCATTCCCCCATTCCTTGGCCTGCACCCAGTGTTCAATGTGGACCGCCTTCGGCCATACTTTCCACCATTGCTAGACACATCCGACATTGCAGAACAGCTCAAACCCACAGAATTAAATCCAGATTGCATGGAACAAGCTGCAACTGATCGGATCATGGACACACAGATCAAGAACACTCGCCAACAGAATATCCAACTGTATCGAGTTGTCAAAGAAGGCCAACTCCTTCAGCAGGGCAAGTGGCTCACCAGGGAACAAGTTCAGCAAAAGTTTCCTCATCTTATGGAGGAGCTCAACGCAATGGGGGCCATTGCTTCCTAAGGTGAGAGGAATGATCCAGGTGGATATTGGTGGCCACCTGCCAAGTCCACCTGGACCCCCACCATTGTCTTTCTCAGCATTTTCAGTTTCCTTAATTGTAGCACAACTTACTATTTTTAGCAGTTTTTCGGGTCCTGAACTTCCGGAGCCGTTTTGAGGCCCTAAACGACGTTTTTTGGGGAATCCAGGGGCAACATGCGTCCATGGAAACAATGATAGTGCTCGGATAGATCTTTCTAACGAGCTATTGTATGCGTCAAACGGAGATCATATGCCAAAGTTACGACCCCGGGAAGTTGATGTACCAATTTACCCCAAACGGGGCCCCACAGTTTGGCATTTCATCTCCTAGGGTTAGGTTTTGGAATGTTAAGGGTTTTCCATTGTTTCTCAACAATAAATAGGCCTTCGAGCCTCATTGTAACACAATTCAGAGGCATGTAGCCATCACATCTCTTCTCAGAGATAAGCTACCATCGCCCTAGCTGGTTTATTTCCATTTCTGGTTGTAAGCATATTTCAGTATTTTCCATTAATGAAATGAAGTATTATTTCCGCTGCACCTTTGTGTATATGGTTATCTCTATAAGTTGTTGCGTTCCTGTTTAAATCCGGATCACATTTGCTTCTCCTTTTCCCATAACAGAAACTTTACTATCAGTCCCTAGTGTGACTTGTGACTTCACACTTTAATCTAACATAGAAAACAAAGCTATGTTTCCTGTCCTATGGTTACTGCAACTGGAGTCTAGGAACCATACATCTTCACTCTTTGCTTCAGTCATATTATAGGCTAAAAATAAATTATATTGGCTGATATTTTCTCTAGTGAAATTTGCACTAATTCTATTACTCATATCATGCTGCTTCTCCTTACATTCATTTGCATAATGCCCATATTTTTTACAATAGTGACATTGGACATTGGATTTATCATACCTTTGTCCTTGAGCATGATGTTGTTCACTTCTTTGGTTGCTGCCTTGGCCTTGGTTCTGATTTGGATTGCTGCCTCTTCCTTGAGCATTTGCTGGACTGTTTCTTCCACCTCTGTTTTGGCTTCTGCCTCTTCCTCTCTTGTTTCCTCTGCCTTGACTTCTTCCTCTTCCATAGAACATTTGGGTCTTAAAGGCATGCTCTAGAGATGAGTTTTCATTTCTACTCAATCTCTGCTCATGTGTCATCAGTGATGCATGTAGTTCATCAACTGAAAAGTTTGTGAGATTCTTTGTCTCTTCTATGGTGGTGACAATCACATCGAACCTTGAGGGTAGGATCCTCAATAGTTTCTCCACAATCCTCCTTTCTTCAAGAATCTCTCCATGAGACCTTATCTGTGTGACCAGACCAATCACATGTGTGAAGAATGAATCAATATTATCTGACTCCTTCATGCAGAGAGTCTCAAAATCTCTCATCAACAACTGTAGTTTTGTTGTCTTCACTTTCTCCATGCCTTGATAGGCTATCTTGAGAATTTGCCATGCTTCTTTGGATCTCTTGGCTGCTGCTATCCTTGGAAACACACTCTCATGCACTGCTTGATACAAAAAGTAGAGGGCTTTAGAATCCTTCTTCTTATTGCTCTTCAACAGATCTTTCTCTGCCCGAGTTAAATTATTAAACTCCTCTTCATCTGTTGGTTCTTCAAAACCATCCTCAACAAATTCCCATAAGTCTTGGGAAGCAAGCAAAGCTCTCATAGTTATTGTCCAATAGTCATAGTTTTTCCCATTAAATTGTGGGAGTTGAGTATTACAGATACCCATGCTAGTGCTGGCTCCAGCCATTCTTGCACTCTTAACTATGCTTCAAAATACTTGACTGTGTATTTAAAATAACTGACTGTCCTCAACAGTAGCACAAAAACTAACTTCAGAAATACCTTGGATTCTTTCTTGATTGAGTCTTCACTCTGCTGGAGAAGCTGCTGCAACAAGAAATCCTTCCTTCAGCTTCTTTGACACATTCAAAGAGCCTGGACAAGCTCTGATACCATGTTGGGAATTTCTAATAATTCCAGAACAAAAGCGAACAGAGAATAATGCTTTGTTTCTTAACACAGAGAAAACTAAAAATGTTTTTGGGATGATAGAGTTTTACACACACAAAAAAAAAGAAAAGGAAATTTGTATTCATTAACAACACTGACTGTTACAAGATTCTTCCTCCAACAGAGGGATTACACCAAGACTGCTTCAGAGGCAGTTCAAAAAAAACTTCACTCTGTCTCTCACTATAAAAATTAACACTGCTGTGTGTAATTTTTTCACTTCTTACTTTTGCATTGTTGTGCATTACCTTGCATCTTCAACAACAACAAAAAACATGACATTACATTTTACTTGTACCGTAAAAAAAAAACTACTCTCGTGAATTAAAAACAATAAAATTAAAAACTTCACCTGCTGATAGACGTATATATATATATATATATATATATATATATATATATATATAATCAGGGTGGATGTGAGGTTGTAGATATTTTATTTATTTTTCAATATATGGAACATTTCATATCAATAGAACATGTTTTATCTTATCAACGGTTGTGATTTAATTGAACCACTTCATTTTTTGCATTACAAAAGGGTTTAAAAATATTTTAAATAATATATATGAAATGATAGTCTTGTTGAAATGTTACTATCAACTGCAGCGTCAAAACCGCCAGTTCCCCGCACTGCTTTTTACCTAATGGTGGTAATTCTCCGGGGGGCAGCGAGCACACTCATCAGCTGACACGTACCCTGAGCGGTTTGCCAATACAACTTTTCCCCAGCACGTAAAGTTCGGTAAAAAAGGGCCATGCGATTTTGCCGACAACCGTCCGATTGGGTACACTCCTCTGGGCTACCCGTACTAGTAAATAAATACGGATTCACATGGAGCTATTTATTACTTGATGTGAATTGGCATTTTCATTGATGGCCAGCTTTATCAATGAAGTAATTAATATAAATTTACTACAATTGTTGAATGTAGGTGAAGTTTTTAATGTTCCCTGTAGCTCCAAATGTAGCTCCAATACAAATGTAGCTCCAAATCGCACTCAATGGTGTGAGATTTGGAAACCAAGCTTAAGTGAATCAGAAAATCCTCAAATTTCGAAATTTTGAGGCACAATGTTAAAGACTTTCTGATCGTATGCAATATCATAAAATATGAATATTTGACTATTTTTGACACTAACACAACACAATTTAGATCCCAGCGAACAAACATATTTAAGCGACATTAAATTTAATTCGATAAAATTAACTTAGAGATGAGTGTGACTAACAAATAATGCCTTTATTATGGGATAAAGGTGAGTGTGGTTGAAACCAGATCTTTATTATATCGTTGTGGGTTAAGTTTTTAATAAGTTTGTTTTATAACTTCTATATTTTATAGAAAATATTAAATATATGTAAGTTTATATTGATTTATAGTTTTATTTGATTTATTAAATATTAAATTATTTTTGTTTATAAATAAAATAAAAGTATAATAAATTAGTCATTAATTTTGATGTTTGAAATTGATTTGCAAATAGTCTATTCTATAATACTTATCAACAATTAACTGGATAATTTAGAAATAAATTCTTTAAATCAAAATAATTTTTATTATTTCAAGAAATATGAACTAATTATGTTATAAATTAATTAACTAACTTAATTATTAGAGTATATATATTTTTATATTTTAAAATTAATTGCATTGGTTTTTAATAATAATAATAAATTAATTATATTATTATTTTAATTCATTAAAATATAATAACTTATATATATATATATATATATATAATATTGGTTCATAAAATGTTTTATTTGAAATAAATATAATATATGAGTTTATCCCAATTCAATTAACAATTGCTATGTTATAGTATGAAGTATTATGTAAACCAAGTTATTTCATTAAGAAATAAATTGGCACATACAATAAAACAAAACAGAAATTGCCCAAAAACACTTCACACATGTATCCAAATAATATGTATATAAAAAAAAAAACAATCGACACAACTCTGTGGATCCAACAGTAGTATTTCTTTCCCCCTAATCAGGTTGTGAGGGGCAATGGAGAGCAGAGGGAAGAAAGGCCCGACAAATGGCACGATGGGCAGAGGGAAGCGAGGCTAGATAGATGGCATGAGAGCTGGCAAGTGGATGCGGAGAACTAGACAACTTAAGACGGCATGAGCAACCGAAAATGGAAAGGCAATTATGAAGGACATTAATTGGAAGGTAAGTGGCTACTCATCCTGAGACCCACACGTGAAGGGAAGGGAGGTGGCCAATGGAGCAAAGAAAGTGGTGGGTTTCTTGGGAGTGAAGTCAGGTAGGTGGAACAGAAAATTAAAGGAAAAGGTGGCAAGGTTGAGGGGCATTTGCATGCAGGTAGTGAAGGGAGAACATGCAGTCGGAGTTGGCAAGCGCCGAGAGTTGGGGGACATCGACCAACATTCAACCTTCACCTGTAAAACATGGTATGTGCTTCCAGCCCTCTCCTGCATCGGTGAGGAAATTATGAATTGGAATTTGAGGCGAATTTTGATTGAAAGAGGAACAATAATGAGTCATACTGAAGATTGTTGGTTAATTATTATGGCTTCCCCAGTCGAATATAGAAATGAAGTTGTCTGGTTCCCTTGGTTTATTGGCCTATCAACCTGGGGTGGGATAGACCTGATAGCTATCCAGGGAGGGGAACAAGGGATATATGAACCTCGTATTAGGGTAGCTAGGTCATGGGGCAGAAGGAGATTTCCTAACCAAATTGATTCCAGCAATAGCGTCATTCTGAGCTAGTTTTACTACATTTGTAGGAAGAACTTCTTATGGAAGTTAAGGAAG
Organism: Pinus tabuliformis; assembly: GCA_031772625.1. NCBI lineage: Eukaryota > Viridiplantae > Streptophyta > Pinopsida > Pinales > Pinaceae > Pinus > Pinus tabuliformis. Next base: position 1,682,075,964 of record CM062820.1, read on the forward strand.
GGTATCTGGATTGGGGGGGAAGGAAATAAAAATAACTGTGAAAGGCCTGGAGTGAAACTCGACCCTGTGCAACCTCTGGCCTGTTGATCTTGATTCACCCCCCTAGTATAGTGTCGAAGCAAGACCTGGAACAGGTTGGTAGAAGAGGGATCAGTAACTGGCCCCACGACCATGGAGGGGAGAAAGTCCAAACCTGGCTTTGGCCAAGGTAGGATTCTTGCGGCTTGGTGACAGAATTGTCGACTGGTGGGAAAGGTTAAAGCAATTTCTTGCTCTCTAGGGTGGAGAAAACCATGAGAGAAAGACTTTTGGGAGTCTCCTTGGCAGGGATGGTAGCAGAGGATGTTGGAGGCTTGGGATGGTCTTGAGGGATTTGGGCAAGGGGCAATTTCATTGGTCAAGGGCAGCAACCTGGAAGATGGAGTTTCCTCTATCTTGCAAACCTTTGAGGGAAGACAGGGGCATCTGGGAGTCACCTGGGGAAAGAGTAGCAAAGAAGGCACAAAGTGGATGAGAGAGATTGCACTGGAGCAGTTTTAACCTGAAATGGGGAAGAATGTTAGGAATTTGGGAAGGAATAAGGCCAATTCTTAGGCCATGAATCAAAGCAAGAGTATAAGGAATTATGACAAAACCAACCTGCCAAAACCCAGATCATAAATTACTATGTGTTCACTATGAATAATTTCATTTTGGTTTATAATGTCTTAATTTTGGTTTCCATGATAGGTAGAATTAACGCTAGTGTTCAGAAGACTCTCACGACATGACACTTGAACCACACCACTTCTTACCAGGCCCCAGCCCAGGCATGTCGTTCAGACAGAAAAGAAAGGAGCAGCGAGAAGACATAGATGGTAAAGGAAGGAAAATAGGAAAGGAAAGTATGCAGAACCTCATCAATGCCTATTATGTAGGAACCCCAGCCGAGGTGAAAGCAGTTATTTCTGAATGGGAAAGAGAGCTAAATGCTAACATCGAGAATGAAGAGATTCAGGCAGAAGAATGGGAGACAATAGTCAAGGATCCAGGCAATACCCGAGGCCGCCAAACATTGTTTCAGCAAACCATCCAACAGTATTGGGTTATGAAAAACATCCTGGCTAAAGAAATGACCACCTACAAGGAAAGAGAAGAACCGGAAGAGGACAGACCAACATAACCAAGTCTAAAGGATCTTCAGAAGGAGATACAGTCTGTCCAAATGCAACTGTATCATAACAATCTTTGCTTAAATAGAGTCGAACAACACCTCCAGACTATGATGCAAAGCGAAGTACCGAGGTCGAGTGCGAAAGCCCCGACCCCAGTTGATTCTTCAGATGAATGAAGTAGTCCAGTTAGTTAAATTTTGTTTTGATGACGGTTAACATTTACTTTTCCAATCTGAAGCTTATAGAAGATAAGGTAGCCAGTGTGGCATGGATGATTAGAATTACTTAGTTTAAATTTTGGACAACATTTGATGTAGACAGGTGGCCAACAGACCTTGTTTCCTACGGGCAGGTTGAGGCCACCAGCAGTATTTTGAAACCAAAGGCAATATGTTTATGAAATATTAATAAAAAAGGAGATCTACCAAGCTTACACAAAAAAGACAGTAGTATTTCTTTCTTCAAAAACTGTTTGTCTAAAAAAATACGATACATGATACATACATGATGGTTCCAAAAAGGTGTGAAACTGACAATAATAAGTTCTAAAAGGAAAAAGTACGTATTTGAGAAAAAGAACAAAAACCATTCTAAAACTCAGCTAGTGAATAGGAAAACTGTCTTTTTCACCCTGATTTATAAAATGCTATTTTTCAAAGGAAATAATTCCAGAATTTGAGGTGAAAGCTCTATTGATAAAGCGTTTGCCATTGAATCCCCTGCTGGTAGTGAATGGAACTTTTCCTTTATTACCAGTAAGATTGAATAGTTGTAGAGAACACTTGCCATTGTATAATGCGTAGTAAGAATCAATACTTGTTGTCACGATCTCTTTATCTAAAAGCATAATTAAAAAAAAAAAATTAAGGGTAAAGGCCTTTTCATTAACATTTCCACCCTAACAAACGGGTTTGACTAACATTACAGGACCCGCCTACCTGTACCCATATCATTTAAATGTTAACTTTAATATTAGGCCGGTTCTGCATTCACGTATGTTGTTCGATATGTTTCAACCCGAACCTTAGGTGTTAACATACCGTGTACATGGCTCACTGACGTGTCAACATTATTAGCAGTGGTTAATGCTTGGAGTCATATTTGGCTCGTTCAACATGTTAGGTTACAGGTGGAGTTTGCATCAGTTCCCAACTCACCCCTTCCGTGGCCAGATGGCTCCACTCCACGTGAAGGCATGTGGCTTGCAGAGAGTTGGCCCACACGGAAACTCGCGCCAGGGCCTCCCGCCTAAACCCACGGTGGAGATCTACGCACCTTCATCGAACGGTTCTGATGTGTTTAGGGTTTGGCAATGGATATATATCTACCGGTTTCATCGGGCAGAGCTTATTTGCATCTCACCACTACAGTCAAGCTCTTCCACCCTTCGACGGATTACTCTGCAACAGCTCCGGTTTCTGGTTCTGGTATCGGTTCTCATACTACCCACCTGGTAACCCCTTGCCGTCAGCTCTGTAGTTATGCTTTCACTGTGCTCAAACCCTCTGCATACTCTCACTGAGTCCGATTATTTACCATGCAGGTTATGCTTACCTCGGTTTGTCAGCGTGCAGAAGGATTCGGGGTTAGCGAAGTTACAGGTATGTTCTCCCACTTACTTATTCCTTTTCACAATTGGTTTATGGTGATTCTGTGTGTTGGCCGTAGCTGAGACTTGGCTCGTTTTTCCTGGTTAATGTCTCAGGTCGGGTTCCATGTTCCAAAGCCCTGAGTACTTAACAGACGGCCTCTACATGCCGGTCTGTTCGGTGGACCCTTAGGGTTATGGCTTGCACGCCCCTACCTTTATTTCGGTGTATGGTATTAGCTAGGGTCTCAGGGTTTAATGTCATGGAATGTATACTTGAGGCTCTTCCGAGCTGTTACTGTTATGTAGCTTTGTTACTTTTGTAATAACAGATACCTGAACTGTATTACTTTGTAATAGCGGATTTATGAAGCTATGTTGCTTGTACTGGTAGTGTTTGGTGCGGTTTACCGCTGTATCCTTCGTCTAGACTTATCATGGCTACAGTAATGTTTTGCACAGTTGTCTTAATGAATATTTGGTTTCAATTCACAGAACTATCCCTAATCACTAAGGTTTTGCCATTCTTGCATTGTCGGCTTATACGGAGTCTTATATTCAATGTTGCTGTTGGTTACTTATCTGTTGCTCAAGGAAATCGTAGCTTTAAGGGTTTACTGCAATATGCGTTTATGTTTCCGATATTGAAGTTTTCCTCATACCTTGAGTTCTCGTAAGTCTGTTCTATATATATATATATATATATATATATTTATATGGTTAAGCGGTTCGAGGCTGGTTCTGCATCCGTTACATGGGTGCAGAGACTGCCTCTGCGCTTACAGAAATTTACAGTGACCCTAACCGCCGGTTTATCACATGATAACCCTCAGTTGTATTTCTTTTTGCTGCACTTAGCTTGACATTATATTCTGGCTTCCTGTACATCAGATTAGTTATTTATTTGTTTCTGCTCCAGAGTATTGTCAACCTGTCACTGGGTCTGACATTCCCGTTGGGTGGGCACCCTGTTAATACCGTGCATTACTTCTTCTACAGCACTACTTCATGATAATGTTATCTCTATGCAGTTCTTTTACAGCACTGTTCATAACAATGTTATTTTATATACAGTGTGAGTTTATATGATATTACTGACTCAATTAGCATTTGTTCATGCATGTCATCGTTGTATACAGCTAGTGATCACACCATCTTGTTTAATCTTACAGGCGTACATAATGTCTTAATAATTTACTATTTGACTCAGTTCTGAGCGTAAATATCTATACTTCCTATAAGTATTAATACAGTTACAGTGGTGACCACACTTTATTCATTAACGATGTCTTAGGACTGTATGCATTATCTGATTACCATAACATAATAACTACAGGACATAATACAAGTTCAGCTCTGCGTCCTATCTGTTCCTTTCAATACCTGCTCTTTAGTCAATAATGGATCAGAGAATGCGTACCTGGTTATTCCCGCTACCGAAGTCCTTACTTTCAGAAGTCACCTGTAGTATTTTTGCTCTTAACCTCCCAACCTTGAGATCCACTTCGTTGGATTCTCCCCCCGAGCCGTCTTGCAGGCCTACAGCCTTCGACAAGACTCTTGCACCTCTGTGCTAGGTTATCTGGTCCTTACCAGACTTAACCTTTTCTTTTTCTATCCAGGTTATCTGGTCATTACCAGACTTAACCTCTTTTCTTTCTCTGCTCTCTCCTGGAATTCCTCTCTCTGCTTGTTCCTCAACAACCCAGAGACTTTTCCTTCCCAGGACTTTTTCCTTGGGTGAGAAGCAGTTGCATCAGTTTTAAAACTGATTCACTAAAAATAGAAATCCTCCTTCAGGAGGCTGCCAGCATTTTCAATAACATACACATGTAACATAATTCAATAATCAACTTTTCATTAATAATGTCATTCAAACAATGAGTAACCACTTCACAGTTTTTACCACAGTAATTATCCAGATTTACAAGTTACCAGGGTCATTACATCTTCCCCCCCTGAGATTGGACATCGTCCCGATGTCTTCTCTCATTAAATAAATGTGGGTAAGTTTTTCTAATGAGTTCCTCGTCTTCCCATGTAGCCTCCTCAGGCCCATAGTGCTGCCACAGCACTCTAACTTGGGTAATAACCCGTTTCCGCAGCCGCACTTCTCTCCGGTCGAGAATGCTCTGTGGTTCGACCAGGACCTCGCCTTCCGGTTCGACCTGCAAACCACCAATACCTTTAATCAGTTTCTTACAAAATAAGGCTGCTTAATCAAACAACCGGATTAATTCTTACCCGCACATCTTGCCATCTAATGACATGTTTAGAATCATATACATATTTCTTTAGGACAGACACGTGGAACACATTATGAATCCTAATGTGACTTGGCATGGCAAGTTGGTAGGCCACTGGCGCCACTCTAGCCAAGATCTGGAAAGGTCCAAAGTATCGAGGAGCCAGCTTGGCGCACCCACTCCACTGCAGGGCGCTCCTTCTGGTTTGTATCCTCACAAACACATGGTCGCCAACTTTGTATTCCGTGAATCTTCTTTTCCTGTCCGCAAAGCTTTTCTGTCTATCTTGTGCAACTTTTAAGTTTGCACGCACCTTTCTTACCATGTCTTCCATGTCTTTAAGCATTTCCGGACCCAAATTCAGCTTGTCTTCCGGTCCACCCCAACTTGAGGGGGTGCGACACTTTCGTCCATACAGGACCTCAAAGGGACTTAGCTGAGTCGAAGTGTGATATCCGTTATTATACGCAAATTCGACCAGATGTAAATATTCTTCCCATTGACCTGGTTTCAGCATTACATATGCTCTCAACATATCTTCCAGCACCTGATTCACTCGCTCGGTTTGACCATCGGTCTGCGGGTGATAAGCTGTGCTGAAGTTCAGCTGAGTACCCAACTCGGCAAACAATGTCCTCCAAAAGGTAGAGGTGAATTTCACGTCGCGATCTGATATAATTACCTTTGGTAACCCATGCAATCGAAACACATTTTGCATGAAGAGATGAGCAATCTGCACCGCCTTGTAGGTGGACTGCACAGGAATAAAGTGCGCTGCTTTACTTAACTTATCAACCACTACCATGATAGAGTCGTTGCCTTTCTTTGTTCGGGGCAACCCTGTTATGAAATCCATGGAAATGGTTTCCCATTTCCACTCCGGAATGGGCAAAGGCTGTAGCAGTCCAGCGGGATGCTGATGTTCTGCCTTTATCTGCTGGCATTCCAAACATCGTGCCAAGTACTCAACCACTTGTTTCTTCATTCCTGGCCAATAGTATTCCTTCTTAAGTGCAGTGATCATCTTTTGGTACCCCGGATGACCAGTGTAATGGCTGATATGAAACTCATCCAGAACCAGCCTTCTAAGGTCTTTTACATCAGGTACATACATTTTCTTATTAAAACACAGCATTCCAGCACTATTTAGTGTATATCCTTGCTGTAATTTTTCCTTATCAGATTGTTGTACTTGCTGTTTTAAATGCTGGTATTCAGAGTCAAGACTAGCTGCTGTTCTTATTTGCTCAATTAGTGAACTCTGCCATTTGCTGACTGAAAGTTCATATACACAGTGAACCTTCCGACTTAATGCATCAGCCACTCTGTTTTCCTTGCCTTTTAAATGTTTTATTTCGAAATCAAACCCACTTAGGAAATCTGCCCATCGGCCTTGCCTTGCATTCAGGGTAGGTTGGCTGAAATAATGTGTCAAGCTGTGGTGATCTGTTAACAGCAGAAATTTCCTCCCTAGGAGGTAATGCCGCCACATTTTCAGCGCATGAATAACGGCTGTTAATTCCAGATCATAAGCAGAATATTTCTGTTCATGCTCCTTTAGCTTCCTTGACTCATACGCTATTACCTTTCCCTCCTGCGTTAAGACCCCTCCCACACCCTCCTTGCTTGCATCGGTGCATACCACATAATCCTTGTTAGGATCAGCTATACTCAAAATGGGTGCCGTGGTGAGTAAGTGCTTCAGGCGGTCAAAGCTCTGCTGGCATTCCGGTGTCCACCTAAACACTTTCCCCTTTTTCTGCAATGAGGTGATAGGATAGGCTATCCTAGAGAAACCTTCCACAAACCTCCGGTAGTAACCAGCTAATCCCATGAAGGATCTGATATCAGCAACATCTTTGGGTATGGGCCATTCCATAATGGTTTTTATCTTTTCTGGATCTACAGCAATTCCTTCTTTAGTAATTACGTGTCCCAAATACTGAATTTCCTCCTTGAAGAAATCGCATTTGCTGAATTTAGCGTATAGCTGATGTTCTCGAAGAGTCTGCAACACCAGCCTAAGATGCTCTTCATGCTCTTGCTGGGAGCGAGAGTATATCAGAATGTCGTCAATAAATATCAGCACAAATTTGTCCAAAAACCGATGGAACACGCTGTTCATCATACACATGAAGGTGGCAGGTGCATTAGTCAAACCAAACGGTAGCACTACAAATTCGTAGTGGCCATAACGTGTCCTGAAAGCAGTTTTGGCAATGTCCTCATCTTTAATCCTGATCTGATGATAACCAGATCGCAGATCAATCTTGGAAAACACTTTTGCCCCTTTCACTTGATCAAAGAGTTCATCTATCCTGGGTAAGGGGTACTTGTTCTTGACCGTGAGCTTATTCAGCTGCCGGTAATCTATGCACATGCGAAGTGTCCCATCCTTCTTCTTCACAAATAATACTGGAGCTCCCCAGGGTGATACGCTGGGACGGATGTACTGCTTATCCAACAGCTCTTGCAGCTGCATTTTCAACTCGGTTAGCTCTGGTATGCTCATTCGGTATGGTGCCCGCGATACTGGTGCTGCCCCCGGTACTAGCTCTATAGTGAAGTCTATGTCTCTCTTTGGAGGCAGCCCCGGTACTTCTTCCGGAAAAACATCAATAAATTCCTGTACCACCGGGATATTGTCCAATGCGGACATCTTGTCTTTCTGGTTTGCATAACCAACTTGTATGGCATAAATCTGACATTTCTTTCTAATACACTTAGCTAACTGAGTCGCAGTGATAGGTCGAATCTGAACAGGATGTTTAATTCCCTGCAATTCCTGCTGCTGCCCCAAATCATCCTTGTAGTATATGGTCTTGGTTTTGCAATTCACCAATGACCAGTGCTTTTCCAGCCAATCCATACCAATAAGAATGTCATAAGAGCCTAATGGAAGTACATTCAGGTCTGCTGTTACGGGCTGTCCAGCTATACTGAAAGAACAGTTATTAACTTTAGCTAAAACCCGCCTTTTGGCTCCCGTAGCTAACTGGACCAACCATGGGTTTTTGAACTTTTCCGGTGGTAGCTTACAATGTTCCACTACTTTTGGACTAACATAACTTAAAGTAGCTCCTGGATCAATAAGTACAGCTACAGAAAGGTTTGAAATCTTACCTTCGAATTCCACCATGGAAGGTTGGTATTCCGCTTGCCGGTCCTCTAAGGCTGCATTAATTCTTGGTACGCTGCGCGCCACATCCCCAACAGTTGAGGCTTCATGGATTTGAGATATTTGATCAGCTCCTTTACGCTGTGGACAATTCCTAGCGTAGTGCGGTCCTTCACACACCCAGCACTGAACTGGAGGTCTGGTTCCCTCAATCTCTGATCTAGCAGGTGGTTCGCTGATCCTGCTCTCGCTTGGCTTAGCCCGGAAGGTGCCCTTATTTGTGTTTCTGTTAAACTGCCCCTTTCCAGCTCCTTTACCGCCATTTCCACGGCTGCCTTTGTTGTTTCCAGCAACTCTGTTGCCTTTTCTTTCATTCCATCTCTTGTTTGGAATGTCTCCTTTTTGTTTGTTCTGCTGGTAACAAATTCTAGCCTTCCGAATTGCCTCATCCATGGTTCGGGGATTGTCAAACTCAATCCGTTCCCTTATATAAGCTGGTAGGCTGCTCACGAACCTCTGAACCTTGGCCTTCTCCTCCTTGATGTATGGCACATAGCGAAGCAGGGAAGTGAAGCGATTTATGAATTCATCCATGGACTGCTGTCCCAGTCGTAAGTCATGGAATTCCCGTGCCTTCTCATCATAGAAGCGCTCAGTTAAATACCTCTCCTTAAAGTATTTCTGAATTTTTTCCCAGGTTATGCTTTGTTCACTTACTCCCTTCACAATTTTAATTTCTTCCCACGACAAGGTAGCTTTGCCTTGTAGCTGGAAAATGGCCAGTCGTGCCTTCAGATTTTGGTCATATTCGTATAGTTGGAAATACTTGTTAATATTAATTAACCAAGCCTCCGCTGCTTCTTCCTGTTCTCCATCGAACAGTGGAGGTTTGATTTTCCGGAATTCTCCCTGTAATTCCATTTTCTGTCTCTTTGAGGTTTGCTGCTCTTGCACATTATCAGAATGGTCTTCCTGTTCTTCTGAAAGCTCAGGTGCGTAATCTCGTTCTTCAGTTCCCCTTTGCTGTTCCGCACTGGGGTTGGCTAAGGGTGGATTTTGTTTATCTGACAAGCTTTTCAATATCCTTTCTTGCTCCATTGTTAATCGCGCATTGTCCTCTCGCAAACGCGCCATCTCACCTTTCAACTCTTGCACAGTTTGCAGTATTGCCAAATTGGTGCTGCGGGTCTCAGCGCCAAGCTGTACCCACAGCTCAGCATTTTCTTGAGGGATGCCACCAACTCCCGGCATTTCCTCCATCTTGCTTATTAGCTGTTAGCAGCTGGCTGTCTCTGTATGGATCTCCTGATTGGTGCACAAGAAAGTCAATTAGCTGCATTGTTTTTATATATACATCATAAGATAATCTTTGCTGTTCCAGAGGCCACAGTTTTGAAAACTCTAGCTCTGATACCACATTGTCACGATCTCTTTATCTAAAAGCATAATTATAAAAAATTTTAAGGGTAAAGGCCTTTTCATTAACATTTCCACCCTAACAAATGGGTTTGACTAACATTACAGGACCCGCCTACCTGTACCCATATCATTTAAATGTTAACTTTAATATTAGGCCGGTTCTGCATTCACGTATGCTGTTCGATATGTTTCAACCCGAACCTTAGGTGTTAACATACCGTGTACATGGCTCACTGACGTGTCAACATTATTAGCAGTGGTTAATGCTTGGAGTCATATTTGGCTCGTTCAACATGTTAGGTTACAGGTGGAGTTTGCATCAGTGCCCAACTCACCCCTTCCGTGGCCAGATGGCTCCACTCCACGTGAAGGCATGTGGCTTGCAGAGAGTTGGCCCACACGGAAACTCGCGCCAGGACCTCCCGCCTAAACCCACGGTGGAGATCTACGCACCTTCATCGAACGGTTCTGATGTGTTTAGGGTTTGGCAATGGATATATATCTACCGGTTTCATCGGGCAGAGCTTATTTGCATCCCACCACTACAGTCAAGCTCTTCCACCCTTCGACGGATTACTCTGCAACAGCTCCGGTTTCTGGTTCTGGTATCGGTTCTCATACTACCCACCTGGTAACCCCTTGCCGTCAGCTCTGTAGTTACGCTTTCACTGTGCTCAAACCCTCTGCATACTCTCACTGAGTCCGATTATTTACCATGCAGGTTATGCTTACCTCGGTTTGTCAGCGTGCAGAAGGATTCGGGGTTAGTGAAGTTACAGGTATGTTCTCCCACTTACTTATTCCTTTTCACAATTGGTTTATGGTGATTCTGTGTGTTGGCCGTAGCTGAGACTTGGTTCGTTTTTTTTTCCTGGTTAATGTCTCAGGTCGGGTTCCATGTTCCAAAGCCCTGAGCACTTAACAGACGGCCTCTACATGCCGGTCTGTTCTGTTGACCCTTAGGGTTATGGCTTGCACGCCCCTACCTTTATTTCGGTGTATGGTATTAGCTAGGGTCTCAGGGTTTAATGTCATGGAATGTATACTTGAGGCTCTTCCGAGCTGTTACTGTTATGTAGCTTTGTTACTTTTGTAATAACAGATACCTGAACTGTATTACTTTGTAATAGCGGATTTATGAAGCTATGTTGCTTGTACTGGTAGTGTTTGGTGCGGTTTACCGTTGTATCCTTCGTCTAGACTTATCATGGCTACAGTAATGTTTTGCACAGTTGTCTTAATGAATATTTGGTTTCAATTCACAGAACTATCCCTAATCGCTAAGGTTTTGCCATTCTTGCATTGTCAGCTTATACGGAGTCTTATATTCAATGTTGCTGTTGGTTACTTATCTGTTGCTCAAGGAAATCGTAGCTTTAAGGGTTTACTGCAATATGCGTTTATGTTTCCGATATTGAAGTTTTCCTCATACCTTGAGTTCTCGTAAGTCTGTTCTATATATAATATTTATATGGTTAAGCGGTTCGAGGCTGGTTCTGCATCCGTTACATGGGTGCAGAGACTGCCTCTGCGCGCACAGAAATTTACAGTGACCCTAACCGCCGGTTTATCACATGATAACCCTCGGTTGTATTTCTTTTTGCTGCACTTAGCTTGACATTATATTCTGGCTTCCTGTACATCAGATTAGTTATTTATTTGTTTCTGCTCCAGAGTATTGTCAACCTGTCACTGGGTCTGACATTCCCGTTGGGTGGGCACCCTGTTAATACCGTGCATTACTTCTTCTACAGCACTACTTCATGATAATGTTATCTCTATGCAGTTCTTTTACGGCACTGTTCATAACAATGTTATTTTATATACAGTGTGAGTTTATATGATATTACTGACTCAATTAGCATTTGTTCATGCATGTCATCGTTGTATACAGCTAGTGATTACACCATCTTGTTTAATCTTACAGGCGTACATAATGTCTTAATAATTTACTATTTGACTCAGTTCTGAGCGTAAATATCTATACTTCCTATAAGTATTAATACAGTTACAGTGGTGACCACACTTTATTCATTAACGATGTCTTAGGACTGTATGCATTATCTGATTACCATAACATAATAACTACAGGACATAATACAAGTTCAGTTCTGCGTCCTATCTGTTCCTTTCAATACCTGCTCTTTAGTCAATAATGGATCAGAGAATGCGTACCTGGTTATTCCCGCTACCGAAGTCCTTACTTTCAGAAGTCACCTGTAGTATTTTTGCTCTTAACCTCCCAACCTTGAGATCCACTTCGTTGGATTCTCCCCCCGAGCCGTCTTGCAGGCCTGCAGCCCTCAACAAGACTCTTGCACCTCTGTGCTAGGTTATCTGGTCATTACCAGACTTAACCTTTTTTTTTTCTTTCCAGGTTATCTGGTCATTACCAGACTTAACCTCTTTTCTTTCTCTTCTCTCTCGTGGAATTCAGTCCTGGGTGAGAAGCAGTTGCATCAGTTTTATAACTGATTCACTAAAAATAGAAATCCTCCTTCAGGAGGCTGCCAGCATTTTCAAGAACATACACATGTAACATAATTCAATAATCAACTTTTCATTAATAATGTCATTCAATCAATGAGTAACCACTTCACAGTTTTTTACCACAGTAATTATCCAGATTTACAAGTTACCAGGGTCATTACACTTGTAAAGAATACTTGTCGTTGTATAATGCACATTAAGTCCTCATAAACTTGTAAATGGGATATTTTTTTTAAATAGCCAAAACAAAAAGATTCCAAGGAGCTAAATTCAATTTTGCCCGGTTCTAAATTAATTTACATTTAATAAAATTTACTACTAAAAAAATCATAAAAGCACTCCACCACAAACCTCCTTAAGAGGCTCCATGGAAAAACCTATCTACAATTCATTTAGAGGAAGGGAAAGTTATATAGAAAAACATTAGAGGTAGGTTTTGACCTAAAATAGTCCTCAAAGAAACTAATAATTCTACCCCGTCCAAATTTGTATAAAAAAATTATTAAGAAATCAAGCCAACCATCCATCCATAAATAAATATATAATTATTTTTATAAAATTAATAAAGATATTTTATTTAAAATAACTAATTATAAATATATAATTATTTTTATAAAATTAATAAAGATATTTTATTTAAAATAACTAATTATACATATAATGTTATTTTTATAAAATTAATAAAGATATTTTATTTAAAATAAGTAATTGAAATTAAAAATATGTTTATGTTTCAAGTGACACAACGGATTGAAAAGTCAGTTAAATTTATTGGGAGAAAAAGTAATTACAAGATCTCTCGGCGAAAATTGCAACGGGCACGGAATGGGAATAGCGAAATTGGCAGGCCACCAAACTGGTGACATAGGACTAGTGGGCGCACAACGTGGTTGTCAACAGAAACGTTCCCTATGTGGCTGAAGGATTGATGAGATGAGCGATTAACCTAGCAGAAAGATGTATTTCAAATTTAATTTAAATAAAAATATACAATTATAAAGAATTATATATATATATTTTGTTGGAACGGCAGTTTAATTGTTGTAATGGTTGGTTAAGTAGTGGGAAATAAAAAATTCAGAGATTCAATGTTCATATTTCAGATTGTAACTTAGTTTATAGAAAGGATAACAGGTCATAAATCCCAAAGTTTACTAATAGTTATATGTTATTTGTTAAACAGATGATTGGATTCTTCTAAAATATATGTATATATTATCATCTAAAAAATATAAAACATTTTTTTTTAAATTTAAAAATAAAATAAAAAATTAGCCTCCCAGGAATATTCGAAGAAGAATATTGCTTTGATCCATATCTATAGTGTAACCCAATACTCGTCAACTTTAGATTGTTCCACGTAAGAATATTAAAATTTTAAATCCGGAAGTGGCTGAACGATTAACGAGGTTGGGAGATTTACGTGGCACAGCAATGTATTTCAAATTTAATCTAACTGTAATATATTTCATTATAAAGAATTATATTATTTTAAAGCGGATTATAAAGAATTATATTATGGTTACCACTGTACGCTGTTGTTGGTAACCATGCCGACGGCCAGCTGGTGTGTGGGGATCTCCATTTCCACCAACTGTGTGTCCAGCCTCTCCTTTGCAGCCTTCACCTTTGCTTTCAAGAGAAGGCATGTGATGAAAAGTGACAACGAAGGTAACGGTAAGGCCCTTGGCAGCCAATTTCATGGCGAGGTGCATGAAGCGGATTTGATGACCCTCACCCAGAGACGGCAGCATCATCACAGTAACCCTTCTACTCTGCGCTGGACGCCATTGATTGTGTGTGTATGCTTTCTCCTCACAAACAATAAATCAGAGGAACCAAACATAGACGGGCAATTCAACAAAAGCGAAACCCCGATAAGAATTAATATATGGAGAAACTTTCATATATATATATATATAATTTTATTTCACGCCATCCACAAGAATTTATCATCCAATAATCTGTTAATCATTGCCGTGATGAGAAAGAAAAGATGTGCCACTGAGTTAGAGCGTCCGCCATAACAACCTTGCAGCTGCGTATTAATGAAAAAGACTCGGCATAATTAAATAAATATATTTAAAATGTATAATTTTGATTATAATATTAATAATGTAATTTAATAATTATTTTAATATTAATTTTTAAAGATTTTGTTGAAATCTAATTTCAACGCAGAACATCAGAAACCGTGAACCAACCCATAAACCGTTCACCGGATTTTCTCGGAGCGATTGTCGACGAAGGAATAATCCGGCAAGGAGCTCCGATATAATTTGAAGCCGACACGTGGTTCAGCCCTGACGTAACGCAACGTAAGAATCTCGGGAGTTAATGTTCAGCGTATGTTGGCCTTCCGATATTCTCCTCCTCCGTTCGATCTACTCCACCTTTTTCGTCCGTTGATTGCCCAAACCTGCATACGAACATACATTAATGACTTTGCGTGGAGTGAATTTCATTTTTGGTTGACCGCGGTAAAATAATTAATGAATTAATTGTTACCGTAGAGAATAGGTAAGGTGATTTAAATTTTAATGTTTTTATATGTATCGGAGGTATGGTGGTGCATTTAAAGAAAGGCATGGGTGTTAAAAATATTTTACGGCACGTAAAAGTAATTGTGTTTTTTTTTATTTTGTTTTCAAAAAAATGAAAGGGGCTCGTGCATTTGACTATTTTGAAAGAGGAACGATGGAGCAGTAAAAAAAAATATAGTGTGCTCTGTATTATTTTGTATGGCACACGGGAGGTAAAGAATATTGGTGTGTTCGCAGCAGCGAAAAGAAGAACGAGGATGTATGCACAGCAGTGCACAAATGTATTTGGTAATGTTTTGTGAGGCATTGTAAAACAGAGGAATAGCAAAAACCATGTGTGGTTTTGCACAGCAGTGCATAAAGAAAATGGTGGAGTGAATTTTGTAAGCCTGTGTAAGTTTTGCTTTTACAGCAGTATGTAAAATTGTTTTACACCAGTAAATGTGAATGGAGGTTTTACAGCAGTAAATGTTAATGGGAATTTTTCCAGCAGTGTAAATTCTCATATGAAGACAGAGTGAATGTTTTTTTTGTTTTAATGAATAGAAATATTTTATGGTGAAATACTCTGTTCCTCAGTGAAATTTTTTTTTGTCTTCCTCTGCACAAAAAGATCCTGGAGTAAAGTGAAACAGAGCATTGCCTCTGTGTTTTATTTTCTTGGTTTTTGGTATTTTCCCCATTGAAAAATACCCAACAGATTTATATATATCTAATTATTTATACGGTTAAACTATGTTATTTAATTTTGAAAAACAAATCAAGCCTATTCAAGATCGGGAATCTGATCAAATTTTGTCGTTACGAAATTTGACTTTTTTAAAAGTATAATTTTGTATCTTACAAGAAAAATTAATTACAATCTATTCTTCGTGTTTAAAATTAACCTCCTCGCAATTATTTTTTTTCAGAGAGAAAAACCATGATATAGTATATTCAGGAAATATAATATATAAATGACAAATTAATTCACTTCCTTGATTTCTGTTATGCTTTTAAAGATTAAGCCAATTTATATATAAATAATTTAGTTAACGCTTTAATTTTTTATAGTATCTTTTTTCTATAAAAACCGACTGGCCAAAAAAACACGATACATGATACATAGCTGATGGTTTCAAAAAGGTGTGAAAGTGGCCATTAATCAGTTTTAAAAAGAAAAAGTAGGTGTGTGAGAAAGTGAACAAAAACCATTCCAAAATTTAGCTAGTGAATATGAAAACTGCCTTTTTCAACCTGATTCGTAAAATAATTATAGAATCTGAGGTCGGAGCTTTTTCGATAAAGGGTTTGACATTGAATCCCCGTGCAGGAAGTGAACGGAACCTTTCTTTTATTGAGTAACTTGACTTGCCAGTAGCATAAATTGAGTACTTTTTAGATAATACTTGGAATGGTATAATATACATTGAGTTTTCATATACTTTCTTTCTTATGGTATATTTCTTTAGATGGCTAAAGCAAGGAGAGTCCAACCTGCTAAACTAGGCTTTGGTATTTGTACTTTTTCTAAATTAATTTATATTTAATAAGATTTATTACTAATAAGTCATAATAGCACCCCACCACACACCTCCCTCCTTGAAAGGGTCCAAAGAAAAAACTTATAAACCATTCATTTCGAGTATGGACATTAGAGGTCCGTCCGTCTCGACCTAAAATAATCCTTAAAAGAAACTACTAATTATGGAAACTACCACCTCCAAATTTGTATAAAAAAATTGATTGAAAAGTCAATCGAACCCTAACTAAATAAATAAATATAACCACTTTTATAAAATTAATAAAGATATTTTAATTTAAAATAACTAATTAAACTTAAAAATATGTTTCATTGACACAACAGATTGAAAAGTCAGTTAAATTTATTGGGAGAAAAAGTAATTACAAGATCCATTCAACGGGCATGGAATGGAGCGAAATTGGCATGCCACCAAACTGCAGAAATGGGACCAGTGGCCGCACAACGTGGCGGTGAACAGAAACGTTCCCCACGTGGCTGAACGATTGATGAGGATGACCGATTAACGTAGCAGAGGGATGTCTTTCAAATTTAATTTAAATAATATATATATATATGGTTTCAAGTGTAACTTAATTGCTGATTAAATTAGTGGGAAATAAAAATTGAAAGATTTAAAGTTTAAATCTCAGGTTGTGATCAAGTTTATGGAAAGAGAAACAGGTCATAGATCTCAAAAGCTTACTAATAATTATATGTTAGTTGTCAAAAGAACTATTAAATTCCTCTCAAATTTAAATATAAATTTAAAAAATATAAAACAAATATTTTTGAATTTTAATATAAAACAAATATTTTTGAAAGGTCAAAATTCAAAAATAAAACATTTTAGCCTCTTACAAATAGAAGAAACAATAACGCTATGGCACAGCAATGTATTTCAAATTTAATCTAAATAAAAAAATATTTAATTATAAAGAATTATATTATTTAAAAATTATAATTAAAAATAAAATTATTATCTTATTTTTTGAATTTAATTTTATATATATAGTCAAGATCAACCTAGATACCTTTGGACCTAAAGGAGGGAGAGCAGGAAAACGATGGAGCGCGGTGACAGGGAGGCCTTGGCAGCTGGCGCAGAGCCAGATCTAGGCCCGTAGGGCCGAGGTTAGGGCCCAGCAACGATGGACGGGGAGTAGGTTTTCGGTAGTCGCTCCCGTCCCGGTAGTAGTTAGGGTAGAACGGCAGGTGGAGGTTTTCTCAGCAAAGGACAGACACCTGGAGGGTTTGGCAGCGGCAAAGCTCGAAGGTATTTACCTGCAGGGGGAAAACAGAACAGTTTTTTACGGTCCGTGATTTTCTCAGCTCCCGACATCCCGACAGCGACTGTTCTCCAGCTAGTAACCATGGTTATCGCGGAGGAGGGTATCGATCTTGACCCGTCTATGGAAGATATTCTCTCCGTTTGGGGGAAAGACCCAACTCCCCAGAATGTTGAACACTACTTCGGGACGGTGGAAACCCTAACCACACGTCCGTTCTGTTCGGAGCCGGAGAAACAGAACTTTTCACCCATCTTACCGCCTAAGGATCAGTGTGAAACGGTAAAGGGTTTCCAGGGAGGTAAGCTTCAACATTCGAACCAACCCTCGAGTCAGAAGATCCCGCAGACAATCTCGATCTATCCTCCTGGCGGAAGTAAAGGGCCTCTAGGGTTTGTAGAACCAGTCCTCTCAGGCGGTTTGGAAGACATCGTCACCTTAGGATCGAAGCTAGGGCACAGCCCGGTTGGAATTGCAAGAAGTTCGGCCCCCATCACAAGGGCTTCAATTGCTGCAGGCAGAAATAGTGCAAAAGAGCGAGGAGGGCCGGAACAGCGTCCTGAAGAACCCCAGGATCCAAAGGGGGATGATAGGCGGCCATTTCAGGGGTCTCAGGTAACCAACCAGACTCGTCTTGATTCCCTAAATTCTCTTCTAAATTCGTCAAAGGAGCATCGCTTGGAGGCCAGCCTTACTCCCCAATCCCCCGGACCTAGCGTTTATCATGAGCAGCAGGAGAACGAAGGCCCAGGAGACATACCCAGAGTTACAAAAACCTCAGAGGGGCAAAGGAAGAAACAGAGATTGATCAAATCTCAAGGGGTTGAAGGAAACCTGGTCTTGGGGATGGATGTCAAAATTGAAGAAGTGTTGGTGGTTGCTGAAAGTACTCTGGTCGGCAGAGTAAGAGGGAAGATTTTTTCTTCTGAATTCATCAAATCCTGGGGGAAGCAGAACTGGCAAACGGATCTAATCAGAGATTTTTGGGTCCTGACTCTCCCAAAAGGTTGGTTCTCGGTCCGGTTCGAATCCAAAGAGGCGGCAGATTGGGTTTTGCAGAGGAACTGGTCTCTTGGGCACATTCCAGTGCTGTTCAAAAATTGGAGCCCTATGTTCGATCCAGCACATGAAAAAGTGGATGTCTTTCCGGTATGGGTAAGGGTTCCAGGCCTGCCATCATTCCTCTGGGTCGAATCAGTGTTTAAGGCGCTCGGGAATAGATTGGGGACTTACTTAGAGACGGACATGTCTTTTCTGGAAACAAACAACAGAGCCATGGCGCGGATCCTGGTAAGCCTTAATCCTAGCGGAGGTCTGCCAGAGAAAATCATTCTTCAATATAAGGACTATGTTTTCGAACAAATCTTGGACTATGAGTATTTGCCATTCCGTTGTCACCGATGCCACGAATATGGGCATCTGGCCAAGGAATGCCCATTGGGAAGACGGCGGAGGAGGTTCCAGCGAACGAGGGAGAGGACGGAAATGATTTATCAGCGTTCTCAGCATCAAAACAATAAAGAGGCCTCTGTAACTCAGGAGGAGGAATTAATGGACATAGATCTGCGACAGGGGAGCCACGCACTGGAAGCTGACATTCTGGAACCTTCGAAGGACTTGTCAAAAGATGGAGCGCTACCAGAGGACGCAGCGAAGCCCGCGGTCGAGGAGCCTCCAAGCACAACTCCAAGCACTGTCGAGGATCAAAAGGGTATGCTTTTGAATCCATCCCCCTCTACTCTTATTGAAAATAAAGGTGAATGTTTGGATAATCATATAAATGCGGATCTGCCCAATAATCCTCTCCTCCCCGAAACTACTGCTAAAAATGTAAACCCGATTGATAGCAATTTGGAAAATTGTATTGAAACCTGTATTGAAAATTTGTCGGCTGCTATTCCTTCCTTGGATTTGAATAGTGATGGGTGTTGCCATGATCCCTCCCCCCAGGCCCAGCTTCCCCATTGCCCCTATAACCTTCGCTCTTTGGTCCCAAAACCTGGTTCTTATCCTTCTGTGGGGGGCATTGACCCATCCCCTTCTCAGTCCCAGCCCGGGAAAAAAAGGGGTAGGAAGTCTAAACTCTCAGCGGCCAAAGCTCAGGCTATTTATGATGTGGCAGACGGGAAGCAGCTTTCCATCACAGGGGCACTTAGAGCAGTGCAAAGCCCCGGCTCTGTGTTAAAATGATCATTTCCTCTTGGAACTGTAGGGGTTTAGCCAGTAAACCCAAAAAACTGGCCCTCAGGGAGTTAGTATTGAACTCCAAGGCGGATGTAATTATTCTCTAGGAGACCCTGGGAAAAGGGGAGGACATAGTATTGTTAGGATATTCCGACACATAGGATATAGTTAAGTTCAACTTGGTCTAGTATAGAGTTAGGTTAGAGTTAGGTAAAGTGTGTTTCTTTACCGTTGTACATTTTGTAACTTACAATCCGACGGTCACGATATGTAGTGATCCGACGGTTCACTCTCACCTCGGAATTACCGACACTTGATCCGTGGCTTGACACCCGATTGGTCCATGAGTTCTATTTAAAGCGCATGGAGGGTCATTGTTCGGGTAATCCGTGCATGAGAGAAGCTTATGTAAATTTTCATTCTTTGATTAATAAATTGTCTGTACCCACGTTGGGACAGGCCGTGGACTGTTTCCCTCCTTGCACTCTGAGGGTTTTAACCACGTCAAAAATACTGGTGTATTGATTTGAGATCTGGTTGTGAGCGGTGTCCTCTTGGTATTCTTTCTGAGGAACTTACCCTGTAAATTCCTACATGGTATCGGAGCTATTTGAGGGCCGCGTCCGTTGGTGATCCAAATCTGAAGCCGGTAGAACTGCATGCGGCTGTCGTTTCCTAGATCTGCTGTTTCTGACTGCTTTCGGGCCGAGAGGACTGCTCTGTTGCGTTCAGAGCATCTGTTTCAGTGAGGAACCCCTTTCGTTTCACGCGAAAAGGTTTCCGGTAGCCCTAGCTGCGTCATTTTTCAGATCGGGAGGTATACAGTGTTTTTTTTGCAGTTTACTGTCATTTTCTCTCTGCTTATTTCGGTTTCGGTTTATTTAGCCTTTTTTTTTCCCGGATCTATACCTTTCATTTCTGCGTATGCTCTTTGCCCTGCGACTCTGTGCGATCTGGGCAAATCAGAAACAGAAAGAAAGGATTTTTCTCATGCGTATGCTCTTTTCCCTGCACCTTAGTGTGATCTCGGAAAATCAGAAACATTGAGAAAAATATTTAGTTTTTCGGCTAAAAGCTAACTTTGAGATTTTTTTTTAAAAATTTCTAGTTTTTTGGCTAAAGCTAACTTCGAGCCGTAAGGTTCGTTTTTCTTTGGATATTTGTGTTGGGTTTTGTGTTTTGTAGGGGAAAAGAGTCTTCCCAAGGCAAGCACGCAAATCGAGGCCCCCCCCCCCTCTCTCTCTCTCTCTCTCTCTCTCAAATATTTTGTATAGATCAATTGGTTCAAAAACCTTTTAAGAGAGTAGAGGTCTTGGGTTCAAGTCTCCATTTTGTGGGGGCGGATTTTTTCATTCCCGCACATTCGCGCACTTTGCCGGCAACGTCAACAATTTTTTTTCAAAAAGCCATAACTTCTTCATCCGGAAGCCTTTTTCAGAGCCGTTTTTTTTAAAACCGCCTATTTTTTCGAGATCTATCCATTGGACCACTTACTTTCAGCATCTTCAGCTTCAGTTGTTTTTCAAAAAATGGAAAGTCCATGCCAAGTCATTCTTGACAGCACTAACTACTTCCAATGGGTAGCCTACATGGGAGATTTACTTAGAAGTAAAGGTCTCTTCAGAATAGCCACAGACCAAGAGAAGAAACCCAAAGATGAAGACAAGGCCGAAAAATGGGAAAATCGACAAGATCAAGCACGTGGTTTGATAGGAATGTCTGTTTCTCCTGATCTTAGATTCCACATTGCAGAAATTGAAACTCCTCATGAAGCATTAGAAAAACTTGCTAAAGTTTTTGGGATTAAAAATGAAATTAGAGCCCATCAACTTGAGAATGAGTTGCTTACTTTGGATCCTAATAATTTTTCTTGCATTGAAGATTTCTTGTCCAAATTCAAGACCCTTAGATATCTCTTGGAAAGTGTTAAAGTTAAGAAAGAAGATGGTAACCTTATTTATTCCATCCTTACTAAGTTGGGACCAGCCTACTCTGTATTTGTTTCCACTTTCCATTCTACCAGGGAAGCTTTCATTTGTCAAGGCAAAGACTACAAGCCCCCTTCCTTTGACTCCTTTTGTGATTCCTTAATAAGAGAACAAGAAAAACTCTTACACCTTGGTCTTCTTAATCTTGGAAACTCTTCCTCGAAAGCGTTAGCCGCCCAGCAGCAACCAAATTCAAAGAATCCTAAGAAGTCTTATCCTCAAAGGAATGGTCCTAAACCAACTCAGCCTCAAGATGAAAGATCATTTCAGCAATATGACAAGACCAATAAAAACAAATGGAAGAAGACTGACAGACATTGTAACTTTTGTAATCGAGATGGCCACTTAGAATCTAAATGCTTTAAGAAGATGGAAGCCTTGGAAGCCGCAATGAAGAAACATAACATCCATCTGGAGCCTACTTCAACTTCAACTTCCGGAACGGCATTTTCTGCATGTCATCGTCAATCATCTCAGTCTGGTTATGCATTAAATGTATCTTCTTCTTCTTCTCATTCTCATGAGTGGCTCATTGATTCTGGAGCCTCTTGTCACATGGCCAAAAACCAAGCCATGTTTTCTTCTTTAAATGATTGTAACACCAAAAATATATATGTTGGTGATGATAGATCTCTTAATGTTGTAGGGACTGGAACTGTTCATCTAGACAATGGTCAGTTCAATGATGTATTATGTGTTCCAAACTTATCCTGCAACCTTCTATCTGTCTATCAGATAACTCATTCAGGTGAAGGTAAAATTGTTGAATTTTCACCTCATGATGTTGTAATCAAGGATCTAAAAGATCCTAAACAGATTCTAGCTACTGGTCTTGCTGATGATTCCAAAAGGTTGTATAAGTTTCACAACTTTGGGTCATCCCATCTTCCCTCAGTATTTGTTGCTCATAATGATGAAGTGAGCAAACTTTGGCATGAGCGGTTTGGTCACTTAAACTATCGCTCCCTTCAGCATCTATGTAAAGAAAACATGGTGACAGGTCTTCCTATGGTATCTTGCAAAGATGGTGTTTGTTCCGGATGTGTACTCGGAAAACATCATCGGGACAGTTTTGACAAACGTGCCTCTTGGCACGCCTCAGCCCCTTTACAGCTTGTGCACAGTGATTTATGTGGTCCTCTTCCTGTTGCTTCATTCTCTGGCTGCAAGTACTTCTTAACTTTCATTGATGATTTCTCCAGACGCACTTGGGTATACTTCTTAAAACTCAAGAGCGAAGTATTTACCACCTTTTTGGCCTTCAAAGCATTCGTTGAAAAACAATCTGGACATCAAATTCTTAAGCTAAGAACTGATAATGGTGGAGAATATGTTAAAAATGCATTCATCAACTTTTGCACCGAAAATGGAATTCAAATGCAACATACTGTTCCATACACTCCACAACAAAATGGTGTAGCTGAAAGGAAAAATCGCACCTTAAAGGAAATGGCTAATTGTATGCTGCAATCTAAAGGACTCAGTCTTAGTTTTTGGGCCGAAGCAATTAATTGTGCAAATTATATAATCAATCGCACTCCTACTAAGGTTCTAGAGAATATCACTCCAGAAGAAGCTTGGAGTTCCATTAAACCAGATGTAAGTCACTTTCGTGTGTTTGGAAGTGAAGCATGGGCCCATATTCCAGATGAAAAGCATAAAGCCTTAGAACCTAAGAGTGAGAAATGTACTTTTGTTGGATATTCTGAAGATGTAAAAGGCTATAGACTTATTCCATTTAAGTCCAAAAATGTTATCATTAGAAGAGATGTAAAATTTGATGAAAATAAATCGGCCTGCGAGCCTAGTCCGGCGGATGTGCCACCTCTTCCTATCTCTTCTATCTTTGAAAACATTTCTTCTTCTGATGATGAAAGCGAGGATGATAATCCTTCCCCACCTTCTCAGGATCCTCAACTTCCAAGATGGGTCCGTGCTACTCGGGATGCAGCAGGTGATCTTGCCGGTGATCCTACAGATCAGCGACGTACACGTTCTCAGTTTGAAAGAGCCTCTTCTTTACTGGCTCAAGCTCCAGTAAATCATGATCCTGACACTTTTGCAGAAGCTTCAGGCCATCCACATTGGGAAACAGCTATGAATGAAGAATATCATTCATTGATGACAAATGATACATGGGATCTTGTTCCTCTACCAAAGGGACGCAAACTTGTTAGATGCAAATGGGTTTACAGAACCAAGTATGGACCAGATGGGAAAGTTGATAAACATAAAGCTCGTCTAGTTGCTAAGGGCTTTTCACAGGTTGAAGGCATTGACTACACTGAAACCTTCTCTCCAGTTGCCAAAATGAACTCTATCCGCCTTGTTCTTTCCCTTGCTGCCTCTTTAAAATGGGAAGTCCATCAAATGGATGTTAAATCTGCCTTCTTGCATGGTGACTTGCAGGAAGAAATCTATATGGAACAACCCATTGGCTTCATACAAACAGACTCCAGCCTCGTTTGTCGACTTAAGAAATCCCTTTATGGCCTCAAGCAAGCTCCTCGAGCTTGGTATGCCAAAATGGATAGCTTTCTTTTAGAATCTGGCTTTTCTAGGTGTCATTCTGACAATACTGTCTACACCAAGAAAGTGGGCAACTCTCTCATCATCCTTGTTCTTTATGTTGATGATCTTATTCTTACTGGTAGTGATCCCAACCTTATAAACCATGTGAAGTCCAGCCTTAAAAAGAAATTTGAAATGACAGACTTAGGACACTTACACTATTTTCTCGGTCTTCAAGTCTTGCAATCCCAAGAGGGTATTTTCCTTTCCCAGTCCAAGTATGCTTGTGATATTCTTCGTCATTTTCACATGGAAGACTGTAAGCCAGCCACTTCTCCCTTTCAGTCTGGAGTCAAACTTTCAGTCTCTTGTACTTCTCCTGAAGTTGATGCTACCTTATACCGTCAACTTGTCGGAAAACTCTTGTATTTAACCCATACTCGTCCTGATCTTTCCTTTGCTGTTGGCCTTGTTGCTCGTTTTATGAAAAACCCCCGTGAAAGTCATTGGAAAGCAGCTAAAAGAATACTTCGTTATGTTCGAGGTACAGTACAGTTTGGGATTCATTACAGTGCCAAAGCAGCTCCTCTGTTAGTTGGTTTCACTGATTCTGATTGGGCTGGTGACCTTGATGATCGGAAGTCTACTGTCGGTTATGTCTTCACTCTTGGTTCAGGACCTATTACATGGGCTTGTAAGAAACAGGCTGCCATTTCTCTTTCATCAGCAGAAGCAGAGTATCGTGGTGCCGTGGAAGCTAGTAAGGAAGCCTTGTGGCTTCGTCAGATCCTATCAGAGTTTGGCTTTGAGCAGCAGCATCCAACCACACTTTGGTGTGATAATCAAAGTGCCATTCAGCTATGCAAAGATCCAGTCCAGCATCAGCGCAGCAAACACATTGAACTACACATGCACTTCATCAGAAAGCTCATTCATGACCATGTTCTTGAAGTGCAATATTGTCCAACAGATGATCAGGTTGCAGACATCTTCACAAAGGCTCTCACAGAGGCGAAGTTCACTAAACTTCGATATATGCTTGGAGTTCAGGAAGTTGTCACTAAGGGGGGATAGGCTCTAGTGCCTCCTTCCTTCTCCTATTGTGTCATATTTGTAAATCCTTCAATCCTATCCCAAGTTGTTCTTAAGGGGGGTGTTAGGATATTCCGACACATAGGATATAGTTAAGTTCAACTTGGTCTAGTATAGAGTTAGGTTAGAGTTAGGTAAAGTGTGTTTCTTTACCGTTGTACATTTTGTAACTTACAATCCGACGGTCACGATATGTAGTGATCCGACGGTTCACTCTCACCTCGGTATTACCGACACTTGATCCGTGGCTTGACACCCGATTGGTCCATGAGTTCTATTTAAAGCGCATGGAGGGTCATTGTTCGGGTAATCCGTGCATGAGAGAAGCTTATGTAAATTTTCATTCTTTGATTAATAAATTGTCTGTACCCACGTTGGGACAGGCCGTGGACTGTTTCCCTCCTTGCACTCTGAGGGTTTTAACCACGTCAAAAATACTGGTGTATTGATTTGAGATCTGGTTGTGAGCGGTGTCCTCTTGGTATTCTTTCTGAGGAACTTACCCTGTAAATTCCTACAAGTATCAATTCTCAAAGGCCTCCTCCCAGGATGGGAATTCACAGCTTTGGATGCTGATGGTCACTCTGGTGGCTTGGCAGTGGGGATCAGGGAAGGCAGAATCAAGATCCGGAATCAATGGGGAATGAAACAGGTGATGGGGATTGAGTGTCAATCTTCGGATTTTGATTTCCCTTTTACCATAATTAATATATATGGACCATGCCAAGGAAGGATTCCCTTCTGGAATGGATTGATGGAGAGCTCGCTCGTGAAGAACAAATTCTTGGTGATGGGAGGAGACCTGAATTTCTCTTTAGGCAGAGCAGAGACCTGGGGACCAAATGCAAGAGAGGATCCACAATCTGATTTCTTCAGGAACCTCTTAGCCTCAAACAATCTAATCGAAGAAAATCTTATCAAGCTGAAACCTACTTGGCGGAATAAAAGAATTGGAGAAGCAAGGGTGGCAAAACGACTAGACCGATTCTTAATCAATGAGGACCTGGCTGCTGCAATTCCTTTATTCAGGCAATGGGTAGAAGAAGGGGGGCCCTCAGATCATTTTCCGATCTATATTGAGCTCTCCAAAGGTCCCACAAAACCTCCTGCTCCTTTCAAATTTAATGCCTCCTGGCTCCAAGAGGAATCCTACAACAAGCTGTTTAATGAAATTTGGATTCACCCCGTCAGAGGATCCCAGGAGAATAAAGGTTTCTTATTTATGGAAAACCTCAAAAGATTGAAAAAGGCAACAATCTTATGGGAAAAGGACAGGAATCTGAAACAGAATGAGGATCTAAACAGGATAAATGAGGAACTCCAAAGGCTTGAAAGCATAGAGGCGGACAGCTATGCAACTCAAGAGTCTAAGGAGAAAATTGTAGGCCTGGAGAAGCTCAAGAATCAAATCTTGCTGGCAAAGGAGGAAGAATGGAGACTCAAGAGCAGAGCTATATGGCTCAAAGCAGGGGATGAAAACACTAGCTTCTTTCATAATTATGCCAAAGGGAGGAAGAGCGCCAATACTATATGGAGTCTAAAATCTGAAGATGGAAGGGAAGCTAAGACTTTCGAGGCTCTCTCATCCCTTGGGGTGAATCATTTCCAATCTCTTTTCAAAGACCCCGGTGAGATCACCATAGCAGAAGTCATCCAAACAGCTCAGTGTTTCCATAGATATGTGGAGGAGGAAGAAGCGGACCATTTAATGGTCCCGGTCACCAAGGAGGAGGTGGAAAGTGTAATAAAGTCTATGGCAAAAGAGAAAAGTCCTGGCCCGGATGGTTGGTCAATAGAGCTATTCCTACACTTTTTTGAGCAGATAGGAGCAGAAATCACAGAAGTGGTGGAGGAGTCAAGATTGAAGGGAGAAGTCTACAGTCCTTTCAATGCAACCTTCATCGCCCTCATTCCTAAAAAGGAAGCTCCAGAATCTTTTGAGGATTTCAGACCTATCTCCTTATGTAACAGCATCTACAAGATAATCGCAAAGGTTATAGCTCTCAGGATCAAACCAATTTTATCAAGGCATATCTCTCCTGAACAATTCGGGTTCTTGAACGGAAGACAAATCCATGAGGCAATAGGTGTGGCACAGGAGGTCCTTCACAGTGTTAAGTTGAAAAACAAGAAGGGAGGGGTGATTAAAATTGACCTCTCAAAAGCATATGATAGGATAAACTGGACATACATTCGCATGCTATTAACGCACCTCGGCTTCAAAGTGGATTTCATCAGATGGATCATGGGGTGTATAACAGATGTCAGCTATGCTATCCTCATCAATGGAGCTGCTACCTCTTTTTTCAAAGGACAGAGAGGGCTGAGGCAAGGCTGCCCACTGTCCCCTCTGCTATTTCTCCTAGTGGCTGAAGGTCTCAGCCAGCTGATTCATAAAAGCAAAAGGGAAGGTAAGATAAATGGTATTGAGGCAGCAGTAAACTTGTTCAT
Organism: Pinus tabuliformis; assembly: GCA_031772625.1. Taxonomy (NCBI): domain Eukaryota; kingdom Viridiplantae; phylum Streptophyta; class Pinopsida; order Pinales; family Pinaceae; genus Pinus; species Pinus tabuliformis. The sequence goes on from CM062820.1 coordinate 1,682,103,538, forward strand.
AACTCATCTACTTTTTGTAGATGATATTCTGATTTTTACTAATGGATCCCTTAATGAACTCAAGGAGTTAAAAATTATCTTTGAGCTTTTTCTAAAAGCTACCGGAATGCAGATCAATCCCAGGAAATCTCAAATCATCGAAGAGGGCCTAAACAGACTTGATAAGGAACAGTTCAGTTCATATTTTCCATATGAAATGTGCAGCATGGGCTCCCCTTTCAAGTACCTGGGGTTCTGGCTGAAGCCAAATGATTATAGGAAGGAGGATTGGTCTTGGCTAATTGCAAAGATTGAAGCAAGAATTAGTCACTGGAGTTTCAAATGGCTCTCCAGAGCAGGGCGACTGACCCTAATAAAGTCTGTGCTTCTTGCCATCCCAGTCTACTGGGCAGCGCTAACTTGGGTCCCAAAAGGAGTCCTGGAGAAAATTAGGAGAATATGTAGCAGATTCCTGTGGGCCGGGAACAAAGAAACCTCGGTTCTCCCTTGGGTTGCATGGGAGAAAGTGGCGAGACCAAAGGAATGGGGTGGTTGGGGGATCAAAAGCCTCCCAGACTTCAGACTTTCTTTGGCTGCCAAATCAGGTTGGCGTCTCATAAAGATGGAAAACCTTTGGACAAGAATGGTAAAAAGAAAATATATTGATCCAACCCCCCTGGAAGAGTGGATCAGGAACCCAATCAAGACTCAAAAGAATGTTTCTGCTATCTGGAAAGCCACCTTGGAATCTTTTAAGGTGATCGAGCAAGGACTAGCTTGGAAGATCGGGAATGGTGAAAAGGTAAAGATTGGGAAGGATCCTTGGGTTGGCTGCAATGGCAACTATGCCCTTCCCCCTGACCTGATTCAGCAGTTGGAAAGGAAAGGCCTCCGATTCCTCAGCCAAGTGGAGAAACCAAGTTTCTCATCCATTTGGGGGAAGCCTGGAAGAATGGAGAAGATTTGGATCTGGAACATAGATGGTGGAACGATTGGAATACTTTCACCCAGGAACTCTTCAGGTCCAATGTAAGGCTATCCGATCGGCAAGATGAGCTAATCTGGGCGCACGCAGACTCTGGGTCATATGCCCCTAAGAATGGGTATTCTTTCCTTATGACAAGGAAAGGTTGGGGAGACCCGGAGTGGTGGTCAAAACAACTCTGGAAACTTAAGAGCCCTCCAAAATCTAAAATCTTTTTCTGGTGTATTTTAAGGAGCAAAATCCCAACCCGAGATATATTGCAGACCAGATTCTTGCACGGGCCTGGGAGATGCACCTTATGCAAAGCAGAAGAAGAATCCATAAACCACCTTTTTCTTAAATGCCCAGAATCCCTAAAGATATGGGGTGAGACTGGAACACTCTTGAACAAACAGCTCGTCTGGGAAGGCAACAATATCCAAGAAGCCTGACAGAAGTGGTGGAATGAGCATCCGGATGGAAATTTTCGCAATCTCCCCCTAATCATCAGCTGGGGGATATGGATAGCTAGAAACAAGAGTATCTTTCAGGACAAAGAGATCCCGGTAGCAATCATAGCAGCTCAGGGCGCTGCCATCTTTTCTAGCATTCCAGAACCAAAGGAATCCTCATCCCAAAGAATTGTTCCTGAAATTCAGATCTCAGAAGGAATCCCTTGGGCTTTCTTCGATGGTGCATCCCAAAACAACAAAGCAGGAGCAGGTCTCGTCATCCATGAAACCCCATCTCACTCCCTAAAAGCTTCCGTGGGGCTAGGAACTGGCTCCAATAACTATGCAGAATTACTTGCCCTCAAACTTCTCTTATGCTGGCTCATTCAAAGGCACACCCTCTCTATTCAAATCTTTGGGGATTCCCAAAATGTGATCAGATGGGTAAACGGTCAAAGTACATGCAGTAATCAATTTTTAAAACAAATTCTGGGAGAGGTACAAAGACTGAAAACAATGTTTAATAGTTTTACCATATGTCACATTTACAGGGAAAGAAATGACTTGGCGGATAAGCTATCTAAAGATGGTCTTCAACAGGATCTGGGCAGCTGGCAAATAGAAGAAGACGAACAAGGCCAAATCAGCAGATCAGACCAGCCTCCTTACATGCAACCGTTCTGATATCTCTGGCAGGGATTTTTTGTTTCTCGGATTATCAACAAAATTTTGTGTATATATAAAATCTCAAAACAATCAGCAACGACAATGCGGCTTTTCTTAAACTTTTCAGTAACGGGTTGTTTTCCTCAATCATGAGGAGAATTGGTTTGTTAGTTTTTTACTGCATGACCGCTTCATAGTTTTCTGTGCATGTTTTTGGGCACAAAAGAAACACAGGACAGTTAAAATCAGGGATAGCTACAACTCCAAAATGGAACAGTTTTCAGGCATAAGGCAAAAATATTTTGTAATCCATACTTGACAGAACTCAGCATGAACAGTGATGCTTCAGCATATGCAATGTAAACTTTTTATAAACTTAATAAAAAGTTTCGTTTTTTTCCTTTGGAAAAAAAAACCTAGATACCTTTTGTTAAAAATATATATATAGTCAAGACCAAGCTAAATACCCTCTAGATACCCTTTGTTAAAAATAATTATATATATATATAGTCAAGACCAAGCTAAATACTCTTTGTTTGTTTGATTGATAAGGGACTTACCTCTAAGCCTTTGATTTTGAGAAATATAAAACATATATGTAATGTAACCAGATACATGTCACTTTTAGGTTGTTAAGGTGGCTAAAAATATTAAATTTGGAATTTTCCAATTTCCAAATCCCCGAAAAAAACAGGCAGATTTATGAGATGGTTTAGGTTGTTAAGGTGGCTAAAAATATTGAATTTGGAATTTTCCAATTTCCAAATCCCCGAAAAAATCAGGCAGATTTATGAGATGGCATCATTTTTTCATGACTTAATTAGGGAGTATCGCCCCAAAAGTGTGAGAATGGAGCTTTTTCAAATGAAGTAATAGATGTTACATTTCTTCGAACTCTCCCGGCCGGTGCAGAGAGTTTGAAATTCTTGTGGGAGGATCCTCCTTCAACCACCGCCTCTTCCGTAGCCGCTTTCAATTGAGTTACCTTTTTTCTTAATTTTTGGCCCTCTTCTTCCCCAACTAACACTTTAACGATTCTTTCCACATCATCTCTCGCGACCACCTACTTTTTTTCAATTCTTTGGGGCACCTCCAGTGTTATCTGGATCTCATCCACCACAAACTTTGAGTTGAAGTGTTGCTCGGCATAGAGAGGTCACACGATCATGGGAACACCCATCGTCGTCATCTCCATTACTGCGTTCCAGCCACAGTGGGACAGAAAGCTACCGGTGGAAGGATGTGCCAAGATGCTCAACTGTGGCGCCCACCCCATAATAAAAATCCCCTGCTTCTTCTCCACCATGCGACTGTTGAATCCCTCGAGGAGAAAGTCGAGGACGGACGACAACACCTTCGAGCCGGCGTCCGACAGCCTCCGTAGAAGCCACAAGAACTTCACCCCACTCACCTCCAAACCCATAGGCAACTCCTCCATCTGAGCAATGGATATGGAATTCTCAGTGCCTAAAGAAATGTAAAGAACAACGCCTCAGCGTGCACATCAAGCCACTCCAAGCACATCTCCTCCAATTCTGTATTGAACCCCGTCTGGAGCGCTGGGGGAATCCTGCAGGGTCGGTCCTTAAACGCCTCAGGAGGGAGCAGGGGACCAATTGTCATGAGAGTGTCGTTAACCTTATGAAAATGCTCCATAAACTATGCCTCGTGCCCGTAAAAGGTATTGGCGCTTGGCAGCCAATTTGAAGGCGAGGTGCATAAAGGGGATGAGATGACCCTCACCCAGAGACGGCAACATCATCACAGTAACCCTTCCACTCTCTGCGCTGGACGCCATTGATTGTGTGTGTACGCTTTCTACTCACAAACAATAAACCAAAGGATGCAAACATAGAGGAGCAATTCAATAAAAGGGAAACCCAATAAGCAGTAGCGGAGTAACAATGAAGGCAAGATGGATCAGACCAACAGCAAACACACCTTTCTCTGCTAATCACTATACTAGCACAACCACATTTACCAATGTGATTGATAAAAGCGAATAAGCATATATGAAACATATATACAATCACATTTTCCAATGTGGTTGATATAAAACGATAGGCTTATATCAACTACATTAATAATTATTATGGGTTTTTTTAACACCAACTATTTAGGATTATTAATAACTATATAAATATTAACAACCAGATTATATATATATATATATATATATATAATAATAATATAAACACCTACTATATATTAATTAATAATAAAAATCACTCATAATAATATTATATTATCATTATATTATTAAAATAATATAATAATATAATTATTATTATTATATAATAATAATAATAATAAGTGATTATAATATTATAATAATATTATATTATTGTTATATTATTATAATAATATACAAATATAATAATTATTATAATAATAATAATATAATTATTATTATTATATTATAATAATAACATTAAAGAGGTCCAATTATTTATGATAATTAATAACTATATAAATAATAACAACTATATTCTTATATATTTATATATTTATGATTATTGTATTAATATTATTATAATAATATAAAATCTTATTATTATTATTATTAGGCTTTAGTATTTTTAATATTTATTTTAGGGTTTGTATACATTGGGTTTATAATATTAGTACCTTTTGTTTATTATTACCCAAGGGATTAATACTAAAATCCCAAGGGATTATGAACCCAAGGAAATAATATTAAACCTAAGGGACTAACATTATAAACCCAACATTGGTAAACCCTAATATAAATATTAGAAAGGCTAAAATAAACATGGTTTATTTTCATGGTGAGAGAATTCTTGTCACAATGTGACATTCAACCATGGTTGACCAGGGTTGTCTATGGTTGACAATGGTTGACCATGATCGATATTATAAACCTAAGGGAATAATAAACCCAAGGGATTGATATTATAAACCCCAAGGAATAATAAAACTAAGGGATTAATATGAAAATCCCGGGGAATTATGAACCCAAGGGAATAATATTAAACCCGTGGGACTAATATTATAAACCCAACATTGTTAAACCCAAATATAAACACTACAAACATTAAAATAAACATGTTTTATTTTGACGGTGAGACAATCATTGTCACAATGCGACATTCAAACATGGTTGACCATGGTTTGCTATGATTGACAATGGTTGACCATGATTGGTATTCTAAACTTAAAGGAATAATAAAACGAAGGGATTAATACTAAAACCCCAAGGGATTATGAACCAAAGGGAATAATATTAAACCCATGGGACCAATATTATAAACCCAACATTGGTAAACCCAAATATCAATACTACAAACACTAAAATAAACATAGTTTATTTTAATGGTGAGAGACTAAAATAAATATGGTTTATTTTCATGGTGAGAGAATCCTTGTCACAATGTGACATTCAACCATAGTTGACCATGGTTGTCTATGATTGAAAATGGTTGACCATGATTGATATTATAAACCTAAGGGAATAATACACCCAAAGGATTGATATTATAAACCCCAAGGAATAATAAAACTAAGGGATTAATACGAAAACCCCAAGGGAATAATATTAAACCTGTGGGACTAATATTATAAACCCAACATTGTTAAACCCAAATATAAAAACTACAAACACTAAAATAAACATGTTTTATTTTGATGGTGAGACAATCGTTGTCATAATGCAACATTCAAACATGGTTGACCATGGTTTGTTATGATTGACAAAGGTTGACCATGATTGATATTCTAAGCCCAAAGGAATAATAAAATGAAGGGATTAATACTAAAACCCCAAGGGATTATGAACCGAAGGGAATAATATTAAACCCATGGGACTAATATTATAAACCCAACATTGGTAAACCCAAATATCAATACTACAAACACTAAAATAAACATAGTTTATTTTAATCATGAGATAATCCTTGTCACAATGCAACATTCAAACATGGTTGACCATGTTTGACTATGATTTATATCATAAACCTAAGGGAATAAAAAACCCAAAGTTTTGATATTATAAACCCAAATGAATAATAAACCCAAGGGATTAATACTAAAACCCTAAGGGATTATGAACACAAGGGAATAATATTAAGCCCAAGGGACTAATATTATAAACCCAACATTTGTAAACCCAAATATAAATATTACAAACAAAAAAAGAAACATGGTTTATTTTCATGGTGAGTCAATCTTTGTCAAAATAAGACATTCAACCAAGGGACTAATATTATAAACTCAACATTGGTAAACCCTAATATAAATACTACAAATACTAAAATAAACATGGTGTATTTTGACGGTGAGACAATTCTTGTCACAATGCGACATTCAACCATGGTTGACAATGTTTGGCTATGATTGACAATGGTTTACCATTATTGATATTATAAACCAAAGGGAATAATAAACCCAAGTGATTGATATTATAAATCCAAATGAATAATAAACCCAAGGGATTAATACTAAAACCCAAGGGATTAATATTAAACCCATGGGACTAATATTATAAACTGGACATTGGTAAAGGTAAATATCAATACTACAAACACTAAAATAAACATAGTTTATTTTGATGGTGAGACAATCCTTGTCATAATGCGACATTCAAACATGGTTCACCATGATTGGCTACGATTTATATTATAAACCTAAGGCAATAAAAAACCCAAATTTTTGATATTATAAACCCAAATGAATAATAAATCCAAGTGATTAATGCTAAAACCCCAAGGGATTATGAACCCAAGGGAATAATATTAAGCCCAAGGGACTAATATTATGTTGAGGGCCCCGAAATCGGGTCGACAACAAGGGGGATACCCACCCGGTCCGGAACCTGGTTGGCGGCTCCTTACCTGCTTGGAGTAGCGGGTCCGACTGGGGGTAATGGGACCAGTTTCCCAATGTGAAGGGTGTGCGTGTGTGTGTAGAGTTTGATGGTATTGATTTAAAGGTTTTTCTAAGCTAGTCTTAATTCTAACTGCTAAACTAACTCTATACTAATATAATCTAATGAAGAAAAACAATACATCTAATCTACGCTAACCCGGGGTGTTTTCTTTCGTTATGCGATCTAGAAAGATTTCAAACAACAGCTGGTAATAAAGATCATTCAGCTATTATCAGAATATAAATCAATAAAGATAAACCACTCTGCATAAGAAGTTAGGCAGAAAAGTTGTGAACAACATATCGTATAATTAGTTATTCATATGTCAAGCATAAATAAATGACTCCACCGTACAGAAGTGCCAAATGGTAATACACACATTCATACAGTAACATATAAAGAACTCAGCTGCATATCACTTTAGGAATACTAGCAGAATTTAGTCAAGGGATAAAAGTACAATTTATGACTGACTTCACTAATAAACTTCAAGCAATAATGATTTATTTCTACTTGTTCTAATATCTACTAAGAGTACAGAAGTGCAACATCAGTAACAGACATTAAAATGCAAACATAAATAAATCTCGATCCATCCATTCATCAAAAACCCCCTCCGAGGGTGCAGAAGTGCATGTTCTGAGGACAAGTTTTTTGACAGATTTCCGGACCCTTCTCCAAATGCCATGAGAAGGGTTAAATACTACTAACTAATTAATCTTAATTACACGAATTTAGGGAAACGGCTTCAAATCACCGCCCTTTACTAAAAGCAAATTTATTTCTAAAACTTAAATCTAATTTCTGACCGTTTCTGTATATTATCCTTAGTGCTATAAACAGTGCAACGTTTGCCTGGGAAGAGTCGGCTGGCTGCCTTCTTCTTTCGCTCGGCAGATAAAAGTGGAAATAACAAGAGCTGGCACCTCCTTCTGACAGACCAGAAGATATTTTCGAAAATCTTTCTCTAGCTGGGTGTATTCGCTGCGTATATACTTAGCACAACCCAGGTTCTTCTCGAACTGATTTTGCTGTTGCTATTTTGGTTTCTGGTCGTGCGAATGATAGTGATTTAGGAGTCGTGCTGTATGGACAATTCCCTGTGTTGAGAATTTCTTCCGTTCTTTGTTCCAGGCTTTTCTGGAGCGTCCTCCTTCTCTTGCGCTTCTTTCTCTGCTTTACCAAGTCTGAGCTTCAGGATCTTTTGCAAACACGCTGCTTTTGTGCGCCTTTGACTCTTCGTCTTGGATAGTCTAATTTCATCAGTGCCGGTTGGCTGATAGTCTGGAATCCGCGGTCCTGCTGCATGCGGCATCCATTTGCGGAGGCATCTTTTCTCTGTTATCTGATTGGCGCTTTCCCCTTTTCCTTAGATGTTTCCTGCATATAGATTTATATCAGTTGCGTGTCTTGCAGTCTATGCAAAGAAGAAGGGAAATGAAAAGATTGACATGAAAGCATTAAATTCTAATAAATGCATAATCCTGACATTCATCATGACTTGACTCTTCGGAAAATGCGATGCAATCATTTCTGGATACTCAAGCATGCGGTGATTAATTTCCTTTAAGGCGCGCGCTTAATCTTGGGTCTATCGTGTATGTCGGAGAATTCTTGCGATGAGTCTTTTCATATCGCTGATCGCTGGTCGCGGTTCACTGATATCGCAGATCGCTGACATCGCAGATCGCAGATCGCTGATTTCATTCAATGGTTTATGCTTCTTAGTGCGACGTTTGCGATGTGCGATGTCGCATATCGGCGATCAGCGTTTCTTGAAGATCTTCTTTTTAAGAGCACTTGGAATGCATGCGACGCGATGAACTTCGCGTCGCTCTTTCCTTGCGATGCGATTTAAGCCTTAGGGAGAAAAATACAAAAATTTTAACAAAATATTTTTTGGATTTTTGTTCAGGGTCCCCCCTTTGCTTGATGTTTATGGCTAAACATCAAACAAAGAGGGGGGGTTGTTGGTGACCACAACAATGGCGATTCACTGTGAAGAACCAGTTATCTCTGCTTGTTCTATTACACTTTCACTTCCAAAACAGAAAAATTTTCGTATATCTAAATTTTGTTATGGACAGATAGAGTATTACCCCTTATCCTGTCAATGATGTTTCGTCACAACTTTTATTTCATTCCGATTGTTTGCTTCCTCTGGGTCATTTCTTGTATTTACACCAGACATTACTCGGTCTTTTCAAAGATAAAATAAGGTCTTCTCTGCGTACTGGCTTTGTAAAATATGCTCATTTGTCGTAGGTAGAGCCTCTGCTGCCCGCAAGCGTCCATAGCCTCGACAGGGTTACCATGTTATCCAGCAATGATCCTTTTTCCTGCTTGAGGTCATTTACAACATTCCAGAGAAAAATCCTTTCGACCCTTTTTTTTTTTTTTTTTTTTTTTTTTATTCTCTAAAGAACAATGTCTTGGTTTGGTGGCCAAATTATGACACAGTCATTCACTTGATTTACACTTTTGCTGAACAAGCTGGCTCGTGATGAGACCCCTTGTCTTTTGATTGCAACAATCTTGAGTCGTTGCCCTGTTTTGATAGACAGTATTGGCAAAGTCAGCAAGTTATATATCTGTGATCATGATAAGCCGGCTCGTGATGAGACCTCTTATTCTTTGAGATATAGTGTTTTCTTGGATTGTTTCTCTGGATGCTGCGATTTTCCTTAGCAGGGAGGAAGTCATTGTTTTTCCTTAAGAAAGATCTGGACGACAATAATAGAGTTTAAAAACAACAGTTTTGCAGAGAATACTTATTTTATTATTGATGATACCTTTCATTGCGTTGGCGTAAAACAATTTTTTGCCAAAAGTTACTTTCATCCCAGATTTTTTTGAGGTTGAAACTAACATCATATTCAGGCTAAAGTTAACTTTATCTGTTAATAATAAAAGCCAGATTTTTCGAAAAGTTTTGCTATTTATACAAGTGAAATCAAAATCTGATAGAGAAATGGTATGTTCCTTCATGAATACTATTTATGATCATTCACAACCAACCTTATTTATAAGAAATGAAAAACTAAAATAAAACTAAAATTATCCTACAAAAATAGAAGAGTGACCTTCTATGGGAAATACATTTTGAGAATTTGTCCATTCACAGGCAGAGAATCTTTCCTGCCTGTTAAGTCCTGCAACACAAAAGTCGATGGGCCTATGACCTCTACAATCTGAAAAGGACCAAGCCATAGCTTCTGGAATTTTGTATGTTTTCCCTTTTCTTCATGAGCCTTATCCCACTTCAAAACTAAATCTCCCATCTGAAAGTTTTTTCTGGTCATTATGTTCGAGTCAAAAGAGGATTTTATTAGCGCTTGGTGGTGAGCATGGGTTTTCTTAGCCTGTTCTCGTTGTTCTTCTAGCTTGATTATTTCCATTTGTCTTAGTTGTAAGGAGGAAGTAGATACTTCATCAATGTATTGCACTAAGGACAAGGAGGGAATGACTAAGTGAGTAGGAAGAACTGCTTCTCTCCCGTAAACTAAATTAAAGGGAGAAGTGCCGATAGAGGCTTTCTTTGTAATTCTGTCTGCCCATAAGGCATTTACCAGCGCTTTGTGCCAATTCTTTTGGTTTTGGTCGACTGTCTTTTTAATAATCCTGATTAGGTTCTTGTTTGTCGATTCAGCCAACCCATTACCTTGCGGATAGTAGTTGGCAGAATACTTCAGTTTGAACCCTCTTTTGAGCGCGAACTCAGTCATGGTATTTCCAGAAAAATATGAAGCATTATCAAATATTAAGGCCGTTGGCAATCCAAACCTAGTGATGATAAACTGATCTATGAATTCAATAATGTTTTCAGAATTAGTTGTCTTGAGAGGAACCGCCTCTACCCATTTAGTGAAATAGTCAGTTGCCGTGAGGATATACCTATGCTGTTTAGAGGAGTGAGGAACGATCTCACCTATTATGTCCAGGCCTGATTGACTGAACGGCTGTTCGATGTTAACTGGCTGCAGTGGCATGGATGACTTCTTTTGTTTTCCTGCAGCAGTCTGGCAGACCTGGCATTTCCTTACGTGATTGTACGAGTCTTTGAACAGCGTGGGCCAGTAATATCCCGCACGTAAGATTTTATGTGCGGTGGCTTCTCCAGCATAGTGTCCACCTACTGGTCCATCGTGGAGTTCCTGCAAAACCTTTTCGGCTTCAGTTTTCTCAAGACATCTAAGAAGCACAGAATCATAATTTCTTTTAAACAGGACATCATTTACGAGCTGGTATTGTTTAGCTTTCAATCTCAGGGCTCTCTGCTTGGTGTGATCCAAGTGAAATGGAGCATACCCGTTCTTAAGGAAATAAATGGTGTCAGCATATAATGATTCTGCGTCGTTTAGGCTTACCTCATACGCGTGTACCTCTTCAGACGAGTTTTCAGGGATTTGCGATGCTCCAGCTAACATCTTACAGAAGCCTTGACCTCTTACGATGTGTGTCGGCTTGATCTCCAGGTCATATTCTTGTAAGGCGGTGATCCAAGTCGCTCTCTTTTCGCCCACATCCTTCTGTATGAGGAGGTTTCTTACCGCTGGAAACGGTACTATGACCTTGGTATGGGCCTTTAGCAAGAAAGGTCTGAAATATTTGATCGCTTTGAAAACGGCGTATGCCTATTTCTCTATGTCCGAATAATTGAGTTCAGCACCTTGTAAGTTTGAGCTAAAAAATGCGATTGGAGCTTCTACCTTTTCTTGATTTGCTTGAGTCAAAATTGCAGCATAAGAATTCTCTGAGGCAAACGTGTATAAGACAAAAGGTTCTAAAAAATTTGGGGTTGCTAAAGATGGAGTGTTGATGATGGCTTGTTTGATTAAGTTAAACGCTTCGTGCTCGTCTAGACCCCATTTAAAGTTTGAATTCTTTTTTATCATTTTTTGTAAAGGAGAAATAATACGTGAAAAATATGGGACAAACCTTTTCACAAAATTGATCTGTCCTAGGAAAGATTGCATGGTCTTTTTGTTATGGGGCATGGGTATCTCGGAAATTTCTTTGATTCTGTCAGGTTCAATGTGAATGCCAGATTTGGACACTATGAATCCTAGCAATTTCCCTTCACTCAACGCGAAAAAAGATTTCTTAGGGTTAAGCGAGATCCCATACCTTAAACATCTTTGAAATATTTGCTTCAAATTTTTGAGATGGTCGCTTCGGTTCTTGGAGTACACAGTTATATCATCCAAGTAAATCACTACCGATTTATTGACTAAACCTTTAAATGCAATGTCCATGGCTCTCTGAAAAGTAGCGTCGGCGTTGATCAGACCGAATGGCATCTTCCGATACGCGTAGGTACCCCATTTGGTTCGGAAGGTGGTTTTTAACTGATCATCCGGGTGTACTAGCACTTGATTATATCCTGAAAATCCGTCCAGGAAAGACATCAACTCTGAGCCTGCTACTGCCTGTAATATTTGCTCCATCGATGGGAGGGGAAAATTGTCTTTCTGACAGGCTTTGTTGAGATTCCGGAAGTCGATGCAGATTCTAATATCTCCGTTTTTCTTCCTAACAGGTACCATATTGGATACCCATTTGGAATGTCTGACCGGGAAGATTATTCAGGCTCTCAACAACTTATTCAGCTCAGTTTTTATCTGATTTTCCAAGTTGGGGTGGATTTTTCTGAGCTTCTGTTGGACAGGTTTCTCGTTGTCAATCATAGGGATAGTGTGCTGAATGATAGAAGTGTTGTAAGTTTTCAGCTCGTCGTAATTCCAGGCAAAAACGTTTTTGTACTGTCGTAGAAGACGGATATATGCTGATTTTTCTTCGGGGGTTAGACCTTGGCCTAGATTAACGTTTTGCGGCTTCTCATTGGTTCCTAGGTTCACTGATTCGTTGTTCAGAGTTGAACTGTAGAGCTTGGCATTAGCTGACCTTTTGAACCGACTTTTTAAGTCATATAAGTCTTCTAGTTTGACCACCGATTTGGGTATAGCATTATCAGTGCTATTTTGTTGTATTTGGTGATCATGACAGTCTTCGTCAATTATCTGGTTTGAGTAGGATCCTTCAGAGGTGAGGAAACTTACGATGTCTGGGTCGTCGTTGAATACCCTCCAGTTGGTGATGTTGTCAGGGATGGACGGTTTAAAAATTAACTCTATCGAGAATCTATCTGGACTAAAGTCTTCGGAGGGAATGAGTCTGGAGGCTACGTTAGCTAACAGGTCTGCGCTTGCATTTTGGAGTCTCGGGACTGACGAAATATTGAATGCTATGAAATGTGCAGTGAGATCTTGTACTAAAGATTGATAGTGCTTCAAATGACTTGACAGGCAATGTATGGTGTTACGTACCTGTTTGACGACGATCTCGGAATCTCCAAAGACCTGAAGATACTTGACGTTCAATCCGATTCCTTTGTATAAGCCTTGCACCAAGGCCTCGTATTCTGCTGTGTTGTTCGTGTAATCGAACTCGAGTCTGCATGTAAGCATAGTCTTATTTCCGTCTGGGCTAATTAGAACGCATCCTACTCCTGCTCCCTCGTTGGACTTAGAGCCATCAAAATATAATTTCCAAAATAAAGATGTATTTACAAGGTTATCTAAAAAACTAACACATTTTGAATCATCAGTCTGGGAAAAGTTTTCTACTTGGGACAAAACTGAATTTTCCAAATAAGGTGATATGTGAGCATTGAAATTTCCGAGGAAAGAATCTACCGAGTAGTTGCCTATGATGTTGTTGTTGTATGCTATGGCTTCATTCTCTCCTTCCAAATCCGTCACTATGTATTTTTGGTGCAACTCTCGTTCAACCTTTATTTGATTTGGTTTCCCGTTGGAGGGTAACCACATGTGCGACCAGTCAGTTGAAAAGTATCCGTGGAGTTTCTCGGACCAGTCCCTGCTAAGAATCAAACCATAAAATTCAGGGATATCAGCCACTAGAATGTCGATAACCTGGCATACCTTGGGGTTAGACGACAATCTTATGGTCACTTGGTTAAGTTCACCTATCACTTCGACTTGCGATCGATCAAGTTGAACTATGCGCACTGCGGATTTTTGCGGTTGAACATTCAGTTTGGCACATATTGACCTGGTTAAAATATTGGCTGAGGCACCAGAATCAACCAAGCAGTTGTGCACGTTTCTATTAAAGATTTCATAAGTGAGGAGGAAAGGAGGAGTATGAGATCTAGATCTTCCTCCAATCAAAGCGATGTCATTCGGATCGATTTTATTGATCGTGTTGACCGGAGGTCTTCCTATATGGTGGGAAGCTACAGCTGTAGGTAAAGGTGTAGTAGGTACGGCATGTAACTCTTTCATCATGATTTTATGTTGGTGTTTCAATTTGCTCAACTCGTACAGAGTGATATTAGCCCTAGTCTTTTTCATGTCATCGATGATGTTATACTCCATTTCATCCGACACTATCAGTGTTCTTGATGGAGGCGTTTGATCTGATTGGACTGGGCTAAATTGGGTCGCTTTAGCAGTTGTTTTCTTTGTTGCGACCTTTTCTTTTGCTCCAGGGCTTGCGACCTTCTGTTTGGGGGTAGTTTGGGGAGGATCAAGTTGGTTTTTGCTTCGTGTGCTAACCGGAAATGCTTCTTGATCTTCTTCTTGTGGGAGGATGAAATCCCACATTCCTTGCAGTTCCACCACTTCTTCATCGTCGGTCTATGTTTCGATGGTGCTCTCTTCTTCTTCTTCTTCTTCAGATTCAACGTTTGAGACCACATTGGGTGGCTTCGTCTCCATGGGAGGATTTCTTTTAAAATTCCTAAAAGGCTTTCTTGGGGACGATTCTGCTACTTGTTTTCTTATGTCAATCATCTCATTAGACATGGCCTTTAACACCTTTTGTAATCCTTCCATATCGAAAGGATCTTTCGTTTGCTTCTTCTTGGTGTCTTCTTTGAAAGAGATTTTCTTAGATTTACATTCTTCGATTGCAGATCTCTTTTCTAGGGTTACTACGCGTTTTTCAACTGCTAACGCCTCAGTCAAATTTTCAACTAAGGTTGTCTTGCTTGCCCTATCTACGAAGATGGCCAAGTTTGAAGGTAAGGCCGTGATGTACCATTCACATCTCACTTCCTCGCTGGGTTGGGAAGCAGCGGGGATTTTGTTGAGGATCTTGTTGAACCGTAAGTTAAAATCTTTAATGGGTTCCCTAGCCTCAGCTTTAAGATTGGATAAATCGTTGATCAGTGTCGCTGTCGATCTATCATCACCGAATTTGGTAAGAAATTGATTTTGAAAAATGTCCCAGCTCGTGATAGATCCGGAGGGCAGCGAAAAATACCGTGACCTGGTTGTCCCTTGCATTGTATAGGGAAAAAGTCGGACCACGGCATCTTCGTTGGTAACTCCATTGAGATTAACAGAAAGCATTAAATTATTGATATGTTCTTCAGCTAGCATTCCTGTTTCTGGATTGAACTTCGGTAGCCATTTCTCAGGATGGGCGGGTATTGGACTTAGGGGTGGAGGCATTAAAACCGCCCCAGGATTGTTCCATGGAGACTGGGCCATCTCTAAGTTGCCAGTTAACAAAAGTGCAGAAGGTGATCTCTGATGTTGAGAAGATGGAGATATTATGATCTTCGATGATTGCGGAGGAAGGGTTGTAGAAGATGGATGGGTGATTTGAGGTGAAGATGTGGGTGGTTGACTTCGCGGAGAGGGAGTTGAAATGGATGAAGTGGACGAAAGAGTCTCTCTGTCAGACTCTGGAAGTGCTTTCCTTGCTCTTTTCCTAGTGGGGAGAGGAATTTCAGTTGGCTGGATGCCAAACCTTTCACTCTTCAATCTGGTCAGGGGATGAGCAGGATTGTACTGCGAAGTCACGCTGCCTTTAGATTTATCAGACCTCTGAGTAAAAATAGAGAATCCCTGGAGTTTATGGATCAAAGTTTGAATTTCAGGGGGATCAATGATAAGTTGGTCTGATGTATTAGGGTGTGTAGCAGCGGTGGATGCCCGAGTGACCTCTAGTTCCGAGTTTAATCGTACCGGAGAAGTCGGGGGAGTTGGTGAGGGTGATTTGCTCTCAGAATGGTATTTGGATTTTGAATTATGCGCCATTCATAGCTCAGGCCCTCCTTCTAGCGCCAGAAATGTTGAGGGCCCCGAAATCGGGTCGACAACAAGGGGGATACCCACCTGGTCCGGAACCTGGTTGGCGGCTCCTTGCCCGTTTGGAGTAGCGGGTCCGACTGGGGGTAATGGGACCAGTTTCCCAATGTGAAGGGTGTGCGTGTGTGTGTAGAGTTTGATGGTATTGATTTAAAGGTTTTTCTAAGCTAGTCTTAATTCTAACTACTAAACTAACTCTATACTAATATAATCTAATGAAGAAAAACAATACATCTAATCTACGCTAACCCGGGGTGTTTTCTTTTGTTATGCGATCTAGAAAGATTTCAAACAACAGTTGGTAATAAAGATCATTCAGCTATTATCAGAATATAAATCAATAAAGATAAACCACTCTGCATAAGAAGTTAGGCAGAACAGTTGTGAACAGCATATCGCATAATTAGTTATTCATATGTCAAGCATAAATAAATGACTCCACCGTACAGAAGTGCCAAATGGTAATACACACATTCATACAGTAACATATAAAAAACTCAGCTGCATATCACTTTAGGAATACTAGCAGAATTTAGTCAAGAGATAAAAGTACCATTTATGACTGACTTCACTAATAAACTTCAAGCAATAATGATTTATTTCTACTTGTTCTAATATCTGCTAAGAGTACAGAAGTGCAACATCAGTAATAGACATTAAAATGAAAACATAAATAAATCTCGATCCATCCATTCATCAAAAACCCCCTCCGAGGGTGCAGAAGTGCATGTTCTAAGGACAAGTTTTTTGACAGATTTCCGGACCCTTCTCCAAATGCCATGAGAAGGGTTAAATACTACTAACTAATTAATCTTAATTACACGAATTTAGGGAAACGGCTTCAAATCACCGCCCTTTACTAAAAGCAAATTTATTTCTAAAACTTAAATCTAATTTCTGACCGTTTCTGTATATTCTCCTTAGTGCTGTAAACAGTGCAACGTTTGTCTGGGAAGAGTCGGCTGGCTGCCTTCTTCTTTCGCTCGGTAGATAAAAGTGGAGATAACAAGAGCTGGCACCTCCTTCTGACAGACCAGAAGATATTTTCGAAAATCTTTCTCTAGCTGGGTGTATTCGCTGCGTATATACTTAGCACAACCCAGGTTCTTCTCGAACTGATTTTGCTGTTGCTATTTTGGTTTCTGGTCATTCGAATGACTGAGTGATTTAGGAGTCGTGCTGTATGGACAATTCCCTGTGTCGAGAATTTCTTCCGTTCTTTGTTCCAGGCTTTTCTGGAGCATCCTCCTTCTCTTGCGCTTCTTTCTCTGCTTTACCAAGTCTGAGCTTCAGGATCTTTTGCAAACACGCTGCTTTTGTGCGCCTTTGACTCTTCGTCTTGGATAGTCTAATTTCATCAGTGCCGGTTGGCTGATAGTCTGGAATCCGCGGTCCTGCTGCATGCGGCATCCATTTGCGGAGGCATCTTTTCTCTGTTATCTGATTGGCGCTTTCCCCTTTTCCTTAGATGTTTCCTGCATATAGATTTATATCAGTTGCGTGTCTTGCAGTCTACGCAAAGAAGAAGGGAAATGAAAAGATTGACATGAAAGCATTAAATTCTAATGAATGCATAATCCTGACATTCATCATGACTTGACTCTTCGGAAAATGCGATGCAATCATTTCTGGATACTCAAGCATGCGGTGATTAATTTCCTTTAAGGCGCGCGCTTAATCTTGGGTCTATCGTGTATGTCGGAGAATTCTTGCGATGAGTCTTTTCATATCGCTGATCGCTGGTCGCGGTTCACTGATATCGCAGATCGCTGACATCGCAGATCGCAGATCGCTGATTTCATTCAATGGTTTATGCTTCTTAGTGCAACGTTTGCGATGTGCGATGTCGCATATCGGCGATCGGCGTTTCTTGAAGATCTTCTTTTTAAGAGCGCTTGGAATGCATGCGACGCGATGAACTTCGCGTCGCTCTTTCCTTGCGATGCGATTTAAGCCTTAGGGAGAAAAATACAAAAATTTTAACAAAATATTTTTTGGATTTTTGTTCAGGGTCCCCCCTTTGCTTGATGTTTATGGCTAAACATCAAACAAAGAGGGGGGTTGTTGGTGACCACAACATATTATAAATCCAATATTCGTAAATCCAAATATAAATATTACAAACACTAAAATAAACATGTTTTATTTTCATGGGGAGACAATCTTTGTCAAAATGTGACATTCAACCATGAGACTAATATTATAAACCCAACATTGGTAAACCCAAATATAAATACTACAAACACTAAAATGTGAATGGTTTATTTTGACGGTGAGACAATTCTTGTCACAATGTGACACTCAACCATGGTTGACCATGTTTGGCTATGATTGACAATGGTTTACGATTATTGATATTATAAACCAAAGGGAATAATAAACCCAAGGGATTGATATTATAAGTTACCCAAATGAATAATAAACCCAAGGGATTAATACTAAAACCCAAGGGAATAATATTAAACCCATGGGACTAATATTATAAACTGGACATTGGTAAAGGCAAATATCAATACTGCAAACACTAACATAAACATAGTTTATTTTGATGGTGAGACAATCCTTGTCACAATGTGAAACATTCAAACATGGTTCACCATGTTTGGCTACGATTTATATTATAAACCTAAGGGAATAAAAAACCCAAAGTTTTGATATTATAAAACCAAATGAATAATAAATCCAAGTGATTAATACTAAAACCCCAAGGGATTATGAACCCAAGGGAATAATATTAAGCCCAAGGGACTAATATTATAAACCCAATATTCGTAAACCCAAATATAAATATTACAAACACTAAAATAAACATGTAATATTTTCATGGGGAGACAATATTTTTCAAAATGTGACATTCAACAATGGGACTAATATTATAAACTCAACATTGGTAAACCCAAATATAAATACTATAAATAGTAAAATGTGAATGGTTTATTTTGATGGTGAGACAATTCTTGTCACAATGCGACATTCAACCATGGTTGACCATGTTCCGCTACGATTGACAATGGCTTACAATGATTGATATTATAAACCAAAGGGAATAATAAACCCGAGGGATTGATATTATAAACCCATAATGAATAATAAACCCAAGGGATTAATACTAAAACCCAAGGGATTATGAACCTAAGGGAATAATATTAAACCCAAAAGACTAATATTATAAACCCAACATTCGTAAAACCAAATATAAATATTACAAAGTCTAAAATAAACATGATTTATTTTCATGGTGAGACAATCATTGTCACAATGTAACATTCAACCACGGTTGACCATGATTGATATTATAAACCTTGTTGGAATAATAAATCCAAGGGATTGATATTAAAACACAAATGAATAATAAACCCAAGGGATTAATGCTAAAAACCCAAGGGATTATGAACCCAAGGGAATAATATTAAACCCAAGGGCCTAATATTATAGACCCAACAATCATAAACCCAAATGTAAATATTACAAAGACCAAAATAAACATGATTTATTTTCATGGTGAGACAATATTTTTCAAAATGGGACATTCAACCATGGGACTAATATGGTAAACCCAAATATAAATATTACAAACACTAAAATAAACATGGTTTATTTTCATGGTGAGACAATCTTTGTCAAAATGTGACATTCAACCATGGGACTAATATTATAAACCCAAATTTGGTAAACCCAAATATAAATACTACAAACACTAAAATAAACATGATTTATTTTGATGGTGAGACAATCCTTGTCACAATGCGAGATTCAACTATGGTTGACCATGATTGATATTATAAACCTAAGGGAATAATAAACCCAAGGGGTTGATATTATAAACCCAAAGGAATAATAAAACTCAGGGATTAATACTAAAACCCCAAGGGATTATGAACCGAAGGGAATAATATTAAACCCATTGGACTAATATTATAAACCCAAATATAAGTACTATAAACACCAAAATAAACATGGTTTATTTTGATGGTGAGACAATCCTTGTCACAATGCAACATTCAAACATGGTTGACCATGGTTGGCTATGATTGGCAATGTTTGACCAGGGTTGATATTATAAACCTAAGGGAATAGTAAACCCAACTTATTTACATTATAAACCCAAATGAATAATAAACCCAAGTGATTAATACTAATCCCCAAGGGATTATGAACTCAAGGGAATAATATTAAGCCCAAAGGATTAATACTAAAACCCCAAGGGATTATGAACCCAAGGGAATAATATTAAGCCCGAGGGACTAATAGTATAAACCCAACATTTGTAAACCCAAATATAAATATTACAAAGACTAAAATAAACATGATTTATTCATGGTGAGACAATCCTTGTGACAATGTGACATTCAAACATGGTTGACCATGATTGATATTATAAACATGAGGTAATAATAAACCCAAGGGATTGATATTATAAACCCAAATGAATAATAAACCCAAGGGATTAATACTAAAACCCCAAGGGATTATGAACCCAAGGGAATAATATTAAACCCAAGGGACTAATATTATAAACCCAACATTCGTAAACCCAAATATAAATATTACAAACACTAAAATAAACATCATTTATTTTCATGGTGAGACAATCCTTGTCACAATGTGACATTCAAGCATGGTTGACCATGGTTGGCTATGATTGACAATGGTTTACCATGATCGATATTATAAACCTAAGGGAATAATAAACCCAAGGGATTAATATGAGAAACCCAAAGGAATAATAAAACGAAGGGATTAATACTAAAACCCCAAGGGATTATGAACCCAAGGGAATAATATTAAACCCAAGGGAATAATATTAAACCCAAGGGACTAATATTATAAACCCAACGTATATAAACCCTAAGACAAATATTATAAACATTGAAATAAACATGATGGACCATCATTGATTTTCATATTGAGACAATCCTTATCACAATTCCATGTTGGACCATGGTCGACATCATAATAAACCATGTTTGACTCAGGAATAATAAACCCAAGCGATTGATATTATAAACCCAAGGGATTAATACTAAAACCCCAAGGATTATGAACCAAAGGGGATATTATTAAACAAAGAGGACTAATAATATAAACCCAAGGGAATAATAAACCCAAGGGATTGATATAATAAACCCAAAGGAATAATAAAGGGATTATTATTTATTTTCACGTTGAGACAATCCTTGTCACAATGTGACATTGAAGCATGGTTGACCATGGTTGGCTATGATTGATAATGGTTTACCATGATCGATATTATAAACCTAAGGCAATAATAAACCCAAGGGATTAATATGAGAAACCCAAAGGAATAATAAAACGAAGGGATTAATACTAAAACCCCAAGGGATTATGAACCCAAGGGAATAATATTAAATCCAAGGGACTAATATTATAAACCCAATGTATATAAACCCTAAGACAAATATTATAAACATTAAAATAAACATGATCGACCATCATTGATTTTCATATTGAGACAATCCTTATCACAATTCCATGTTCGACCATGGTCGACATTATAATAAACCATGTTTGACTCGAGAATAATAAACCCAAGCGATTGATATTATAAACCCAAGGGATTAATACTAAAATACCAAGGGATTATGAACCTAAGGGAATATTATTAAACAAAAGGGACTAATAATATAAACCCAATGGAATAATAAACCCAAGGGATTGATATAACAAACCCAAAGGAATAATAAACCCAAGGGATTAACACTAAAACCTCAAGCGATTATGAACCCAAGGAATTATTAATATTAAAAAGTTGAAGAATGAAGAAACCCAATAATTTGATATTATAAACCATTGGGAATTAATAAACCCAAGGGAAAAATATTAGAAACCAAAGGGATAAAAAATGGCAAGGGATCAATATTAAAAACAGAAGGGATTAATAGGAATTAATTTTTTAAACCCAATGGATTGATCAACCCACATGACTATGAATATTATAAACCTAATGGATCAATAAACCCTAGGGATTGTTAATATTATGAAAATAGCATGTTAATAAATTGAAGGGATAAACATTGTAAATGTAAGGAATTAATATTAAACCTTCAGACTATTATTTAAACCTTAATATTGGGGATTAATAAAACAAAGGGAATAAATGATAAATTGAAGGAATTATTATTGTTGCAAACTTCAAAAACAACTAAACCTAATCATTTAATATTATAAACCCAAGGAAATAGTAAACTGAACCTAAGCCCTAAATCCATGACATCAATATTATAAACATAAATAATGCTATAACACAAAAATAAAAATAAAAAACATAAACCAAAACTAATATAAGAACCACATTGCAAACCATAAAGAATTAAAACATGATAAATCATCATTACATTAATAATAACACATTTATATCACTACATTATAAACAATAAATATAATTTAACCCATAAATACATTGATATCGATATATGAATCTGCTAATAGTATAAATCTCAAGAATTGATATAAACACCTAGAACATGAAATCCCAACAATAATATTATAAATGTAAACAATATTTTCATTTATGAAAGACGTGAACAAAGTGAAGGGATCCACAAAAAATACCAAAACAATGAAAAATGCAAGAGAAAGATATAATATAGTAACACTGACATTGGAGCAAAGCAACATAAATGAAAAAAACACATCTAAATTGCACACATTGGATTTAAAGAAGAACAACATAATATGACATTTTAAGACTAGAGATATACAATTGTACATAAAAACAACATTAGTGTTTAAAATAATCAATTTAGCCAACATTGCAACCACAGAAAGAACATTGAGTCTTAACATATAATTTTTGTTTTCTTAACATCAAATAATTCCACTACAAAATTGAAGTTCAAACAATGTTTCAAAAGTCATGTATGGAGTGGCCTCTTCCAAAACACAACCAGAGCAATGACAAAAGCAACACCAATTCAAATCAACAAGATAATGTTCACGATACTTAACACTTTCCAACCAATTCCTTCTTGTTCTCCTCCCAGACTCCCTCTGGTGCACATGTTTCAAGTATTTTACATGTGTTTTTGTTTGATCTAGCTCACGAATATGATCATCAATAAATGCAGGATGGAACCCATGTTTTCTATCAAACTTGTTCTGAAGATAGGAAAGAAAGCTTATAGCTCCAACAATATCGTGTATTGTTTTGGAATAATAGATGACATCATTATTGTCCATATCTGCATTTGAAAGACACAAAAACAAAAGCAAAATCAATAAAGACATGCACAAATAAATAAGCATACACATATATATGTATATACATAAAACATAACACCCCATTTTTATTTATGTTAAAAAAATTAATGTTATAGTGTTACATGAAAAAAAACAATCTAGTGTTACATGAACCAAATGATATAAAAATTTCTACAAATATAAGCCTCATTTCAAAATACAATAGAAAAAACTATAGAAATAGAATAAAACCGTGGCCAATATTCAAAACCTCCATTTTTTCATTTCATGATGTAATATGAATCCACAATATTAATATCAATATGAACCAGTTATAGAAATGATTTGGAATGATTGGTTCATATAACTAATTGTTTATGTTTGAATGGTTTGTTGCAAAGAAAAGAGCAATAGGCACTTAAAAATTTAAATAAGTAAAATGAACAACATGAAAAACGATGTAAACAACTTTCTCAAATATTACTATGAATATGATGAATTTATTAATCTAATAAATATATGAAAATGATTATTATATTAAAAGTAAATCAAGAGGATAATAAAAGCAATTCAAAAAACATACTATAAAGAAGGTCACAATGTTATTAGTTGTATTTCATAGTGATATGGACTTCAATCGCTCCTCTTCCTTCTTCCTAATTGTAACATATGCGCTATCTTTCATCTTGGCATAACGTTGAAAAGAAAAAGGTGGTGCAATGTGTAAACCATCTATTGATTTCACTCTTGATATGGCTGTGAAGGTAAGGCCTTGTTGCTCTTTATTCCTGATATCAACTGATGCTTGTTCTAAAGTCAATCCTTGTGATTTGTGGATTGTAAGAGCCCATGCCATCTTCAAATGAATTTGTTTTCGATTTCCTCTTATCACTGGGGTGATAGGGACAATTTTTGGATTGCTTGCATCAAATGGAACACCAACATACTTATCAAAAACAATAGCTGTGAACATTGGAAGTTGAGGTGGCTTAGAGGTAGGCGGATATAATATATCCTTAACATAACCAAGTGAACCATTCACCAAGCCATCTTCAACCGATAAATTACATGTCAACATAACACGCTAACCACGACACAACAAAACTTCACGGTCCAATTGGTCATCATCAACACCACTAATTTATGAACGCCTTGATTGCTCAGCAACACATAGTGCAATTGGAGAATTTAATGATTTTAACATATGCCTATTATGGAAGGAGACCAAATTATTTGTTGGAAACATGTGAACTGTTGCATTAAATAAATCTCTTTCTCTAGGATGAAGCCTCATATCAGCCTGTGACATAAGAAACTCCCAATCTTCAAGAATAGGTTCTACATTTCTTATGTTATTGAGGACTCTAAGAAAATAAGATTGTTTCTCATTATTCCCTTTTTGGCGAAATATTGTGTCAAGAGTGACAACAATGTTGAATTTGTTCCACAAGACTTTCCCTGTTGTATTACCTGCATACAAAGGCTTATCTCTCACAAGAGGTAGTTGGCCAAGGTCACCCACAAGGATGATGGATCTGCCACCAAAAGGAAAATTCTTTTTCTCTGGAAATGCTTCTCGTAATCGAGCATCTATTTGCATAAACAACCTTGATCCTAGAAAGCTCATTTCATCAATCAATATATATCTAACATGTCGCATTTCTTCTTAGAATACTACAACTGTCTGCCCATGTAGTGGCTGCATATCTTTAATTGGAATTTTTAGAGCTGAGTGTATTGTTTTTGCATGTATATTAAAAGCAGCTATTCTTGTTGGGGCAAGAAGAAGCAAAGGGCTTCTTCCATTACTTGACGAATTAGAAAGAGCTTCAAAAATACAATGGATAAGGAAAGACTTCCCAGTGCCTGCAGTGCCCTGAATAATCATAAGAAGAGCTTCATGAATATCACATTCAGCAAAGTGCTTTAAGACAATTTCAAAAGCAAGTTGTTGTTTTTTCGACAAATAATCTAGAGATGCAAATGTTTTGTTTGAAAGGTCAACAATATCACCCATTGATTTTTCATTCCTTATAAAATTAATAGCTTCTTCTGCAACATCATCATAAATAGTTGTACTTTCCCAGTCAAAGGATATATCAAAGTCCCTTCGACCAAGGGTGTGAAGATCATAAACATTCACATCATTTGGTGGAACCAAGCGAGAGAAAATCTGCCATTCTTGAAAATCATCTTCAAGATTCATTTCTTGGTTAGAAAAATCACCATCTTCTTATTCTTCAATATTGTCTATAATTGATGGATGTGGATCAACATGCCATGCTCGATATCGAAAATTCGTCCAATTTTTAATAATAATTTCAGTTGAAATGCCAATTTCTACAGGAATGTCACGAAATGGCTTGTACAATAGAAATTCTATCCAGCAAAAGGTTTCAAATTCCTCTGAAGCCTCACCAGGAATAGAATAAAACCATGGCCAAACCTGAACAATAGCATGAAAATCTCTAGGCTTCCATGGATCTTGTTTATGCTTGTTATCAAATGTCCAAGATTTTGCTATTTCTATCAAAGATATATGTTCAAGGAAAAAAGGTCTCTTCTGATAATGTTGAACAAAAGTATTCTTATATGAACATTGGAAGCCATCCCTTGATATTTTCCTAAAAACGTTTCTTCCAACATTTAAGGAAACAAATTTCCGACTACAAACAACAAGAGGTAGCTTAAGCAACATATGGCATGTTTCTTGTGCTCTAATGTCACGGTCAACAATCATTTCTGCAAGAAACTTTCTATATGCACATAAAGCATGATCCTCAGAGCCAATAGAATTTGAAATTATAGTTAACATATGATGATAACTTTCAGACCTTTTTCTGCTTTTGATGCATACTTAGCAATGTATTTCAACATAGCATAGCGAGAAAGCACTGGTTGGCAATCAAAATTTGCACGCCACATTGTTAGAAGGTCAATGTTATGTAAATTAAGCCTGTCATCAT
Source organism: Pinus tabuliformis (assembly GCA_031772625.1). NCBI lineage: Eukaryota > Viridiplantae > Streptophyta > Pinopsida > Pinales > Pinaceae > Pinus > Pinus tabuliformis. Next base: position 1,682,129,772 of record CM062820.1, read on the forward strand.
TTCTTGCTGGATCATATTTTTTTCTTCCTTGATCATCTATGAACAATCTTGATTCATCACAAAGATCCCATGGAGCATTGTACCGACATGTTAGAATAGTGCCCTTTTTGCACAAACAAGAATCTACATTACACTTTGTGTGCCTTTGGACACGGTTTAACAATTCTTCGTAATAATTATGAGGATTAGAACAAAAAATCTGACCAGTATTCAATAGGCAAGGATCATCATTGAGGCTTCGTGGAACCATTATGTTGCGATGATGTATGTCACGCAGATTCCATGCAATTACATATTTGTCAAAGAATATCTTCGCAAGTTGTACATCAGAACTATTTGACCAATCAAGTATTTCCATGTCAAGAGCACCTTCTAACCATAGGAAACCATGGATATGTGTTGAACCTCTATGTTGCCACTCATATCTGAAAAAAATGAAGATATAGTTACTACAAACAATATAAATAGAATCATAATAAAAGTTGAAAAAGTATAAAAAAAAATTGAACACAAAATTGCACCAAAAGTCTTTCGCTTTAAGATATTTTTGGATAACTTCCTCTCGAAAAATATTGAATTTGTGGTGCATAAATGTCACAACAATATGAGGGTACTGGATAACATTCTCAATTTTCATACGATGCTCATTTGAAGAATGAGAATGTGAATGTATGGGCATGAGGTTATGCAACTCTGGCCACTTTGTGTCAGTTGCACTTAAAGTAAAAAATAAAGATGGACATCCTAACTGAGTAATCACGTCCGTCAATTCAGATCGACACTTATTCCAGTATGGCCTTCTACCTCTCAAAGAAGAACCAAACTACATAATATGCTCAACCATCTTATTATCTAGTAAATCAGATAGATGGTGATGCAACTCCTCAATTGTTGTAGGTGAGTTATCATGTAAATGTTTCTTTGCAAAAACTGCAGCAATTGCTTGGCTCCGATGCCGCATTATCATGTTTAATAGGTAATATCGAAAGCGAGGATGGCTTCCAAATCTCTTATCATAGTACCTAAGAAGATGTAATGCATACTCATGAATTTCAACACTACAAGTACGTGGTTGCAACTAGTCAGCATCACCAGTGGGGAACAATGTTGGGAATGCCATATCTAATAACCACTCTATATTGTATTCATTAACTGGAGAGGTTCCAATACTCGGCCAATCCATGTCTTGAACATGTGAAGAATCAACATTATTAAGAAATGCTCTAATTTCTTCCACTTCTCTTCATTTGTTTGGTAGGCGAGCAACAAAAGAAGAAGGATGAGAAGGAAAATGCTCAGTAGGAAACCCTTCATTATTAGTTTCATTGATCTGAGATTCTTCAATATCACAATCAACAAATTTAAGCCTAGAGGAGACATCTGTTGATCTTTCGGGAAGAGCATTCATTGAATCATAATCAATTACAACATCTCGATAATATTGATCATGTTGGATTTTGAAAATCAATGCAGCCATCACACAATAACTTTTGACATAATATTCATAATATTTAGACTAAGCGCCATGTTTCCTCATAATTATAAAGTCAATATCTTCAACATGTCAAGGAAGGCTTTGTACAATTGTAGAAATATCTCGAGGAAAGCTAATTGTATGACCACTATACTTATATTGCCCACCTCGAGTATGTGTCACTTGCAAAATAGGCTTCACACGTGCTATTAACATTTCTTAAACTTGAGTAAGAACTCTTAAAATATGAGGTTGCTCACCAGGATCCATGTTATTATATCGACAAAAAGGTTGGGCTCCTCTTTCACTCTTACATCGTCAGCAAATAGGTCCTTCAGAATGTCTCACAACATGGATTCTGGGATATGATTCTTGGAAAATGGTGTGCATTTCGCGAACCTGAGAGGATGTAAAGGTCTCTTTGTCATAAAATACTTTAAATTTTAATTTCCAACTAATTATAAATGAAGAAAATGAAAAAGAATCAAATGCATTCAAAATTTACATTTGTGTCTTCATGTGGATGAGGGTTATGAGATGGTTGCTCTTGGATTCTAAGATCAGTGGATGGAACATTTTTGGATGTAGTTTGTATGCCTCTATTCAAATGATTTGTTTCCTATTTCAAAAAAATTAAATACGTTATAAAACTAAATGTCCAATAAAGAAAGATTAAAAAACTGAAAATAAATCAAATACATTGAACATCTATATTAGTTTTACAATTTGATTTATTGGATTCCAATTCTTCAACCTAATGAGATGAGATCATGGTTTCTCCATGAAAGGTTAAAAAATACAATTTCCATGCAACTATAAATGAAAAAATGAGAAAAATATCAAATGCACTCAACATTTACATTTGTTTGGCAATGTGGATGAACGCTATGAGATGGTTCCTATTCACTTCTAACATCAGTAGATGGAACATCTACAAAGTTAATTTGTATGCGTCTATTGAAATGACTTGTGTCCTGTTCAAATAAAATAAAAAACGCCATAAAATTCAATGTCCAAGCAACTAGAAATTTAAAAAATGAAAAGAAAATAAAAAACATTGAAAATTTACATTAGTGTGGAAATTTGATCGTCGAGGAGAATGAACACGAAGATTATGACATGCTTGATCTTCACTTCTCAAATTAGTAGATGGAACACTTTGGGAGTTAATTTCTAGACCTCTATTAAAACAAGTTGTATCTTATTCGAAGAGAATAAAATAACATAATTTTAGTAAACAAAACATTGTAAATATAGGAATGTAATAGAAAAACCACCATTGTAGCGAAAATAAAAATATAATTGTGTTACCTCCATTGTTCCATGTGAAATGCTATCAAGGATGATTGATTCTCTTGTTGGGGCCACACTACTTTGAGAAGCGGGATTTGAAGATCTAATGTTTCGAGCAACTGGATCCAAACTATCAAACAAATGGCCAAGTAAACTATCATCCAAATCATCACACAAGTTGTCATCATTACCTCCACTATGGATGTTTTGCAACCTTTGGCCATATAAACATGCAATTGGACACACAAAAGGGTTAGGGTGGACATTTGCATCCACAATATTGATATGGCATTCTTCTCGATTGCAAGATGTTTCCCCAATGTTATGAACATTTTTATAAGAGCATCAAACAACAAGATTATGATGACGAGGAGCATATCCTGATAATGAACTATCAATAGGAAATGTTCTTTCCATTATATCATCCATAGTACGATACTTACGAGGAATTATAAAATCATTTTCAAGAGTGGATTCACTCATTTTTCTATTATATGTAGCTCTCCTATGCTCATTTATGGCATCCTTATTTTGTTGATACCGTAAACGACGACTTTCATTAGACCTCTCACGTGATTTTGGTGACAAATTTCTTTTTCTTGTACGCTTGCTTGTGCCTTCAGATGACATGTCTACAATGAATAATAAAATATTCATTATGGAATCATAAACATGGAACATAACAAATATCTAATATAAACAAACAAAAAAGAATGAAAAAGGCACAAGTTTTTTTTTGGAAATTGTAAAAAACATAAAAAGTGTATATGTTATTTTTTTCCAACCATATAAACTTATCAAAATGTATAAGGCTTTTTCCAAATGGCTAAAAACAAAAACAAAATATTTCAAAATGGCAAAAAACAGAAATGAATTCTTCCAAATGGCTTAAACAAAAAAGTCTAAATTTCCATATATCATATTATAATCAAAATGAAACCCATACTATTGGGACACAATACTCTAAGAATTATATGAATTGGAAGTATATCTAAAAATTTGGAACTATATACTATCAAAATATAAATATAAATATTAAAATGAACATAAACATATAACATTGTTTGAGAATCAATGACAAAAACCAATACAAATAATATGTATAACATAACTCATAGAAATTATAATTATACAAACAAAGAAAAATGCATAACATCGAGAAACATTTACATGTAAATAAGAAAACTTTAGGGGAAACAATATTAAATATTTTACATCACAAAGATCGATACAAACATAATTTTAAAGTATTACCATAAAGACCCATAGTATGTATAGAGAGAAAAATGGAAATATTTTCCACAACCATATAGAGTATATGAAATGGAAATATTTATAAGAACTCCTAAGAATACTAATATCCTAAGAATCCATAGCCATATCCAATGGTGGAATCTAATCAATAGAATCCATATGGGGAGCAATTGAAAAAACATCTCCATACTCAATCAAATCATTGTAATCCTCCAATGTTGGGTACCAAAACCGAGACATCTGCTCATTAGTTGAATTATCAATATTTATTGCAAAACAGATGTGAGTTATCATGTCATATAATAGGAAAGGAACTTCACTACAGTTGCACATAAGAACCAAACCATGGACTGTTCAGAACGGAAGATAACCAAGACATTTGTTATTTATATTTGCAGAAATTTCTTCCAACAACTTCCATTTGAAACCCCAATCATCTTCAAAGTAGTTAATTCTTCGTTCAACACACGGTTGACCAAATTGGAAATTATCTAATTCTTCAATTGACCATACAAAAGTGGAGCCATCATTGACAAGGCATATCAACTGATTCATGTATATTGCTAACGACATATAACATATGTCACTGATTGGAACAAATGAAAAACCCCACTCATTTTTTATTACGTCAAACCAGTAGATTGTATACCTGTACCAAGGATAATCTTCATACTCCTTGTCGAGATACAGCCAAAAAAATTTACTTTTATAAAACACTACATTCTTAGGGGGTGAAGTGCCACCAAATGGAACAACAACCCTTTGCCATACCCTATCAAGACTACTACAAACATAAAATTTAGACTGCATTCTATCATAGATATGTTTTAGAACAACCCAGACATATTTTCTGCTGCTTACATTTTCCAATAATGAAAATAATCCTGAGTCTCTAATTCATATTGGCCCTATGTTTTTAAATGCCTTTATAAATGGATTCATTACAAAACAGTTGTGTGTTTGGGAGCATTCTGTTGGTAAGGATAAAACCACCATTGGTCCAACAATACACTCTACTCTGTATCTTGAATCTATGAATCCCAAATGAAATTGAGATATGTGGCCATTCTGATTAAGGTATTGAGTAGCAAAACAATTGTCTTCACTATTGAGGAAAGGAACGAGAAATCCAAATTCGTTCGTAGAGACATTATTGCAACGTAAAAAGAAAGAAGGGTTTTGCAAAGCATTCTTCCATTTTTACAAACAGTGCTAAACTTTATAACAACAGATAAAGGGAGCCACAGGAAGACAAGTTCAAGAATTTCAAATGGAAGACAACTCCAAATAGTTGGATCCATGATGAAACAATGAAATCACATAATAACAAAAAAAACGCATTTGATATCAACAAAACAATTTAATGTTGAATAAAATTAAAAGTAACATAAATACATAATTTACCATACACAATTTTCCATTTTGTTAAGGATAAAAAATGTTAATGGTTGTGTAAGAGTGAAATTTGAACTAATAAAAAATAGTTGGTGAACAACTTGGTTTTTTTTCTAGATTCAAGATCACATGCTTACCTGTTTTGTATAGTAGTGAATTTATTTTAGTTATATGTTTTAATTATGTATGTAATGTGAATCACCTAAATAATTTCTGGTTGGAATTTGACCCAAAAAAAAAACTTGACTCAATCATAATGAATCCAAAAATATCAAATTAAAATTATATTACTAAATTTCTAAAATCATTTTACTTATTTATTAATAAAACAATAGATTGTTAATATGATAAGATAATCCTTGTAATGGACTGCATTAATATCACAACTTAAGCATTCTAATGGACTACATTAATATCTACATGATTATGATTATGTGGTATATGGAGGTTAAATTAATAAATATTAGGAAATTTAAATAATAAAAATGTAATATGTTTTATGTTTGTGATATTTTTCAACATAGTTTTATATATTTATAACTTTTTTTAATTATTTGAATTTCTTAATATTTATTAAAATAGTATTTCTTATTTAATAATGTAATTTTTAATCATACACTAATCATAATAATTATAATTTAAATGTTCTTAACCATTCAGAAAATGTGTTTCTAAAACAATTAATTCTATATGTCTCCATTGTTTTAAAAAAAATACCGATATATAACTTGATCTTAATCATAAAACTCAATCATTATTTTTATTTTATGTGTTTATAAATATTTTTAATGGGTTGTCTAACAAGTAGATGTTAAGGAATTTTTGGTTGGAACTAACTACATTTTTTGTTGACTCAATCTTAATTTTATTGTTTACTCAAATTTACTTGTAATTCCAAACAAATTTACTTGTAATTCCGAACAATCTTTGCCAAACTTACTTGTGATTCCAAACAATATTTACTCAAATTTACTTTTAATTTTTAATTTTTTTTGTTGAATCAAATTAAATTGTAAATCCAAACAATTTTGGCCAAATTATAAACAATAGAAAATCTAAAAACACATGAATTTAAACATATATTAAGTAAGGTGTTTAAAGTTTCTTTAAAATTAAATTGAAAAGATTTGTTTTATTGTATTAATCTATTCTTATACATATTTTTAAATGTTTTTTTTGTAATTATAATTTATGAAAGAATTAAAAAAAAAGTGTTTAAAGTTTCTCTAAAAAAAAATTGAAAAGATTTGTTTTATTGAATTAATCTATTCTTATACATATTTTTATTATACAATGTTTTTTTTTTTTAATTATAATTTATGGAAAAAAAAAAAAGGAAAAAAAAGTTACATAAGAGATTTAATATAACTTTTTATAATATAATTTTATAAAATCCATATCTTATTTTTCTAACATATTGTAATATTTATGTAATATAATGTGAAGAGTTTTTTCATTATTCTCTTATATAATTATATTAATCTATTTCTTTCAAAAAAAAATAATGTTTAAACAATTCTCAATAACATATTAAATATAATTAATTATTGAAATTAATACATTTGAGCTAAATACATATACATTATACAAATTCTTATAATATTAATAACAACCAATTACATTACCCATATTACACATATACATCATCCAAATTCCTACAATATTAATGACAACCAATTACATTTAAAACCCATATTTGTTCATTAGTCAATGAAATTTTTATTCATCAATACACATGTAAATATTCATAATTATAGGTCACACCCTTTTTTTGAATCCAACAAAATTTCCTATATTTTACAAGGCTTTTAAACAAGTAGAAAAAAGGTGTGACATTCTTTACAATGAACAGTTAATAGAACAACATATTCCACTTGTTTGGGTGCCAAAGTTAATTTATAGTGCCACATAGTTAATTTATAGTGAACAATTAATTTAGGTTAATTATGAGTAATTTAGATTAATGAATAATTATGATTAGTTATAAGTAACTATGGTTTATTTAGGTTTATGAGTAATTAGTTAATTCTATGTTTCAGTTTTTAGGTTTATGAGCAATAGTTTTATGAGTAATTGGCTAATTCTAGGTTTCAATTTTTAGGTTTATGAGTACTAGTTTTATGAGTAATTGGCTAATTCTATGTTTCAGTTTTTAGGTTTATGAGTAATTTCTAGTGATTCTAATAAATAGTTATGACTTGAATATTTATTAATTATTTGTGATTTAAACAATTTCTCATTTAATAAATATAGTTTTAATCATTATTGCAAAACTTATCTGATTTCATTAGTATAAACATTAAGATCATTGTCAAATTAAATCATGAATTATAACTAACTTAGATTTATGACTAATTATCATTAACTATGAGTTATTTAGCTTATGAGTAATTGACTAATTTTATGTTTTAGTTTTCAGGTTTAGGAGTAATTTATACTAATTTAGGTATGTGAATAAACAATTTCTGATTTAATAAATAATTTTGATATAAATATTTATTAATTATTTAGAATTTAAACAATTTCTCATTTAATAAATACTTTTTTAACCATTATTACAAAGCTTAATTAATTTCATTAAAATTAGTATACAAAGATGATTTTTTTGTCCTTTCTTAGATGTAATGAATTTTTAATTAGCATATATTTTATTTTATTTTTTTATTTTGAGAGAGATGAACAAATGGTGAGAAATTTGAAGTTATTTATTTATTTAAATGAATTACGTGATTTCATTCACATTTTGATTTAGTTACTCATTTTTATTTGATTTTATATATTTTTTATTTGATGTATTATTATCTTTCATAATATTAAAGAGATACAATGATTTTAATTAAGTGTTCATGTCTTTCTTATTAAAAAACCAATATATATGATAAATTAAACTAATTTAAATATTTTTTTTATAAAATATTTAAATTTGTATAAGATATTTTTTAAGATATTTAAAATTTTGAAAAAAAAAACTCGTATTTTTATTATTTAAAATTGTAATAGTAAAAGATTTATTAAAAAGAAAAAAATGATAATTTAAAAAAAAATTAAAAAATCAATAATTAGATATTTTTTTTGACTTGGAAAACAAAATTGAATAAATTTAAAAATATTTGATAGTAAATCACTCTCTTTAAAAAAAAATAATTGATATTACATTAGTTTAACTATTAAGTTTGAAATTAGTTTAATTTATATAAATCAAATACTTAATAAATTATTTTTTTTATCAAAAACCTGGTATCATATTAGTTTAACTATTAAATTTGAAATTAGTTTAATTATATAAATCAAATACTTAATAAATTTTTTTTTTATCAAAAACCTTTAATTTAAAAATATTTTTAGTATATTTATTTTAATAATTTATTAACTTATCAAAATCATAAAACTACACATTTTACTTTCATAAATTTACTAACAAATTTCAACAATACACTTCATAAATTGTAAATAAAAATCCTTGGAAAAGATGAGAAAGATATGATGAATGATGTTAGAATAAATTTGAAATGACCAGAAAACAACTTGATCAATTTTCTTCGTTCGATTAAATTGACTCCAATTCCAAAATATTATGTTAATTGTTGGTTGTGGGCAAGTGGCAACCGTATATTCTCATGCCTCCAAATGGGACCTGAAAAATATTATTAATAGAAATTCTAGTTATCATCATAGGTTTTACTTAATTAAAGTTTTAGGTCTCACTTTCTTTGTGGCCAAACAATAGATCGAGGGCATAATCGAGGGCATAATGAGGGTATAATGTTTTTTTTTTCAAAGTAAGAGTAATCTATTAAAAGAAAATAAAAAGGTATTTACAAAGGTGTTCTGGCCGTGAAGGAACACAGCCTAACTCAGCTTGCCACCATTTAACTAGATCTGAGACTGCCCCAACAGAGGGGAAACCAGTCTGATAGAGAGGGAGATGCAAAAAAGAAGACAACACTAAAAATTATCCACATTTTTCTGAAGAGAACCAATAAACTAGCATTGTAAACCCAGCTACTCCATCCAAGAACATCAGACCACCCAGAAAACCAGCAGTACATCCGCATAGGATCGCCAACGTGGACAAAAAGAGGAAGAAAAAACCAAGAGCTAAGTGAAGTGCCACCTGGCATTCGTGACACGAGTAGTGAAATCCTCCGTGGCAGGTTCCTCCACTATCGGGCAAGCCCAGTCATCTGGGTTGTCAGACTCAGTTTGGCCCACTGCCTGTTGCTCGCCTTCTCTGCTACCTGCGTCTAGCTGCGGGTCTGACGCGTCCATCATGTGACTTTCCACAGCTTGTGTATCATTCTATGGTTCCAATTCCTCATGCAGGCTGCTAGCGACGGCCTTCCCATTCCGTTTGTTCCGACCACCATGACCTCCTTGCGCTTCTTCCTTTTCTCTGTTTTGACTCGGTCCAGTGCTGTGCATCTCGTCCATGGAGAAGGTCATCGGGATGCTCTGCTCTGCTTCCTTAGAAAAGGAGATGGAAATAGTGGCAACGATGATCGGTCTATTGAGAGAGCTTCTGAATTGGAATTGCATTGTGTGGGGGGTATGATGCAAGGGTAAAGGGAAGGGAGCAGAGCGCATAGCCTCCGCACTGCTGCCTGGGCAGTGAAGGCCTGCTTTGCCACGACCACTTCTTGTATTTGGATAGTTGGGATTTTCCGTCGAGGAAGATGGAGAGTCTTAGATACTTCGTTGCCTGGCGTGAGGCCGAGAGCTACCACGCCGCGAGCCGCCCCTTCTGCTGAGCAAACGATGGCGAACCATGGTGGAATGAAGAGCAGAGAGAGCGTCAAGTTAAGCGGAGGGGGGATTGATAGGGTAATTGGGCACAGAGGAATCCAAATGCTGGAGAGCAAGTGCAGAATTGCAGAGAATCGTTTGGGAGTGGTAATGGACCTTACCCGAAACAACGCTGGAAACAAACCAGTAGCGTCGCCCTGTTCTGGTTTTTTCAATATGCACAGCTACCTGCAGAGGACGGGCACAATGGATCAGGGGAAGAATGCCATGTTTATGAGGGGGCTTCATGGTTAAACAGGGTATGGTTCTGCCTCGGCTGTAGAGGGCAATTAATGTCGTCTGCAATATGCTCTGAGGAGTATTAATTCTATGCTTGGGAAGATTTCCGAGAGCCAGGTGGCCAGCCCGTCCGCCGTCATCCCGTCTTCTCATCGCAAGCGTATTAATGGTCACCCGCATCTGGGGAATGAGGGCATAATGTTACAGTTGCAGTGCATATAGATTTTTTAAAGACCTTACAGCTCGTCGAAATCCATAGATTTTTCAAGGACATTTTTCCACCTCTAAATATCATGCCATCAATATACACGCTGGAGTTGAACGCGTCCTCATTATCGTCATGGCCCGCTGATTCATTGCTTCTACTGAGGGTAACCTAACCATCCCTTCTACCAAGGTTAAATTATTTTCAGTTCGGCTAGGTTATCAAATGAAAAGCAGGCGGTTCTTTGGCTTTGATAATGCCGAACTGTTGTATTTCATCAAATAATTACTCATGCCTTGAAAATGTATATGGTGTTTGTGAGGTCATATTGAAACAGGGAGACATGATGAGAAGAACCCAAACATCGGGACACAAAATGATGCAGGAGCATCTGGTTAACAGGGCGAGGACGAAAAATAAAAAGGTTGAATTGGTTTCTGAAAAGGACAGAAGACACAGTCGTTGGATGGACAGTAGATCTGTCTTTGTTTTTTTTTTATTTACTTTACTCTTTAAATTGCCAAAAAAAAATATTGTTATGATTTTTAATTTTAATTAGGAACAGTAGTGATTAGGCAGAATTCTTTGTTTTCCAAACAGCTATATTACAGTTGTAAATGTATGTAAAACAGAATGTACTAACTAGTTATGGAAAAAGCCCGTATATGAAATAACTGATATAACCAACAACACAACTAACAGCAGTTACAAAACTGTTTGTATACAGTGTTATAAAATGGGTGAAACAAACCATTACAGGGGTTCGACTTTGTATGAAAAGATTCAAGTTAATAATAAGAAAACATTCTGTGCACTTATATCTTCCTAACGTGTCCTCAGAAACTGTGTAATTGCGTGAGTATCTCATTATACAAGACTGCTGAACGTATTGCTACAGGGCCCGAGCCCAGAAGCGGAAAAGGAAACCAGTTGAACGACAAGCAACAACAAAAGTCCATACAACTCATAACAGGTATGTGAGTAAAACAACCGAGACTTAGCTATTCATCAAAAATCAAATTCATATGAATACATTGCACAGTCGGTCGAACAAAACATTTCAGTAGAAGTCTTTTTCTTTACATACTGCCCGAAATAGAGGCCCGAACTAAAACCACAGACAAGAGACATAAACCTCTACAATAAAACAAGAAACCGACTTTTCGCAAGACTCAGAATTATAACCCACATTGTGCCAGCGGCTAAAGAGGAGTCAAATACAGATAGAGAGCAGTCTAAGACCAGTAACCAGGTTCAACAAGTAAAGTCGAAACATCCCTAAAACAAGCTGCCAAACATCATAGAAAACTACCCGTGTTTGCTGAACCGCCGAAAGCTCAAACACCGGAACCCACGAACAGACACACCTGCGAGGGCATGCAAAGAATGGTTAGACCAAGCAACAATATTAATTGAATTAAAGAAAGTTTGAAAGGGGCAAGTGAACAGAAGGCAATGGCGCCCTACCTGTTCGGAGAACCATAGCTTCCAGCCGACCCCGAGAAGACCCTGCTCACAAAGGAGCCACTACATCAGATACAGGTAAAGAAGGGTACAAAAATTCCGGCATAGAACCCAAAAACTTACCGCATGAGCACGCAGAGTTTCCAACTGTGGACGCCGCCATCAAACTGCCAAGGACCATGAAGAGCAGCTGAACCAGTATTGAAACAAACAGCAAACATTATACAACCACCGTGTAGCCTAAACCCTCTCTGGAAGCAAACAACAGCCACAGGGGCGGAAGTTTTCAACAGAGGAAAGTGGAAATCACTCACAGGATACAAACAATGCACACAGAGATGGGAACCCTCTAAGGAAAAACGAAAACTCAAATCACAGTGGAGTTCGAAATGCAGGCCGAGAGATAGTGCCATTCAAACTTACCAAGTTATTCATAAACCGCCGGAGAAAAAGAGTCATATCGGACCAGACATCAACGACTGAAGCCGAGGGAATAACCAGGAGTCATAACCGACGAACCAAGCAAACAAGTTGCAGGTATCCGCATCCAGAGCAAACAAACCGCCGAGGTACAGAGCTTGCAGAGCGAAAGACCAAGCAAAATAACAAGAATGAGACAAGCGCGAAAGGGTAAAAACCCCAAACCCTGAACGGATTAGTGGGATCCCGAGGAGGGACAGGTGTTCAAAGGGCAGGTTATCAGGGTACAAACCCTCATAAAACGAAATCCATACGGTGCCGATTGCAAATCAACCCACACAAATATCCAACAGAGACACAATAATATTATATTCGCTACAGTCGTTACACATCAGCGCGTCAGCGGCGGGACCACGTGGTCTGGCCCCATCACAAAACGCCTGTGAAAGCGACACAAAGTTTTTGAGACCTAATCAATTAATTCATTCAATAAAGAAAGAGACTATGCATGAAATTATTTCCTCTGTTCTTCTATTCTTGTCTTTGACATCATTGAGTTAACTTTCAAACTTTTAAAATATTTCAAAATTTAAAATCTTAGCTCAGCACACAACAAGCATAGACATGAAGGCACACATGGAGTGTTGACAAGAATGGCCCACAAAAACCACATTTGTATAAGTTCCTGTGATGATCATTATAATTTAAACTTGGATATTAAAAAAATTGCCATAAGGATGGACAGACAATTTTTAAAGAGGTAAACCTCCAAGATTGATAAAGTGCAGAATTTCGCTTACTTCTGAAATTTTATAGGCCTAATATTTACATCATTTCAAAAGAGTTTGAAGCTATGCCAAATTTCTGATTTAATATGTGTATAATATACAACGCAAGGGGAGATCAACTTAAATTTGAGGTTGTTCAGGAATCATGGCCTGACATCCTCTGTGCATACAATCATGGCAAAAGTTTAGGGTTAGGTTTTCTTTTTAAATATGAACCATGGATGTCATAAATCTATATATATATATATATATATATATATATATATATATTATTTATTTATTTATTTATTTTTTGTATGGACTGTTCGACAAGACTTCAACAATAATGAACAAAGCCATTCCACATTAGAGTAATGACAAATCTAGTTAACAGTGGCCATTGAAAACAAATCTAGGTAAGAAATTGTGCACCTTTCTTAGGAGATAGAAGCAGAGAGAGAAGCCCCTTCAAATAGTTCCAGTAATATTTGGACCAATCCTTCCAGTAATCCTTCAACAATTCCAACAACAAAATCACTAAGAAAGCGTTTCTCCAATGCATCTTGAGGGAAACTGAAAAAATATGAGGTAGAGAAAAGGAAGGCTATGAAAGATTTTTCACCTTTTTTAGCAAATAGAAGCCGAGAAAAGCCCTTCAAATCTTTAGAGTAATCCTTCAGCAATTTCAACAACCCAAGTGCTAACAATGAAATGCATACATCCACGAAGCCTTTGATTAAGCCTTTGATTATAATAGATGGAATGGTAATGAATAATAAGTACAATAATTTTTTAATGACAATTTGAAACGCTCAAGATGGAGTGGCGGTATTATTTTATTATTGCTCAAGGTTACAATCGGGCATGGAGTGGAGAGTTATTCTATTATTCCTCCATGTTACAATCAGAGATGGAGTCATGGAGTTATTATTAAGAGCACGAATGGTGAAATTGATGGACACTTGTTTTTTGGAGTTATTACTTCCATTGCGGATTAATGGAACGATTGCTGCAATTGTGAAATTAATGGACACATGTTTTTTGGAGTTATAAAGGCACCTGTTCTTTGGAGTTATTATTAACAACACGAAAGAGTGAAATAGATGTACAATTTAATGAAACCAAAGACAACCGTTATTTTGAACAGATCACCAATAGTTTGAAACAGATCATAAACTTATTACAAAATAATTAAATAAAAAAAAACTCTATCTCAAAATTTAAAACATATAAACATAAACTCTATCTCAAAATTTAAAACATATAATCCACAATTAATCATTTTAAAATAAACTATAGGCCAAAATTCAATACATCTCATCCTCAAACGGCTTATTCCAAAATAGTCTCAGCGATATGCAATATTTGTTTGTAATACTACCTAACGGCTAATTCCAAAATAGTCTCAGCCATACGCAATATTTGTTTGTAATACTACCTAAAAGGGATGGATTTGAAGTTTAATCATTGGTTATGCAGTATGTTGTATGTAATATTATCTAACATGATGGGAGTTGACGTTGAAATGGATGTTATGGAGCTTGAATAAAATTTTAAATTTGTTTATGAGATTTTGGCGGAGCTAACTATTTGAAAATGATAGACGAATATATATTTTTTGGACTTCAATTTTTTTATTGATTTATAAAAAAATATTAATAATCAATCATTTTTATTATTAAAAAAAAATTTTAATTTTTCTTGATATATTAATTTTGTGTAATTAGAATTTGATATTATTGCCAATAATTGTTGATCATGATATGGAGAATTTTGTATTTTTTTAATTATCACAAAATTTTAGAATGGCACTTTGAAGCATCATACATCCACCATAATTCAGTCACAAAAGTTATAATATATGTTCATAACATTATTCATAAAAAAAGAGAATTTTACTTTCATAGACTCTTATTAGTGTTTTCTTTTTGGCATTACAAAGTGTAAAACAGTCAAACTGAGTACATATTATCCACTTTTTGTAAGGTTTGTTTTCCTCATCGAGGAGACCCGTCTTTTATGATGGTTTTGTTGCCCCTTTTGAAAGGGATGTCACGGTTTATGGCTGAACAGATTAGGAGGAAAAAACAGTGTACATCAATTCATTCAAAGAACAGCTGGTTTTTTGTTGAAGGTTGTCATGATCCTACCATAGAAATTAAAAAAAAAAAATATTAATCTTTACCTTCATAAACTTTACCATATCCCCTTTAATCCGCATACACACTGCCACATCATACAGCCTACTCGGATCATCAAATATCGTTAGGGGATATTCGGATCATCGTAAGTCTAATCAAATGTCTTTATTTATTTTTTGTTTGTATGCATTGGATGTGTTTCTTGGCAACCGGATAAATGTGCTGGATGTTTGCATGGTGACCAAAGTCATAATCCGGCATTGATTTGTTGATCTGCATTAAATTTTAAGGAAAATTGTTTTATTACTCTTCAGTACAACTGGCCTACATTATCTGCCTTTTCTGCTCGGCCATGTGATCGGGCAGGGCCCCGTACCCTCATTCCCCGTGCCTTTGGTTCCCGCTCCAATTCAACGGTGTGGATCAACAGATCTGGATCTGAGGGTGGAGGTTTGCCGGAGGGTTTTGGGGTTCATATTAAGTTTTTTTGAATCTTCGTTCGGCTCATTTGGACCTGGCGCCGCTCCCAGGTTTGGCTTGTCTCTCTGCGCACAGGGGATTCTCCCGTTCACTCTTCCACCGAGGCTCCATCCACTGTACAGGAGTTATTCAACTGTTCCCCGGGATTTACCTATGCAGGTAATGGCATTCTCTCACAGTCAATTTCACGGTTATTTCTATTATGAATACTCTTTCCCTACAGGTCACACCGATGAATTTGTATGTGTTAATGGTTTTCGTATTTCTTTGTTGTGTGAAGGTGGACGCTACAGTCATGGAATTCTCCGATATGCAGAACGACAGGTCCTCGGCAACCTGGCCTACCTCGCCGCATATCAGGTAGGCATCCATGCTCGATTGATTCCTGGGTGCGGGTATTTGGGGTTTCCCTTTTTGACTGTTGCTGCTACGGGATTTATACATACTCGTTTTTCTTTGCTTGCTTTCAGATTTCCATAATTTGACAGAAGTACCCAGGACAGGGTCCTTGGGGTTTGCCTCCGAGGCTACTCATGGTTTTCATACTCTCAGGCTTTGTTGTCTCGACTTGCCCTGTTTGGGTTGTGAGGAAGTAGTCAATTCTTTTTCAAACAGGAGGTGCCCATGGAGTTCCCCATTAGTTTAAGTTATCTCAATTTCCTTTCTGCGTTTCATATACCATTTATCTAATTGTAATCATTTAAGAATTAGAGTAGTAAAGACTACTAGCTTGGGCCGGGTCGAGGATTATGGGACCTCTCTGTTTTTTCCAATGAATGTTATTGTTTATTTCGGATTCGCAGCTCCTTGAAAATGATTACTTAACTCTGTATATGTAAATTTATTTCTTGGGTTCCTCGGGAAAGTTTAATCGCAGATTAATCTTCGCTCTTGAGAGCCTTGGCTCCGGAACTTTGTGAACTCAACTTTCTGCAAGTAATTTATGTGTATATAATATCATTACAGTCGTTTATATTCTCATAGCTCTATATTACGGCGGAACTGCCATTGTCTTAAAAAACGTAGGCATTTCTATTCTGTTTTCGACTTAATTTTCTTCTTCGAACTGCTAGGGTTCCTTACTATTGAGATGTAATAGTTATGATGAAATGGTTGTGTTTATCATGGAAAATAGATGTTCAGTTGATTTCGAATGGTAGATTTCCATACTGTTGTCGCATTTTTCTACTGAGATTATGGTGGTAACATACATTTTGCAACTTCGATGTTTAATTATATAATGATACAGTTAGGGTCTGGTTCATTGCTTTTTCGAACCTCCCCCTTAGGATTGCTCATCCCTTCACTGTCTACCAGTTACCTCTGTCTAGCGGTATGTATTTTTTGTTTATGTTATATATCCGCTCTACAGTTTTCTTTTTTCGTGTATACTCCCATACATGGTAAGAATTTTGTATGGTCTCCCGATCTCTTTTTAATGAACATCCACTCTGTGGCCGTTAAGGTTATCAGTCCCGATGAGTTTTTCTACCAGTTCTGGGTAATCCCGGCTCGGGACCCGCTACCTTACCCTCTGCTATAGTTAACAGACTCATCTTCATCGAAACTTGCTTATTTGTTTTCTTTATATGTGTAAATTAACTCACTAGTATTCTATACAGTGATGATTGATCTCTGTTTTTTTTTTGAAGTACCAAGAACTGTAACAGAATTAGGCCCTTCTTAACAGTCATTTACTGGCACCTCTGTAATATTTGTTTTTAAGCAGATAGCATCACAACATGCATAATAACGATAAGAAGAATTGTATATTCTCAAATAACTTCACTGTTATTCTACTGTATTTTTGGCTACTGTAATTTTTCAGTTGACAAATAATATCATGGAAATATATTCACTATTGAGAATAGTTTCACCAGAAGCTTCTACTTACCTGGTCCGCCTGGGTTTGTGGATGCGCTACAGAAGTTCACCTGTATCCTTTGTTTACTCTTGACCACCCAACCATGAGATCCGTCGCCAGGACTGGGATCTCCCCCCGAGCTATCTTGCAGGCCCACAGCCCTCAACAAGATGCATGCAACTTGTGCCTGGTTATCTGGTCCTTACCAGACTTAACCAATTTCTTTTTTCTTTTTCTTTTTTTCTTTCTGTCTGTCCTTACCGCCCAGAATTTTGCCTCTCCCTTCCCTTTTTTCCTGGAAGCCTTTCCAGTTAGGGAAGGTAGTTTTAGTGCAGTTTTCACAACTGATTTCCTTTTCCAACTTCCTTTCAAAAGTTGCCAGCATTTCAAGAAGTATATTTTTTTTAATATATATTTTAATTCACAAATAAAGAAAAATACTATTAAAGTTTTTAAAACAGTCTTCCAAATCCTGTCTTTTACCACAGTAAAATTCCAATATTTACATTCTCTGGGGTCATCACATCTCCCCCTCCTGAGATTGGACATCGTCTCGATGTCTGATTTTCACAAAAAAATTTGGGTAAGCCCTTTTTATGAGCTCTTCATCTTCCCAAGTGGCCTCATCAGGCCCATAGTGCTGCCACTGCACTTTAACTTGGGTAATAGTTCGCTTCTGCAGCTGTACTTCTCTCCAGTCGAGGATGCTCAGCGGCTCGATCAGAACCTCGCCTTCCGGTTCGACCTGCAATCAACAACATTTCCAGTCATTTTATTTCTAAAATAAATTTTTAATTAGATCAACCGGATTTAATCCTTACTCGTATGTCCTGCCATTTGTTCACATGTTTAGGGTCGTAAATGTATTTTTTTTAGTATAGAAACATGGAAGACATTGTGGATTCTAATGTGGCTTTGCAGGGCGAGTTGGTAAGCTACCGGCCCAAATCTTGCCAAGACCTGGAAAGGTCCAAAATAATGGGGTGCAAGCTTGGCACAATCGCTCCATTGCAAGGTACTCTTTCTGGCTTGGATCCTCACATAAACACCGTCACCGACCTGGTATTCTTTGAACCTTCTTTTCCGATCAGCAAAGCTCTTTTGTCTGTCCTGAGCAGCCTTTAAATTAGTACGTACCCTTTTCACCATATCCTCCATTTCTTTGAGCATTTCTGGCCCCAATCTTAATTTGTCCTCAGGTCCACCCCAGCTTGAGGGTGTACGGCATTTCCGCCCGTACAAGACCTCAAAGGGGCTCATTTGTATTGACGTGTGATACCCGTTATTATATGCGAATTCAACCAAATGTAAATATTCCTCCCACTGTGTTGGTTTCTGCATTACGCATGCTCTTAACATGTCCTCCACCACCTGGTTCACTTGCTCTGTTTGACCATCGGTCTGGGGATGATAAGCTGTGCTGAAATTCAGCTGTGTTCCCAGTTCTGTAAACAATGCCCTCCAAAAGGTTGACGTGAATTTTACATCACGGTCAGATATTATTGTCTTCGGAAGTCCATGCAGTTTAAACACATTCTGCATAAAAATGTGGGCAATTTGCACAACCCTGTAGGTGGATTGCACGGGTATAAAGTGTGCTGCCTTACTCAGTTTGTCTACCACTACCATAATAGAATCATTGTTCTTCTTTGTCCGAGGCAGCCCTGTTATGAAATCCATAGAAATAGTTTCCCATTTCCATTCCGGAATGGGTAAAGGTTGTAATAACCCCGCTGGGTGCAGATGCTCTGCTTTGATCTGTTGACACTCCAAACACCGCGCTAAATATTCAACTACATTCTTTTTCATTCTTGGCCAATGGTATTCTCTTCGAAGTGCGGTGATCATTTTTTTGGTACCGTGGATGTCCTGCATAGTGGCTGATGTGAAACTCATCCAAAATCATATTTTTAAGACTGTTTTTACTAGGTACATACAACCTATTTTTAAAATGCAGCATTCCAGCATCATCTAATTCATATCCAAGCTGATTCTTTTCGCTGGAAAATTGTTGTACCTGCTGTTTTATTTGCTGGTATTCAGCATCTTGATCTGCTGCTGTTTTTATCATCTCTTTCAAGGGATTCTTCCATTTACTGGACGAAATTTCATACAAACATTGCACCTTCCGACTTAACGCGTCGGCTACGCGGTTTTCCTTCCCTTTCAAATGCTTAATATCAAAATCAAATCCGCTTAAAAAAAATATGCCCAGCAAGGTTGCCTCGTATTTAAGGTAGGCTGGCTGAAGTAATTTGTCAAACTGTGGTGGTCTGTTAATAACAGAAATTTTCTCCCCATGAGATAATGCCGCCACATTTTCAGTGCGTGTATGACGGCTGCTAATTCTAAATCGTAAGCAGAATATTTCTGCTCATGCTCCTTTAGCTTTCTTGATTCGTAAGCGATCACTCTTCCTTCTTGCATCAACACACTGCCCACACCCTCCTTACTTGCATCAGTACATACCACGTAATCCTTATTAGGATCAGCTATAGTCAAGATGGGTGTTGTGGTGAGAAAATGCTTAAGTTGCTCAAAGCTTCGTTGACACTCTGAAGTCCATTTGAATGCCCTTCCTTTTTTCTGTAAGGAGGTGATAGGGTATGCTACCCATGAAAAACCTTCCACGAATCTTCTATAATAATCGGCTAATCCCATAAAGGACCTGATATCTGCCACATCCTTTGGTACGGGCCATTCCATTATGGTCCTTATCTTTTCAGGGTCCACTGCAATCCCCTCTTTTGTGATTATATGACCTAAATACTGTATTTCCTCTTTGAAGAAATCACACTTGCTGATCTTAGCATACAGCTGGAGTTCTCGGAGGGTTTGTAGTACTAACCTGAGATGCTCCTCGTGCTCCTCCCTAGAACGAGAGTATATCAGAATATCATCGATGAATATCAGCACGAATTTATCCAAAAATTGATGAAACACGTCGTTCATTAAACACATAAAAGTGGCGGGGGCATTGGTCAACCCGAAAGGTAGCACTACAAACTCGTAGTGCCCATAGCATGTTCTGAAAGCTATTTTAGCGATGTCTTCCTCCTTAATCCTAATCTGGTGGTAACCTGATCGCAAATCGATCTTAGAGAACACTGTTGCACCCTTCACTTGATCGAAAAGTTCATCGATCCAAGGTAAAGGATATTTATTTTTGATTGTGAGCTTGCTCAGCTGACGATAATCTATACACATTCGAAGAGTTCCGTCTTTTTTCTTAACAAATAACACTGGGGCTCCCCACGGAGATACACTCGGGCGAATATAATTTTTGTCTAGCAGCTCTTGTAGTTGCATTTTTAATTTTGTTAACTCAGGTACGCTCATTCTATAAGGTGCCTGCGATACTGGTGTTGCCCCTGGTGTCAATTCGATGGTAAAGTCTATATCCCTTTTAGGTGGCAGCCCGGGTATCTCCTCTGGAAATACATCCACAAATTCTTGTATTACGGGAATGTTATCCAGCGTGGCTGTTTTATCCTTTGAATTTGCATAGCCTGCCTGAATGGCATAAATTTGACATCTTTTTCTAATACATTTAGCTAGCTGGGATGCAGTGATCGGCCGAACCTGCACTGGGCGCTTAATCCCTTGCATTTCCTGCTTCTCTCCAAAGCCATCTTTGTAATAAATGGTTTTCGTCTTGCAGTTCACTAGTGACCAGTGATTTTCTAGCCAATCCATCCCAATCAGAACATCATATGAACCAAGAGGGAGCACATTCAAATCTGCCACTACTGGTTGTCCCGCTATTGTTAAAGGGCAGTTATTAATTTTTGCCAACACTCGTCTCTTGGCCCCCGTAGCTAATTGTACCAGCCATGGATTCTTGAAATTTTCAAGTTGTAGCTTACAATGTTCTACTATCTTTGGGCTAATATAACTTAAAGTAGCTCCTGGATCAATTAGAACAGCTATAGAAAGATCTGAAATTTTACCTTCAAACTCCACCATGGTCGGCTGGTATTCTGCCTGACGATCGTCCAGGGCTGCGTTAATCCTTGGCACGCTACGTCCCACATCGCCAACGGTCGATGCCTCATGGATCTGGGATATCTGATCAGTTCCCTTCCACTGCGGGCAATTTTTGACGTAGTGTGGTCCTCCACAACCCCAGCATTGAACTGGGGGTCTGGCTATTCCTTCGCCCTCCAGCCTGACAGACTGTTCGCTCACTCTGGATTCACTGATTGGCTTGGACCTGAATGAACCTCTTTGTACAGTTCTGCTGTTCTGCCCCTTACTAATTCCCTTACCTCCACTGCTGCGACTTCCTTTACTGTTCCCAACTGTTTTATTACCCCTTTTTTCATTCCATCTTTTGTTTGGAGCGTCTCCTTTCTGTTTATTCTGCTGGTAGCAGATTCTGGCTTTGCGGATAGCTTCATCCATCGTCCTAGGATTGTCAAACTCAATCCTTTCTCGTATGTATAGGGGTAAACTACTGACAAATCTTTGCACCTTGGCTTTTTCTTCTTTAATATAGGGCACATAGCGAAGTAGGGAGGTGAAACGGTTGATAAACTCGTCCATAGTCTGTTGTCCCAACCGCAAATCATGGAATTCCCTTGCCTTTTTATCATAGAAGCGCTCGGTCAGATATCTTTCTTTGAAGTACTTCTAAAATTTCTCCCACGTTATGGTCCGTTCGCTTACCCCCTTGACGATCTTAACTTCTTCCCACCACAGGGTTGCTTTTCCTTGTAACTGAAAGATGGTCAGTCGTGCCTTTAGGTTGTGGTCATATTCATACAGCTGAAAATATTTGTTCATGTTAATTAGCCATGCTTCAGCCGCTTGCTCCTGTTCCCCATCAAAGTGTGGGGGTTTAATTTTTCGAAATTCTCCATGTAGTTCCACCCTTTGATGTTTTGAAGTCTGCTGTTCGAATGCATTGTCAGAATGGTCCTCCCCCTCTTCTGATTTTTCAGACTCTGTTTGATAGTTTCGTTCATCTGACATCCTCTATTGTTCCGCGCTGGGATTAGCTAGTGGTGGGTTCTGCCTGTCAGACAAACTCTTTAAAATTCTTTCTTTCTCCACCGTCAGTCGTGCATTATCCTCTTGTAATCGTTCCATCTCATTCTTCAGTTCCTGTACCGTCTCTAATATTGCAAGGTTCGTGCTACGTGTCTCCTCGCCAAGCTGTACCCACAGCTCTGGGTTATCCCTAGGATTTATTGCAGGTTCCTGACCTGTTATCGATCTGTGGAGAGCGCTGCCAGCTCTCTGCATAATCACTGTTACTGTCTATTGTCTATTGTCTTGCTGTTGTTTTCTTTTGTCTCAACCTAAGAAATGGAACCAGAAGAGGAGTTAGCAATATTAGTTGTCTTTCTTACAAATATAATAAGATGGTTAGCTGTACAATGCTTGTTTATTCTTCCTCCAATTTTTGTTTAAACTTCTTTACATGTTGTCCCAGAGGTCACAGTATTGTTCCTTGGCTCCGATACCAATTTGTCACAATCTTACCATAGACATTAAATTTTTTTTTATTAATCTTTACCTTCATAAACTTTACCATATCCCCTTTAATCCACATACACACTGCCACATCATACAGCCTACTCGGATCATCAAATATCGTTAGGGGATATTCGGATCATCGTAAGTCTAATCAAATGTCTTTATTTATTTTTTGTTTGTATGCATTGGATGTGTTTCTTGGCAACCGGATAAATGCGCTGGATGTTTGCATGGTGACCGGAGTCATAATCCGGCGTTGAGTTGTTGATCTGCATTAAATTTTAAGGACAGTTGTTTTATTACTCTTCAGTACAACTGGCCTACATTATCTGCCTTTTCTGCTCGGCCATGTGATCGGGTAAGGCCCCATAACCTCATTCCCTGCGCCTTTGGTTCCCGCTCCAATTCAACGGTGCGGATCAACAGATCTGGATCCGAGGGTGGAGGTTTGCCGGAGGGTTTTGGGGTTCATATTAAGTTGTTTTGAGTCTTCGTTCGGCTCATTTGGACCTGGCGCTGCTCCCAGGTTTGGCTTGTCTCTCTGCGCACAGGGGATTCTCCCATTCACTCTTCCACCGAGGCTCCATCCGCTGTACAGGAGTTATTCAACTGTTCCCCGGGATTTACCTATGCAGGTAATGGCATTCTCTCACAGTCAATTTCACGGTTATTTCTATTATGAATACTCTTCTCCTACAGGTCACACCGATGAATTTGTATGTGTTAATGGTTTTCGTATTTCTTTGTTGTGTGAAGGTGGACGCTACAGTCATGGAATTTTCCGATATGCAGAACGATAGGTCCTCGGCAACCTGGCCTACCTCGCCGCATATCAGGTAGGCATCCATGCTCGGTTGATTCCTGGGTGTGGGTATTTGGGGTTTCCCCTTTTGACTGTTGCTGCTACGGGATTTATAAATACTTGTTTTTCTTTTGCTTTCTTTCAGATTTCCATAATTTGACAGAAGTACCCAGGACAGGGTCCTTGGGGTTTGCCTCCGAGGCTACTCGTGGTTTTCATACTCTCAGGCTTTGTTGTCTCGACTTGCCCTGTTTGGGTTGTGAGGAAGTAGTCAGTTCTTTTTCAAACGGGAGGTGCCCATGGCAGTCCCCAGTAGTTTAAGTTATCTCAATTTCCTTTCTGCGTTTCATATACCATTTATCTAATTGTAATCATTTAAGAATTAGAGTAGTAAAGACTACTAGCTTGGACCGGGTCGAGGATTATGGGACCTCTCTGTTTTTTCCAATGAATGTTATTGTTTATTTCGGATTCGCAGCTCCTTGGAAATGATTACTTAACTCTGTATATGTAAATTTATTTCTTGGGTTCTTCAGGAAAGTTTAATAGCAGATTAATCTTCGCTCTTGAGAGCCTTGGCTCCGGAACTTTGTGAACTCGACTTTCTGCAAGTAATTTATGTGTATATAATATCATTACAGTCGTTTATATTCTCATAGCTCTATATTACGGCGGAACTGCCATTGTCTTTAAAAACGTAGGCATTTCTGTTCTGTTTTCGACTTAATGTTCTTCTTCGAACTGCTAGGGTTCCTTACTATTGAGATGTAATAGTTATGATGAAATGGTTATGTTTATCATGGAAAATAGATGTTCAGTTGATTTCGAATGGTAGATTTCCATACTGCTGTCGCATTTTGCTACTGTGATTATGGTGGTAACATACAGTTTGCAACTTCGATGTTTAATTATATAATGATACAGTTAGGGTCTGGTTCATTGTTTTTTCGAACCTCCCCCTTAGGATTGCTCATCCCTTCGCTGTCTACCAGTTACCTCTGTCTAGCGGTATGTATTTTTTGTTTATGTTATATATCCGCTCTACAGTTTGCTTTTTTCGTGTATACTCCCATACATGGTAAGAATTTCGTATGGTCTCCCGATCTCTTTTTAATGAACATCCACTCTGTGGCCGTTAAGGTTATCAGTCCCGATGAGTTTTTCTACCAATTTTGGGTAATCCCGGCTCGGGACCCGCTACCTTACCCTTTGCTATAGTTAACAGTCTCATCTTCATCGAAACTTGCTTATTTGTTTTCTTTATATGTGTAAATTAACTCTTTAGTATTCTATACAGTGATGATTGATCTCTGTTTTGTTTTTGAAGTACCAAGAACTGTAACAGAATTAGGCCCTTCTTAACAGTCATTTATTGGCACCTCTGTAATATTTGTTTTTAAGCAGATAGCATCACAGCATGCATAATAACGATAAGAAGAAATGTATATTTTCAAATAACTTCACTGTTATTCTACTGTATTTTTGGCTACTGTAATTTTCAGTTGACAATAATATCATGGAAATATATTCACTATTGAGAATAGTTTCACCAGAAGCTTCTACTTACCTGGTCCGCCTGATTTTTTGGATGCGCTACAGAAGTTCACCTGTATCCTTTGTTTACTCTTGACCACCCAACCATGAGATCCGTCGCCAGGACTGGGATCTCCCCCCGAGCTATCTTGCAGGCCCACAACCCTCAACAAGATGCATGCAACTTGTGCCTAGTTATCTGGTCCTTACCAGACTTAACCAATTTCTTTTTCTTTTTTTTCTTTCTGCCTATCCTTACCGCCCAGAATTTTGCCTCTCCCTTCCCTTTTTCCCTGGAAGCCTTTCCAGTTAGGGAAGGTAGTTTTAGTGCAGTTTTCACAACTGATTTCCTTTTCCAACTTCCTTTCAAAAGTTGCCAGCATTTCAAGAAGTATATTTTTTTTAATATATATTTTAATTCACAAATAAAGAAAAATACTATTAAAGTTTTTAAAACAGTCTTCCAAATCCTGTCTTTTACCACAGTAAAATTCCAATATTTACATTCTCCGGGGTCATCACAAAGGTAGGACGTTTTTGTTGGACAGCAAAAGCAGTCTTACAGTCCAAACAGAGATGCTGAAGCATATGCAATTTAACTTTTTATTTCTTCAATAAAAAGTTCGCTTTTTCTTCGGAAAAAAAAGGAAGAAGAGAATTTTACATTTAAATAGTTGGTTATAGAGTATATTTTTGGTTGTCTATCAAAAATCCCAAAGGTACCTAAAATTCTGAAGCTTAAATTTTACATTTAAATAGTTGGTTATAAAATATATTTTAAGTTGTTTATCAAAAATTAGAAAGTATCCAAAATTCTAAAACTTCACAATGGTAACCTAAATTTCTTAAAAAATTAAGAGATTTTATCAAAATTATATAAGAATTTCCACTGTTTTCCAAACCAAAACTTTACTTCTTAAACTAAGTAATATATTTTAACCTAATTCTTTTGTATTTAAATATTTTTGATCTTTAATTTTATTACTATACAAATTAACCTTACTAACCCTACTACTTAGATTGAATATATTTTTGAAATAAACTCTATCTCAAAATTTAAAACATAAGAGAAGTAATTAGTTTATCATTAGTTTATCTCAATATCTAATTATATTTTATATTATATTCGAAGTAATCTTATAATTACATAATTTATATGCTACAAATCATTTTATTGTAAAGTAAATTATGAGAAAATAGTGAAATCTACCTATGTGTAAATAATGAAAATAGTGAACTTTATCTATGTGTGGATAAAGAAAGAATGCTTTCAAGATAGGTACAAAAATATACAATAAGATGGCTTGTAATAGTTGGTACAATGAAAAATATAAGTCAACACAAAAGAAATTATTAAATGTCAATTGAAATGAGGAAAATCCTTAAAATGAGTGAATGCCAAAAAAAAGTCATGCATGCTGGGAATAATCCTTCTTAAAAAAAAATACAAATTAATTGGCACTATAAATTTTCATCCTAAAAGAATGTGAATATAGTTACATTCACAAAGTAAATTGGTGGGAAAAAATTAAAGATTAAATGATAACATATGTTTTCTAGCTTAATAAGAAAGAGATTAAGGAAAATTTCTCCTTTCTAACTAAATGTATAGTAGGTTATTTTACAAAGAAGTTTAAAGAAGTGTTAAACATGTTGTTAAGAGAAAACACCCTTTATCTTCCCAAGTTAGTTTTTAAATTACCGACACCTGTTATTTAGAATTGGACACACTTTACCTATGGTTTGAAACTGATTCGGAAATACACCTTTCCACCACTATGCCAAGTGTATGTGTAAGGTGCGTGTTACATTTTGTAGTCTTCCATTATGGTTAATCCTCATAGGTGTCAATTAACAAATGGCACGGTAAATTTTTAATGGAGCTTTGTAAAATATTAATTTAAACAAGGTTTAATCATGCGATTTAGATATGCACGGAAGTTGGTGGTGTGAATTCAATCCATTCATATTGTGGCATATATATACATACATACATACATATATATATATATATATATATATATATATATATATATAGAGAGAGAGAGAGAGAGAGAGAGAGAGAGAGATAATCTATTTTAAATAATTTTATCCCCACACCTGAAGAAGACTTGGGCATAGGTGGTGTATTGTTGAAGAAGATTTGGGCATAGGTAAATAATTAACAAGTGTATCGAGAGGTGCAAAGGAACCCAGAAAGGGGAGTAGGGAATGTAGAAGGTAATAACGAAATGAAATATATGAACAATAAAATACAAGCAGAAGTTGAGTTTCTAAATCTCTTTTGCAGAATGTATCAGGTGGTTAAATTTAAGAAGAAAGTAGCACTAACATAAATGTTCCAAAACAATGGGAATGGAAAAATAAATAGTCACACATCTTCAAAATGTAGGCAACCTACTACTTTAATAACAAAGTACAATTTTGGCCACACGAGGTGAGTTGAGTCATTGAAAGTACGACACAACTATAACACCCATTAGGGTTCAAACCCTGTTACATCATCTGTACATTTACCAAGAAAGTGGGTGGGGTTGGGGTCTGTGCACCCCCACAAGGAGGTTGTTGTTCAATGAATGTCATCATGGTCATTAATTCTAGTCAGGTGCGAAGGGACTCAATCAGATTTGAACCTGCAACCTATATCCTCACCATTGGAAACATGCCTTAGGTGGGGGTCTCAACCTAAAGAGGTAAGATCCTTGAAGTTAGATTGTCGTTTTGGGAAATGCACCATACAACATCACAAAGCCCTAAATTGAAGACTTTCATCCTACATTTTTGGAGTTGCCAACCATTCCAATTCTTGGAAAAGTACAAACATGTCCATGCATATTTGGGTGCAAAGTTCTTTGAAGGCCATGGGAAATGTTATTAGCTAGTTTTTATCAATTTCATGAGAGAGAGTTTCATTCTATTAGTGAAACTTACATCCAATTGGTTTGGAAAAAGGTCTTCCTTAAACAATTATTCTTGAGTATGAACACATACATTAGAAATGAAATCTGCAATATGAAAGCATCATTTTCCAGGTCTACACAAAGTCACATCCAAACTCAACATGAGACTTGTTCTTGCCCAAGACTCTGGAAAACTTGCCCATGAACACAATAGCAACATAAGCAACTTTTTTTATGACATTGTTGGCGAATCCTGGTGGGGAGATTCCTCCATAAGCACTATCAATTAACACTTGGTGAGTTGCTTGAAAGAGATGAAGACAAGATCTGCCCAGATTCCCATCAATGGCTAGCCAGAGCAACACGGCGATGGATTACAGAGACCGCCCAAGACTCATGATTCGTGTTGAATCCATTCATGAAACGAGTCCTCAGTGAAAACTCAACTTGAGAAATTTCCTAAAATGGGTTCCACATGCCAGACTGTAATAAGCTTGAACGAAGAAAATGAAGCTCTCAGATTGGTTGGGTGAACTAGTTTTTCCCACCTGAACCTTGCAGAGGAAATGCCTAACAACGTAATTAATAGTCGTTGTTATTCTATCCTCCTTTCATAACCCTTCACTCTATCTCAATGGGTAATTGAACAACATATTTTGTGGTCTTTTGTATAAGGGTGGTTGTCGTTTTAATGCTTCAATGTTGACAAATGTACAGTGCAGCAACCCTAGATCATGAGAATTACAAAACTATCTCGGTTGAAAACTTCAAATGGAAAGAGTCACAGGGGTTTTCCAAATGCCTACCTTCATTCATAGGTGACATAAACTTTTTTTGTTTTAATTTTTCATAGTACTTAGATAATTCTTTGGGAAAGATGCATAAATCACCTAGAACTTGCATTTGACCTCATCCATGACTAGCTTACTTTCATATCTACTTTGATTTCTATGACTAACTTCATTTCATTTTGTTCTGCTTCAATGAGGGTGCATGTGTAGCTCAAAAACCCCATGAGAATTACCACCCTATCATAGTTGAAAACTTCTAATGGAAAGACACATAAGGATTTCCCAAATACCCAACATGATATGTAGGGAAGTTGATCGAATGAATGTCGACAATATAGAAGTAGGCGAATTTATACTTACTGAGTTCGCCAGGATGGATATCCAAACAATGTAGCTCTCTCATTTTTTGTTTAAAGATAAGCCATTGATATGCTTTTGCTAGCTCATAGGCAGTTAAGCAACTCAATATCATGAGAATCACCATATTATCCCAATTCATATGTAGGGATTTTCCAAATGATTCTAGATTTTTTTTTTTGGTGGGGGTGAATTCCTTTGGTTGAGGTGTCTTAGTAACTTAATACTTGCACGTCATCTCATCCCAACTTCCTTTCCTATCTACTCAGTTCATCTCAATAGATATCCAAATAACACATTCTCTAATTTTATGTTTAATAGTGGTCGTTATTTGGCTCATGTGTAATTCAACAACCCCAGACCACTAGGATTACCACATTATCTCATCCTCAAACTTCAAATGAAGAAATTCCCGGGAATTTTCCAAGTGTTCATCTTTGTTTGCAGGTTACAGAGAGGAAATGCATTTTCAATATTTTTTGTGTTAGGGTGATTCTAGTAAATTTCACTGGATCAGTTTTCAAGTTTTAGGTTTATGAGAACTCTTGGTTTTGATGGGCGGGATGAGAATTCATGGTTTTGACAATTGAGATCCTAACAAGGATGTTTTTAGACACTACCACTTATCTTTATGTTTAGTGATACTAACATTTTGGATGAACTGTTGAGTCACTTGATATCATTTCCATATATTTATTGTTTGTTGAACGTTATGGAAATACAAATCCAACCACCCAGTTACTTTCATGTTAAGATTTTTATGTTTGGTTTATATTAATAAGAATTGGATCACATGGCTACTTGAATTTTTTCTTGCTTGGTCAAACCAAAACTTAGAATGCTTTATATTTGTAATATTTTTGTGCTCTACCAAAAAAATCAATCAAAATTTGCGTGTGCAGGTTAGGGAGTGCTAAATCAAGGAGTGAAGATAAGACTGGATCATATTCATGGGGTTTGCTCACCTCTTAGACCCATCAACTTGAGCTCATGGATAGACTTGGCCTATCAAAATTTCGAATGAGATAATGATTGTTTGATTACAATAAGGTCCAGAAACAACGACACTTATTCTCTAGTAAGAAATATTCCTCCTCAACCTGGAAGAAGAGTCGATACAATAAACTATGTTGTAACAACGGGGTTTGGTACATAAGCTAAGAATTTGTTGCTAGTAAATTACACAGGCAGCAATGTGACATGGATACAATGTTGGCCTTGTTCAGACTGTTATTCGCATGTAGATCCCATATTTGATCCTTAACAATCATCTTCTTATAAACATTTACCCTTTAAATCGGCTACCTATACTAAATTGACCACTTTAAAAGGTAAGAAAAACCCTACGGTGTTGGGGCTATGTTTATGAAGTCAGCTATAGGGATGGATTAAGAACCCATGGAGATTTTAGCCAGGAGACCTACACTTTGGGTTCTTATTCCAATAAACTACGTTGTAATAGCAGGGTTTGGGACACAAGCTAAGAATTTGTTGCTGGTAATTTACACGAGCAACAATGTGACATGGATATAATGCAAGCCTTGTTCACACTGTTATTCGTAGGTAGATCCCATATTCAATCTTCAACAGACATCTTCTTATAAACATTTACCATTTCATTAGCTGCTTGTATTGAAATGACCACCTCAAAAGGCAATTGGAACCCTACAGTGTTGGGGTTGTGCTTATGAAGTCAACTATAGGGATGGATCAAGAACCCAGGGATATTTTAGCCAGGAGACCTTCACTCTAGGTTCTTATTCTTTCCAAGGCTTCGCCTTTGAATGCGGGCATTCCAATATAGGGGGCTTTAAAGGCTTGATTGAGCTTTTAGGATTGGGGCAAATTGCCTTTGCCTTTCATTTCTTCACAAAAAGCAAATATAGCAGCCAATTCTCATACTGTCTTCTGGATTTCCTATCCTCCACAACAACAGGGTCACTCAACGTTGGCTAGAGTTCTATTGTTGCCACTGCCACTTTCACCCCTCTCACCTCAAATTCGAATTATGCTAGCTTCTATTTCATGGAATTGAATGGCATAAGCGTTGGAGGTGAGAGGCTCTCGAGTTCGCATGCTTCTCTTGGAGGATGAGGCACATTTGTCGCCTTTGGAACTTTCATAACTCGGCTTGACCCAGACGCATATGATGCCTTGAATACTTCATTCCAGAGCAAGACCTAGCATCTTCCAAGCGCAGACCTGGACACAGATTCGCTCCTGGGAACTTGCTACGACCTGTCTGGCTCTAGCTAGGTCAACCTTCCAACTATAAATTTCCACTTCGACAAAAATGCGAACGTGATTGGGAGCGACAAGTGTATTTTGTTTCCCATTCAGGATGACGGATCTCAGATGTGCTTGACATTGACAACTACAACACAAGTGAGAAATAGGGTTGGAATTTAGATTTCCCTTTACCTGACAGACAATTTTATTTCAATGTTTTGGGTCCTTATGTGTACCATCAAGAAAAGTTATGTTTAAAATTTTTCACTTCAAAGGTGATGTGTTCTTAACAAATTAAGCCTTCACCAATAAAACTTTTATTAAAAAATTACATTTCATTAACATAATTATGTTAAAAGATTTCACATATATATCATAACGAAAAAACAAAATTAACACAACACACAAATCACTTATTAAATCTTTAATCTTGGTTTGAAATTACATGGAACACTCGCAATAAAATCTTTCGAACCTGAAATCAAATGTCCTTGACCCTGACATGCCATAGCATTTGTATTTATGAGATATGACTAAGGAAATCTTATGGGACATATGTTATGAAACCAAGTCACAAAAAGATAGAAAAGATAGATCAACGACTCGAAAATCAGCCTCTTTGAGGGGGCAACCTCCTTCACATTACACAAATGAACAATTATTGGATGAACAAATGACAAAACCTCATTTCTATATATAGGAGTCTAAGGGGTCACAATATAATCAAAGCCGACATAACAATAATAATATAAGGGCATAACAATAACAATAGTGGGCTTCTATGGGGCACAATATTAACAATATGGGGACAATAAGGGCACAACAATAACAATAAGGGCTACAATGAAAATAGTAATGGGGAATCACTAGTATTATAGGGACCTAACATGCCCTTCTCCTTCAAAAAAGTATTTTCCTCAATGCTTGGGTAGTTTTGGATGCTTCTGTATAAAATTCTCATCCTCCCATGTGGAATCTTTAGCAGGTAAGTTATTCCACTTGATGAGATACTCTGAAATTTATCAATTTCGTAGTTGTTGAGTTCTTGTTTCTGTGACTAGTTCAAGTTCCAATATGATTTTTCCTTCCTCTCAAGTTCTGGCATATTTTTTGAACTAGGAGCTTGTCACCTATAACCTTCTTTAAGCATGAAACATGGAAAATTGGGTGCACTCATGAATCTACAGGAAGCTCCAATTTGTATGCCATAATACCAATATTTTGCAACACCTTGGACAGACCATAATACTTTGGTAATAATTTATTATCCTTCTTAGCTTGCTTGAGGGAAATTTGTTTATATGGTTGTAGTCATAGGAATACCCAATCACGTACATCAAAACTTCTTTCGTGCGATGTCGATCTTCCTGTTGTTTCATTCTATTCTATGCCAAAGTGAGGTTATCCTTTAAGATTTGGAGAACTTATTGTTGATGCTCGATGTGATCCTCCACTGCTTGAGCCTATTGATGGTGTTGGACCTGCCGACATGTTAGGGGATCTCCCCGATAAGAATTCCTAATTAGATCTCAGACCGTTTGGTGTAGGAGTCCCAACAGTGGGTCGTATGGTAATGCCTTGACCACGATTTCACACATAGGCAAGTAAGATAACTCTGTTTATAGCAAGGGTGTGATAGTTGCGATGAGCCAAGAAAGGTGCATGAGAGGTTCTAACACACGGGGGTTGAGGTGAGTGCACCCCTTGGAAACCTGTGATAGCATGCAGTTAAGAAGGGAACACACGAACAAAGATACATCACAACATGGAAGGCAAGTTACCAAGCAATCCAAAGTGATGGTTAAACCAACAACACATTTTAGAAATATTCATACATACATACACAGATAGCTATACATGCATGCGTAAGCAAACCAATACATATATCATTTAGAGTAAACGAGATAGCATAGAATACAATACAACATATGCATGAAAAGTGCTAGCTATTGTTACATTAAGAAGTGTAAGTTCCAGTCATACAATACTTCCATGTCCAATCATTAGTTCTAATAGCGAAATGTTACAGCCATAACTGTCTACTCCTCCAAAGAGATGTACTAGCTCTGAGCACTGGAGAAGCCAAGGCTCGTTACAATATTGTCCAAGCTCTCTTCAAGATAGTCTTATCGGAAGCTTGGCTGACTAAAAGCATATACAATGAGTTCTGAGGGAATATTTATAGTAAAGGGTACGGTGACCCTTAACATTCCCCTTTATGACATTTCAACTACCCTCATGACTCTTCATCTACTCTATGACTGTTACATCCAAGTATCACAACTGACTTACACATGACATGACTTTACATTACAATGAACATGTACCCATGTGAGACAAAATGGCTTGAGAATGCCATGCTAGACATCAATCTGACTTAGAAAACCATGGAATTCCAACTCCTTAACATCATCGAGCTGATCAGCAGTAACATACTGATGCCAATATTGGTAGTCCTTGATGGTGTCCATGTGCTCCAAGGTGACATCTTTCTGGAACTTGACTCTTGCCTCCATATCATCTGGGTAGGTTGCTCGGGCTCCTCTATCCAACTCATTTGTAGGCATGCACATCATTGTCTTCAATGCGACTGGACCAACAACATACTTGTGCATGATGTCTGCACTGATGGGCAAGTCTAGGCTGGTAGAAATGCGCATCAACTCGTCGAAGTACAAGTCAAGCTCTAATCAGACCTGTGCCTTTGCCTTCACCTGGGTGAGAGTCCCAATAGATGGGATCACATGTGCACACACCACAACATCCATCCTCTTGACCACACGTGCATGTGAAGCATGTATACTAGTGATGAGTTGTGGGAGCTCTTCATAGTTCCGGATTTGACTCCAGATATGTGCCTTTAGCTCAATTGCACTGGCCTTCATCATCTTAGGAAAGTGAAGCAGGGATCCCTTGTATCTCATCGTCCATTCTTACATGTAATCAATAGTACCATGCAAGTTCGTCAAGATACGTGTTCTTCTAACACATTGTTATTGCCATCTGTTGAGATGGATGACTGCCTTATGCATGGTGCCAAACTTGGAGCACAACGTTCGCATAACTATGTCAAGGGACAATACTTCATCTAGTATTGCCTTCTTCAGTTCATCTCAAGAGGACATTGTCACCAACTCTCCTCCTTGCTTGGTCGTCTGAAGTTCCTTAGCTATTCGCTCATTTTCAGCTATTAAAAAGCGAACACTTGAGCTAGTAACTTCGACATATAATCTAGTTGTATTGGCCAAGGCTATTGGATGTTTGTGCAAGTCAGACACGATCACTCGTTTCTCAACTTGCGTAGGAGATGTATGATCATATGGAGTCGACACTCTACGAGACTACACAACTCTATGCTGAGACTCATCGAATCAGATGTTGTGCATCTCTTCTTCCTGCTGATCTCTAAGGATCTCAGTGCCTCCTTAGACACTTGAGACTTGTTCATCTTCTAGATGTGGTGAAGCAAGTAAGTTGACCTCTTGGTGATGAGGCATAAGGTTAATGTCCTGTTTCGATTCCCATTGCTCCATATTTGTATCCAACTGTTGAAGTGCTTGCTTTATCTCATGAGCGAAGTCCTGATCCTATGATGGTTCACCCTGTTTTCTTGATGCCAGCTGTTCTGATGAATCCACTACCTGTATGGGCACAGTTTCATCTATTTGCACATGTTGCGCCCCCTGTCATACTTATTTTTGTTGCACTTCCCTCTCTTGTTCCTTTCGGAGTTGCTCCTTCAACTCATGCAACTCCTTCTCTGCATCCTCCATTCTTCTCTTCTCCCTCTGCCTTTGCGCGATTCGCTTGTCGCGTTGTTTCTTCTTCGCCTCTATAGCCATAGCTACTTTCTCTACCAATGGATCTGCTTAGAACTTGTAGCTTTGCTCTTCCTCCATGCGATCGAAAATCTTCCTCTTTCCCTTGTCACACACTGGTATGCTTGCCTCTGTTGCTATTGCTACTAATGCTGGTGCTCTCCATGATGCTGCTTCACTTTTCTTCACTAACCACTCCACAACGAAGATGAACTATTCATTGGGTCTGGATAAACTATAGCAATATCTCCATGGGTCCTCCTCAGCCCAATGAAATGTCGTGTGGATCCAGTTGAACTGTACTCTTGTGCAATGATCCTTCATAATACAATGTGGGTCATACAGATTGTATCTTTGGAGGTCGAATGGATACTTCTTCATCAGTTTTGCTTCGACATCCACTTGCTTAATACTCTGGATCTCATATAACCCAATCCGCAATAGAAGAGTTGGCCAAGGTGCCTTCTTCTTCCGGTGTAGTCTAGCTATCAATCCTGCTGAGATGTGATATGCTACTTCCTGTCTGATGAGTATGTCCAAGGAAAACTTCGGTAGAACATGCAGAGGCTTCTCCGTGTTGAACATTTGGATGAAGGTGTTGGACTGTGAGGCATACCAATCAGCAACGTCTTTCAGTACCTCCATTACTTCCTTCGAAATGCAAGGTGGATCCTGTTCAAATATCATCTTATAGAATGGGGTGAAAAAATGATCAGATGCCCGTGTGATTACTCCCCTGAAGCTACATTTGGATAACAACTTGCCATATGTGTTCACAATGGTCTCCGCCGGTGACCATGCCCACTCCAAGCCCGGGAATTCTTGTTGGGCACATATTGCATCTAAGATGTAGGCAGACATGTATATCTCTGCTTACATACCTCATGGTGACTGTCAAGCTTTCGTTACCTATTGCTTCAGCTGATGAGCCAACATGACAGACTAGTTACATGGTTTTCCTTCTCTGGCCAGTTGGTCCAGTGCAAGCACCCAACTCTGTGGGAAGGTTTCCGTGCTTTCTTGGCCACATAGTTGACATGAAAATATGACCAAGTATTGATACACCTTCCGCAATATCTTCCTCTTAATCTGAAAGAAGTCTCAATGATAGTCATGGGCTTTGAAATATGATACATCTCATCATAATCCTGTGCTCAGAAGGTGGCAAGCTTCGTACCGCTGACACTGCTCAAAGTCATCGTCTCAAGATCAGTGTGTGAGATGATCCAGTGTATCATGTCCGCGCATGGGAACATGGGGTATCTGCATGCAATCCCGTACAAGCCAGACTTGTGAATGTTCACATACACCTGATGGTCTTCGAGGTCTTCCCCAAGAGTTCCTGCAAATGCTTCATTGACCTCTTGCCATTTCAGCTTGATGTACTTAACTAGAAATAGCTTGGTATCTTCATAGATCGGTAGACATGTGAACACGTGCTTCGCTGCTGCTCCATTTTCACTTCTGTCAGTGTCCTTGATCCCGCTCTCTTGGAGGCCATTAGTCATGTAATGCTAAGAGGGGGATGAACACCTGAAAGATCTGGAGACAAAGCAACATGCATGGCAATAAATCTGTTAGTGAAAACCAAAGCAAGTTTGGGGAATGACATAACACATACCTGGGCAATGACAAGCAAAGATTATGCAATTTCTTCAGGGAGGCTGGCTGACTAGTTGCTAGAACTGCACAAAAGGCAGTCTGGGCTATCTAGGAGGCAAGACTAGCTGCTGGATTTGCGCAATGCGCAATACAGGCTGACTGCTTACTACTGGGATTGCACAATGCACAATTCCAGCTGGCAATGACTGCAAGCTCAGGGACTGCATTGCGCAATTTTCTGGGCCAGTAATCACTGTCCCTAAAAAATGTGCAAAACAGTCCTAGAGGATAGTGTCTGGAAAGAAATGCGCATTTTTGGAGAGGAAGACAGATCCTTCCTTCCCCAAATTGCGTAATGTTGTCTGGGTGAGGTAAAGTCTGGGCTAAGGCTGCCCAGACCTGCCGACGGGCAACTGAAAGAAAAATCTAAAAGTGAATGCACATTGACACTAAGTGAAAGAAGAAGTGATTAATTGTTCCTGCAAACATCGAATGAAAGATTCGGTAACAGATCAACATGCATGTGAGTGAAGCGAGTCGCCGAATCGACGATCATTCGTGCAAAACAGTTTCATGTATGTGACAACAGAGAGATAGAAACGAAAACTGAAATGGTGCTAGTACAAGCTAGTATACATGTAAACGATAGAAAGTGTTCAAAGAAATCAAGCAAACAACACTCACACAAGCGAAAACACAAAAAGTGACAGAAACGCTGAAAAAGACAAGTTGAGACCACTTACCATGAATAGTTGAGTCGGATGTGTCAAAGGGCCTTGGATGTGCTATGGGATGTCATAGACGCAATATTGATGTGAAATAATGAGCTTTGATGCGTTGAATAAATAAGTTTGAGCTCATGATGCGCATGCCACAAATCTAGGAAAAAACGATACTTGGAGGAAAGTTTCTAGAAAAAACTTTGCATGTAACCTCTGGCTACTAAAAATATCTCCCTGAATCAAGGGATTCTTTTTTCATGTTGCCTTTTGCTATTCCGATAAAAGCAAGCCATGCATGCAAGTCAAGTTTCCTTGCTCCCGGGTGGAACTGGTCAACCCAATTGCTCATGCATGAGGTTGCTCAACTGCTAGGGGGAAATGCACATTTATGGCTGGGAGCTGGGCTAGCTGCTCAGGAGATATGCATAATTTCTGGGTAGAATAGCTGACTGCTACCCAGGATTGTGCAATTCCTGGGCTGAGCAGGCCTGCTGGGAAGGATTGCATAGTTTTCTGGGTGAAGCCTGACTAGTAGGATTATGCAATTTTGGAGCCCAACAGACTGCCAGACAGAATTGTCAATTTCTGGAGGGAAGGCTGGTTGCCCTCTAGAATTGTGAAATTTCTTGGCGGAGCTACTTAACCTACAGCTGGAACAAGTCTAGGTGATCAGTCTATGAGGGGAATGCATCAAGCTTTGATCGACAAGTTGACCTTTTGTAAGAAAAACAATGAAACTTGTGTACTTGACGAATCGAGACAAGGTGTTGTGAAAGGTTGGTAGGGAGGCTCCAAAACGAAGCTAAGGAAACATTTTGGAGGGTGGTTGTAGCAGCTACAATAGAACCTTAGAATTTTCTCTTAATTATGATGTGGTGGACAGTGGATGATATCCATAAAGCGCCATAAATGGGTCATTTTTACTGTAGTATGGAAGGAAGCGTTATACCACCATTGAGCGAGAGGCAACCATTTGAACCATTGTGTCTGTTTATCAAATACAAAGCAACAAAGATATCCTTCTGAACATTTGTTTACTATCTCAGTTTGCCCATCAGATTGAGGATGATAAGATGAGCTATGAGCTAACTGAGTACCAAGATAAGGAAATAATTCTATCCGAAAACTTCCAGTGAAATGGGATCTCTGTCGCTTACAATGAGCTTTGGGTTTCCATATAGATTTTGAATTGTTTCCATAAACGCAATATAAAGTGTACTAGTTTTAAATGGATGAGATAACGCACAAAATTGTGCATACTTGGTAAGTATGTCAACTACCACCGTTATGACATTGTTTCCTTCGAACTTGGGTAAACATGTGATAAAATCCATTGAAACCTCCTCCCAACATTGGCTTGGAATGGATAAAGGTTGTAATAGGCCTAGGGTCTTAATTGTTTCAACTTTATTTTGTTGGCAAACCAAACTTTATGCCACAAACTTTTGAAGATCCGATTTAATGCCATTCCAAAAGGAAATATTCTTAACCTTGTGGTAAGTTTCTAAGAATCCTGAGTGCCATCCTAAGGGAGAGGTTTGCAATTCCATAAGAATCTTTTGTTTGAGTTGGGAA
This sequence comes from Pinus tabuliformis, assembly GCA_031772625.1. Lineage (NCBI taxonomy): Eukaryota > Viridiplantae > Streptophyta > Pinopsida > Pinales > Pinaceae > Pinus > Pinus tabuliformis. The sequence goes on from CM062820.1 coordinate 1,682,169,361, forward strand.
TTCTTACATAGGTATAAGCGATCCTTGTACCATAATGAAACATTTTTCCAGCTAAATGTATCAAATGTATTGGGATCTTGTTGTAAATTTCAAATGAGTTCTCACACTTCTTCATCATTCTTCCATTCATCTCTTGCTTTGTTTATCCAATCTGGTTGGATAATAGAAATGGCGCAAAGCAATGCTTCCACATCCTCATCCTTTCTTGAGAGTGCATTTGCCACAACATTTTGCTTCCCTTTTTTGTAGATGATTTCAAATTCACAACCACACATCTTTGTGACCTATTTTTGCTGCTCTTCTAAAGATAACCTTTGTTCTAAAAATTATTTAAGACTATCATGATCCGTTTTTACATTGCAGTGTCTTCCCATTAGGTAGGGTCGCCATTTCTTAAGTGCATGTAGTATTTCCAATGTTTCCTTCTCATAAATAGCTTTTTGTAAACACTTTCATTTGATTGGACGACTTTCGAAAAAAATGGGAATTTCTTCTTGCATTAAAACAACACCAATTCCATTTCCTGAGGCATCACATTTCACAATAAAGATTTTTGTGAAGTCTGACGTAGCTAAAACCGATGCTTGGCACATTGCCTCTTTAAGATGTTCAAAGGCCTTTGTTGCTTCTAGAGTCCATGAAAATGCATCTTTCTTCAATAATGTTGTTAGAGGTTCTGCTATTCTCCCATAATCCTTAACAAACTTGCGATAATACACTATCAACTGAGAAATCCTCACAGATGCTTTATGGATGTGGGGATTTTCACAACAATTACATTCACTGGTTTGATGGTTAAACCTAAACAAAGAGAAGGGGTATTGAAGACCATCAAAAGGGAAGATCTCCAACGATTAACTAAATAATTTAAATGGAAATTCTTTAAATCAAAATACTTATTATTATTTCTAATTGTGAAAATATGAACTAATTATGTTATAAATTAATTAGATATTTTAGAATATAACATAGTATATATAATTTTAAATTAATTAGCTAATTTAAAATATAACAGTATATATAATTTTATATTAATTGCTAATTATAATATATGCGCTCATCATAATTAATTGCTAATTATAATATATGCGCTCATCATAATTTAATTAACAATTGTTATATTATAGTATGAAGTATTAGGTAAACTATGAATTTTTTATTTTATTTTTTTCAAAAACCAAAAATTCCATTTAGAAATCAAATGATACATACAATAAAACAAAACAAAAATTACCAAAAACACTTCACATGAATAATACATAAGAAAATTTGGCCAACCTTGTGGATCCAAACTGTAGTATACTATCCAAAAAAACACGATACATGATGGTTCCAAAAAGGTGTGAAACTGGCCATAAAAAGGTGTGAAACTGGCCATAATAAGTTCTAAAAGGAAAAAAAGTGCGTATGTGAGAAAGAGAACAAATTCCATTCCAAAAGTGAATACGAAAATTGTCTTTTTCAACTTGTCTTTTTCAACTTAATTTGTAGAATGTTATTCTTCAAATGAAATAATTCCAGAATTCCAGAATTTGAGGTGAGAGCTCTATTGATAAAGAGTTTTCCATTGAATCCCCTACTCGAAGTAAATAGAACTTTTCCTTTATTACCAATAAAATTTTCCCATAAACTTAAAAAGGTATATTTTTTTTAAACAACCAAACAAAGAAATTCCAACATGGTAAAATAGGTTTTAAAGGTATATTATTTTTAAACAACCAAACAAAGAAATTCCAACATGGTAAAATAGGTTTTAATATTTGTACTCTGTTCTAAAATAACCTATCTTTAATCAAATTTATTACTAAAAAATCATAATGACACCCCCACCACACACACCTCCTTAAGAGGCTCCATCGAAAAAACCTATCAACAATTCATCTGAGTAACGGAAAGTTATATAGAAAGACATTAGAGGTAGGTTTCGACCTAAAATAGTCCTCGAAGAAACTAATAATTCTACCACCTCCATATTTATATAAAAACAAGAGGGCTGCAGAGACATCAAGTCCCCGCCACCTTAATTAATTTTTGCTTACAATGCAAAACTACAGTAGTGCAATAGACTAGTTGTTGTAAAGCAACAGCGATTGTTAAACAATAGCATGTAAGAGTTCAGATTTGAGTTGGCTTTACTTCATAGTTTACTTAACTTAAAATAAAAAACTTTAAAAATAATACATCAAGGAATCACAACATGGGATAGCAGGTTTGCAATTAAAAATAATACATCAAGGAATCACAACATGGGATAGCAGGTTTGCAATTAGCATGTAAGATTTGAGATTTGAGTTCGCTTTACTTCATAGTTTACCGAAATAAAAATGGATAATATTTCATATACAGGAAAACTGTAAATAGAAAAAAAGCATTAAAAATAATACCTCAAGGAATAACAACATGGGACAGCAGGTTTGCTATCATTAGATGCAAAATATGGCAAGAATAATGTTAATTTTGAGCACTACATTTGAGTTTGCTATCCTTAGATGCAAAATATGGCAAGAATAATGTTAATTTTGAGCACTACATTTGTACGCAGATAATAAAGGAAGAATTGATTGAGATGCCAACAGTAAAAAATGATATATGGGGCAAGAAATGATATATGAGGCCGTAAGTTATTCATTTGTAATAGCTTCACCGAAAACTTAGCACACCCAGTAATTCCTCATCCAGATACAAACTATGTAGTGTCCAAATATTACTTTGGAATCAACACATATAATACATGGACCATGATCTAGATATTCCTTTGGAATTACTATACGTAATGCATGCACAATCAAGCTGGCTAGGTGTTAAAAGAAATTAATCAACAATTTTAACCTCTTGACCAGTTGTCCAGCGTACCGTAAGATCTACATCATGTTCAACAACGTGCATTCTTGGTTAATATTATAGCACAATCACTGAACTGGTATTTACAACTTTGAAGGCATACATTTATGGCCAACAATATTGGTTTATGTTTCGTTTTGTTTCGTAAAGTTTCTTGCAGGAAGTTACTTGCTTTAAGAATAAATTTTGAAGTTTGCTATTGAATTTATGAATAAAGTTTGAAGTTAGCTATTGAACTTATGGAAGGATTACATCATACGAACTTACTGGTTTTGCAAATGCATAATAATAATAGATATAGACATAGCCTCATCAAAAATTACCTGGTAAAAGAGGAACCTGCACCACCCATCGCAAAGGCATGATAAGCACCCGTTTACTCACCGAGCAAGTCATTATAATCTTCGAAGAAGAATTATGACCAAAAGGTGGAGCCTGAGGATGAACCTAAATCGAGGCAAGAATTCTTCAGGCTACCTGGAAATGAAAGGAAAACAATAATTGTTAGTTTGGTGAGAAAAATAGTATATAAGTAAGAGACAGTGATATTTGTTTTCAAGCTAAATAAAATATCTAAAAAAAATCCAATTGAGCCATTAAAGTGAGGAGGAGCTTCCACCAACTTCTACTAGTATATTGAAATACTGAGTGAGATTAACAAAAAAGAAACCAGTCTCCATAATGGCAGTGTAGAGAACAAATGACAGAGTTAAAATGAAACTAGTTGCAGAGCTAGCGTAGCTCTGTCCAAAAGAAAGGGAAATGAATGACTATTGAATAGGCAGACGGGTAGTCATTACAACATTGAATAAGCAGTGAGAATGGAGGCAAATGCAATAGTTGATATACTTGTAGATTCAGTGGATAACCCGACAATGGATGATCTATATTCTGTGTCGGGTGACCAGGTAAAATAAACAATGTGGCCAGACGTAGCATTCGTTCATTCAGCAGCAGAATAGGTAGAGGCACCACCAAAGATGAAGGCAGAAAAAGAGCGAATTTCCATTGAACCATAACAAAAAAAAGGGGTCAAATGCACTCTCTCGCTCTCGATCATCTATAGGTATTGATCTGTTGGTATCTCATCTTGTGATTATCAAATAGCTTGTTTATACAGGAATATGCATCCTCATTTCCACCACTATTTTCTTTGACTCATATAAGCACTTTGCTTCATTCTCAAGTAGCAGGAAATCAAGTAACGCTTTCCCTTCTGTTGGGTATTTTTCAACGGAAAAATACCAAAACCACACAAACAAACATCACAGAGCCAATGCTCTGTTTCCTTTGTTCACATGACCTTTTGCATAGGGAAGCCTTTTAATAAAAATTGACTGAACAGAGTATTACACAGCCATAAAATTATTTCTATTGATTAAAAACATAAAGCCTGATACATATGTCTTCCTCTTTGCTGAGAGGGATTCACCAAAATTACTTTCACCCATCAAAACTTTGTTTTCACCTGAGAAATTACTGTGCTGGGTTTACTGCAGTAAAACCCATTTTTACATTTGCTGGTGTAAAACTATTTTTACACATACTGCTGTAAAAATATTTTACACATACAGTAATCTTTACATTACATTCACAATCTCAAAAAATACCTGAGCGCTCTTTTCATTTGCATTTCAATGCAAATCCAACCTATAAAAAACTTACTCAAAACACATGCGCTCCACTTCGTTTCTTTTCTTCATGCACTACTGTGCAAAACCACACATGGTTTTTGCTACTCCTTTGTTTTTACAATACAACACAAAAACATTACAATCTGTTCCTTGTAATTTCTTCGCACTCCTGTGCGTTCAATACATCGTTGCTGCGCTCTGCTCTTTCACTGCTTCACACTTACATACCTCCCATGTGTAACTAACACAATACAGAGCACGCTCTTTTTTTTACTGCTCCATCGTTCCTTTTTACAATGGTCAACGCTACCACTTAGAGCGCATTTCACATGGCTCATATATATGTCAAAAACTTAATACGAAAACATCCATGTTAAAACATACAACTAACACATATATAAAAAAACTCACTTGCCGTATGTAAAACTTAAGTATTCACCTACTTTCTACGACACCATTTATCTTTTGTTTAATTCTTTTGCAGAAGGGACATGCGGTCAACGGAGCTTGACTTTTACTCCACGCAAATATTAAATTCGATGCAGGCCCATGCACCTTCAAGAGATCGACGGCTGACAACACGCCAGGAGATCGGACGGCTGGAGTGGATATCGGAAGGCATTTTAATGCTGAGCTTTACCTCCCGATATGTCAGAGATGCTGATGTCAGGTGAGAGCTACGCGTCTTCACCAAATCGCATCGGAGCCAAGAATACGGAAACAGCTTTTCGCTGGATGGTGGTGCGATATGCTCTGGGCGGTTTTGTGGTTTCGTTCGGTGGTTTTTGGGCGTTGGTACGGCTGCTCCACGTCCGCCTCTAGTCAGCAGTTGGAATTAACATTCCAACACTCCCCTTTAATTTCAACTGCTGGGCATTCAATCTTACCCAAGCACTTCCTCACATCGAGGGATTCACCAACTGCTTCTGATGCAGTTCCACAAACAATCAAAGTTGTCTTCCTCTTAATAGAGGGATTAACCTGAAACTGTGCTTAAGAGCACCTTCCTCATGACAGAGGGATTCACCATAACAATGTGCTGAAGAGCACCTTCCTCATGACAGAGGGATTCACCTGTGACTATGCTGAAAAGCATCATCCTCTTGATAGAGGGATTTACCACACTATGCTGAGAAGCATCTTCCTCTTTCATAGAGGGTTTCACCAAATGACTGTGCTGAAAAGCACCTTCCTCATTAAAAGAGGGATTACAAACAGACACTGCTTTGCATGCAGTTTCAAAAACAAACAATCATTGCACTGCTGTGTGTGCAAACTCATTACATTGTTCTTTTATGCTGCTGCATATTCTCTGCTGCACTGTTGTGCCATCTTCTTTACTGTATCTACCTCACACTGCTGTGTCTACACCTGCTGTTGTGTTGCTGCACTTCTCTTACATTTCTCTGCAAACTCTGCATTGCTGTGCCTTCCCTTTCTCACATTCACACTGTTGTGTGAGAATTCTTTACTTGCGCACTTATGCGTGCTTCCCTTCTTCACAATGGGAAAACTTTTCTTCACGCTGCTGCGTGCTCCCCTTCACTCATTACAATCATACTTCTGCTGTGTCTCACTTGCATTTCAGATGCAACCAACACACTCACTGCACTTACATTTACTGCTGTAAAGAAAAAAATTTCTTTTACATGTGTTGTTGTCCATTACCTTTCATTTCTTCAACAAAACTTCATGCTGCTGCATTTTCTTATTTGCATTGTTGTGTGCTTCTCCTTCTTGTCATCATGCTGCTGTCCATAACCATAACCATAGACTGTCATCTCTGGGTTTTTATTTGCTGCTGCGTTGCCTCTGCAATTTGCACTGTCGCTGCCTTTTTTGTTTCATCATACTGCTGTGCCCATACTCTTGGCACTTCATTCTCCACACAAAAAAATAACACAGGCTGCTGCCTTTTCTCATGCACCCTTGCTTCACACAATCTTAGTCTTCATTTTTTTTACACAATGCACTACTGTGCAATTCCTTTGGCTTTCTGTTGCCACACACATTCTCATACATCCAATGTGCATTAAAAATCTGCCGTGTATTATACTCACTTTACATAAAAGGAAAACTACATTCCATTGCCATGCAAAAATTCAAAACTGTTGTTCATTCTAATCCATGTGCTCCAAAAAAAATTTCCAAACTGCTGTCTTATGTTCTATCTTCCCACTGCTGTGAGGGTCTCCATGCTTTGCATTTTTCTCTTATCTCGCTGCTGCTCTTTACATTTCAGCGCTGCCATCTTTTCTTCTTTATGCATTTCTGTGCATATTGCATAAAAACAAAGCAAAAACATTGCTGATTTCATCACTGCTGCATATTACCTTTCAGAGGGATTAACAAAGATTTCATTTGCAACTGCTGCGCTGCAATACATCCTCCATCAACAAATGACTGTTAATACAGTTCAGCAAACAACAAAAAATTACAAGCTCCCCTTTAATGTATGCTTGTCTTCTTTTGGCAGACTCTTCTCAAAACAAACTTAGATCAGCTGCGTTGCTTAAGGGGCTTTCACACTGTATTTCTTTTCTTCTCCATACTTGTGTAACTTTCTTCTTTTGTGTGGGTCTAGCTTGCATAGGAGCCCATCTTAAGTTACAGTCACGTGCCATATGCCCAATGTTATGACACTTAAAGCATTCAACTTTATTCATGAATAAGAATTCATGATTTCTTCTAAAATTGTTTCTTGGAGATTTTCGGGGACCACAACATTTATCTTTATGAAAGGCTCTACAGTCTTTTGCCATATGACCAAAGTTTGAGCAAGCATAACAATAACCATAAAATGAACCTTGGTACCTGGGAGATGGAGGTTTTCTTGATGCACTTCTGAAGCCTTGCTGCCTTGAGATTCTTCGTTGATCACCATTGCCTCTTGCCTCTTTGCCATCAGCTACATTTCTTCTTGGAGTTGGTTTTCTACTTGGAGCAGGATTTCTTCTATTGCAGCCTTTATTTTTCTCCTTGCCTTTGCTGGAACTAGGAGCATCACCATCTCTTTCTGGCTTCTTCACATCTCCTTTGCTTAAAGCATCCTCATCCTTGTTTGAGGGTTCACCTACATACCCAAGTCCTGATTTATCAAATGGAGATCTGTGATAACTGAGCATGTCATCCAGAGCTTGAGAGCTCTTCATGATCTTGTTCATCCCTTCAACCTTCTTCCTGAGGCGGACAATCTCTTCTTCTAACTTTTCACATTCATTTTCTTTTCTTTGCTAGTTGTCCCTCAGTTTCTTCCTTGCTACGAGTAGCTTCAGCTGCTACTATTTTGAAGGAGATAATATCTGTCTTCATTTTGGAGATTTCTTCATCTTTTGCTTGACTGCTCTTCATTTTCTTTTCAGCTCCTTGTGCCTGCTTCCTGGCTTCTTGTAGTTCGGACTTAAGGGAGGAGACCTCTACCTTGTACTGTCCAATCTCTTCTACAAGTTTGTTCACCCTCATGTGGCTTTGTTCAAGTTGACTTGTCAAGGCATCTGCCTGCTTCTTTGCTTCATTCAGCTGATTTGTCATGGATATGACTTCTTCATGATGTTTCCTCTTACATTGATCCAGCTCCTTCTTGAGCTTGGCTAGCTCTTCATCCCTTTCTTTTACTTGAAGCTTGATGAGGTCAAGCTTTTCATTCTCAGCTTCTATGATGAGTTCTTCTTGACTCATTGTCATGGTCAGTGCTCCCTTTGCATGAAGGTCATGCAGTCTGTCCCATATATCCTTTGCTGATGTATATTTTCCAAGATTCCTCTTCACTGAATCAGGGAGTCCATCCAAGATTAGTTTTACTGCTTGTGCATCATACTCCATGGATTCTTTATCCATCTTGCTGTCATCAATCACTGACTCCCAGACTTCAATCCCCTCAGACATTAGGAAAGCCCTCATCATTATTTCCCATACATCAAAGTTTCCATCAAACTTTGGAACCTCAAATACAATGCTTTCAAACAGATTGCCTTCTAGTTTAGTAGAGAGGGGAGACACATTTTTAGCAGGCTTGGATGCTTTCTTCTTTGACCTTGCCATTCTTAACTAGTCTTCAAATACTTGACTGTGTTTTTTTTAATCACTGACTGTTTCTATAACAATAACACAAGGGAAAGCTTGAGGAATACCTTAATCCTTTTGGCTGTGGCTTCACACTGCTTGAGAGCCTTCAGTGCTGCAACAAGAGTTCTTCCTTCAGCTTCTTTGAGCCTGGACTAGCTCCGATACCACTGTTGGGTATTTTTCAACGGGAAAATACCAAAACCACACAAACAAACATCACAGAGCCAATGCTCTGTTTCCTTTGTTCACAGGACCTTTTGCACAGGGAAGCCTTTTAATAAAAATTGACTGAACAGAGTATTACACAGCCATAAAATTATTTCTATTGATTAAAAACATAAAGCATGATACATATGTCTTCCTCTTTGCTGAGAGGGATTCACCAAAATTACTTTCACCCATCAAAACTCTTTTACACATACTGCTGTAAAAATATTTTACACATACAGTAATCTTTACATTACATTCACAATCTCAAAAAATACCTGAGCGCTCTTTTCATTTGCATTTCAATGCAAATCCAACCTATAAAAAACTTACTCAAAACACATGCGCTCCACTTCGTTTCTTTTCTTCATGCACTACTGTGCAAAACCACACATGGTTTTTGCTACTCCTCTGTTTTTACAATACAACACAAAAACATTACAATCTGTTCCTTGTAATTTCTTCGCACTCCTGTGCGTTCAATACATCGTTGCTGCACTCTGCTCTTTCACTGCTTCACACTTACATACCTCCCATGTGTAACTAACACAATACAGAGCACGCTCTTTTTTTACTGCTCCATCGTTCCTTTTTACAATGGTCAACGCTACCACTTAGAGCGCATTTCACATGGCTCATATATATGTCAAAAACTTAATACGAAAACATCCATGTTAAAACATACAACTAACACATATATAAAAAAACTCACTTGTCGTATGTAAAACTTAAGTATTCACCTACTTTCTACGACACCATTTATCTTTTGTTTAATTCTTTTGCAGAAGGGACATGCGGTCAACAGAGCTTGAATTTTACTCCACGCAAATATTAAATTCGATGCAGGCCCATGCACCTTCAAGAGATCGACGGCTGACAACACGCCAGGAGATCGGACGGCTGGAGTGGATATCGGAAGGCATTTTAATGCTGAGCTTTACCTCCCGATATGTCAGAGATGCTGATGTCAGGTGAGAGCCACGCGTCTTCACCAAATCGCATCGGAGCCAAGAATACGGAAACAACTTTTCGCTGGATGGTGGTGCGATATGCTCTGGGCGGTTTTGTGGTTTCGTTCGGTGGTTTTTGGGCGTTGGTACGGCTGCTCCACGTCCGCCTCTAGTCAGCAGTTGGAATTAACATTCCAACACCTTCTTTGTCAAGTAGCAGAAAATCAGGTAGCAGGAAATCTAGTCATGCCACGGGGAGAGAAATTTGGGACTGCTACCTTAGCAGTCCTCCTTCCTCCTTTTTAACTGAAGATAATGCTTCTGGCAGTCCTCCTTCCTCCTTTTTAACAGAAAATAATGCTTCTCGCATAGAGTCTTCGCCTCTGCTACAAGCTCTTGAACAAGCTATAAAACTAAAAGGGACGCTGCAGATTTGGACCAAAAATCTGAGAGCAAACAGTTTTGTGCGAGATATAATCAAGCCAGACTTTGGTACGCTCTGATACAGCATTTGGTGACGAAGAGAATCAATTGTGTGCGGGATATAATGAAGCTAGACTTTGGTAGGCTCTAATATAGGATTTGGTGACCAAGAGAATGGGAAGTGAAGACAGGTAGAGTATGGTGTCGTGTGAAGTGAAGACAAGTGGAGTATGGTGTCTAAACATGTGTGAGCCATGTGTAAGTGGAGTATGGTGTCTAAACATGTGTGAGCCATGTGTAAACCTTTTAAACATGAAGATATGTGTTTAAAGAGATACTCTTAATTGGTATAAACATAAAATGTTTGCTAACTAATGTTAGCATTAGTTAAGAGAAACTAAAACCCAGTGAGATTTTTTGTATCAATAGACATTTACTCTGAAATGCGAGAAGTTTCCCGAGAGAAAGCCGCTGCACGCGCCTCCCTCTGGCCATGGCAGCCCATTGACCTCCTCGCTGCCCCGCGCCTTGCAGCTCTGCTGCAAGGCTCTGCGCCCCTTGCTGTCGGGCCTCCTGCCCTCGTGCTCGCTCCCTCCTGTTTTCTTCCCTTCCCCGTATCCCCTGCCCCTCTCCCGCTTCCCTCTGCCTCTTCTGATCAAGCCCTTGTCCCGCTCCGTTTCTGCGCCTAGCAGCGCTGCTGCTAGGTCGCTCAGGCTCTCTCAGATCCCCGATCATGGCGGCCATGGGCCCTTCTGGACCGGATCAGGATGAACTCATGAAATCCTTTGCCTCCCTCACCCAGGAGAACTCTTCGGAAAGGATCAGGCCCGTTACTTCTCGCTTCGTTAAAAAAATGGATGAGGTTCCAGAAATCCCGCTCCCCCCTGCCCTTCCAAGGAGAGCGGCGGTGGCTCTTGCAGATAGAGGCCTAGTTGGTCAATTCACGGGTTTATGGCCCTCCCCTCGCACTGTCCAGCGATGGGTGGAAAGAAATTGGAATTCGATGGTTCAAGGCAAGATTGCGATCCGTTTTTGTGGAAGAGGGTTCTTCACCTTCCTTTTCGAATCAGTGGAAGACCGAAACTTAATTTTCAGGAATGGCCCATACTTTATGGACACAAGAGGCCTCTACCTGAACAAATGGACCCCTGACTTCGACCCGGAGATGGACTTCCCCAATGCTGTTCCTGTTTGGGTCCGGCTCCCACACCTGCCCCTTCACTGCTGGGGAGATGAGTCAGTGAAAGCAATTGGAAACGGAATAGGGAAGTATATCGACAGATCGGAGCCTAAGGAGAACATGCATGCATGCGCAAGAATTTGTGTCGAAGTGGACCTGGGAAAGGGACTGCCAGAAGCCATCAAAATCAGAGTCGACCAATGGACGCACCTTCAGCAAGTTGACTACGAACAGCTTCCCTTCAAATGCAAGGTATGTCATGAGTATGGCCATTTCGCTAATAGATGCAGTAAAGCAAAGGCAAATCTTTCTGAATCTAACACTGAAACAGCAGAGGAAGTCTGGGAAACGGTTAAGAAAAAGAGGCCCAACCCCCCACACGGAAATAACAAGAACCCTCCAGTCGCCGCCCTCCCCCCTTCTCAGTCAGGCCCGACCATCCCTTCATCCTCCAACCTTTTCGAAACCCTATCTGAGGTTGATCCTCCTTCCCCCCCTCCTTCCCCGAGAGCCCCCCCTGTTACCCCCGCCTCCCCCCCGCCTTCCTCCCCTCCCCACACAGTAGAGAGAATTCTAACCAGGAACAAGTCCAAGGAAAGCAACACATCCGCAGATCCCCCAAGAAAAGTCGGAAGGAAATCAAACAAGGAGTTAAGGGACGAGACTGCAGCAAAAGAAATGACCACAGGGATTCAACAACCAATGGATACCTATCTGGACAAGACGAAAGGAAACGGAGAAAAAGGGAAAGAGAAAGGGGGTTCCCACGTCAAGATAATTAAATGATGAATCTGGTCTCTTGGAACTGTAGGGGGATGGGCTCCTCCCTCAAAGTTAATGCAGTCCGCGATCTCCTTAAATCAGAACACCCAGACATCCTCCTCATCCAGGAGACCAAAATAAGTGAGCAGGATTTCAAGAACTACTTAAAAAATAGCAGAACTTATGAAGGAATTGCAGTTAGCGCATCTGGCGCCTCAGGTGGCATAGGGTCCATCTGGGACAAACAAAAATGGAACCTTTTAAATCAAAGGCAAAGCAGCTGGTGGATCCGCTTAGACATCCAAAATACAGCAAAGACAGAAGACTACACAATCTACAATGTTTACGCACCTCCTCACTTCCGGGACAAGGATGCTTGTTGGAAGTCAATTGCGGCAGACCTCCTGGAGACACAAGGCAGAAGCATTATCCTAGGGGGGGACTTGAATCTTATAAGAAATGCCGAAGAAAAAATGGGGGGAAATTTCTTGGCAGATTCCTCAAGGGAAGCTCTTGAAGAAATCATTCTAAACCACAACCTGGTGGATTTCCCTCCTCAAAATGGGCGCTTTACCTGGTCCAATAAGAGAGCAGGTCGAAACAATATAAAGGAAAGATTGGATCGTTTCTTGATCCAAGACAGAATAGTGGCCAATTTTGCATGCATTAAAAGCCTCATCATCCAAGGATGCTTTTCAGATCATAAGCCTGTAGCACTAAAATTGGACAAAGGAGCAAACTTGGGACCGCTTCCATTCAGATATAACAGAGCATGGGATAACCAGGAGGAATTCCGAGCTCTGATAAAAGAACAGTGGTCAACAGAGATTAAAGGATCCCCGCACTACGTTTGGGAATCCAAAATAAAAATTCTGCGTTCAGCCATAAAACAATGGGCCAAAATCAAATCAATAGAAGAGAATAGAGCTAAATCAGCTCTCCATGATAAGCTCACGCAGTGGGACCAAGAGAAAGACAGCAGACAAGATACGGAAGAGGAGCAAATCAAAGAGATGGAACTCCAAAAGGAACTGTATAAGCTGAACAGAAAAGAGGAAGAGGAACAAAGGCAAAAGTCAAGGTGTCTATGGCTAAAGTCGGGAGATAGGAATACCTCCTTTTTCCACAACAATCTGAAAATGAGGAGAGCTGGCAATAATATTGACAAAATAACAGTGGAGGGCGTTGAAATAAAGGAGCACAAGGAAATAATGGAGGCTGTGTCCGCTCATTTCCAAGATCTCCTCACCGCGGACCAGCAAGGCAGTGATGGTATGGAAATCCTGAACACAATGGAAAGCAAAATCTCTGAGGAACAAAATTCTGAGCTGGACAAAGAGATCACTGTCGAAGAGATAGAGCAAACAATCCGCAACATGGCCTCAGACAAGGCCCCGGGACCCGATGGCTTCACTGTGGATTTCTACAAGAATCATTGGGACATCATCAAAAAGGATTATATCAGAGCTGTTAGAAACTTTTTCCAAAAAGGCAAGATGGGAGGCGGAATGAAATCCTCCTACCTAGCCCTAATCCCCAAAGAGCCTAACCCTCTCTCCTTCAACCGCTTTCGCCCTATCTCCCTCTGTAATGTCTCCTACAAAATCATAACTAAGATCCTTGCCAACAGACTCAAATCTATTCTCCCCTCTCTCATCTCTGAGAACCAAGGTGGTTTTGTCCCAAGGAGGCAAATCGCCGACAATGTAATCCTCATCCAAGAGGCTATTCAAAGCAGTATCTCCAGGAAAGAGAAGGGCATGATAATGAAGTTGGACATGGCCAATGCTTTCGATCGAGTCAACCACTCCTTTCTTCAGGCCGTCCTCAAAAAGCTTGGCATATCTGAGCTCTTCATAAGCAGGGTGAGGGAGTGCATCTCAGGCAATTGGACTGCTCCCCTCATAAATGGAAGACCCAGCATTGCCTTCAAAAGCTCAAGGGGTCTGAGACAAGGGTGCCCGCTCTCTCCCTTCCTTTACATACTCATGGTGGAAGCTCTTAGCTCGAAGTTGGAAAACTTGAGAAGGAAAAAAGAAATAACAGGGATTGAAATTGTCAGAGGGTCGAAAGGAATAAATCACTCTCTGTTCGCGGATGATACCCTCCTCATAGGAGGTGCCTCTTGCATAATGGCGAGGAGATTCAAAAAAGTCTTGGATCTTTTCCTTCTTGCCTCTGGTGGCAAGCTTAACAATAATAAATGCATGTTATACGCTTGGAACGTCCCCAACCACATCATTCAGCGTATATCTCTCATCATGGAAATCCCAGCTCAGTCAAATTGGTCCCACTTCATGTATCTGGGGCTTCCTTTGGCTAAAGAGACAATCAAATCAGGGATTTGGGTCAAGATCATTGAAAAACTCAGAGGCAAATTGCAAAGGTGGGGAGTGCACTGGTTAAACTTAGCAGGTAGATCGATTCTAATCAAGTCCATCCTCACCTCTCTCCCCATCTATCAGTTCGCTATTGCACTAGCTCCTGCCAGTATTCACAAACACATGGAGTTAATAATCCGGAGCTTCCTGTGGCAAGGAGGCAAGCAGAACACCAAGAAGTTCAGTTTGGTTAAGTGGGATAAAGTAATCCTCCCTGTGGAAAAAGGAGGGCTTGGAATAAGGGTTCCAAGGCTAGCAAATCTAGCACTGGGCTTCAAGCTTATATGGCGGATTCTAAACGAAAAAGAAGCATGGTGGACTACCATAATAAAGAAGAAATACCTGAACGGCCCAAACAGTAATATCCTAACAGAAAATATTATTGAAAGACAAGGCACCCCAACCTGGAATCTGATTAAGAAATCGCTCCCCCTCTGCAAACCCTTCATCTCGAGCGCTCCAGGGAATGGTAGGGAGATAAATATCTGGAAAGATAGAATTATGGGGTCTCAGGCCAGAGACACTATCCGTCACCTGTATCCCCTCCAACGGTGGATGGCTGAAGCGAATTACAACTCTCTCTTCGACATTTCTTCATGGGATCAGGACTGCTGGGCAGGCTGGATCCCTCTCAATCTCCCCATGGACTTAGCCAAGCTTTGGAATGAGCTCAAGAGCTCCCTCAGTGGCTCAGCCCCCATCAACAAAAGGAAGGAAGATAAGTTCGTTTGGGATCCTAATGGAGGTAATTACTCAGTCAAAGAAGGTTACAAAGCCCTCCAGGACATCTCAGAAGTTAATAATTGGCCCTTGTACAAGGCTGTTTGGCGCCCTGAATGCCTCCCCAAGGTTAAATTATTCAATTGGACTCTTATGCATGGCAAAATTTTAACAGCTGAGAACCTCAGAAAGCGAGGTATCCAGGGACCTTCCATGTGTTGTTTGTGCAGGCTAGCTGAAGAAACCATTACTCATCTTTTCATTGAGTGCCCGATTTCTAAAACCTGTTGGCATCTCCTCTCAGGCACAATCTCCTCAGAAATCCTTCCCCCTCAGATTTCGACCCTCCATAAAAACTGGGTCAAAAGACTCCATCAACCCAAAAAAGGAAATCTCATAGTGCACAGGATCTGGAACAGCATCCCTGCTAATCTGAGTTGGCAAATCTGGATTGCACGTAATAAGTGCATTTTCAATAATGAAAAACCTTCCATAACAGGCATTGTAGCTAAAACAATTGCCCTCATTGCTGAGTCTTTCGAAGCAACAGGGGTTAATCAGAAAGACATGGAGGTCGTGGATGAGAGGCTCAAGGAATGGATGAGAAAATTCAACATCAAACCAAGTCCATATGTCTATATCAGAGAAAGGAATGGCAGCCAGAATTGGAAGCTTCGTGGCACCGAAGAGGAAATCAATAACTGGTTAAAAAGCCAAAAGAGGCCTATCCTGTATTTCGATGGGGCCTCAAAAAAGAACCCGGGACAAGCAGGGGCCGGTGGGATCATAAAGGACTCGCAGGGGAATACTATGGTTTCATTCGAATGGGGATTAGGCCAAATGTCTAATAACAAAGCAGAGGCCTATGGCCTCCTCCTGGGCACGATTATCTTAAAGAATCTCGGCCTTCAAAACCCCCTCATCCTAGGAGATTCAGCCATAATAATCGCTGCCATGTCCACAGGGAGAGATTTTAATCAACTGGCCCTCAACAACATCAAGAACCGAATCATGGAGAATGTCAGAGCTTTAGGCGAGGTGACCTTCAAACACATCCTCAGGAACTTCAATAAAGATGCAGACCAGCAAGCAAATCAAGCGGTCAGAAGGGAACTGGGTCAGGTTAGAGAGAACAGCTCCATCTATGTCAGGGATATTCCGTAAGTATAAGCCTCCCGCCGTCCCAAGTCACTCCAGGCAGCCAAGATATCTTTCCGTATCTTCCCCAAGATTACAAAGCAGCACAATCGGGTTCCCAATCAGATCTTCTCAACCTCGGGCTTCAAATGCAATCATCGTTCTCAGAAATTGTGTGATCTCTCGTCCCTCCGAGGCAGACACTCTCTGCGTTATCAGAAAAGCCCATACTTCTCACATGAGTATGGACATCAGGGTAATCATCGCCCTTGACCGTGTTCTCCTTACCCTCGGGCATTCTCAGCCCCTCTCCATCTGCGCTATGGACCTTCGTCCCTCTACAAATAGCGGACAGCTCCCCATCTCCTCGCCAGACAGTGATCAAGCCTTAAGAGCTCTCTTAAACTCTTGGCGCAACTCGGATGCTCTTCCTCCTCCAAAGTCTCTGTTCTTCAGTCCTGATCCCAGGGTAAGGCTCTCTCTATTTCATTTGATTCTGTTGCTAATTAACAGTGGCTCTTGTTCATTTAGCAGCGCTCTCCCGAAGCTGGTGAGGCCCGCCCGCTTTCTCCTAAAGACACAGCTCTTCAGAGACCCCGATCCATCCAAATCGATCCTAGGCTCCCTCATCATCAGCAAGCTCTCTGGTTTCATTCTGAGAGCTCCTTCCCACCGTTTAAAGCCCCAGCACTTCTTCAATCTCGCTCCATTCAAAGTGGTTTCAGGCTCTCTAAACAGCAGCGCGCTCTCTGTCACCAATCCTCAGGCCACTTCGATGGAGGACAAGCAAGGCCAGCCATCCAACCAGGGCCCAAACAGAGACCCTTTGGGGAATCTCTTCAACAGCAAAGAATGCAATATGTGCATGGCACATACCATTATGATCAACAGTGTGAAAAAACAGCTGAAGGAGTTAACAGAGGACTACCATGCTGATAGAGAATCCAAACGAAAGAAGCTGGGAAAAAGAAAAAAGGAGATTGAAGACTTGAAGGACCGCTGCATCCACATGGAGGCGGTAATAGACCATATTCGCACTCTCACCGAAAACAATCAGGCAGAAGCATCGACTAGAGCCAGCGCCCAGAAGGAAGATTCGGCCACTCCACACTTTCCGTGATTTTATGCATTGCAAATTTGCTTGGTTAGGAGGATCCTATGTAAGGCAGTATAGCCGTTTATTTTCAGTCTTGCTTTCAATTAAGAGAAGCTACGAGGATTGCGGGTCTGCGTACCCGATTTTGTGCCTCAGCTCTCATACTCTCCCCCATCATGTAATAGTTCTCCTTTCAGAAAGTTTTTTTAATATATGAGTAGCCGACATTGTAAAAAAAAAAAAAAAATAGACATTTACTCTAAGTTTTAGTACGTATTGCCTCGATATGGGGCCAAATAAGACCTCCAAGTTGTTGTATTGGTTGAAATAATGAAAGGATGAAGCTCATGGGCAGATGAAAAAGTCTTTTATGAGATATAAATCGAAAACATTAAGTTAAATTGAGTTAGATTACTTTGCTTTTTGTGCAGGGAATAATGCAAAACTGAAAACCGATTACTATAGTCCCTGCCAGCCCTTTGGGCAGGGGCTGGCAGGGACTAATAATAGTAAAAAAATCAAGCCATCCATCTATAAATAAATATATAACTACTTTTATTCAATCAATAAAGATATTTTATTTAAAATAACTAATTGAAATTAAAAATATGTTTCAAGTGACACAACGGATTGAAAAGTCAGTGAAATTTATTGGGAGAAAAAGTAATTACAAGATCTGTCGGCGAAAATTGCAACGGGCATGGAATGGGAAGAGGGGAAGTGGCAGGCCACCAAACTGCGGACATGGGACCAGTGGGCGCACAATGTGGCTGTGAACAGAAACGTTCCCTACGTGGCCGAAGGATTGGAGCGATTAACGTAGCAGAGAGATGTATTTCAAATTTAATTTAAATAAAAATATATAATTATAAAGAATTATATTATTTAAAATATATATATTGTTTGAAGGGCAGTTTAATTTTTTATTAAATAATGGGAAATAAAAATTGGAGAGATTTAAGGTTCGTATTTCAGATTGTGACCTAATTGAAAATAAGTCATAAATCTCAAAAGCTTACTAATAATTATTATGTATTATTATTTGTCAAATGGTTGGATTCATCTAAAATTTTATATATATATATATATATATATTTTACTATCAAACAATTATTTTTGAAAAGTCAAAATTTCAAAATAAAATAAAAAATTCCCCCCCCCGAATATTCGAAAGAAGAATATTGCTTTGATCCATATCTGTAGTGTAACCCACTACGTGTCTATTTTAGATTGTTCAACCTGACAATATTAGAATTTCAAATCCGGAAATGGCTGAACGATTAATGAGGGTGAGAGGTTTACGTGGCAGAGCAATGTATTTCAAATTTTATCTAACTAAAATATATTTAAATATAAAGAATTATATTATTTTAAAATTATATCATAATTATTTTAGAATTAAAAAATTATAATCAAAATTAAAATTACTATCGGTTGAAAAAATATAAAAGGTCCATATCTGTAGTGTAACCCGATACGTGTCATTTTTTAGGTTGTTCACGTGGTTAAGAATATTAAATTTAGAATTTGGAATTTCCAAATTTAAAAAACCCCATTTAAAGGAAAATTATTTTGCTGAGTCCATAGAATATTGTATCAAGTATCAGGCAGATTTATTAGATGGCATCATTTCTTGGTGACTTAATCAGCGAGTCACACTTTAATTGAACCCAAATATCATAAAACTTAACTAAAATTAAAAATATTTTAATATGGTAAGACTTAACTAAAATTCTTTTAATGATAAGATTTAATCAGTGGAGGCAACTCTCAAAGCTCCACCACACAAATTCTATTTTCAAAAATATAAAAAATTTAAATTTGGGTTGATTTTACGAAACGAAACCAATTTAAAGCGGTAATCTTGATCGACGATTATAGAAATCTTTCAGATGAAATTATGTGTATCTGATATCAAATGAAGTAATAGATATTACATTTCTTCGAACCCTCCCGTTCGGTGCAGAGTCGTTATTTCTGATACGAAGAGTTTGAAATTCTTGTGGGAGGATACTCCTTCGGCCACCGCCTCTTTGGCAGCCGCCTTCAATTGTGTTACCTTTTTTCTTTACTTTTTGCCCTCTTTTTCCGCCATTAACACTTTAACGATTCTTTACACATCATCTCTCGCGACCAACCCGTTCTGTTCGATTCCCTGGGGTGCCTCCAGTGCCATCTCGATCTCATCCACCACAAACATTGAGTTGAAGTGCTACTCGGCGTAGAGAGGCCACGCAATCATGCGAACACCCATCGTCATTGTCTCCATCACTGCGTATCATCCACAGTGGGACAGAAAGCCGCCGTTGGAAGGATGACCCCGGATGCTCAACTGTGGCGCCCAACCCATAATGATAATCCCCTGCTTCTTCTCCAGCATGCGACCGTGGAATCCCTCGGGGAGAAAGTCGAGGACGGACGAGAACGCGTTCGAGCCGGCGTCCAACGGCCGCCTCAGAACCCACAAGAACTTGAATCCACTCACCTCGAATCCCATAGCCAGCTCCTCCGTCTGAGCAATGAATATGGAATTCTCGCTGCCCAAAGAAATGTAAAACACGGATGCTTCAGCCTGCGCATCAAGCCATTCCAAGCACATCTCCTCCTCCGTATTGAACCCCGTCTGGAGCGCTGGGGCAAACCTGCAGGGTCGGTCCTTAAACGCCTCGGGAGGGAGTAGCGGACCAATTGCCCTGAGAGTGCCGTTAATCTTCTGAAAATGCTCCACAAACTCTGTCTCAAACTCGTAAAAGGTACTGGCGATGGTTCTCCAACTCTGCTTGTTGCCTTCTCTTTGTCGCTTCCAGAACAGACACCTCGCACTCTCTGTCGTCGCCTCCAGAACGGATACCTCGCACTCTCTGGCGTCGCCTCTAGAATGGACAATGCCTTCAAGCCGGCGTCCGACAGCCTCCGTAGAACCCACAAGAACTTCACCCCACTCGCCTCCAAACCCATAGCCAGCTCCCCCATCTGAGCAATGGATATGGAATTCTTACTGCCGAAAGAAATGTAAAGAATGGCACCTCAGCCTGCGCATCAAGCCACTCCAAGCACATCTCCTCATCCGTATTGAACCCCGTCTGGAGCGTTGGGGCAATCCTGCAGGGTCATTCCTCAAACGCCTCAGGAGGGAGCAGGGGACCAATTGTCCTGAGAGTGGCGATAACCTTCTTAAAATGCTGCACAAACTCTGCCTCGAGCCCGTAAAAGGTATTGATTCTTGGCAGCCAATTTGAAGGCGAGGTGCATACAGGGCATGAGATGACCCTTACCAAGGGAATTTGTTGTGAATTCATTAACTCTGGTGCCAAATGCTTCAAATTTGCTAATGAAATTCAAATGTGTCGTCCTTTTGAAATTTTAAAGCCAAAACATTGGTAGTCCTTATGAAAGCTAGATTTTCAGTGGCGGTGTAATATCAACACAGTTTGAAGAACCAATTTCCAGCCAGAGTATTTTGAGAAGGTCTTATGCGTGACATTGTTGGCAGCCATGCCCTCAACGAAGTCGCACATTCACATATTTCTTCTTGTATGTCTTTTGACTTTCAATTTGTGACTTTAGCGAGCTTCACAGTGTAGTGTAATTTGTTTATTTTAGCCAGCTTCACCGTGCATGCCATACTCATGCTACAATTTTTTGGGTCCTTTCCAGCATTTTGTTGAATAAGATGTTTAATTCTGCAAGGATTTAAGTAAACCATGCAATAAACCAAGGTGTAAAGTTGTTATTACGAAGAGTAGATCAAGATCTCATGTTTCTAAAGCTTCTTTAAAAAAATTTGTGCGTATGATAGAGAAACTATTAAAGAAAATGAGCAGAATACTAAAAACAATCGATTAATTGGTCACTGACAATTTGCTGTGAATTCATTACCTCTGGTGCCAAATGCTTCAAATTTGCTAATGAAGTTCAAATGTGTCTTCCTTTTGAAATTTTAAAGCCAAAACATTCGCGGTCTTTATCTCATCATTTTGTAAGTTTCTTTTGTTGGCTACCCTGTAAATATTTGTGCTATGTTTTGATTAAGTGTCAATGTGCATATGTGCATGCAAGCAACGCATGGCTAAATGTAGGGAAGGTTGTTGTCCAATGAGGGGGACTAACTGGCCAATGCTCTTGAGGTTTGGGTTTGGTTGCTATAATTGGATATGCTTTTATTAGTATATGCTAGTAAGCCTCATTACACAATAAATAATAGAGAAAGTATTTGGATATAATGAGCAAGGACGCATAGAGAAAAAGAATAAAAACATGCAACATTCTGCTAAGACAATTAAGGATACTCGAACGCATGAAAAGATGAAGGAGCTTTCGGCTAAAGCATATAGTGTTACAATAAGATGTGTAGAGTAAGAGAAATTTATGATAGCTACATGTTCCTTAAGCTAATTTGCAAACCTTGGGAAAATGAAAATTGAATTCTCTGTAGCAATTTTTAGGTTTATATAAAATGAATGAATTACTTGAGCCACTTGGATGAGAATAAATATTTTTTCTATAAGTCAGATGTCTCACGTGCTTAGTAGCGATTGTGCTTCTGAGACTCGGTTTATGGGAATAAATATTGAGATTCCATTAATAATTGATTTTGATCCGTGTTATAGGGCTCTTTGCACAACAATAGAAGAGTTGCGGCAACAATTTGAAGATGAAACCCCGAATTCTGCCATGGGAGATTATGTTGACAATTTCATTAAGTTTTGTTGTTTCAAATTTCTTTCATGCTCAAGTCTATATATCAATCAATTAAGCAATAGGCATTACCAAACAACCTGTTGATCCAACGAAATT
Source organism: Pinus tabuliformis (assembly GCA_031772625.1). Taxonomy (NCBI): domain Eukaryota; kingdom Viridiplantae; phylum Streptophyta; class Pinopsida; order Pinales; family Pinaceae; genus Pinus; species Pinus tabuliformis. The sequence goes on from CM062820.1 coordinate 1,682,191,554, forward strand.
GTCAATGGCGTTAGTAGTGATTAAGGGGGAGCGTTGGAAAATTAATATTCAAGGGCGTTAGTAGTGATTAAGGGGGAGTGTTGGAAAATTAATATCAACCATCGCGTTAATTAGACTGACAACAACCGTACATATGGTACACCTTAACAACTACAGGTTGCAATTTTGTTTGCATACTAAAGGACTGGTCTGAGCAAAATTAAAAACCGACCATTCCGCAACACATCAAATAGTTAAATCACTTAATGAAATGTTGGTAAATATGTATGAGTAAACATTTACTGCGCAACTCTTACTTGCAGTCCACAACCTCTGGAATTTCAAAAAATCATCCATTTTGTATAATCGCCCATCTCATGTCTTAAATATTTTCTCTGTCATCTATTAATGAGTCAAACTTGTATGCTTTGATAAATATGAATGTAAAACGCATTCGCATTGTTGAGTGCGAGAGAGACTATAAGTCTGAGAGGTGAAGAGAAAATAGTGGAGCAAATTTTGGTGGGTGGGAGTCACTGTGTGTGTTACTCTGCAAGCCCTGGTGAAGTGTAAATCGGCATAAGAATTTTTATTTACGTGGTGAATGAGCCGCAATCTCATATGAATGTATTTCATGCCTTAAGAAATATAATCCAAATCCTTATTGTATTGCTCCAAGCTTTAACTCTATTTTACTCTATTTTGTCATGAGTAAATTTATTTGTTTCTTAAGCCTCCTCTATTTTGTCGGGAGTATTTTTTTTTTTTAAGCCTCTATCCAGTTGCAATTTTCTTGTCGCAACTGGAGATTTGACCTCTGCAACTAATTTGTTGAAGGAGACTCCTCTCCTTTGCCCCCTATAAAATTTCTAACATGGTATCAGAGCATGTTAAACTTTGTTAGTATAAAAATGAGTGTTTTTACTAGAAGTTAAGAGAATTGATTTTAGGGCTTTTTTGTGTATTTGCCAGGAGTGAGAATTTTTTTTACTATGAGAAATGGCAGCATCAAGCACAAGCTTGACTAATCCTCAAATACCCCAGTTTAATGGAAAAAATTATGACCACTGGGCTATAATAATGAAGAATTTGTTTTTTTCTCAAGACATTTGGGATTTGTTGGAGAATGGTTTTCAAGACTTTTTTTTCTTCTCAAGACATTTGGGATTTGGTGGAGAATGGTTTTCAAGAACGAGCAGATGCAACATCATACAATGCATTGACACAACCAAAAGGGGATTTCTTGAGGGAAAACATGGAGAAGGATGAAAAATACCTCTTCTACATCTTTCAAGAAGTCCATGAAAGTACTTTCCCAAGGATTGCAGCAGCAACAAAGTCTAAGCAAGCATGAGACACCCTCCAGACAGCCTACCAAGGCATGGAAAAAGTCAAGACAACAAAACTACAAATGCCAAGGAGGTACTTTGAGACAATTTGTATGAAAGAGTATGAGAATGTAAACTCATTCTTTACACATGTAATTGGATTGGTTACTCAAATCGGGTCTCATGGTGAGACACTTGAGGAAATGAGAATAATTGAGAAAGTTTTGAGAAGTCTACCAACAAGGTTTGATGCCGTTGTTGTGGCCATAGAAGAGACAAAGGATCTCTCACAGTTTTTAGTGGATGAGCTTCATGCGTCACTCATTTCTCATCAACATAGACTGAATAGCACAACAAGATCCTCATTGGAGCATGCCTTCAAGACACAAGTTTCATTTGGTCATGGTAGAGGCATAGGAAGATAAAATGCTAGAGGAAGAGGATGAAGCCCACATAGAGGTGGAAGAAGCAGCCCGTCAAGCTCAAGTGGAAGAGGCAGCAATCAAAATCCAAGTCAAGGCCCAAGCCAAAATAAAGCACAAGTTCAAAGGTATGATAAATCTCAAGTTCAATGTCATTATTGTAAGAAGTATGGTCATTATGCAAATGAATGTAGAAAGAAGCAATATGACATAAGTAATGAACCAAGAGTAAATTTCACAAAGGAAAATCAAAACCATGATAGCATGTTTTTGAATAATGAATCCATACACGTAAGGATAGTTTTAGGTAGAGGAGGAATGACCTGTTGTAGAGTTTTATGAACCCAACGTTTCGGACTACCAAGTGAGTCCATCATCAGGGGAGAATGCGTCAATAGATATTCTTAAAATCATAATGATGTATCCAAGAGCTAAAATTAGGGTATATATATAAGTTATTAAGCAAAAGAAATAAGAAAATAGGTCGCTCTTATCTTTTTATTTAATTAATTAATTAAATTATTTATTATTATTATTTAATTAATTTATTTATTCAAGGGGATAACTTAATCGAATAATTTTATTATCTATAGAATTAATTATTATGTTTATTAATTCTATTTTAAATAATTGGTTCAATTGATTCATTAATTTGTTTAAATAATAAATTAATTTTTTTGATTAATCAAATTAATTAATTTAATTATGTATTCATTATTAATATGTTTATTCATTTATTTACATTATTAATTTATTAATTTGATTAATTAATTCATTAATTAATAAGTTTACAGGGATATATTAATTACTTATTTTTCTATTTCTTGAATTAATTATTAGGTTTAATAAATTTATGAAAAATTAATTTTTTTTTTAATTGATTAATTACTATGTTTTACTAATTAACTAATTTTTGATAGTTAATTAAACGAATAGAATAGTTAAAAAATTTATTTTTTATTATTATTATTATTATATATATATATATATTAATAAGTTTATTAATTAAATTTAATGTACTTATTTCTTTGTTTAATTATTTATTTATTTGATTAATTTGTTTTATTTTCTTAATTTATTTATTTATTTTTGTTTTTATTTTATTTTTTATATATATATATATATATATATATATATATATATTTTAGTTTTAGTGAGTTATTTATCTATAATTTCTAGAGTTTATTTATTATTATTATTATTATTATTATTTATTTTTATTTTTTTTTTTTTTTATTATGAAGAATTGAGTAATTACACCTATATGCATTCTATTAGTTATTTTTTTTTTATGATATCAACTGATTATATGTGAAGAAATCTATTACTAAATTATGTTTATGATTATTAATTAAATGTATTGTTTAAGGAGGATATTACATAATTGATTATTTTATTATTTGGTTATTTTTACCTTTTTGTTTTTAAGGGAATATAGTTAATTATTGGCTTTTAAGGTTTCAATTAACGGTTTCCAGGTGTTGCTTAGTTTTAATCCATCATCCCGGTTTAGGTTATTCTTCCTTTTTTCTATTTCAATGGCTTCCTTGATTTTCCTTTTGAGATAGTGGTCTTCTTTTCTAACCAGTTTGACGTCTTCTATGCAGATGTAATGAGAGGAAGAGTGAACATGTTCAACTAAGGCTGATTTAGAGGTCATTTCTCTTCTTAGGTCAGCAGTGTGTTCTTTAATTCTAATATTAAGAGACCTACCCGTTTCGCCTATGTATTCTTTACCGCATGAGCAAGGAATCACATAAACACCTTTTTGATGTTTAGGGTTTATGGGATCCTTGACAGCGTTGAATAATTGTCTGATAGTATTAGTAGGGGTGAATACTACATTAATGTTATGTTTATTAAGAATTTTAGAGATTTTATCAGTGGTGCCTTTTATGTATGGAAGGGAGACTTGAGGAGTGGATAAATTTTGATTTTTAATATCTTTGTTAATCTTGTTTAGGGATAGGTGCATAGCTTTCTTGATGGTATTTCTATTGTAGCCATTTAGTTCAAACACCTTGTGAAGATGGTTAAGCTCCTCATTTAGATGGTCTGCATCAGATATTCTAGCCGCCCTAGTAGTTAAGGTCCTAATGATGCCAATTTTCTGTTTAGGGTGGTGATGGGAATTTGCACGAAGATATCTTTCTGTATGGGTTTTATTTCTGTAGACTTGGAAACCAAGAGACCCATCTCTTTTAGTTAGAAGGATATCGAGAAAGGGAAGTTGGTTGTTGTTTTCAATTTCAATAGTGAATTTTATATGGTCAGAGAGGCTATTTAAGTGATTGAGGAATAGGTCAAGTTTTTCTTTTCCATGACTCCACTTGGAAAATATGTCGTCAACAAACCTTTTCCATTCTTCAGGGGTGTAAGGAAATGACCTAAGAGCTTTCTGTTCAAAGTGCTCCATAAAGATGTTGGCAATTATGGGGGATAGAGGAGAGCCCATAGCCACACCATGAGTTTGTTCATAAATTTTACCTTTGAAGCTGAAGTAAGAGGATTTCAAGCATAGTTCCAGAAGATCCACAGTTTCTTTATCAGTGATGTTTCTCATGATCTCAATGGCTTCATCAATAGGAATCATGGTATAAAGGGATACAATATCAAAGCTAACCATAAGGTCTTCATCTTTCATTTCTATGTTATTAATCCATTGAACAAACGAATAGGAGTCTTTAATATAAGAAGGGGTATTGCCAGACAGGGGTCTGAGTTTTTTGGCTAAGTGCTTTGCCAAAAGGTAAGTAGGGGAACCTATGGTATTAACTATAGGTCTGAGAGGAATGTTAGGTTTATGGACTTTAGGAGCTCCATAAATTCTAGGAATAATGGAACTATTAGGAATGATTTTATTTTTTGTGACATCATCCAGCGATGATTCTTTGATTTTCTTAGTTACTTCACACATGATTTTCTCACTGGGATCTTTATTTATAATTTTATAGCATCCACTATTATTTAAATGTTCTTCCATTTTATTGTCATACTCTATTCTATTCATGATTACAGTAGCATTGCCCTTATCAGTTTTTAGGATGACTATGCTTTTTTTTTTTTTTTCTGAGGTTGTTTAAAGCACTTTTTTCTTCTCTGGAAATGTTAGATGTAGGCGGTTTAGAGGTTCTCGGAATTTTTGCAATATCTTGTCTGATTTCTTCACTTTTTGCTATATCTAGGTTTTTAATAGCTACTTCAATATTACTGATGACTTCCTCTATAGGAATTTTATTCGGGGTTATGGCAAAATTTAGACCTTTTTTCAAAATGGATTCAGTTGCATAATCAAGACTAATGTTTGATAAGTTAATGACTCGGGTTTTAAACTGGTAGATGGCCTGATGGTTTTATCTACATTATTGCTCATATCTACGCTATTCTCATCAGTTGATTTATACCTTTGTATTTTCTTAACCTTTATAGTTGGGTTGTAAGCATATGGAATAAGCGGATTTTGCTGCTTTTTTTGAGCTGTTATGGTGAAGGTGTCACTTTCATTTGCCACCATATCTTCATTTATATCCACGCTGCTCCATTTTATTTTTATACCTGTTCTGTTTATAATCTTTGAATCTAATCAGGCTTGCGTTTCAAGATGAGGTACAGATTGTAAGCCGGGTTGCATTATGGAGGTATCCTCTCCGTCTATCAAGTTTTCTCCCCACGCATCTTCACTTACACACCCACTATGTTTAACTACACTGTTTGTTATACACATATTGTTCTCATTAATTATGCTATTTAATTCAGAAATGGTGAGAAGAGGAACGAGCTTAGTGGATGAGGAGTTTGGTAGTATGTCATTAAGCGGATTCTGCTGCATTTTTTGAGCTTGAATTATGGTGTGGCCATCAAGATTACTGATCCTTGAACTGGAATAAGCGTGGTGTTTATAAGAGCACTGGTTATTCTCTTGAGCTTGAATTATGGTGTGGCCATCAAGATTTCAGATCCTTGAACTGGAATAAGCGTGGTGTTTATAAGAGCACTGGTTATGGTGTTTATAGCATGCTTTAGCTTGTAATATAGCACAAGAAAAACAAATTGTTGTATGGTTTCTACAGTTAGGATGTAGCAACCACGTGATAGGGAACATAGAAATGTTTTCCAATCTAGATGAAAGTGTGAAATCTGAAGTGACGATAGGGACTAATAGAAAATTTTATGTCATGGGAAAGGGAAGAGTTAATATCCTAACAAAGAAGAGCGAGAAAAAGTACATCTCAGATGTTTACTTTGTCCCTGGTTTGAAGCATAACCTCGTAAGAATTGGACAACTCATGCAAAAAGGCTACAATGTATTTTTTAAAAATGATGAGTGCACAATTTTGGATAAGCCTCCAAGTAGACAATTGATTTCAAAGGTTCATATGGCAAGAAATAAAAATTTTCCTTTAAATATAAGATCGGATTTGAAGGAAGAAGGTGCACAAGCACAACTATCAATGAACTCACAAGAGAATGAAAAACAAGTTGCAGCTATTACACAAGTGAACTACCAAGCAGATGTCAAAGATGAAAATTAGTTATGGCATTTGAGATTTGGTCATCTCAACTTTGGAGGTTTGAATTTTCTGCATAGGAAAGGGATGGTGAAGGGATTTCCACTCATAGAAAAACTAGACAACCTATGTGAAGGATGTATATTGGGAAAACAACATAGAGAGACATTTCCAGCAAGAAGGTCAATAAGGGCAAAGGCACCTTTGGAGATTTTCCATTCAGATTTATGTGGACCAATGAAGACACCATCAATTGGCGGTAGCCACTATTTCTTGACCTTCTCAGATAATTACACAAGGAAGTCATGGGTCTACTTCCTAAAACAAAAAAGTGAATTGTTTGAGCACATTCGCCAATACAAGGCTCTTGTTGAGAAGAAAAGTAGACACTACATCAAAGTCTTGAGGACTGACAAAGGTGGCGAATACATCTCAAATGACTTCCTTCGTTTTTGCAGGGAGCATGGAATTCAAAAGAAATTTACAACAAGGTATACACCTCAGCAAAATAGTGTCGAGGAAAGGAAGAATATGACCATTATGGAAATGGAAAGGAATATATTGAAGGAAAAGAATTTTCCAAATGATTATTGGGTTGAAGTTGTCACTTGTGCAACATATATCATGAATAGGTGTCTAACCAAAAGTGCTAGGAATGGGGTTCCTGAAGAGGCATGGAGTGGAATAAAGCATGGTGTCACTCACATGAGAGTGTTTGGATGTGTTGTGTATGCACCTGTTCCGGATGAGTTGAGGAAGAATTTGGATAGCAAGGGGGAGAAATGCATATTTGTTGGATATAGTGATGAATCCAAGGCATACAAGCTCTACAATCCATCAACCAAGAAGTTCATATTCAGCAGAGATGTGCAGTTCATAGAAGAGAAAACATGGGATAGAAGTTTAGAGAAGACAGTCAATTTGAAAACATGTATACCACATGAGGACAAAGAGGAATTGACAACAGCAAGTAATTCCTCAACCATGACTCCCTCTACTCCTATTCAAGCGCAACAAAGAAGGTAACAAGTAACACTGTCAACAAATAATAGGACAATATCACACAGTCAAGCAAGTGTTTCTCCAAGCATGCCGCAAAGTGAAACACCAAGTGACATGTCAAGCCCATCTTCTACAAGAATAAGAAGACCAAATTTAAAAATTTAAAAGAAATTTATGAGCAAGATGAAGTTGATTGTAGCGTTGGTCTGAATTCCTTATTTCAATTATTTTGTCATATAGATGACCCAATCCATTTTGAAGACGCAGTCAAAGAAGAAAAATGGGCTACGGCGATGGAGGAAGAAATAGAAGCAATAGAAAATAATGACACATGGGAGTTAGTGAACCTTCTACAAGGAAAAGAAGTCATTGGAGTGACGTGGGTCTATAAGACCAAGAGCAACGTTGAGGGGAAGATTGAAAGGCATAAAGTGAGGCTAGTTGTCAAAGGATACAAGCAGCGAGATGGAAGAGATTATGCAGAGACATTTGCGCCAATCACAAGGATGGAGACAATGCATACAATCATGTCGATTATAGCGCAACATAGATGGAAAGTGTATCAAATAGATGTAAAATAAACGTTCTTGAATGGAATGTTGAAAGAGGAGGTATATGTTGCGCAACCACCTGGTTATGAGGTAGAAGGACAAGAAGACAAGGTGTATAGGTTGAGGAAATCTCTTTATGTGATAAAAAAAGCATCACGTGCATGGTATAGTAGAATAAACGCTTATTTAATGGACACTGGTTTCGACAAATGTGACAGTGAACCTACTCTCTACATCAAAGAGAGTGATGGTAAGCTTCTTATTGTTGTCTTATGTGTAGATGATTTTATTTTTACAAGCAATGATGATTTCCTCATCAGTGATTTCAAAGAAGTCATGAAGAGTGAGTTTGAAATTATTGACTTAGGGTTTTAAGGTATTTATTGTGCATAGAAGTAAAGCAAATAGAAAATGGTATTTTTAAAGTAAAGAATGTAGCAGACATTATGGAGAGGTTTAATATATAGAAAAACAAGCTTGCACCAACTCCAACTGTCATGGGTTTGAAGTTGAGAAAAGCATATTGTAGCAACAATGTTAATCCGAAATTTTACAAAAGTATGGTGGACAGCTTGATATATTTGACCACCATTAGGCTGGATATAATGTATGTAGTGAGTTTGGTGTCAAGGTTCATGGAGAAATCCAAGGAGACACATTAGCAAGCAACAAAAAGGATTCTAAGGTATGTCAATGGGATAAAACAGTATGGTATTTTGTACACCACAAAAAATGATTTTAGGCTAGTTGGCTACACCGATAGTGATTGGGTAGGAAGTGTCGATGACAGAAAGAGCACGTCAGGATATGTTTTTCATTTGGGTTCTGGAGCCATTTCATGGGCCTCCAAGAAGCAACCAATAATGTCACTGTCAACAACAGAAGTTGAATATGTCACCACAACAACAGAATCATGTCAAACAGTTTGGTTGAGAAGGATGTTGAGGGATCTTTGCCATGACCAAGAGGTAACAACAACTATTTTCTGCGACAACCGTTCCGCAATTACATTGTCAAATAATTTTGTCTTTCACAAGAGGACCAAGCAAATTGATGCTAAATATCATTTTATTAGAGAGTTAATTAACAATGGTGAAATTGTGTTACAACACTACAGGTCACAGGAACAGGTTGCTGATATTTTCACAAAGCCATTGGCATGTGAAAATTTTGTTTATCTTAGAGACTTTTTGGGAATTGTCAATGGCGACAGTTTTGATTAAGGGGGAGTGTTGTAAAATCATTCCCAACCACCACGTTAATTAGAATAACAACAACCATACGTATGGTACAACTCAACTGCAGGTTGTGATTTTGTTTGCAGGTTGAAGGATTGAAGATCTAAGAAGAAGTACAAACTGACCATTCCGCAACACATCAGATAGTTAAAGCACTTAATGAAGGGTTCGTAAATATGTATGGGTAAACATATATTGTGCAACTCTTACTTACGGTCCACAACCTCTGCAAGTGTTGGCTTGTAGGGGCCTGACCCAGGTTCGGAGTTAATTAGCCAAAAAAATTCTTGTACTACTGGCCCTTTCGGTAACAGTGCGTGGAGCGTGGATTGATGTCTCACCCGAAGTAGTATGGGGGGGTGTTGGAACCAGGTTTCCGCACCCTAGAGATGTCTGAGGGGTTAAATTGGTCCAATTGTTAGTCACTTCGCGCCCTTCCCTGCCCTGATAGACTTGCCTTCGCGCAACCCTGCCCAGGGGCTGTGGGGCTTCCCCGCTGCTGGATCAGCACTCTGTGCTATTTCCCTAAGTCAGACCCGAGATCTTACTTACCTTGCTACACCAGTTAGTTATCTTTGAATAATTGGATTCCTTGCGTTACATTTATTGATACAGCACATTCATATGAGTTCGCGCAACAAATAAATAGTACACTTGCAATTTATACCCAATAATACATTAAACAGGAAATGATACACAGGAATATGATAAAACTTCTCTTTATTGATGCTTCCAACGATTACAAACTCGACCTGCCCTGCGCACTCAGCTGCAGGGGTCCGTGCACTCAGTTGCGGACTACTAGGCCTCTTTGCATTCAGCTGTAGAGCCTTCTCTTACTCTATGACCCAAAGACACACTTTACACTTCGACTCAATCTCTTAGACTCATCATGCTTCTATTATTTTGTTAGCTATTCGCTATCTTCTATACTTAGAGCCTTGCTCTATTTATACAATCCCATGGTCCCTGGACCATGGGTAGGTCTATCAAACTGACATTACATTACAAAAACAAGGGCGGACAACCCTATGACTCTATTATGTCTTTGCGCTCCGCGCCCACAACTTGCAAAGCTTTTACAAAGGACTTGCTCAAAACTTGGGCTTTAAGCCCCAAAACATGCCTTGGGGGGATTCCATGCCCAACAGCAAGTTGAGAAAATCATTTATTTTGTATAATCGTCCATCATGTGTCTTAAATATTTGCTTTGTCATGTATTAATGAGTCAAAGTTGTATGTTTTGATAAATATTAATGTAAAATTCATTCGCATTGTTGAGCGATAGAGAGGATGTAAGTCTTAGAGGTGAAGAGAAAACCGTGGAGCAAATTTTGGTGGGTGTGTGAAAACAACAGTTACTGTGTTTTACTGTGTGTTACTCCGCAACCCCTGGTGAAGTGTAAATCGTCATAAGAATTTTTATTTATGTGGTGAATGAGTCGCAGTCGGATATGAATGTATTTCATGCTTTAATAAATATAATCCGAAGTCTTATTGTGTTGCTCCAAGATTTTACTCTGTTTTGTCATGAGTAAATTTCTATGTTTTTTAAGCCTCTGTCAGTTGTGATTTGCTTACCACAACTGGAGATTTGACCTCCGCAACTGATTAGTTGAAGGAGACTCCTCTCCTCTACCCCCTGTAAAATTTTTAACATTTCTGAGGTAATAATGGTGGAAATTTCCCAAATTTTATAAAAATTGTTTCCATTTTCTCTAGCGGTTGAATTTTTTCTTTATTATCAAAGTATTTCGTAGTCATGATTTTTGTTTTAACCGATCAGAATAATTCATTTAACAAAAAATAAAATACACGAGGTTTTGATGTATCCTTCCATTAATATAAACATAAATAAATTTCAATGATAAAATTGTGTTTCTGAAAGTAAATTCTATATCCAAGAATGCTTTTTATATTGGTCGTCCAATGTTATTAATGTGAAGTTGAAGGATCCTTAAACTCACTCAATGAAACTCACTGTTGAATCCATATTCCATGAAACTCACTCAAAATTTAGAATCTACCTCATTGGATGAGATACATTCCATAAAACAACAATATCAGAAGATAGCCATAATAACCCAGAAAAAGGGTCTTGAATTGTCGAATCAATCAATCGAGCCATAAACCACACCAAGCTAGGTTTAAAGCAGTTGAACTTTTCAGCTCAATATCATTCCCTGTGTTCTTTTTTGGATGTTAAACAATCAAATTTAGCTAGAAACATGCATTTGTTACGAGGAAATATAAATTATGGGTAAAATTATTATAAATTTTACTTTTTAAAAGTTTGTAACATATTGTATCGCTTGTTACAGATGTTTTAACTGCTAACTTCTGGTTTGAAATGCTCACAACATCTACAGGAGGACGTCTTCCCTTCCCTTTATATGACAGTGGATGCATTTGCATGGTTGGCCCTTGTTGTACCTCTTGCGCAGATGTTGTAACTGCTAACTTCCGGTTTGAAATGCTCATAGCATCTACAGGAGGACGTCTTCCCTTCCCTTTATATGAAAAATTTGTAAAGGAACTGGAGAATTAATCTCAAACCTCCTCTGTTTCTTCTATTCAAAATCTCACCTAGTTTAGTAGTAATCTTTGGCGTTTTTTTTGTTATATTACTTTTTGCACAAACTGTGCTGACATCCAGCACAAAATTGATGAGTTCAACCTCTTTAGTGTAATGGACTTGGTGTAGTTGTTACCAGGTCCAGACTAACCTCTTTCCCAACGACATCCAACACAAGATCGATGAGTTCAGCCCCTTCAGTCTAATGGCCCTTGGTGCAGTTGTTACCAGGTCTAGATTGGCCGAAAACAAAGTTGTTAGGCTGAATATCTGACCGTAAGTGCCTAATATCACACTGTCCATGGTTTTGGGATCAAGGTCCATGACAACAGCCCCCGGAACAAACCTCAACCATCCCACCCTGTAAGAATGCCACCGTTACGACCTCGCAATATTACTAGCCACATTCCATCAAACAAACAGTGTGAGACTCTGCACCTTCTCATGGACACTTTCTGTTCTTCATCCTCCTTTGTCAGACGTCACACTTGTTTAGACTAAAGGATGAAGTAATGGTACGGATCCCAGCCGATCCATTATGTTTGCCAGAAGGTGGGGCCATTATGTTTGCTAGAAGGTCGTGTCACAACGGTCATTTCATGAAGGGAATGAGGCAATAGTCCAGATGGAAAATTTTATTTAGCTAGAAGGAAGAAAAATTTTCATTATCTGGAAAGGAGAAAATGAAGTTATCCCATTGGCCAGGGTGAACAATGTTTGCCCACCCCAAGCCAGCAAAGAAAACCCCTTCAGCATAAATATATATAGAATGTATAGCTATAATTATAATATTGATAACATAAGTTGAATAAATATTTTAATATTACATTTAAAATTTTATATATATCTAATTATTTATACAATTAAACTATGTTATTAGTCCCTGCCGCACGCAAGGCAAGGACTATTGTAATCGAAATGGTGTTCAATACCATTAGTTTCAATGATTCATCACGAATATAACCAATGTTTTCAGGCACGATTTCATTTTCGACAGTGCAATTCTTTTTTGCCAACTTATTTGGCCTCTTCCCAAGGTGAGAGGCTATAACAATATGTTATATTCATTTTTATTCACTTTTTTTCTTCGCATTTTGAAATCATTAAACTAATGCTAACATTAGTTTAAAGCATTAAATGTTATTCTTTATGACTTGCGTTTTGACAAAAGTGTTTTTTTAAACTTCCATGCTACCATGCAGTACCGCTACATGTATGTCTGCCACGGATTCTACATGTATGTTTGTGATAGATTCTGTGGCACGTGTCATCATACACTTCCTGCACTACGATTGTTTTTCCAGTGCCCCCCACTAGAAGAAATTGGAAGAAACTGGAAGAAGAACACCTGTAAGAACCCTGCATTGACAAACACTTGGAAAAACACCTGCGTTGACAAGATAAGATTTATTTTAGATACATGGAATAGAAAGAGGAGTAGCTTAAGGGAGGAACTGGGTGAATGCTATAACGATCCACACAAATGGTGTAGCAACAAAATGTTGTAGAAAACCACGCAAATGGTGTAGTAACCTGATAACGAAAGTTTACCCATATAATGAAAGCTTACCTATGTGTATAGCATATTCTACCTATTTGATAGGTTATGGCGGGTATGATTGAATTTCCATTCATTTGAGAAGTGTTTGATAAGGAGATTATGATTTTTGCGATGGAGTAACAAGACGGTCCAGCTCCGATCTAAAGCATCTACACCGCCTTGAACTCGCTTGGGAACAGAGAGTCCTCGCAACTATATGTGACTTGTTTTGATCCTTCACCTCATGCGACTTTTTCCCTAACTGCTAGATTTGGAATGGAGGATGTAGACTTTCAAAGAGAACCTACGCTTGGAAGAAGGTTGAGCAAGGTCCTAGTTGTGCCAACTCTATTTCTACTTCCCTTGCTTGCTCCTATGTCTAGTGATATGTCATATTCAAAAAATAGATTAGTGAATTAATCGGGTAACCTGCTTCTTTGACTTCTCTTTCTTCAACCTCTATTGTTGCTACCGAGTAAACTGCTAGAATATGATAAGTAAACATCTGAGATGTGTTTCTTCTCTCCCTTCTTTGTTAGAATATTGACTCTTCCTTTTCCCATGACAGAGACTTTGTTATCGGTTCCTAATGTCACTTCATATTTCACACTTTCATTTAAATTGGAAAATATTTCTATGTTCCCTGACATGTGGTTAGTGCGCCTTGAATCTAGAGACCATACATCACTTTGCTTTTCTTATGGTACATTACAAGCTAAAAGCATGCTATCATGGTTCTGATTTTCCTTTGTGAAATTTACACTTGGTTTGTTACTTATGTCATATAGCTTATTTCTACATTCATTTGCATAATGACCATAATTCTTACAGTAATGGCTTTGAACTTGAGATTTATCATACCTCTGACTTTGTGCTTGATTTTGGCTTGGGCCTTGACTTGGATTTTGATTGCTAACACTTCCACTTGAGCTTGAAGGGCAGCCTCTTCCACCTCTGTGTGGGCTTCTTCCTCTTCCTCTAGCATTTGATCTTCCTCTGCCTCTACATTGACCAAATGAAACTTGTGTCTTGAAGGCATGCTCCAATGATGAGTTTTTTGCCCTATTTAGTCTATGTTCATGAGAAACCAATGATGCATGAAGCTCATCCACTAAAAATTGTGAGAGATCATTTGTTTTTTCTATGGCCACAACAATGGCATCAAACCTTGCTGACAGACTTCTTAAAACTTTCTCAACTATTCTCCTTTCCTAAAGTGTCTCACCATAAGACTTGATTTGAGTAACCAGTGCAATATTATGTGTAAAAATTGAGTCTACATTCTCAGACTCTTTCATACAAATTGTCTCAAAATCTCTCCTTAAACAATGTAAAATTTGAAATGGGAACTATAAACTCAAAATTCACTCTAGCCAAAAAATCCCCCAAAAACATGAAAAATCAACTCGAAAAATAAAAGTGTTGATGCTGGAATAACACTTTTTTTTCTATGGTAAATTTTCAACATGTTTTAAAAATAGCTGCGAAAACCAATTCTTTATGCAAAAATTGTGCAAAAAACACCTTGATAACGAAAAGTGTTGATGTGTTGATGTTGAAATAATATCTGTTTTTTTTTTCAACATTTTGAAAAAATAGCGTAAAAGATTTTATCATGACTTTGGAAAACATTAAAATTTCAAAAGATTAATAAAAACATAAATTTAAAAATAAAAGCAAAAATAAAAACAATAAAAAAATAACAAAAAGTAGAGAAAAATATATATTAAAAAAAAAACGACAAAAAAATCAAATATATAAAAATGACAAAAAAAATTCACATGTATAAAAAAATAAAATAAACCTAAAAATGGCAAAAAAAAAAAAATCCAACCATAAAAATGTTAAAAAAGAAAAACAAAATTAATCTATAAAAATTTAGAATTAAAAAATAAAATATATATAAACGAATAATAACAAAAACATGTTTTCAAAAATAAAAAATGATTTTTTTTATAAAAACTATAAAAATAAATAAATAAAAATACAACAATTTTAAAAAACGATTAAAAATAAAATAAAAATAAAAAACCAACCCAATTAAAAAAAAAATAACTAGAAAATTAAACCAAAGAAATGAAAACAAAAATAAAGACAAATTAACAAAAATTAAAAAAAAAAATTAATTAAAAATTTTACAACATTAATATTAAATCTTTTAAAAAAAGTTATTAAAAAAACGTCAAAAAATAAAAATAAAAATAAAAAAATAAAAAACAAAACAAAAAACAAAAAATTCTAGGGCAAGGCTAAAATCCGATTCAGAATCAGATTTTAGCCTCCACCCACTCAAAAAATAAAAAATAAAAAAATAAACAAAAAATTCGAGGGTGGGGCTGAACTCTGATTCTGAGAATCAGATTTCAGCGTCGTCCATTTAAGGAAAAAAAATTGGAGGGCAGGCGTGAAGTCTTATATCGGACTTTAACCCAGTCGAGGGGCCCAGAGGGCACGGCCCTGGGTGAGTGGAGCTGCACATAGCTACACCCCCCTCCCCAGGCCCCTAGGCGGGGCTAAAATTTGATTCTCAGAATCGGATTTCAACCCCGCCCTCTAATCTTTTATTTTTTATTTTATAAGTGGGCGGGGCTGAAATCCGACTCTAAGAATCGGATTTCAAGCCCTCCCTCCAATTTTTTTGTTTTTTGTTTTTAAGTGGGCGAAGTTGAAATTTGATTCTCAGAACCGGATTTCAATCCTGCCCTCCAATTTTTTTTTTAATATTTCTTTTTGTTTTTTAAGTGAGTGGGGTTGAAATCCGATTCTCAGAATCGAATTTCAGTCCTGCCCACCAATTTATTTATTTTAGTATTTTTTATTTATAAAATTTTAATATTAATTTTCTAAATTTTTTATTTATTTATTTATTTTTTGCCAAAGAAAAAATCGATTTTTTTATTAACTGAAATAAAAAGTTACATAGTATATGCATTAAGCATTCATTTTTGTTGCATGATTTGCAGATCATAGAGCCCACAGGATGTAAGATATACTATCTGTCAAAGAAAACATGAAATGAGTTGTTCCTGAAATCAAGAAAACAACAAGAAAAGAAAAAAATGATCCAGCTGGCTTATGCTTTCCTGCACTTCTTCTTCTCCACTCTTCGCCAACCTCCAGTATTGGGAGTGGTATCAATAATGGAAAGTGGGTTTTCCATTGTTTTCGTTGGTTGTTCTTTGTCAAATTATGATCCTTTGGAACCGTGAGTTCGTTTGATGCCACTTACTTCTAGCTGAGATCTTGTTGTTGTTCCATATTATTATGCCCCAAGTTAGTCTCCTGGGTTTTTTCTTCCTATATGTTTTCCTGTCCCATTTGCTCTCCTGTAGGGTCTGTCTTCAATTCCTCTTCTTCTAGCGGTTTAGTATGCTGCCAACCTTTGGGTTTTTTTGTTGTTTCTTATTTCCTTTAGGCTCCTTCCTAGCCAATGGACAGGCGTAGTGGAGGTGCCTCATTTGGAAACATCCGTGAAATCTGAATGCTATGTTCTCATAATCAAGCGGTTGTGTCCACAGTGAATTATTAAAATTCAATGTGATGTGATCTGGTACTCCTTGACTCAAGTCCACTTCTACACATATTCTGGCATATGTGAAGATTCCCCAAGTAATCCTATTTTCATCTGATTTTAGGAACTTCCCCAGGGAGTTCCCAATGGCTATTAAAACTTTGTGATGCCAAAAATGTAGAGGGAGGTTATGAAGCCTTACCCAAACTGGCATTGTTGAAACTACCATGGTATTGGCATCGAAATCCGGGAACTAGGGGGTGATGAAGAGGCCAGCATTGCCCCAAAACCAAGGCCCCTGATTAATGATTTTATCTCGTTCTCATTTTGTGTTGAATCTGACTATGAAAAACCCTTTTGGGCATAGATAAATTTCATAGTTTGGTGACCATGTGGAGAAGATCCATTGATGCAGTGCATCAAACTTTGGCCAGAAACCATTAAATCTACAGATAACATATTTTTGGGCTAAATCTGTGTATCTCTGGCAGAGATACTGTAAGCATTGGAGATTCCGGCTTCTGTTCCACAATGTATGGGCTTGGTAGTTCTAATGTTGGTACTAGTTTGTTTTGCATGTCTTCCTTTCCTTTGACTGCATCACAGAAAGAGCCTGAAGTTTTAGAGTTGGCTCCCTTTCATCCACCTCATAGTCTCAGATTTAGTATGATGGTTGAATCTTTGGTGACGCCATAGTCCTGAAGCGTGTGATTATCCTGCAGACTGTATCCTGTATATATCAGATTTTGGTATGTTGTTGGGGTTCCCAGTTTTATCTGGATCTCCTTTTTTAACTCCTTAATGCTCATCCTCTTGTTGATCTGTATGCAATAATGTCTGCCTCCTATCAATCTGATAAAAATTTGCATCAGATCTTCCTCCATACCTGGTGGATCCACATTGTCTAGGCCTCGATCTGTTCGATCTACCTTCTCTGTCTACCCAAGAGCGCCGTAAGGTTTGGGAAGTTTGTACCCTGTTTTCTCCTGTTCAGGCTGGCCGAGATCATTTTTCATGGTGGTTTTGGCAAGGAGAGTCCCGGCCATGAATCTCACCTTCCCTTTGTTGTCATTAACCTGCGCTTGTCTGAAGGAGAACAAGGGCACATCAAGTCTCACGACCCTCGACCCATCACGCGCATTCCTGTCTTGCCTGTCGGCCTCTCCCTTGTTTTTTTGCCTGAGAACAGCAGATCGGTTAACACACGCCAGTCCAAAGGAGGACGGGGGTTCAGCAAGCCACGCAGCCCTCAACCCTGTACGCGCTACCCTATCTTGTCTGACGGCCTCTCCTTCTTCGTTTTGCTTGTGAATGACAACTCGATCGAAGGTAGGGTCTGGTCGTTGCTGGGGTGTAACTATCATTCCTTGTCCTGGTAGTGTAGATCCCTGCTCCTCCCAGTATGAACCGCCCTGAGACAAGAAGAAAGGACGCACCCCTGGTCTGTGTATGTGTCGATCCGCCTCATAGGAGTCATTTTCTGATTCAGATCCAAGCCAAAACGTTGACAGAGAAGCGTGTTCGGTTGATCCAGCTGCCGGTCTTCGTGCTGTTCTATTGAAAGTCCGAGCTCTAGTTCGTTGTGTGGCGGCGATGCAATTTTCTCCTTCTAAAACCCTAGCCATCTTTTCTCTGGAGCCAGAACATAATTTATTAAAAGTAATGGCCTAAATTTGATTTTTTTTGTTTATTATTTTTTAAATTTTTTTATTTAATTTTAATAGTTTTTAAATTTTTGTTCGTTTGTTTTTATTTTTTTATTTTTTTTAATATTTTTAAAAAGTTGTTGTATTTTATTTATTTATTTCTAAAGTTTAAAAAAAAATTATTTGTTTATAATTTTTATGCTTTTTTACTTATATATATATATATATATATATATATATATATATATATATATATATATATATATTTGTTTTTCTAACTAATCAACATTTAAAAATTAGTTCGACATAAAAAAAATTAAAGTCTAAAAAAATGTAACATTTAAATGAAAATATCCACAGTTAATACATTAGAAAATATATAGTGTTAAAAATAAGCCGTCTAAAAAAGGGGTTGATGCCGCATCAACAATTTTCAAAATCAGCATGAAAATCAATAACATTTAAAAACAAATATTTATATTTGATACGTAAGAAAATTTAAAGTGTCGAAAATATGCTTCGAAAAAAAAGTGTATTCTGAATTAGTGTTTTACAAAATCGGATGATTTTTTTGCTACCTCAAAAAAACAGGTAATCATATGAGTTCTCATTTCAAAGTTTACATTGTTCTTAGCATTTGTAGCTTTGTTTTCTTCACTTTTGCCATGTCTAGGTAGGTTGTTTGGAGGGTGTTCCATGCTTGCTTGGAAAATAATTTCATGTATTCCTTAAAAGATGTAGAAGAGGGCTTTTGCATAGAAGAAGATTTTTGCTTGTGACAAGGCATTGTATGGCGCTACATCTGCTAGTTCTTGGAACCCATTCTCCACCAAATCTCAATATCTTGGGTAAAAAACAAAGTCCTCGTTGTTATTGCCCAATAGTCATAATTTTTCCCATTAAATTGAAGTATTTGAGGATTAGTCAAGCTTGTGCTTGACGCTGCCATTTTGATTGTAAAAACAAACTTTCTCCTTGTTGGTAAATATGTTCAAAACAAAATATGCCCTCAAAACAAATTTTAACTCCGAGTAAAAACACTTGTTTTTAAAGTAACAAAGTTTGACTTGCTCTGATACCATGTTAAAGAAATTACGAGGGGCAAAGGAGAGGAGTCTTCCTCAACAAATCAGTCGAACAAATCGCAACTGGACAGAGGCTTAAAAACATAGAAGTTTTACGCACAGTAGAATAGAGTAAAAACATAGTAAAATGGAGCAACACAATAAAAACTTTCGCTTATATTTCTTAAAGCATGAAACACATTCATATGAGACTGTGACTCATTCATGAAGTAAAATAAACATTTTTACCCTGATTTAGCCTAGTAACATGCAGTAAAACCCAGTAATTGTTGTTTTCACATGCCCACCATAATTTTCTCCGCCATTTTCTCCTCTCTAAGTAAAATTAACATTCTTATGGTGATTTACACTTCATCACGGGTTGCGAAGTAAGAGACAACAAAACCCAGTAACTGTTGTTTTCACGTGCCTACCAAAATTTGTTCCACGATCCTCTCAGAGGTAACCCTCGACTCTCTCTACAATACAAAAGAATTTTACATTCACATTTATCTAAACATACATTTTTGACACATTAATGTATGACTGAACAAAACATTAAGACACGGGATGGGTGATTGTTCATATGTATGTTGCGGAGTACATATTTCACTGGCGGAGTAAATATTTGACCATACTTAATTACCAACCCTACATGAAATTCACATTTGTTCTTTAGTGCTTGATGTGTGTTGCAGAATGGTCTGATGTGTTATGAAATGGAGAACTCGTATCCCTGCTCAGAACTTCTATCTTTCAGCCTCTAAACAAAATACGTAACCTGCAAAAGATCTTTTTGACAAGTATGGTTGTTGCTAGTTTAATGAACACGGTGGTTGGGATTAATTTTCCAACACTCCGCCTTAATCACATCTGCCACCATTGACAATTCCCAAACAATGTCTAATATAAACAAATTTTTCATGTGCCAATAGCAACGAACTGTTATTGTGACCTACAGTGCTGCAACACAATTTCACCTTTGTTAATTAACTCTCTAATAAAATGATATTTAACATCAATGTGCTTGGTCCTCTTGTGAAAAACATATTTTTTTTATAGTGCAATTGCGGAAATGTTGTAGCAGAAAATAGTTGTTATTCCCTATTCATCGTGGCATAGATCCCTCAACATTCTTCTCATCCAAACTTCTTGACAAGCCAGTGTTGTTGCGGCGACCTATTCATCTTCTGTTGTCGACAATGACACTATTGGCTGCTCCTTGGAGGCCCATGAAATGACCCCTAAACCCAAATGAAAAACATATCCTATCGTGCTCTTTCTATCATCTACACTACTTGCCCAATCATTTTCAATGTAACGAGCGAACCTAAAATCATTTGTTACAGTTTACAAAATTCCATACCCCTTTGTCTCATTGACATATGTTAAAATCATTTTCGTTGCTTGTCAATATGTACTCTTGAGTGTCTCAATGAATCCCGACACCAAACTCCTTGTGTACATCATATCTAACATAATCACTGTCAAATACATCAAGCTTCCCACCATACTTTTGTGTAGTGTCAAATTGGCATCGCTGCTTCAATCTCTTTTTTTAACTTCAATCCCATGACAATTGAAATTGGTGCAGACTTCGGCGAAAGTTGAAATTGGTGCAGGCTTGGACGACAGAGAGGGACTCTCAGCAGCTCACGAAAACTCATGTCGGTCTGGAGACACACGTCCGCATTGTTAGGCCAGTTGCGTTAGAGAAAAGCACAGAACAAGATTACATGTTAGAGATTTCACCGAATGAGATTTGGTTATGTTCGTGACGATGGATCCGTAATCATATGGAAAATGGCGGTTGAAGGTGTGAATGCCATATGTTAGCTTCGTAAGGGGAGGCATGATAGAAGATGAGTGGGTGTTTGCATTCAATTTGCATTTTGCCACCACACAATTCAAAAGGCATTTTATTTTGGTTATTTTTTGCCGGTTGATGTGGAGAAATACCACATGTAGGCAATTTACACTATTTTATCTAATCACCACTGAAATTTTTTAATAAAATAAACAACTTTTATAAAGATGAAAGAGAGGAAATCCTTTTGCGGTAGTCAACATCCTCTATTTGTCAGCTGGCCATATTTTCTAAATTTTTAAATTTTTCGTCTAGTATATTTTGTCTTAAATTATATTTTAGATTCGAGAGGGATGGGTAAGAATTCTACCTTTGGATTATAAAATTTACATAAGAGTTTTTGAATTTATTTATATATTTTAAAAATATAAAAAATTATTTTATTGAGTTGAGATATATTGATGTTAGTTTTAAATGATTAATTTGCAAAATGATATTTAATATTATTAAATATGCTGTATTTTTAACTATTATTTAGATTATATTAATATTTTAAAAATGTTAAATGTTAAGTCTGTATATTTTAATTATTATTAGTATTTTAAAAATATTAAATGTTATAATTTGTATGAAATTTTCTTAATTTAATCAAATATATTACAATTTAATTATAAGGAAAAATTTTGAGACAAATTTTAATTTTCTGTTTTTAATTATTATTATAAATAATTTATAGATATTTTATGAAGATTTAATTTATATCATCTATTTAACAATTATAGATAATTAAAATTATAAACACTATATTTTGAAAATGTATATCAATTTCGTTATTTGGTTTTTTATTCAAAATTAGAATTAATTTGTATATGTATAAGTTAAATAAAGAAAGAAAGAAAGAAATTTGACTTAAACATGTTGATACCAAGAAACGTCTTTAATATTTAAAATTGTAAAAAAAATGTATAATAAATATAAGACTATGACAATAATGATCTAAATAAACTTCCCATTAAATATTAACAAATTAATTATTCCTTTAATCCAAATCTTTATTTTATAATCATAAATAAAAAAATATAACCAACACATTCAGATTGTCTGCTCTATAATCTACTAAACTTTTTCATGATATTTCAATTCACCATAATACCCTCTTACCGACTTAAGAACTGAAATTCCCTTCGACAAGGTTAAACTACATGACTATTGATAGACTTGATAAAAAAAGGCCCCTTTTGATTGTCAGTGATTAATCACAAACGACGCCGCTCACTATTCAGATGGCGCT
This sequence comes from Pinus tabuliformis, assembly GCA_031772625.1. Lineage (NCBI taxonomy): Eukaryota > Viridiplantae > Streptophyta > Pinopsida > Pinales > Pinaceae > Pinus > Pinus tabuliformis. Next base: position 1,682,214,016 of record CM062820.1, read on the forward strand.
GATCACTGTTCAATAATCGACTAGTGTCACCGTCATCCGACGCAGTTATGGTTCATTCGTAGCTAGAAATGTGTATAAATTGCTATGTTTAGTAATGAACAGATCAACCTTTAAGTGTGGATTTTGTTCTCTGATATGGTATCAGAGCTCAGGTGAGCTGTGAGGGGATAGAGTTGTGCATTGAGTTGAGCTCTGTGTAAGGAAGAAGGCATTGAGGAGTCATGACGGCCCTGTAACCCTGGAGCCGTGAACAGTTGTGAAGATTCTCGCTTAAGAGTTGTCGTTGTGTAGAGAAGCAGCAAAGTTCAACCCAAGTGGAGTTATCTGCGTGTGGTGGAGAATTGTGGAGCTGTGTGCTCAGCGAGTTGTAATTTTCAACTGGAGTTCCAATTATCTGTGTGTGGTGGAGCTGTGTGCTCAGCCAGTTGCAATTTTATCTTTCTGCCCACAAAACTGACCATTAAGCTGTGGAGGGTCGGCTGCATTGAACGAGTCCATTGGTGCATTCCTTGTTTTACTGTGGCAGCAATTCATGGTGCCTTTCATATTTTTTGCCACAGTGCATTCCTTGTTTTACTTTAAAAGTTTCATATTATTATTTAAACAAAAATCGTTGTTGGAAGGCAACTCAATGTTTGAGTTTGTTTTTATTTACGGAGATATAAGTTTTTTGTAAATATTCACTTTTGCTTTAAGTGTTGAAAAGAAATTTTATAGTGAAAAGGAGTTAGTAAATATTTTTATGGTGCATGTGTGGTGAAAGTTTTCTGGGATTTGGTGAATTTAGGTGCATTTGGATTTAGATTTAGTAGCATTTTGTTGATTGGAGAAAGTTTTTTTTTTCCATCATGTCAAATTTGTTGCCTGATACTTATTTGAATGAATCCACCAAACTTGACGGAGAAAATTATGTCAATTGGAAATTCAAGTTGTTGACTATTTTAGAAGGTTATAATTTGTGGTCCATTGTGAGTGGGGATGAGCCCAAACCCACTGTTGCAACTTCTATTCCAGATTGGGAAAGAAGGGAGATGAAAGCAAAGGTGTTGTTGTGTATGTCCATAAAGGACAACATTATTCCTCACATCAGAGATTGCAAGACATCAAAAGAAACATGGGATATGCTGAAGGGTTTGTATGAAACAACAAATACAAACTGGATCTTGTTTTTGAAGACTAAGCTTTTATCTCTAAAAATGGAAGCAAATGAAAATATAAGCAATTTCATATCTCATGTCAAAGATTTAAGTGATAAGTTAGGAGATATTGGTGAAAAGGTGTCTAGTACTGAATTAGTCACCATCACATTAAATGGCTTAGTGCAATATTATCAAATTTTTGTTTCAAGTCTTTCAGCTAGAGAGAAGCCCCCTACATTTGATGAATTGACAGGAATTCTTCTACAAGAGGAGGAGAGGATGAAGAGCTTTAATTTGGGCTCTAGTAGTTCAGATTTGGCGTTGGTAGCCAAGGGAAAATATCCATACAGAGGCAAGCCATGGTACAATAACAAAGGAGGCAAGTTTCAAGCAAAACAGAAAGGTATGAGACAGTCTAAATTTCCAATCCATGATAAGAGAAATGATGATTGTTATTATTGTGGAAAACCTGGGCATCATTCTAAGGATTGCTATAAAAAGAAATATAATGAGTCTAGGCAAAGAAACAAAAGGCATAATGGAAATTTTGTGGAAAAAAATACCTCAATCAATGATGGATTTAAAAATCTTAAATTGCTTGTTTCTGATGCTGCATTGTCTGTGGAAAATGATGATGTGAATGCTTGGTTCATTGATTCTGGTGCATCACTCCATATGTCTTGTAATAAGGAGTGGTTTGATGAATATTATGAAAACATTGATGGAACATATGCTTATCTAGGAGATAACATACCACTTAAAGTTCAAGGGTATGGAGTAATAGATGTGAATTTTCCTAATGGACAAGAGAAATAGATCCATAATGTGATGTATGTTCCTGGTATCAAAAAGAATTTAATTTCTGTTTCTACAATTGCTGACCAAGATTTGAAGGTGGAATTTGTTAAATCACAGTGTGTAGTGAAAGACATTCAAGATCAGTACAAGGTTATTGCCACAGGTACCAGAATTGGAGGCTTGTATAAATTGGATGTGACCAGGGAAAGTCATCAAGTGTTGGCATCTACAACAATATTAACAATAGAGTTATGGCAGCAAAGGTATGGACATCTAAATAACAAAGATTTAATGCTACTTCAAAAGAACACAATGGTTGAAGGTCTTCCTATCTTGAAGAATGATCATGTTGAATGTGAAGCATGTGTACTTGGCAAGCAACATAAGGAGGAATTTCCTATACATAAAGAAAAAAAGGCAAAGGGAAATACTTGAATTAATTCATACTGATGTATGTGGACCTATGCAAACTAGATCTATTGGTGGAGCATGGTATTTTCTTATTGTTGTGGATGATAGATCTAGGTATACATGGGTTTATTTCATAAGAAAGAAGAGTGATGTTTTTGAGTACTTTAAAGAGTTTAAGAGTATGGTGGAAAAACAAACTGGTAATTACATCAAAATTTTGGGATCTGATCGGAGGGAGAATACAAATCAAGAGAATTTAATCAATATCGTAAAAGCAATGGGATTCTGCAACAATTGACAGTGCCACATACACCTCAACAAAATGGAGTTGTTGAGAGGAAAAACAGAACACTAGTTGAATGTGCACGTCGTATGCTTCAAGGTAAAAAGATTTCTAATGGTTTTTGGGTTGAAGCTATTAATACTGCTATTTATTTGAAAAATAGGAGTCCAACCAAAAGTTTAGAGCTTAAAACACCTTTTGAAGCATTTTATAGGTACAAACCAAAAGTGAGTCATTTAAGAGTTTTTAGTTGCAAGGCATTTGCTCATATTCCAAAAGATAAAAGAAGAAAACTTGATGCAAAGTCAATTAAGTGCATATTTATTGGTTATTGTGATGATTAGGAAGCATACAAGCTGTTTGATCCCAGTACTCATAGACTGCTTGCAAGTAGGGATGTGGTGTTTCATGAGAATGCAAATGAAGGTGATAGAATGAATAATACTGGTGTATGGCATGACACTGATGATTATGTCAAATTAGATACAAGTGTTGAACAAGAACAGGAACAAGCACAGGGATAGGTATAAGTTCAAGAGCAAGGAGCATCAAGCAATCATGACACTCCAAGTAGACGAGAGGAGGCTCCGCAAAGAAGAAAGAAAAATGAAAGCAATAAAACTCCAAGAAGGTCATCACATCAAAGTCAGGTACCTGTAAGGTATAAATATTATGCATTAATGTCTCTTGTTATGAATGTTGTAGAACCTTCAAGCTATGAGGAAGCTAAAGAACATGAGGAATGGAAGATGCAAAGAATGAATAATAAAACTCTATAATGAATAATGACACATGGGAATTAACAGAATTGCGTAAAAACAAAGTTCCCATAGGATGAAAATGGCTTTATAAATCCAAGTTTAATGTTGATGGAAGTATTGATAAACATAAAGCTAGACTGGTTGCAAAAGGATATTCACAAAAGGAGGGAATTGATTATGAAGATACTTTTGCACCTGTAGCTAAGTTGAACACAATTAGAATCATGATTGAATTAGCTACAAAATATAGTTGGAAAATATATCAGTTAGATGTCAAATCTACATTTTTGAATGGTGAGTTAAAAGAAGAAGCTTATTTGGTTTAGCTTGAAGGGTTTGTAAAACAGGGACAAGAGCATCTGGTTTGCAGGTTAAAGAAAGCTTTATATGGTTTGAAATAAGCACTAAGATCATGGTATGTGAAAAATGAGAAAGGTTTGGATGAGAAGCAAAAATGATCCTAACTTGTACATCAAGGAAGATGAAGCCAAGTATGTTGCTTTAATATCTGTATATGTTGATGATCTTATCATAACAGGAAATGCATGCAAGTTGATTGAAGAAATTAAAAATCAGTTGTCACATGGATTTGAGATGAAGGATCTTGGTGAATTGCATTATTGTTTAGGTCTTGAAGATTGGAGGGAATCTGGTAAAACACTAATCACACAAAGAAAATATACAAGGGAAGTCCTTAAAAGGTTCAATATGACTGAATGCAAGGCAACATCTACTCCTTTAGAATAGAATGTCAAATTGTGCAGTGATGATGGAACCAAAGAGGTGAATGGAACTATGTACCGTCAACTAGTGGGAAGTTTGAACTATCTCACCACTACCAGGCCAGATATAGCTTATTCTGTCAGCATACTTAGTCAGTTCATGGCTAAGCCTTGTGAAAGCCACTGGAAAACAGCAAAGAAAGTTCTTCGATATCTGAAAGGAACACTTAATTATGGTATTATGTATACTAATGAATTTGATGTTGAACTGGCAGGTTATTCTGATTCTGACTGGGCTGGAAATCTAGATGATAGGAAATCTACTACTGGATACGTGTTCAATATTGGTTCAGAACCAATATCATGGAGTAGTAAGAAACAACCAACTGTTTCCTTGTCATCCACTGAAGCTGAGTATAAAGCATTATGCAGTGCTACCTGTGAAGCAATATGGCTTAGAAGGATACTTGAAGATGTTGGAGAAACACAACAAGCACCTATAGTAATCAGATGTGACAATCAAAGCACTATCAAATTGGCAAACAATCCTATATATCATGCAAGGACAAAACACATTGACACACAACATCATTTTGTGAGAGAAAAATTGCAATCAAAAGAAATTGACTTATCATATTGTAATACAAATGAAAATGTGGATGACATATTCACCAAGCCTCTTGGAAAGGCTAAATTTGAAATGTGTAGAAGTAAGTTGTGCGTTGTATAAAATCCAAATTATGTTGTAAGCCTAGCTAAGACTTAGACCAACAGGAAAGTTAACATGTAGATCGTGATTAAGGGGAGGTGTCAGGTATTAATCATGAACGACGTCACTCACTGTTCAGACGGTGCCGATCACTGTTCAATAGTCGGCTAGTGTCAATGTCATTCAGCGCAGTTATTGTTCATACGTAGCTAGAAATGTGTATAAATTGCCATGTTTAGTAATGAACCAATCAAGCTATCAGTGTGGATTTTGTTCTCTGATATTGATCACTACTTTGCCAGTGTTGTGAACGTCTTGAAGTTTGTTTAATAATTTTTGTAGCTATCTTGACTATAAATTTTAATTACTACAAACTGATCATTGTATTTTGGACAATGTATTCTAACATTGCAGAGGAGCTTGTTTTCACCATTATCGAGCTCCCACTCCCTTTGGAACTCGCACGATCTCTTATTTTACCTTAGAGAGGTGGAAACTTTATTGTGTAGAACCAACAAACTTCTACAATGCTGATTGCACATGGAAAGTTTACTCGGGAAAAAACACTCTCCGTTTTAAAATGATGGTAACATTATTGTAGCGAAACGCTAAAAAGTAAAGCTTCATACATGTGCCCTTGCCAACCAAATCACGTGGCTCCAGGTATGAGTTGCATCTATATTTGTGGGACTTCTTTCTAATGACGTATTGATTAACTCCCAATATTCCTTTACCATTTCCAAATTTCACACCAATTGCTTTTCTTTTTTAAAAGTACATAATTTTCTTCCTTATGATGTCATTACTACTTGAAAAACATGTAAAAAGATTGTCCTAAATCAAATCTCATTTAATAACCAACATTATGATGCTATGGGGATCCAATATCAACACATAATTAGAACAAATGACATTCCAACAAAATTGCTTATACATATATTTTTTGAAATATTTTGATGTAATAATTGTAGGTAATCTCAAGTGAAATGTTAAAATAATTATAAGATATTTAAAATTAAAATTTTCTTTTAATTAAGAATTTTTCATATATGTATTTAAGTTGCTATATGTATTGCATATTTAATTTGATATATTCATTTAATTTAGACATTTCCTTATATTAACCAGCATATATATAATGTGATACATGTGGGTCCATGCATACGTAGTTATCGCAATGCTAATATTTGTATGTTGTTTGTAATTGTAGGTGGGTCATTACATACATCTCTCCTTCCAAAAACTTCGTCCTGGAGTTAGTGTTTACATAGTATATTAGTGATACATAAGTCTTTGTATTACAGAATTGAAGTTTGTCTTCTGGATTTGAGGACCATGCAGGTAGACCCCAGATAGGCTGGGAGGTAAAACGGGCGGTTTGGTCGCTACAGCAACAAGAACAACCACAGTCCAAAACACCTTCAATTGATTCTAGATATTCCTTTGCAATCTAAATTTTAAATTTCAGATATTATCTAGTTAAAATTTCATAGTTAAGGTTTTTTTTGTATTCAAGCTTCTGTTAAAATTTCACAATATGGGCATCACATTATGGATCTCATGAGGAGATGGCTTTTGGCTACATTCGTGTCTTGAAAAAGTATATGACCTCAACCTAATTGTTGAAAGAGATGTGAAAATTGCAAACATAGTAACAAATAGTCATTCATCTAAAGTTAAGAATAATCCTCTTACACCTAGTATTTTATTAATTTATTTTGATATTAATATGGTTTCAAATGTTATATTTTATTAATATTATATTTAACAACTTATTATGAAAGTATGAATATCTTTTATATTTAAATTTGATGTGATAAATAATAATAATAATAATAATAATTTAATTTTGATTATATATATACACCAAAAAGATCACCTATGATACTTTTATTTATGATAAGAACTTTTTGGAGAAATCTTCTTCATACAAATATGTGGGAAGAAACTTCCATCATAATCTCAATTGGAATGGTAGCATTGAGAAAAGGATAAATGGATCTTGGAAAGCTTACTATGGCTTGTAAATAGTAAGTCGACAAATCTTTGGATTTGGGATTAAAAAAAAAAAAAAAAACCTCTTTTATGAGACTCTAGTCACTCCTGTTATTTACATGGATGTGAGCTTTGGTGTTGTTGTATATCCAAATAGTCACGGAGGAAGATTGAAGACATCCAAAATCAACTTATAACTTACAACCTCAAGATTAAAGGAAATACTCCCTACCATATTCTAGTGATTGAAGAAAACATTTCCCCATTGAAAAGATGACTATGATTAGGTATCTTATGTATAAGAAGAATTTATACAACATGGACAACAAGAGGTTTCTAAAAATTGCTTCAAACTCTAGCCAAAACCCCCACCTCAACGCTAGGGAGGTGGCATAAGGTTGCCTATTCTTGGATGAATCATTGGGAATAAAGGATGACATGATCTTTTAGAATCCAAATAATATTAAAAATATTTTTAGTTCCAAATTTAAAGAGAAATTATGGGGAATAAAAAATTAGAAAGAAAAAAGAATTTATGATATTATAAAGAGATGATCAACCCCAATCTCAAAAACCAAAATTATCTTCTTGTCTTAATACGAAGAAAATAGAAATTACCAAAATAAAAATAATTCACATAAACTCCATAATAAAACTGATGAAATCAATTCCTAAAAAATAAATGGAATGAAAAAGTTTCAAAATACTTGGCACCATTACTTTTCGTCTAAGTAATTAGAAAGGGAATAGATGTCTCTTAAGGTATTTGTGTGCGATCCATTTTTGTCATTACATGATAATAGATTGAATAAACATCAACTCGGGTATTGTATTGAAATTTGAAAATAATTAATTCACAAAAAGGATTAATAATGAAAGAAGTTTTGAGTTCATTCTTTAAAACCTAAGTGGAAGCAAATTTATTCTACAAACAATGAGAGGCATGACAATCAAATGTGGTTAACATTCTGGTTTGATTCTGATGAGACCTTGGTCGAATAGATCCAATCAATTGGATTCACTTTACCACACATTGTCACATGGGTGAATGATGCGGGAGCATCTGGTTAACAGGGCGGAGATAGAAAGAAGGTTGGCATGGTTTCTGAGAAGGACAGAGAACACAACTCACAGAACGGACAGCATGTCTGTTTTTTTATTTATTTATTTTTATTATCTGTTGTTTTTGTTTTCTGTTTAAAATGCCTAGAATAATGTAACGAGTTCTAATTAGGAACAGTAGTATTAGTTAGAATCATTAGTTGCCGAACAGTTATATACTGTTGTAAATACAAACAAAGGGAACCATGCTAGTCATGAATAAATTTCAAATATGAAACAAGTGATGTAACTGATAACAGAGCAACTAACAGCAGTTATCCAACTGCTTGAGAACAATGATACAAAATGGAGGAAAACAAGCCCAAGAGGTGTTCGAAAGTGAAAAGATAAAAGAACATAAAGATATATATTCATTTTGTTTTTCAGTGCACAAACAGTCCCTACATGCATCCTTAAAAGAAAAACCATACAATTCAATGTTGTGTTTCTATTTTATTTTTTATGTTGCAAAACCTATTACATATTCTTGACAGACTTCGAACCGAGCGGAAGGACAAATAAACAAACGAGAGGTGACACCAACCGGCACAGGCCACGCAGTTACAGTGTCTCAGACAAATACATTTTCAAAGGTATGCAAACGAAACTGTAAGGCGATTCAAGATTTTCTTTCCACATAAATTCACGGAATAAATATAATTATTAACAGTCCATCTCAGCATTACAAATTATTGTTCAACGTAGCTTCAAACCCTACCCAGTTCACAAGCATAGGGATTGACAGGGTTATGATCAAAAGCCGCAGCAAGAAACTACCCAATACAGTACCCAACAAACAAACCAACAGTCCATACAAGAATCCAACCTAGTACAGCCAAAGTAAAGAACAATTCTACCCGTAAGCTATCCAGAATGGCCGGAAGCCCAACGCGTTCGACCCAACGAACGGCTCCACCTGCATAGGGACGAAAAGAGAAAGGGTTAGTTACCATCCCTCGAAGAAAAGCGAGAAGCTGAGAAATTGAAAGGGATTACTGAGAGAGTAAACAAGAAATATTACCTGAAGGTGAGCCGCAGCTGCAGAGAAAACCCCTCAAATGGACGAACCCTGCTCACAGAGGAGACGGGCTGTTAGTAACAAAACAAACAGAGGAAACGAAGTCTGGCAGAGAACAGGAGCTTACCAATTAAATTAGCAGAGGGTCGAACAGAGCAAGCTGCGCAACCCATCGAACTTGGAGGCTGACGAACCGGGACTGTAATCAAAGTTCCATTAACTTACAGTTCTCGAATAACCATGGACTCTTGAGAGAAACGAACAGACAGTACCGTGACAAACATCAAAGCCAGGAAAAAAATGCCATAACGACAGAGGAAACATACATATAAACAGTACCGTAGCTCAAACTTTACCAAAGCGACACCAGACAGTCAAAAAAATACAAGCCCGGACCTGGAACAACAGAACCGCAACCAAACGCTTGCTACACAGTCGACCGAGCAGGCAGGGTTCGCATATTTCACCGCGGACATTACAACAGTCACAAAGAAAATCGCCAGAGACTGCAGAGCTAAACAACTAGGGTAACAATGACAACCCAAAGGGCGCGAACAGGGTAAAACCCAAGCCGAGTAACTTTCCAGGATCTCGAGGAGGGACAGTTGTCCGCCCGATAGACCGTCACAGTACATGCCGTAACCCAAGGTGATTGTAAATCAATCCGTATTTATTACCAAATCAATTGTAATACTGTCTGGTTCATAAGAGTGTTACACGTCCGCTTTGGAACGGCGGGACCACGTGGGCTGGCCCCATCAAGTGGTATCAGAGCAGCATTTTGAGGAAGTAGAGGAAGATGGAAGTACAAAGACGAGGACGTGGGAGAGGTGCACGCAGAGGAGCAGATGAAGGATTGAGAGAACAGCTGAGAATCCTTACAGCTCGCTTGGAAGCAGTAGAGGCGGGTAGGCGAAGAGACCCAGAACTTGGGGATGACAGTGAAGATGAGGCAGCAACTGTTACAGATGGGTCAGAGGAAGAAGCCCCACAGTTGAGGCTATTGCGATCAGTTTTGTTAGCCAGTAGCAAACCCAAACCGGAGATCCCTAACTATGATGGTAGTCTGTCCGCAGATGTCTTGCTGGATTGGGTAAGTGAATTAGACAAATATTTTGAAAATGAGGAGATCAGTGAGGACAAAAGAGTTAGATTTGCTGTGACCAAGCTAAAAGGACACGCTGCCCTATGGTGGGATAGTGTCCAAGCGGACAGAAGGCGAATGAACAAACTGCCGATAAGAAAATGGCCAAGGATGGTGGCAAAACTGAAGGGTAGATTTTTGTCTAAAGACTACCAGGTTGAACTTTATCGGCGAGTACAGAATTTAAGGCAGAAAGGTATGACTGTACAAGAGTACACAGAAGAGTTTTATCGTGTAAATTTACGTGCTGGTTATACAGAGGATACTCCCGAAAAAACAGCGAGGTACGTGAATGGCTTAAGGATGGAAATATTGGACGAGATCAACATTCTCTCTCCCCGAAGTGTTGAAGAAGCCTTTCAAAGTGCTGTAAAGGCGGAGGAAAAAATCAACAGGAAACAGAACAACAGGAGAGGGAGAGGAAATGGCAGAGGACGAGGACAGTCCTACGGCAGAGGGAGAACTGCCGCAAACAGCGAAGAAGGCAGCAATTCCAGAGCTTCAGGGACAGCAGAGAAGGGAGAAAGCACCAGAGGAGGTCGGCCATACCAGCGGGGATGAGGAAATGGCCGCAGAAGAGGGACCAATGTCCAGTGCTACAGGTGCCATAAGTGGGGGCACAGATCCTTCGAATGCCCGGAAGCTGAGCATGCTGGCCAGAGGGGAACATTTGTTGCGCAGCCTGAGGAAGCTGAAGCACAACCCCAGGAGGTAGAAAACATGGCAGAAACAGGGGAAGCTTTAATTTTGAACAAAGTGCTGTTGAAACCAGCCAAGGAGGTGGCTGAACAGACCCAGCGAAAGGCGTTGTTCCGAACAGTTTGCAAATCACTTGGGAAGTGCTGTAAATTAATAATAGACAGCGGAAGTACAGACAATTTGGTTGCCACCGAAATGGTGGAAAAGCTGGGACTGAAGCGGCTTAAACACCCCACGCCTTACAAGGTGTCATGGCTACAGAGAGGCCACCAGTTATTAGTTGATGAACAGTGTGAGGTTGAATTTCACATTGGCAAATATCACAACACGGTGGTCTGCGATATTATGCCAATGGATGTGTGCCATATACTGCTTGGGAGACCGTGGCAGTATGATCGGAAGGTGACACACGATGGGAAGACAAATTGTTATAAATTTGTGAAAGATGGGATCAAACATACGCTTGTACCCATCAAGGAAGAGGATGCAGCGGAACCAAGTGGAACAAAGGCACTGTTAATTGGAGGGAAACAGTTTGTGAAGTAGATTGAGGAAAATGAGGTCAATTATGCAATTGTAAGGAGGACAAAACCGATGTTGTTGAACACAGAAAAATCAGAACTGCCTATAGAAATTCAGGAGCTGTTGAAAGAATTCCAAGACATTGTGGTTGATGATTTACCTGATAAATTGCCTCCCAAGAGGAGTATTAGCCATCACATTGACTTTATACCGGGAGCAAGCTTGCCAAACAAGGCAGCGTACAGGATGAGTCCGAAAGACAATGAAGAAATTCGCAGACAAGTGTTGGAGTTGCTGGATAAGGGACTGATCAGAGAAAGTTTGAGCCCTTGTGCAGTACCAACAGTACTTGCACCTAAGAAGGGTGGAGAATGGCGAATGTGTACAAATTCACAGGCTATTAATAAAATCACGATTCGATACAGATTTCCCTTACCCAGGATGGACGACATGATGGACTGTCTTAGTGGGGCAGCTTATTTTACAAAAATAGATCTGAAGAGTGGTTATCATCAGATCAGGATTAGGGAAGGAGATGAGTGGAAGACAACGTTTAAAACCAACGAAGGATTGTACGAATGGCTGGTCATGCCATTTGGATTAAGCAACGCTCCTAGTACCTTCATGAGATTGATGAACGAGATGTTAAAGGAATTTATTGGCAAGTTCGTGATAGTTTATCTTGATGATATCTTGATTTTCAGCAGAACGAAGGGAGAACATCTTCAACATGTTCGAAAGGTGTTAGAGAAGTTACAGCAGAACAAATTGCTAATAAAATTAAAGAAATGCACTTTCCTGCAGAAGGAGCTGGTCTATTTGGGGTTTGTAGTTGCAGAAAATGAATTGAAGATGGACCCAGAAAATATTGCAGCAATTATAAATTGGCCGTCACCAAAGAGCTTATTTGAGGTACGTAGTTTTCACGGACTGGCAAGTTTTTATCGGAAATTCATTAGAAATTTCAGTGAAATCTGCGCACTAATGTTAGAGACCATCAAAAAGGCGAGTCAACCTTTTTGTTGGACCAAGGCGGCAGAAGACAGTTTTCAGCTTTTGAAGCGGAAGATCACGGAGAGGCTAATCTTGAGACTGCCCGATTTTAATAAACTTTTTCAGGTTCGATGTGACGCAAGTGGAACAACTATTGGCGCTGTGCTCAGTCAGGAAGACAGACCAATGACATTTTTTAGTGAAAAACTAAATGAGAGTCGGCAGAAATATTCCTCATATGACAAGGAATTTTATGCAGTGGTCCAAGCTTTAAAAAATTGGAGACACTACCTGCTGGGCAATGAGTTCGTTTTGTTTTCTGATAATTCGGCATTACAATATGTAATGCAGCAGCACAAGTTAAACCATAAGCACGCCAAGTGGGTAGAATACTTGCAGAGTTTTACTTTTGTGTTAAAACACATAAGTGGGCAAGCCAACAAAGTGGCAGATGCTTTGAGCAGAAGAGCCTTGCTCTTACAGGAAAGTAGCATACAGGTGATGGGATTCGAACATCTGAAAGATTTGTATCAGACGGATACAGATTTCAAGGAAGCTTTTGAAGCCTGCCAAAATCCTGTATTGAGGAACGCAAGCCCATGGTTAGACTATAATTTACAGGAAGGATTATTGTTCTGAGGTGGGCAGTTATGTATCCCGGACTGTTCAATGAGGGAGAATATAGTACGGGAGAAGCATAGTGGTTGATTAGCGAGACATTTGGCATCAACAAAACTTTGGAGCAACTCGGACATTTCTATTATTGGCCTAAAATGAGCAGGGATGTACAAAGATTGGTAAACAGGTGTAAAGTCTGCCAACTGTCCAAAGGACACAGTCAGAATACTGGACTTTACACACCACTACCTGTTCCAAGCAGGCCATGGGACTCGGTCAGCATTGACTTTGTTCTCGGACTGCCTAGAACACAGTGGGGGTATGATTCGGTAATGGTGGTGGTAGATAGATTTTCAAAAATGGCTCATTTTATTCCTTGCCGGAAAACTAGTGATGCCACGTACGTGGCACACCTGTTTTTCACGGAAGTTGTTAGATTACATGGCCTACCCAGAACTATCATTTCAGACAGGGACGTAAAGTTCACAGGGCACTTTTGGCGCACCCTGTGGAAAAAGTTGGGCACGCAATTAAATTTCAACTCTGCGTATCATTCGCAGACTGATGGACAAACGGAGGTGGTGAACAGGAGCTTGGGGAATTTATTACGGAGTTTGACTGGAGAAAATTCACGATTATGGGATCGAGCTCTTGCCCAGGCAGAATTCGCTTATAACGATTCACCCAATCGTAGCACCGGACTTAGCCCATTCCAGATTTTGTATGGCATGCATCCTCGGGGAATACATGAACTGCGAGATTTGGGAAAGCTGGAACGGAGAAGCGCGAATGGGGAAGATTTTGCAGAAGCAATGAGCGAGCTTCATGAAAAAGTCAAACTAAGGTTGCAGGACAACGTACAGAAATACAAGCAGCAAGCAGACTCAAAGCGACGAGAGGTGCATTTTAATGTTGGAGACGAGGTCCTTGCGCATCTGCGCCGGGAACGGTTTCCTAAGGGCACATATAATAAGTTAAAATATAAGAAAATTGGTCCATGCAAGATCCTACAGAAGTTTTCAGCCAACGCTTACGAGATTCAGCTGCCACTGCACATAGGCATATCACCTATTTTTAATGTAGCGGATCTGTTCCCATATAATGCCCAAGCAGAGGATGATAGTGCGGTACAGCCATAACGGGACACCCAATTTGGAGGGAGTTCTTGGAAGAAACAGTTACCTTCGGCCCGGACCCATGAGATTGAAGGGATCCTCAGCACCCAGGTAGCCAAGAAGACGCGCAGGAAGGAATATTTGCGTTACCTCGTCAAGTGGAGAGACTGTCCGATGGAGGACAGCTCATGGCTCGACGCGGCACAGATTCAGAAGGCTGGTTATTCGGTGGAGGAACTCATGGAACGGAGCCATGAAATTCTTTTACCCCGGGAGCCTGATGCAGGAGCATCTGGTTAACAGGGCGGAGATAGAAAGAAGGTTGGCATGGTTTCTGAGAAGACAGAGAACACAGCTCACAGAACGGACAACATGTCTATTTTTTTTTATTTTTTTTTATTATCTGTTGTTTTTGTTTTCTGTTTAAAATGCCTAGAATAATGTAACGAGTTCTAATTAGGAACAGTAGTATTAGTTAGAATCATTAGTTGCCGAACAGTTATATACTGTTGTAAATACAAACAAAGGGAACCATGCTAGTCATGAATAAATTTCAAATATGAAACAACTGATGTAACTGATAACAGAGGAACTAACAGCAGTTATCCAACTGCTTGAGAACAATGATACAAAACAGAGGAAAACAAGCCCAAGAGGGGTTCGAAAGTGAAAAGATAAAAGAACAGAAAGATATATATTCATTTTGTTTTTCAGTGCACAAACAGTCCCTACGTGCGTCCTCAAAAGAAAAACTATACAATTCAATTCTGTGTTTCTATTTTATTTTTTATGCTGCAAAACCTATTACATATTCTTGACAGACTTTGAACCGAGCGGAAGGAAAAATAAATAAACGAGAGGTGACACCAACCGGCACAGGCCACGTAGTTACAGTGTCTCAGACAAATACATTTTCAAAGGTATGCAAACGAAACTGTAAGGCGATTCAAGATTTTCTTTCCACATAAATTCACAGAATAAATATAATTATTAACAGTCCATCTCAGCATTACAAATTATTGTTCAACGTAGCTTCAAACCCTACCCAGTTCACAAGCATAGGGATTGACAGGGTTATGATCAAAAGCCGCAGCAAGAAACTACCTGATACAGTACCCAACAAACAAACCAACAGTCCATACAAGAATCCAACCTAGCACAGCCAAAGTAAAGAACAATTCTACCCGTAAGCTATCCAGAATGGTCGGAAGCCCAACGCGTTCGACCCAACGAACGACTCCACCTGCATAGGGACCAAAAGAGAAAGGGTTAGTTACCATCCCTCGAAGAAAAGCGAGAAGCTGAGAAATTGAAAGGGATTACTGAGAGAGCAAACAAGAAATATTACCTGAAGGTGAGCCGCAGCTGCAGAGCAAACCCCTCAAACGGACGAACCCTGCTCACAGAGGAGCCGGGCTGTTAGTAACAAAACAAACAGCGGAAACAAAGTCTGGCAGAGAACGGGAGCTTACCAATTAAATTAGCAGAGGGTCGAACAGAGCAAGCCGCGCAACCCATCGAACTTGGAGGCTGACGAACCGGGACTGTAATCAAAGTTCCATTAACTTACAGTTCTCGAATAACCATGGACTCTTGAGAGAAACGAACAGACAGTACCGTGACAAACATCAAAGCCAGGAAAAAACGCCATAACGACAGAGGAAACATACATATAAACAGTACCGTAGCTCGAACTTTACCAAAGCGACACCAGACAGTCAAAAAAATACAAGCCCGGACCTGGAACAACAAAACCGCAACCAAACGCTTGCTACACAGTCGACCGAGCAGGCAGGGTTCGCATATTTCACCGCGAACATTACAACAGTCACAAAGAAAATCGCTAGAGACTGCAGAGCTAAACAACTAGGGTAACAATGACAACCCAAAGGGCGCGAACAGGGTAAAACCCAAGCCGAGTAACTTTCCAGGATCTCGAGGAGGGACAGTTGTCCACCCGATAGACCGTCACAGTACATGCCGTAACCCAAGGTGATTGTAAATCAATCCGTATTTATTACCAAATCAATTGTAATATTGTCTGGTTCATAAGAGTGTTACACGTCCGCTTTGGAACGGCGGGACCACGTGGGCTGACCCCATCAGTGAATTTGTTAGATCAATCGAATGGCCGTTGGGAAGATCCAATCAACAATGAAGGATGGCATCTGAAGTCCAAATTTCTGTGACTATTCATCTTTCTTAACAACGTAGAATGCTGAGTCAGCAACAGTTTCATTCAATGGTTTAATGGTTAAACCTAAACCAAGAGAAGGGGTATTGAAGACCCCCAAAAGGGAAATAAATTGAACAATTAAGACTCACATTTTTCAAATCAAAATATATTCCATAATTTCTTAGTGTGGAGATAGGAATGTTATGTTATAAATTAATTAGCTTATTTAAACTGATATATATATTTTAATTATATTTATGTTTATTTTTTAATAAATATATTTAATAAAATTCATTTTATTATTATTTTAATTAATTAAAAATTTAAAATATAGTCATAAAAATTATTTTAAAAATTTATAAATATTTATTTATAAATATATATTGTAATTTATATAAAATTATGGCGAGTCGAATTTCTTTCGTGGGGTTGGATTCTTTGGAGAGGGGGATGGTGGTGGAGGTTGTGTTAGTTCTGGACCCAAGGGAGGCCACTAGAGGCGGAGGGTGAAAACTCTTTGTGCCATCCAATCCTCGCATCCTCTTCCTATCAGAATTTGAAGCCTAAAAATTGTGCGCCCACTTTGCTTGATTTGGAGCTTGGCCTAGATTTTCCTTCTAAGTTGGGAATTATAATTTATATAAAATTAATAAGTATTATATATATATATATATATATAAATAATTAAAAGTGTATTTTATTTTAAACAACTAATTAAAAAGTCAATTAAATTTATTAGACGAAAAATTAATTACGATATTTGTCAACGAAAATAGAAACGGGTGTGGAGTGGGAAATTGTCATGCCACCAAACTGCAAACATGGGAAGTGGACGCATGACGCTACCGTTAATAAAATCCTTCCATACGTGGTTGAACGATTAATGAAACATAAATGTGGTCAAATATAATAATGAGGAATGGGCAATCTGATTGTTTGAATCTTTTCAAAATATAATTATGAGATTTTAACCGTTATCATTATAACTTTAAGGTATCTATGAATATTTGTTTTATAAGTGAGAGGATTTGAACCTCAAACACTCTTACATATAATTCTTCAATTTCATTACCATCATTAAATAAATTGCCTATATGTTAAATGTGAAGCCAAATTGGTGCATAATGTGCTAATGCCAGCATCAACTCTTCGACATTTCATCGTCCCAGCGATCACCGCCACACTCGCACCGAGCCTACCACACTGTAAATCCTCCTTTAGCCTCAATAAAATTGTAATTTCTCTGGCCAAGGAATGCAAGCAAGGCCAAGGCCTCTCTGGAATGTAAAATGTGATTTCATTCTCCATTAGTGATATATTTTCTCTTTCTGTCTGATGCAATTGTGTTGTCTCCCACACTGTTTTACATTCTGCTACCTCTATTAATGTTTTCATGCACTGCGCTAAACTTTAACAACTGGTATTGGAGCTAGTAAGCAAACAACTCTTTGGTTGTTCCATGTGGTTATCCATACCCCAGACTCTGTGTCTTATCTTCCACTTGAACACTTGAAGAAATTCGCAGTCCTGTAACTCTGTGGACAAACGTTGTTGTATGAAGCATATGCTTTTTAAATTATGTGGAGAAAGAGTAGCAGAGCGGTGGAAGGCCCTAATGCAGGAGACTGCGACATTGAATACTGCAGAAACCACCAAAAAGATTGATTGTTGAAAAGAAGAGAGTGGATTTCCACGTCCAAGAATGTGGAAATTAAAACACAGTTTTTGCAAGAAAAACGAGGACATGGACATATGATGAAACGTGCCGAGAGCAAGTGCCTAAAGGTGGAGGAGTTCCATGTTAGTTTAAAAACGAGGACGTGGAGATATGGTGAAATGTGTCGAGAGCAAGTGCAGAAAAGTGGAGGAGTTCCATGTTATGTTGTAAGTTTTTGGAGGTGTTATGTCTTAATTTTTCAAAAGAGCATGTATGTGTGAACGTGACTAGAAAGTTTTTTTTAAATTTACGTTAATTTTTCAAAAGAGCATGTATGTTCAAGGTTGGATTTTATGTTTTTTTCTAACCATAAAAGTATAGTTTATTAAAAGGAGGAGGTTTATTGCTTATTTTAAAGGAGTAATCAAGTGTTTTTTTAAGTGGTAAGAGAATTAAGATTAAAAAAAGAAGTTAAAAGGAGATTGATTTTGTCAAAAGGGGTAACAATTAAAGTTTTTTTTAAATGCAGTTTTTTGTTTTTGGGGCATCAATATTATTGAAAATGGATACAACAATTACAGATATGGAGAAGTTGAGCAGGGCTCATTTTGCCCTATGGAAATCCCAGATGGAGGATATACTGATTTTGAAAGATCAATATTTGTCGATTGAGGGCACAACAAAGAAACCCTCATCGATAACGGATGAAGAGTGGAATAAGCTAGATAGAAAAGCGATTGCAACAATCCTCCAATATCTAGCAATGAATGTGTATTTCAATGAATCCGGAGAAAAGACAACATAAGGATTATGGAAGAAGCTCCATGATCTATATGAGAAGAACACGACATCAATCAAAGTGTTCTTGATGAAGAAGCTTTATAATCTCAAGATGGAGGAGGGTGCTTCAGTTACTGAACAATTAAATGCATTTAATATTATTACTAATCGGTTTGCCTCTGTCAAAATCATTTTAGATGATGAAATTAGAACCATTTTGTTAATTTGTTTTATGCTAGACAACTGGGAAAATTTAATTGTAGCTATGAGCACTTCAACAACTGTAGGAACCCTGAAGTTTGATGATGTTAGCAACAGTTTAATGAATGAAGAGTTGCGATGCAAGTCAATTGCGGAAAACTAGGGAGGAGAAGCTCTAGCTCTAGCTAATTGTGGTAGGAGAATGGATCAAGGCCGTCAAGGGCGATCAAGATCGAGAGGCCAATCAAAATCAATGAGAGGGCATCTCTTTTCATTGTGGCAAACCCAGGCACATGAAGAAAGAATGTCGATTCTGAAAGAAAGGACAAAAGGATCAGAGACCCGCCAGTACAAATCACAAGTCATCCAGCACAAATGAAGGTGAGACTACTGCTATAGCCATAGATGGTGATGTGTTGTTTACTATTTCGGTAGAATATGCATGTGTATATACATCTAGAAATAGCTTTGATTGGATCCTTGACTCTGGGGCATCTTACCATGTAACCCCATGCAAAGATAGTTTTGTTGCATATAATCCTGGTGAATATGGTAGAGTTCATTTGGGGAATAATCATTTTTGGAGTATTGTTGGAGTGGGAGATGTTCATAACGATATGAAGGATGGAGAAGATATATTTTTGAAATAGGTCAGGCATGTACCAAAAATGCGCATGAGAATGATCTCCATGGGATGACTAGATGATGAAGGCTATTCCACAAGCTTCGGAAAAGGAGGTTGCAAAATTAACAAGGGAGCATTTGTCATGGCCAAATGGCCCAAGAAAAGAACATTATACACATTGAAGGCACTAATAGGAAAATCATATTTGGCTGTTCTCACAAAAGAAGGAAATTTAGTGCATCTGTGGCATAAGCGCTTGAGAATGTTAGATAGCTAGGAAAATTTAATTGTAGCTATGAACACTTCAACACTTGCAGGGACCCTAAAGTTTGATAATGTCAACAACAGTTTAATGAATGAGGAGTTGCAACACAAGTCAATTACGGAAAACCGAGGAGGAGAAGCTATAGCTCTAGCCTATTGTGGTAGGAGAATTGATCAAGGTTGACAAGGGCAATCAATATTGAGAGGCCGGTCGAAATCAAGGAGGGGAAGGATCATCTGCTTTCATTGTGGAAAACAAAAGCACATGAAGAAAGAATGTCGAGTCTGGAAGAAAGGAAAAAAGGATTAGAGACCGACCACTACAAATCAGAAGTCATCCAACACAAATGAAGGCGAGACTATTGTTGTAGTCATAGATGGTGATGTGTTATATATTGTTTTGGTAGAGGACGCATGTTTATATACATCTAGCAGTAGCTTGGATTTAATGCTTGACTTTGGGGTATCTCATCATGTAATCCCATTCAAAGATAGTTTTGTTGCATATATTCCTAGTGATTATGATAGAGTGCATTTGGGGAATAATCATTTTTGCCGTGCTATTGGAGTGGGAGATGTCAATATCATGATGAAGGATGGGCAAGATATATTGTTGAAACAAGTCAAACCTGTACCAGAAATGTGCATGAATTTGATCTTTATGGGACGACTGGATAATGAAGGTTATTCCACAAGCCTTGAAAAGGGAGGTTGGAAAATTAGCAAAGGAGAATTGGTTGTGGACAAAGGACCCAAGATAGTAACATTATATACATTGAAGTCAATGATAGGAAAATCAGATTTGGTTGTTGTAACGAAAGAAGGAAATTCAGCAAATCTGTGGCATAAGCACTTGGGTCACATGAGCAAGAAGGGCTTAAAAATCCTTGTTAGTAAAAATTTATTGCCAAGTTTGAAATCCTACAATATTGATCTTTGTGAGCATTGTATATATGGTAGACAAAGAAGGGTTTCACTCTTTAGAGGTGGCCATGATAGAAAGAAAAATGTGTTAGAATTGATACACTCAGATGTGTTAGGGCTTATTAACATCAAGTCATCAGGAGGAGCATCATATTTTGTAACATTTATAGATGATGCATCCAGGAAGGTTTGGGCAAATCCTATGAAAAATAAAAGTGAAGTGTTTGGAATATTTCAAAAATTCCATGTTGTTGTTGAAAGAGAGACTAACAAATTGCTCAAGTGTTTGATAACAGATAATGGTGGAGAATATTGCTCAAATGCATTTAAGGAATATTGTAACAGGGTTGGCATAAAACATGAGAAGATTGTGCCCAGTACTCCTCAACAGAAATGGTGTCGCAAAAAATGACCGCTTGCTACCTCATAAATAGATCTCCAACTATAGCATGGCAGTATCCTTGAAGAAGTTTGTGTTGAAAATAGCAACAAGAAATGCTAAATATAGAAGTGCTAAATTTAGTACTACTATAAATAGCATTTCGGGATACCTTCCTATTTTAGTTAGTCGCTGAACTAAAATAGAGAAGTAAAAATTCGAATTTGATCTTAGCAGTTGTTTGTAAAATAATTAATTAATTCATCTTGAGTTAATTAGTTGTAGAAAATCAAACATGAAGTTTACGTGGGGACATGCAACAATTTCTCCATTGATTGAGGAATTTATCCATCAGTTAAAGAGATAAGGATGAGTTGTAATATTGAGTTGTAATTAGTTGGCTCAGTTAACTGAGTCAAGTCCAGTTAGATTAATTCAAACAGTTTTTTGAATTAATTGTGAGTTTAGTTAGTTAATGCATGCATGCATGTAACTACTGCACTTCAGATAACTAAATATTCTCTCATAAATAAATCATGCATGTCAGTTCAGACAGAGACCCAGTTGAGATCAGATGGAGGGATGGTGTACTATCAGTGGCAGGAATATTCCATTATGAATATCTCTTGCATGCAGAAGGAATTTATTCCTTAGAGATTTCGCAGTTACTTCTTTAGTTTTAGTGAGTGTGATGAGGCCAGTTCACACATGTGGAATCACTAGACCCCAAGGAAAACTATGCAAGGAAATAGGAGGCTTGGAGGGCTAAGGGAAGGCATATCTAGTGTCTACTTAGTCTGTGAGCTGTATTATTTGATTGCAGAGAGAGCAGGATAAATTGAGAGCTGATTCTTTTTATAATATTGAACATATTTCCACTTGTATGATAATACAGAGATTGGGGTATTAGGCTGAGGCTTTCCCCGGGTTATTCTTCTGTGTTCATGTGTGATTGATTTCTCATTCTCATTTATATGTGTTCTCATTGATCTTTCTCATATTCGATTAAGCTTCCGCAAAGTTTGTTGTAGAAGTAGATCTTGTATTTTGCTTAAGTATATTGCATAATCTATTGATCTACAGTGGGAATTTCTACATGGTATCAGAGCAAAGGTGATCAAGGCAAAGAAAAGCACACAAGAAAGGAGAAGTTCATAGTTTGAATTTCCTGAATATAGAAATCGAGTTCTTATCACATCTCAATTTCACCAATGGCGTTCAATAGTTTAAGACTCGAGTATGCCCTTGATGGTAGCTCGAATTATATAGCGTGGAAGGATCGCATGGAAGTAGTATTAGAGGATAATGGTCTAAAGGACTTCATTGATCAAGAAGTCCCCAAGCCGACTGATGCTACAGAATTGACGGAATGGAAGAAATGTGTGGCTAGAGCAAGGAGAATCCTTCTGGAGGGAGTTCAAGACCACATAGTATCGAGTCTCCATGGGAAGAAGACATCGTTTTCGATGTGGAAAACATTGAAATATCTATATCAAAACAACAATGATCAGAGTAAGTTGGCACTTGTTATACTCCTATAGTTATAGGTGTCATATTTCATGATTGACTGGTTGAGCTTTGTAATATGTTCATCCTTTCCTTACTGTAAAGGTTTCCATATTATAAAAAAAATAAAAATAAAAATAAAAATTGTAAAGAGGATATACCCTAAAAGAAAAATCAAAGGGTGAAAAAAAATAATAAATGGTCAAAAGAAAAAATGAAAAGAAATGAACCCCAAATAAAAAAGACCAGGACAGTGTGCAACTCCAAATGCCATTACTATTTCATTTTCTGTAAATAAAGCATCATGTATAGCTTGTTGAAACTTTTTTCCACGATTGAGGAATGGCCAAACAGCTTAATCTTGGCCAGTTCATGTTTAAATTTCATGTTTTAAAGATAGAGAACAAAATCTGTCCAAACTGTTTAATCTTGGCAGATAAGTAGATAGGTAGAGAAGCAAAGGTGCTCAACTGTTTAATCTGAACCCTAGGAAGAAATAAGTGCAGACTTAGGTAGGCTTACCATGCAAAAGATAAGAAAAGTTGAAAAGGGTTTTCCAGTCTAAGTGCACCCAAGTAAAAGAAGACAAAATGTTAGGCAAAGTAGGCTGGGTAGGTAGAATGGTATTGCAGAATGTGACTTGTGATCTATTATGTAAATATGTTAACTTACATCTTTATCACAAGTGCCATGGCAGATATTTTTTGATGCAACTCAAGCGAGGTATGACTAACTCCCCTCATACTTCTCCCTAATTATTCACTAACTTCCCCAAAGGTATTAAGATCTGCTTAATATCCTTAAAATCACTCATTCCATTTTTCATCAAATGCCTAAGTAAAACCCCATTTTTTACTTAGGGAAGTGGCCACATTTCTTGTATAAACCCCCTTTTAGCCTAAGTTTTAACTACAAAAGTTAAAATATTTTTATAACTTAGCACTCCATTCAAAAATTCATATTAACCCTAACTTTACTATATAAACTCCCATATAAACATTCCCAACCCCGTATTATGTATATAATAAAAAACCCCTATATTCTAATATTCCTGCCCCCGGTTGATATATAACCATATATCTGTTTATCAGGAATTAATGAATTTATTCGAAATTCATTAAGAACCCTTCCCTTCGTGCGCAATTATGGGATGATTAACCACCCGAGTTAATTATAACCTAGCCCGCGAACCAATCAAAACCATCCCGATATTATTTATTCACATTAATATGATCGGGCCCGCAGTGTTAACCTCCCTCCGCTTTTTATGCCCATCCACCGTCCGATCTGGACCCCATCCATCCGATGGCCGATATTCATTTCACGACCCCCCTTGCCACGGAATGGTAAGCCGTGGGGAAATGGTGTTATTGCTCCCGTACCCCTGCCACGTGTCACGTGCCCGGGTTGTTCGCTACCCCTCCGCCCGAAATCGCCCAAGCCTAAAAGCGATGTGGGCAAAACAACTTACCACCCTCCCGCTGACCCGCGCTGACGTCATCTAATGACGTCATCTGTCCTTTGCTGACATCATTGCCACATCACCTGCCATGTCACCTGCCACGTCATCCATATCGTACCCCCCGCTGACGTCATCCGTCTTTCAAACCAAAATTTTCTCGCCAAAATTCATTTTTGTCAAATATATGGTAAAAAAGTCATTTTTATTATATTTTGTTGGAAAACAGCACTCCAAGCGTAAAAAGAACCGACGCAGTTTTAGGTTCTCGACTGCCTACGACCAGGAAAAAGCACCATCGATGATCTCGGCCTCAATCAAACCGCCATTTCACAGTTTTCTTACTCTTTTTAACACAGTTGAACCAGCACCAAAGGATTTCTAAGCTCGCAGAAGAGGGAAACAGAGATAAACAGGGATACTTGTTGCAGCTAGTGTGAACCTTTCGAGACATGATTTACTAGAGGAAAGAAGACACGTTGCAGTCTTATTTCTTTCCAGACAGTGGTGAGCAGGGTCGGTTCAACATTAAAGAAGATGTAAACAAGTCAAAGAGTATCAGATCGAGCATTAAAGAGTATCAATGCAAAATTAAAGACAAGTCAAGTTAGAATTAATGAATATTAGAGCTGACTAAGAGAAGCAGATCAGAAGTTAAAGAACAGTTAAGACAAACAGTCGGCACAAAGCTGCAAAGGACACCTGCAAGCCACACCCTAAGAGTCGGCCTCCAGCGCAGCATCAGATATATTTTCTGAGCCATTTCTATCTTCTCTTGTAAATTATTTTAGGTTAAACTTAGATATTATCTCACAGCTTTTATAAGATATCTTTTGTACATATTTTGTTGTATAAATACCCCCTTCATCAGAGTTTTGAAGGGTTTGGGTTTGTGTAGATTTTCTAGACTTTGTTGTAATACTGAACTTTTGGAATAAAAAAGTTGTTGGAAACAAACTGTTGTCTAGCCTACTGGAAGAAGAATTGATGTAGAGGACTTGTCACGGAATTCTTGAATCAACCCATGGATCAATGAGTACTATCTACCTTGTGTTTTACAGTTTCTGGTCTGTTATATTATCTATGTTTCATAAATCTGAATGATAAAGCAAAACATTAATTCAGAATTTTCTTGACTGCACTCTGTTTTCAGTCTTTATTATTCTCTTTGTTTTTCTTCAGAATTAGCATAAACAGTGAACTCTTAAATGCTCCTATTTCTTGATTCTCTCATCTTGATTAGTTGCTAAGGAATTATTAATTGCTCCTTAACAGTAATCATCCACTTTCCCTCTTTTCAATATGCTGAAAGATTCTTAACTGCCCTTCACCCATTTGAGTCCATTCCATCTGATTCCAACCCTTTAATTGTTCCATGGTTGACTACCTTGCTCTGTGATGCCATCCTCTGTTAGAAACCAAATCCGGGAAATCATCCTTCTTTGACTTCATCATGCCCAATGGACTGAAACTCTTTAGTTTTACCTCACTGCTCTATTGAATCTCACCACCCAAACTCAAAACAAAACCCTTGTACTTCATAACTAGCCTAATATCTTTAATAAACAAAGCTAAATCATAAAGAGAGAGCCCTCTCTGGATGCAGATTGGCTAAAATCTGTATCGAAAAGAGTAGTCTGTGATTACCTTGGCCGTATTCCCTTTCTTACAACTTTTGGGAACAACCTTAGTGATAACAGTGTTGAAAGACAAAGTTCGGAAAATCAAGTGTAAAAAGGGTGACACGATCACTACATATATGTACAAGCTCACCACCTGCAAGGATGAGCTTGGAAGTGTAGGGAGCACGACAGTCGATGATGACATGGTGAGTCTTGCACTCCTCGGTCTTCCTAAGAGATGGCATAGCTACCAAGACTCGGTTAATGGAAGAGAAAAACTGCTAGATTGGGAATGACTTTGGTCGGATCTAATGCAGGAGGATATAAGAATAAGAACCAGAGATGGATCCTCATCAAAGCAAGATGATGAGGAAAATCTAACCTTAGCAAGTAAGATGAGGAAAGGGAAAGGGAAGGCATCCCATCCCAAATCCGGTTCTTCCCATAGTGGGAAGAAGTTTGACAAATCGAAAGTTCGATGCTTTCATTGTCATGAAGTGGGCCATTACACTACGAATTGTCCACAGAAGAAATCCAAGAAGGCTTCCTCGAAGGGATCTGATGGTGAGGCACTGGCCTCACAGTTTGAGCTAGATTTCTCTCTTATCACATGCATGGTTTCATCCATGGTGGGATATGTGTGGTACCTGGACAGTGGAGCTACATTCCA
The DNA here is from genome assembly GCA_031772625.1 of Pinus tabuliformis. NCBI lineage: Eukaryota > Viridiplantae > Streptophyta > Pinopsida > Pinales > Pinaceae > Pinus > Pinus tabuliformis. Next base: position 1,682,240,307 of record CM062820.1, read on the forward strand.
CATTTCAGGTGACAAGAATGTTTTCAGTACCTTAGAGAAGAAGGATCTCCATATGCGAATCGATATGGGCGATGATGGAAAGTACTGTGTTTCAGGTGAAGGTACGGTTGTGTTTTAGAGGGAGCATGGAGCTCCCCTCACCCTGACTGATGTAAAGTATGTACCAGGTCTGAAGAAGAATCTTGTGTCCGTTGCTAAGCTAGAAGATAAAGGCTATGATGTAGTCTTTAGAAAAGGAAAGGTATTCCTGAGGCATATCGGCATTGGGCAGACTAAGCGAATCGGGATTCGAGTAAAGAATCTCTACAAGCAGGGGATAGACGACTGTGCTGCATTGAGTTCCAAAGCTGAGATGGTGCAGAGCCAAGATGTTGGCAAGCTATGACATAGAAGACTGGGCCACTTGCACCATGGAGCCCTAAAGATCATGCAACAGATTTCTATCGAACTTCCCAAGGGAAAACTGGAGTAGACGAATACATGCAAAGGTTGTACCTTGGGTAAGTATGTGAAATCTTCCTTTCTGGATCGAGACAGTAGAGCTGGAGAAATCCTGGGGCGAGTTCACTCAAATGTTTGTGGACCTTTCTCTACAACATCCATCTCTAAACAAAGGTACTATGTTATTTTTGTTGATGATTTTTCTTGTAGATGCTGGATCTACTTTATGTAAAAGAAGGATCAGACCTTTTTGAGGTTTTTTGAGTTTAAAGCCTTTGCAGAGAAAGAATCTGGAAAGAAAATAAAAGCCTTGCGTAGCGACAATGGTGGAGAGTATGTCTTCCAACAGTTTAAGGACTTCTGCACTGTAGAAGGAGTATGTCTTCCAACAGTTTAAGGACTTCTGCACTGTAGAAGGAATTAAACGGGAGTTGACGGCACCCCATAACCCACAACATAATGGGGTGGCCGAAAGGAAGAATAGATCGATTGTGGGAGTAGCTCGAGATGTTGCATGACCAAAGCCTACCACTGCATTTGTGGGCTGAGGCATGCAATATAACAGTATACTTGCATAACAAAAGCCCGCACCATATACTGGGAATGAAGACACCTATGGAGGCCTTTTCCGAGAAGCGACCAGATGTGAGTCACTTCCGATCATCCATTGACTGTCATGTGACCAAAGATACCCGGAAGAAGCTAGATCTAGTAGCCGAGTTGGGAAAACTTGTGGGGTACACGGATACACCCCACAACTATAAGGTGTACCTGCCTACCAGTCATAGGACAGTGGTACTTAGGGATCTGAAGTTTGACGAGCAGAAAGCCATGCGATTATCACTTGAGAAGGAGCTCAAGTTGCATGCAGAGGAAGAACTTTCAGTTCCTAAGGAGGAGGAGCCTCAAATTGATGCAGAACAGACACATGCAGAGGATCTGGGAGTGGAGACATCCACTCATGCTGAGACTTCCAGAGATGGGTGGAAACGCTCAAGGGAATCTGACAGGTTGATGCTGAATGCGCGGGAGAATGTGGGACAACCATCTTCTCAGTGTAAACAGAGGAGGTCGCTCGAGCGGTACACTAGGTACATGGCCCTAGTTAGGGAGTGTGTAGATACCAAACCTTCTTCATTCGAGGAGGCAGTGCAACAACCAGTCTAGGTTGATGCAATGGTAGAGGAGTACGACTCTATCATTCAAAACATTGTGTGGGATGTTGTCCCAAGACCTCAGGGCAAGTCAGTGGTGAGTTCCATATGGCTTTACAAGGTAAAGCAGGCAACTGATGGCAGTGTTGAGAAACATAAGGCAAGGTTTGTTGCCCGTGGTTTCTCACAGGTTGAAGGGATCGACTACAATGAGACCTTTGCTCCTGTAGCAAGGTACTCATTTATCAGATCGATGTTGGCACTATCAGCTCAGATGGGTTGGAAGATCCATCATATGGATGTGAAGACAACATTCCTCAATGGGAAGATTGAGGAGGAGGTGTACATTAAGCAGCTAAAGGGTTTCAAGACTTTTGATCATGAGTCACATGTATTTCGACTCAAGAGGGCTTTGTATCAGCTGAAGAAAGCACCCCATGCTTGGTACACCAGGATTGACAACTATTTCACCAGGTTGGGCTTCACTAAGAGTGAAGCAGATGCGAACCTTTACCACATCATGGTAAAAGGTAAAGCCTTGATCATTGTTCTTTATGTAGATGATCTGATTTTGACAGGTGATGATCAGCTGATCTAGTCTTGCAAGGAGGACCTTGCAAGAGAGTTCGAAATGAAAGACATGGGTCTTATGCACTACTTTCTAGACATGGAGGTGTGGCAGAAAGATGGTGAAGTATTTGTGTCTCAAGGCAAGTATGCCAATGAGATACTCGGGTGCTTTCACATGGAGAAGTGCAAGTCCATGTAGACTCCTCTAGTTGGGAATTGGAGGAAGGAGGATGCTACTTCAGGTGAGGTAGTAGCTGCTACTATTTATCTGCAGCTGGTGGTTTCACTTATGTATCTGGTGAACAAATGACCCGACTTATGCTTTGTGGTGAACCAGCTGAGTCAAGTTATGGTTCATCCTACCAAGCTATTTTGGAAGGCAACGTAGCATGTGCTGAGATACCTCAGAGGCACATTTCAGTATGGATTGTGGTACAAACGAACAGAGAGAGTGAAGCTTCAGGGCTTCACAGATGCGGATTGGGCAGGGAGTCCATCAGATTGGAAGAGCACTTCTGGAGGAATCTTCAACCTTGGTTCAGCTGCAATTTCCTGGTACAGCAGGAAATAGAGGTCAGTTGCACTTAGCTCAATAGAGGCTGAATACATGGTTGCTAGTCAGGTTGCATGTGAGTCCATTTGGATGCGGAAGATTCTAGTGGGATTGTTTGGTCAAAGGATGGATCCAACCGTGATCTACTGCGATAATCAGAGTTGTATCAAACTCTTTGAGAATCCAGTTTTTCAAGACAGGTCCAAGCACATTGATATAAAGTATCACCATCTTCGAGATTGTGTGGTCAAAAGGATCATGTTGTTGCGGTATGTTTTGACGGAGGAACATGATGCGGATATTTTGACGAAGGCATTGTCAAAATGCAAGTTCGAGTTCCACAGAGACAGGATTGGGGTTACTGATAATCCCTTTCTTGTTGAGAGGGAGTGTTGAAAAAAGCAACTGAAGAAATGCTAAATATAGAGGTGCTAAAATTAGTGTTGGTATAAATAGCATTTCGGGATACCTTTCTATTTTAGTTAGTCCCTAAACTAAAATAGAGAAGTAAAAGTTCAAATTTGATCTTAGCAGTTGTTTGTAAAATAATTAATTAATTCATCTTGAGTTAATTAGTTGTAGAAAATCAAACATAAAGTCTATGTGGGGACATGCAATAGTTTCTCCATTGATTGAGGAATTTATCTATTAGTTAAAGAGATAAGAATGAGTTGTAATTAGTTGGCTCAGTTAACTAAGTCAAGTCTAGTTAGATTAATCCAAACAGTTTGTTGAATTAATTGTGAGTTCAGTGAGTTAATGCATGCGTGCATATAACTGCTGCACTTCAGATACTGAATATTCTCTCATAAATAACTCATGTATGTCAGTTCAGAAAGAGACCTAGTTGAGATTAGATCGAGGGATAGTGTATTATCAGTTGCAGGAATATTCCATTATGAATATCTCTTGCATGCAGAAGGAATTCATTCCTTGGAGATTGCACAGTTAGTTCTTCAATTTTAGTGAGTGTGATGAGGGCATTCACACATGTGGCATCACTAGACCCCAAGGAAAACTGCGCAAGGAAATAGGAGGCTTGGGAGGCTAAGGGAAGACATATCTAGTGTCTACTCAGTCTGTGAGCTGTATTGTTTGATTGCGGAGAGAGCGGGATAGCTTGAGAGCTGATTCTTTTTGCAATACTGAACATATTTCCACTTGTATGATAATACAGAGATTGGGGTTTTAGGCTGAGGCTTTCCCGTGGTTATTCTTCTGTGTTCATATGTGATTGCTATCTCATTCTCAGTTATATGTGTTTTCATTGATCTTGCTCATATTCGATTAAGCTTCCGCAAAGTTTGTTGTAGAGGTAGATCTTGTATTTTGCTTTAGTATATTGCATAATCTGTTGATCTACAATGGGAATTTCTACAGTTTGGACTGGTAAGAAGTTGAATTATTCTCACTTGAAAATATTTGGATGTGAAGCATTTGTACATATTCCCAAAGAAAATAGAACTAAGCTAGATGATAAATCTATGAAATGCATTTTTTTGGGATATGTGGATGAAGAATTTGGTTATCGTCTATGGGATTCAGTCAAACATAAAATTATTAAAAGCAAGGATGTTATATTTAATGAATCAAAAATGTTTAAGAGGACTGAAGGTGAGTTGGAGATCAAGAAGGTTATTGACAAGTTTGAAGAGCAGCAGGAAAACATCCTACCAATGCAAGAAAATGAACAGAAAATTCAATAGCAGGAAGAACAACAAGTGGAAAATGAAGAACACCAAGAAGAAGGAATCTTGCAAGAACCTTTACAAGAGATTCAGCCTGATAATGCACCACCATCGTTGGTTCGTAGATCTTCTAGGCCTCATAAGCCTTCACAAAGGTATCCTCCTTCAAACTATATCTTGTTGACTGATGAAGGTGGGCCTAATTGTTTTCAAGAAGCTTGTAAAGTTGAGCATAGTAAAGAATGGAAGAAGAAATGAACTCTTTGCTGGAAAATAAAACTTGGGAATTGGTAAACCTCCCAAAAGGTAGAAAGACTTTACAAAACAAATGGGTTTATAGGATTAAGCATGAAGGTGACAAAAAGAAGGAGAGATATAAAGCAAGGTTGGTGGTGAAAGGATTTGCCCAAAACAAAGGTATTGACTTCACTGAAATTTTCTCACCTGTTGTTAAAATGTCATCCATTGGAGTCATTCTTGGTCTTGATGCTGCTTTAGACTTAGAATGTGAATAGTTAGATGTAAAAACTCCTTTCCTTCATGGTGAATTGGAGGAAGAAATCTATATTGAGCAGCCAAAAGGCTTCATAGAAAAAGGCAAAGTAGACCTTGTTTGTGGGTTGAAGAAGAGTCTCTATGGGTTGAAATAGACACCTCGACAATGGTGCAAGAAATTTGATTCATTTATGTTGGAACATGATTTTCACAGGTTGGAAGTTGATCATTGTGTCTCTATGAAGAGGTATGATCAAGGAAGTATATCATATTATTGTTATATGTGGATGACATGTTGATAGTTGGGCATGATAAGAATAAGATCAATAGGTTGAAGAAATATTTCAGTAGCAAATTTGCAATGAAGGATTTGAGACCAACACAACATATATTGGACATGTGGATTATGCATGACAGGAAAAACAAAAGGTTGTGGTTGTCACAACAAAAATATATCAAGAAGGTGCTTGACAGGATATGAAGAATGCCCAGCCAGTTGGTACACCCCTTGCAGCCCACTTCAATTTGCATACTAAATTATTTCCTAGTGATGACAAGGAGAAGGAAGAGATGAGAAGGATTCCTTATGCTTCAACAATTGGTAGCTTGATGTATGCCATGGTATGCACAGGACCAGATGTTGCATATTTAATGGGAGTAGTGAGCAGGTTCCTGGCCAATCTAGGCAAACAACATTGACAAATAGTACAATGGATTTTGAGGTATCTCAAGTGTACTAGTCATTATTGTTTATGTTTTGGTCATAATGAGATTGTGCTTGAAGGATTTACAAATGCAGATATGGCTGGAGATATGGACACCAGAAAGTCCACTACAAGTTATTTGTATACATTTGCAGGTGCAACAATATCTTGGGTGTCAAGGCTACAAAGAATAGTAGCTCTCTCCACAACAGAAGCAGAGTACATAGCTACAACAGAGGCTTGTAAAGAGATGTTGTGGATGCAATGATTCTTAGGAGAGATAGGAATAAAGAAGGACAAGTATGTGTTATATTGTAATAGTCATAGTGCCATTCACTTGGTGAAAAACCTAGCATTTCACTATAAAACCAAGTACAATGAGTTAAAGTACCATTGGATCCGACATGTGTTGGAGGAAGAACAATTATCCTTGGAAAAGATCCATACAGATAGGAACCCCGCTAATATGCTCACTAAGATTCTACCAAAAAATAAACATGAGTTATGTAGAGGCATGGTAGGACTTGGTGTGACTTGAATCATGACTCTTATTTGGCTTCAAGTGGGAGAATGTTAAGTGTGAAGCCAAATCGATGCACACTGTGCTAATGCTGGCACCAACTCCCTAACACTCCATCATCTTAGCCGTCACTGCCACACTCACGCCGAACCTACCACACCGCCATTAGTTTCTAGATCTTCATCTGAATCACATGCATGATTCTAGATCCTCCTTCAGCCTCTATAAATTTGTAATTTCTCTGGCCAAGGAATGCAATCAAGGCCAAGGCCTTTGTAGAATGTAAAGTGTGATTTCATTCTCCATTAATAATATATTTTTTCTGTTTGATAGGATTGTGATGTTTCCCACACTATTCTACATTCCACTGCTTCTATTAATGTTTTGATGCGTTGCGCTAAACTTTAACACCATACACTAATAACAAAGGAAATTATTACTTAAAAATATACCATTAATATTTTTTAAATAAAATTACATTATTTTTAAAATATATAATAATTATTTTTAAAATATATAATAATTATTTTTAAAATTTATAATAATCTTTTTTAGAATTAAAAAATTTATAATTACAAAAAAAATAGTTACTATCAATACAAAACAATTATTTTTGAAGAGTCGAACTTCAAAATATAAATAAATTAACCTCCCAAAAGCATTCGAGTAACGAAATACGTGTCAATTTTATGTTTTTCCACGGAGCTAAGACTAGCAATTGTCCCAAAAGGTACAAAGAGAGGCCGATAGGATTATTAATTTGGAATTGTAAAATTTAGCAGCAAATATTGCAGAGGGAAATTCCATGATATTACAGAATGAAATCCCATCCTATTACAAGTAAAACTGAGAAATTTCATATACCACAATACAAGTAAAACTGAAACCAATCTTGTAGAGTGAAATCCCATCATATTACAAAATGAAATCTCATTATATAGGATTTATTAGGGTCATTACAGAGAAAATTAACATAAGTGGAGAGCTGATTCAGAAGGTATGACATGGACTCTGTAGAGTGAATCCCCTAATCTTGTAGAGTGAATCCCATCATATTACAGTATGAAATAGAAGTCTAAAGGATTTATCAGAGACATTACAAAGAACGCTATCACAGTGGAGAGCTGCTTCACAAGGCAGGACATGGATTTTGCTTATTCACCACAGAAACTCTTGTTGTTGAAGATGAGAAGCAGCACAAAAGTAAGTCATTCCACAACTACTACAAACTTACAACAATATTAACATCTTGCAAATATTCTCATCTATGAGGAGCTTTGGGGGCCTATAGATTACAAGAGAATAGCAGAAATTCTTCACTAAACATGTTAGTAGCGTACTGATCATCTTGGCGATTGGAGACAGAACTGGTGTTGAAGCTCTCTTTCCTCACAAACCCAGCAGGGGCTTTCTTGTCATAATTCTGAGTACAAAATTTGACTGTCATTTTCTGCATCTTTCTATTTATATACATTGTTTGAAATTTCTCCTGCACCAGAGGTTCCAATCTCCAAAGCTGTCCAAAAACAGTAGCTGCCGCAAGAGATCCCCATGTTAGGAGTTAGTATCTTGAAATTAAGTGAAAATTTGTCTTAAGATTAAGTAAAAAATTGTGTCTTAAGACTTGCATAAAATCCTGTGTGATTCCAGAACAGAATTAAAAATGTTATACCTGAGAGGTTTGTAATAGCATTAGATATTGCCAGGGTTGTACATACTCCTTTACCACCACCTGACATGTCTTCACCCAGCAACAACTTTGAAAATCTTTCTTTCATCATTTCAACTTCTGCAAACATAAAGCAGTAGACTCATTAAGGCAAACAAGTTTACTTGCCTGAAATTAGACATACCATCAGGCCAAACAATATCCAGTTACTCATTTGTCACCAAAAATTCAGTGCCTCTGGTTGGTATAGAAAATGGTCAAAATAAAGGGACAGCAGTTCATGGTTAAGCGGTCAAAGCAACCAGACAGCTAAAATTCCACACAAGGCATATCAATACTATCCAAATACACCTCAAAGTGACAAACTTGAAAACCTATTGTCCATCCCAAGGGACTTGATGAGCAAAGGTGAAGAGTTAATATTTACCAACCAAATAAAAATATAAAATGAGCCAATCTTTGATGAAAAACTGACCACACAGCATACGGAGTAAAGACATAATTAAAACTTAGAGCAAATCTCTGAGACACGTCATAGGGGAAAAGTATACAGCAGAACCAGAGGCACAGACAAACTGCATAAGATCAGTTTCATTGAAATATCTGCATATAGAGCATAAGCAAAATACCCTGCAAATAGTTCCAGTGCAAGATAGCCATATGAAATGGTGACAAAATGCATTGAGAGGGATTTCAGGGCAGAGGATGCATATAGATCTCGGATAAATTGCATTACAAACAGTTATAGAAAAAATTATTTGCATTTAAAATGTTTCCATTGCAAGATTTGCAGCAAGTTATTCACTGACTGAACGGAAATCAGTTGGAGAACAAGTTATGCAGAATAAACTTAGAACGGAAAACAGTTGCAGAAGAAGGTATGCAGAAAAATTAGGCAAAACTCATATCTAAGGGGGGTATGCGCACGGGCTCGCAAAATGGATGAGAGAGAGCTTCATCTCAAGATATGCAGTTGGACAATAGTTAAACTACATCAGACATGGTTTCAGAAAACAGAGATGCAAATCAGTCATAGGCATAATGCATTTAAGAAATTATTGAGCAGGATTAGAAGTTGGGCAACAAGAAAAATGAATGGCAAAGAGCTAGAGCAAGATTTGCAGTTTGGGCCAAGCATTAAATACATTGATAGACAAGGTTGAGCCATTATAGGTAACGGTAACTGTAAACCGTCTCCAGCTGGAAAACCTTATCAGTCTGAGACAAAACACATACAAGATATGCAGTTAGGTACAGAAAGCATTAAAAACCAGTATCATGTTAAAGAGACCATACCAATAGTAACTCTGGTTTAATGATGTTACTCACCTTTCATAATGTGAAGGAAAAACGTGAATGAAGGGCGATAAATGCTTAAATGCTCATAGTGTAACTCTGCTCTCCTACTATTTGTTACAAATAGTAGCTCTACTTTAAATGATGTGAAAAAAAGTGTATCAACGACCCCACTTTAATGATGTTCACCCTATTTCTTACGGATAGTAGCTCTGGTTAAATGATGTTACTCTGTTTTCATATTGTGGAAAAAGATGTTACAGGACCTAAACTTATCCACATTATAAGCCAGCAGCTGTAATCTACAGTAAAGAATGTCAACTGAACAAACCTGTCCTCCAAAATGAAAATGATAGCACTTCTAAAATCCGAGTAAAGGCCCAAGAGCCATATGTAGACAATATGAAACTAAAATAATTCAACTCAGAAAACTTGGCACTCTAACATGCATCACCAAGCATGTGAAGAGCCCAGAATAAAAGAAATAGTTCATTATAAAGAAAACACCTCTACTGTCAAGAACTATCCTCATCTACTATTTTAATTGCAAATATGAATCTGACATGCATGAGACATGAAATTCCCATAAATTCCAGGGATTTGTGGTGCTGGACGTGTGTTTTTTCTGAAGGAAAACCATAGTTTCTGTTTCAAAGCTGCATTGGCAGAAGGTACCAACTACTGGGCAGAGGTAAGTGCATTTTCGATACTGGGAAATTTAACAATTAAGAAAGGTACTGCTCAAATCCAGATACTTTTTGAAACATGATCGTTATATGTATTTTCAGTGAGCTAGCTCAAGAGTATGCAAATGATTAAATTAGTTACTGAGGGGCGCCGAAATGCCTTAAAAAGTGCTTATAGACTTTAACTATATTTATTAAGGATCCCAACTGGAATTTGCAGAGCAAAAGGTTTTGCCCCTAGGTTTGTTATTATCATGTTCTTGTTCTCTAAAAGTTTGCTCCAAGTAGATCAAGTGGGCAAGGGACTTTACATGGACTCCACTCAACTTCAAACACAGCTTCAGCCATTATGCAGAGTGATTGAAATTGAACACAGCTAAGTAGTGAAATTGGCTCATAGTAATACACCACATATAAAATATTGAAGCTTTTACAGAAGCAAGCAGCAAGAAAAATTATGAAGCTCAGAGAAGTAGATTTAAAATCTGGACTACTGTTTGATACCAAATCATCATCAACTCCAAGCATTGCGAGTGATAGATGAATTTATTGAGGATGTATCTGGAGCAAACTCTGGGAGTTGGTGCTCAGGCACTGCATCAATGTATAATTTACTGTTCTCATCAATCTCCCCACTGATGAGCATCCAAGATAGCAGAGTGAGAACTTTACTTTTCAACCATCGTTGCAAGGGGCGAGCACCATAAACCTGCAAGTACCAGGTTACCACGTTATCCATTTAGAGGTTTTAAATGAGAATCCCCAACTAGTCTTGCATTTTACTCACAAATTTTGACCTAAATTGCCCACAAACCACAAAGGCTAATAATGATCCTCCCTGCTTCACTAGTATTAACAAGTAAACAATGCATTAATTTATATTAATCAGCAAACACACCAAAAACATCCCTTTACTGTAGACTTTGAACTAAGTTCGCCGAGTACGCAGAGACAGGCAGCACCCCATGTTTAAAGTTCAAGTGCGAGAGGAAAATGTTAAAATTTAAAGAACAGAACTGAAATTTATATCGATGGGATCCATACAGAAGGAAGAAAATCATGTGAAAATTAGAAAATCTGAAACTGAATGTGAAAATTGAGAAAATTGAAAATCTCAGAAAGCAACTCTGTAAACTGAAGAGTTCATAGCTCTTAAAGATCAACCGTTGGCCACCACAACCAACTGCCAGCAAAAATATCAGACTAAAATTACTCCAAAGTCCTGCGCTTTTAATATTCATTGTTGGCCACCACAACCAAAACTCTGCAAAACATCAAACTCCTAGAATAACTTTCCACACAGGTTTATATGACAGGGCATGGAAAATAGAAATCAGACCTTGAATAAAATCATTGTACATGAAGAACACCCAGCAAACATTATGAATGAAAAATACCAGGCATCATAATAGAACATATAAATCACAATTCTAGATTGTTTCAAAGGGAGGTAAGTCCAATTTAGTCAGGGAACCCTCCCACAACATCTCCTACGATGTGGAGACATGTGTCCAAGGAGTGGGTCATGTCCCCTGCAATAGGGAAAGGGAGGACTTGTGAAGGATAATGACAGACCCTTGGGGAATTGGAAAACACTGTTAGAGATAGGATGTTGTTGTGAATGGTTTTTTCACAGAGTTGGAAGAATTAGTCAGTGAGAACAAGACCTTGGATAACAACCGACTTGAGGCTGGAGTAGGATGTTGTTGTGAATGGTTTTTTCCTAGAGTTGGAAGAATTAGTCAGTGAGAACAAGACCTTGGATAACAACCGACTTGAGGCTGGAGGCTGGAAATAGTCCGGAGGCCCAAGGTACCAAGGTACCAAGCTGGTTTAGCCACTGTCAGGAGCTCTAGTCCGGAGGCCCAAGGTACCAAGCTGGTTTAGCCACTGGAGCTCTAGTGAGGCCCAAGGTACCAAACTGGTTTAGCCACTGGAGCTCTAGTCCGGTGCCCAAGGTACCAAGCTGTTTTAGCCACTGTGAGTGGCTGGAAGAGCTCAGAGGGGGATTCTGTGGTGAGACCTTCCAGGCAGGTTAAAAACTACATGCATGCTTACAAGTAAAGCAGGGAAACAGATAAGTAACAATTCTGTGTTTATTAAGTATCAGTAGGAGAAACATACGCTCCTTTATTTTATGAAATGAATAGGTTGACATGCTAATGAATGAATAGTATTACTCTGTCAATAATAAATTTTAAGCATACTGTCATCCTTTACAATCTCAATACAATCAGTTAGTTACAAATATCATTGCATCAAAGAAAAGAAAATAAGGTAATGGAATTTATTTCCATCTACTGAAATGAAATGCACGAGTTATTCCAAGTCTTAAGCAAAAGAACAATTTCTGTAGAAACACAGTTAATTCAAATTATCTTCTAACTACCATCTATTGCAATGAAGATTTAATAGCCTACTGAAATATTTCTACCTATAACTGTATTCGGTCAATCCATGAACATTAATAGGCATTTCTTCAACCATCATTAATCAAAAAGAAAACATACAAGAATGTCAAGTTGTGGATTTTGCATTCAACAGACAATATTTAACAGTATCCACTTCAGAGTATTTGCAAATTTCTAATCGGAATTGTACAATACGCTAAAAATAACCCATTACAGTAAAGATCGACAACCTTGATTTATCACAATGGAAACAGGGATAAGAACCAATCCTTTTTAAACAAAATTACCCAACAGTACATGTGTTAAATGAATGTTTAGGTCACCAACCCCATATTGGGAAAACCCTAACGGCAAGCCGTTCAGAAAAGAGAAGAAACAGAGTAATCATATTTGAAATGCACAAATTACTGCGAAGTTATTCAAACCCTCAGATAAAGCTACACGCATAAATCCCATAATGTCAAAATATCAGTATAAGTATTCGGCTCTAGATTGGGCGCATCCGTCCCCCATCTTTCCGTTCTACAATAACCCTAAGATCTATATATCCACTGAACAGCCGTAACATTTCGGCTGGCGAGCCACCTTAACACATTGATGTAAAGAAAAATCTAACAATCCTCTATCTAAAACGAAGATTCACACCAAGAACTCGCCAGACAACCGAAGAGGAACCAACCTGTAATCGAAGGCGGTAACCATTGTGAGAACGCATTTTCGCTCCAAGGAACGTCCTCTGAGTATGTATATGCATAAACCCCGCAACAAAGCGTACCTACAGACAGTTTAACGTATTAAAGTAAGCCTGAGAGTAATCGAAAGGGTATTAAGAGAGAAATGTAAATGCTGAAGAGCGAGCTTATCTGAAGTTGGAGTTGTCGAGCAGCAAGCGGCAAGTTGCACCTGAAATTGGCATTTTATTATATCAAGTTCTCAAAAAAATCAAAAGGAACCTTGTATGAAACTGCGTGGGCCTGCTTATGTTACCTCTGGTTTGTAGAACGAGCCCTCGACGCATTTCTCCAGATTCAAGAACCCGCTATTAATAGTTCCACCTGTGCAGGAGCCGAATAGAGGGTTTCAGAGAATAAACATAAGTGCGAAATGAAGGAAGAGATAACAGTTAGGCGAGATGGAGGTCGAAGGCATGTCTATACCTGTAGGCCTATTGAAGGCATTTCCGCCATTCCACCATCCGGTCACCTTATGTTGCAGAGCCGTAGCTCACCCACCTCGGAACAACCAAATGAACCTTACTTCGCCGAGAATTGCATTAACTTACCCGTCTACAATCCAAATCGTTGAGACCGTGGATCTTCTCGGATCCAACGGTTGAGTGGTTGCCAGATGCAAGGGTTCGATATCATTTCGAACAGCCGGTCATGAATACCTCCGCCCCTTCTTTGCAGAGAGGCCGATATGCAGGCCGATATCCAGGTAATGAGGTAGTCGTTTCCTGAACAAAGACGAAGTTCGCCAGGTGTCAGCGTCTAGTCGTTTCCTGAACAAAGACGAAGTTCGCCAGGTGTCAGCGTCAGAAGGAGTAGGACGACGAAAGGTCCCTTTCAAAGGAAAGCCTATCGGCCTAAATATTAAAATTCGGAATCGTGAATTTCCAAAACCAGATTAAAAAAGGAAAGCTATTTTACCACCACATAATTGTAGATGCTAATTATTATTCTATTTTTCAAATATGTAATAAAAATAAAATCCGGTTGATTTTAAGAAATCAACCAATTTAAAGCGATAATGTTGATTTACGATTATAGAATCTTTTCAGAATTGGGCAAATAAAAGTGAGTTCGCACAATTGATATATCTTGTTTATTCCCAAATATTCCAGAAATTTATGATGAAATTCTGTCAATCTGGTTCCAAATTCAGTAATAGACGTTACATTTCTTGGAACTCTCCCGGTAGGCACAGACACACGATTTCCGATACGAAAGGTGTTGGGGTGGTCCTCCACCTCTGCGTCTTGCCACAGCGGACACCTCGCGCTCTCTCCGTCTCTTCCACCAAGATTGGGAATCTTATCAAATTTTGTCGTTAAGAAATTTGATCATTTTAAAAACAATTTTTTGTCTTTTAAAAAAAATTACTTATAATTTACTTTTACCCTTCAGATCATCATATTGAAAAAAACAAAAGCAAAACAAATGTATTAAAAGAAAAAGGGAAAACAAAAAATTAATTCGCTTCCCACTATTTTTGTTTATACATTTTAAGATTAAGTGAATTTATATATCAATAATTTCTGCATTTATATATCGAACGAGGCTAACGTTTTAAATTTTGCAAAACTTACCTTTCATATAAATTTAGTGAGGCTAACGTTTTAAATTTTGCAAAACCTACTTTTCATATACATTTACTTAAAAACCCCTTAGTATGCAAAATTTGTTTATACGTGTAAAAAATTTGCTTATACCTATATATTAATCCGGTTAATGATTCCCCTCATTTAACGATAGCAAATTTGAATTCTTTAATCCATTGAAAAAAAATCGTTTTGTTCAGTGAAGAAGAATGGGTTAGTCATAAACAAGTAAAGCAATATGGTTAAGAGAAGCTATTTAAAATAGCTGGGAGGATTTAATGATAATTTTTCCATTTCTCATATCAAGTTATTTTAAAATATGAAAAATTTAATAACTTTTTTACCAAAATTCAAATCTCCTTAATATAATTATCTAAAAAATATTGTAATATATACAATTTTATTAATTAAATAAAAAAAATCAATTTAAAAAATAATAATAAATCTTTATATTAAAATTAACAAAAAATAATAATAATAATAAATCAAACAAACCTATAACTCCTAAATACTTCAAACTAACACAGTTTACTTTAAAACCAAGCGAATGAAATAAATTTCCACATCCTCAAATTGATGTAGAGAGTAGGTTCACCATTACATTTGTCAAATCCAATGTCCATCAACTAAGCATCTATCCTACTATACCATGCACGCGATGTTTGCTTTAGCTCATAAAGATATTTCCTCAGCCTATACACATTTTCTTCTTGGCCTTCTACCTCATAAACAGGTGGTTGCACAACATATACTTCATCTTTCAGCACTCCATTCAAGAACATTGATTTTACGTCCATTTGATACACTTTCCATTTATGTTGCACGACAATCGACACCACTGTATGGATTGTCTCCATCCTAGTGATTGGTGCAAATGTCCCTGCATAATTTCTTCGATGTTGCTTCTTGTATTCTTTGACTACTAGCCTTGCTTTATGCCTTTCAATCTACATGACAAAACAATGCAAATGTAGAATTCAAACTAAGGCTAGTATCAACTTCATCTTGCTCAAAAATTTCATTTAAATTTCTGAATTTTGGTCTTCTTAGGCTTGAGGAAGATGGGCTTGACATGTCACTTGGAGTTGTGCTTTGTGGTGTGCTTAGAAAAGCACTTGCTTGACTATGCAACACTGTCTTATTATTTGTTGATGGTGTCACTTGTTGGTTGCTTTGTTGAGATTGAATAGGAGTAGAAGGAGTCATTGTTGTGGAATTGCTTACTATAGTCAATCCTCCTTGTCTTCATGTGGTATACATGCTTTCACATTGATTGTCTTCTCTGAAATTCCATCCCATGCTTCCTCTTCTATGAATTGCACATCTCTGTTGATTATGACCTTTTTGGTTGATGGATTGTAGAGCTTGTATGCCTTGGATTCATCACTATATCCAACAAATATGCATTTCTCCCCCTTGTTGTCTAGCTTCTTCCTCAACTCATTCAGGACATGTGCATACGCCACACATCCAAACACTCTCATGTGAGTGACACCATGCTTTCTTCCACTCCATGCCTCTTTAGGAACCACATTCTTGACACTTTTGGTTGGACACCTATTAATGATATATGTTGCACAAGCGATAGCTTCATCCCAATAATCATTTGGAAAATATTTTGCCTTCAACATACTCCTTTCCATTTCCATAATGGTCCTATTTTTCCTTTCCGCAACACCATTTTGCTGAGGTGTACACCTTGTTGTAAATTGCTTGTGAATTCCGTGCTCCCTATAAAAACATAGGAAATCATTTGAGATATATTCACCACCTCTATCAGTGCTCAAGACTTTGATGTAGTGTCCACATTACTTCTCAACAAGAGCTTTGTATTAAGGAAAGTGTTAAAACACTTCACTTTTCTGTTTTAGGAAGTAGACCCATGTCTTCCTTGTATAATCATCTATGAATGTCAATAAATAGTAGCTACCACCAATTTATGGTGTCTGCATTGGTCCACACAAAACTAAATGGACAATCTCCAAGGTGTCTTTTCCCTTACTGACTTTCCTGCTGGAAATGTCTTTCTATCTTGTTTTCCCAAGATGCACCCTTCACATAGGCTATCCGATTTTTCTACGAGTGGATCCCTTCACCATGTCTTTCCTATCCAGCAAATTCAAATCTCCAAAGTTGAGATGACCAAATCTCAAATGCCATAACAAATTTTCATCTTTGACTTTTGCTTGAAAGTTTACTTGTGTGGCAGCTGCAACTTTTCTTTCATCCTTTTGTGAGTTCATTAATAGTTGTGCTTATGCACCTTCCTCCGAATTTGATTTTATCTTTAGGGGAAACATTCTATTGCTGTAATATGAACTTTTGCAATCAACTATCCGGTTGGAGGCTTATCCAAAATTGTGCACTCATCATTTTTGAAAAAGACATTGTAGCCCTTTTACATGATTTGTCCAATGCTTATGAGGTTATGCTTCAAATCAGGGACAAAGTAAACATCTGAGATGTATTTCTTCTCTCCCTGTGTCAGAATAATGACTCTTCCTTTTCCCATGACAAAGACTTTATTATCAGTGATCCAGGTGGATATTGGTGGCCACATGCTAATTCCACTTGGAACCCCACCATTTCTTCTTTCAGTTTTTCAGTTTCCTTAATTGTAGCACAGTTTACTATTTATAGCAGTTTTTCAAATTCTAAACTTCTGGAGCCGTTTTGAGGCCCTAAACGACATTTTTTGGAAATATACCCGCCAGCGATTTTTTGTCTAAAATCGTCTTTTTTGTCATAGTCCTTGGAGAGATCTTTCCAACGGGCTATCATGCACGTCAAATGGAGATAATATGACCAAGTCACGACCCCGAGAAGTTGGTTGTCCAACTCACCCCAATGGGTCCCATAAACTCTTGATGTTACATCTCCTCCAGTTAGGGTTTTGGTTGTTTAGGGTTTGCTCTTATTGTTCAATAATAAAAAGGCCCTTGAGCCTCATTATAAGGTAATTTGGAGGCATGTAGAAGCCACATCTCTTTTCAGAGATAAGCTACCATCGCCCTAGCTAGTTTATTTCCATTCCTGTTTGTAAGCATTTTTCAGTATTTTACATTAATGAAATGAAGTATTATTTCCACTGCATCTTTGTGTTTATGGTTATCTCTGTAACTTGTTGCGTTTTTTTTAAAATCCGGATCAGTGGTATCAGAGCGGTCTGCTTGTTGTCTCTGTTTTTTTTTGCATGTCCCCAACGAGGTTGGGATATAAGGAGTTAGGGCTTGAACTGGTCGAACCTTTGTAAGACCAACCTCGCAAATCCCGACGACCTCCCATGGCAGATGAAAAGAAAGACGAGGGGGCAAGAGATCCTATCAAAATCTTGTTCGAAGAAGCCCTCGAGCGAAAAAAGGAACGCGATGATGGACATCTTTGCCCAGATCCTTCAACGGCTACCCAAGGGCGACGCATCAGCTTCCAACAACTACTCTGGAAATGCCACACCGTTTATGGTACAAGTTAATTTTGAAATGCCCATATTCGAGGGTCAGATAGACGCATATGTCGTCAATAAATGGTTAAATCTGCTAGAGGGTTATTTCATGATTTTTCCAGTCGAGAAAAGATTATTTTCGCTCTTCTCAAAGCAACCCCCCATGTCAAGGATTGGTGGGAAACCTAATGCGAGCAAAAGGATGAAAGTACAGGCTCATTATTTTCAGCCGCACCCGCTTGGAATTCATTCCGGGATGCCATCAAGGAGTAGTACTACCCTGTCAGAAGCTATGAGGATCAATACATAAAGTGGACCACGCTGCAGCAAGCAAGGGACCAAGATGTGTCGGAGTTTACCAATACTTTCCATACCCTTCGAACAAAGTTGGGTATTAAGGATACGGAGCAGCATTTGGTACTCGAATACCGCGGCTCCTTACACAAGTACATCCAGGAAGAAATAGAATCCCTGAATATCTCCTCGCTCGGCACGGCATACAGATATGCCGTCAAGGTCGAGCAAAAGTTTAAACAGAAGAAGCGAGACTTTGGATCTGCAAATCTGAAGCAAGGGAAAGGTGCTCCCAAACCACAGAACAGAGGACAAAGCCAAGGCGGGGTGGCCCAAGACAACCCGCCAAAGCTGCAAGTGAAGAACAGCGCCGCAAAGCCGAAAAAGGACACGAGAAAGTGGTGTGAGTTCCATAAGAGCTCCACTCACAACACAAGTGAGTGTGGCCCAAGTAGTCACTGGTCGTCGAGCTAAAGGTTTCAGAATCAGATACATGTTTCGACTCTAAATCAGAACCCGACAAGGGGAATGACAAAGGGAAGCAAATTATCAATGCAGAGCCCAACGCCATCGTTGCCACCATGAAGATCCAGAAGGAGGAACCCGAAGATCCAGAGGAGGAGGAGCGTCTCTTCCACTCCCAGATGCGGATAAAGGAATCCCCGCTACAATTCATTATCGATAGCGGGAGCCAAAAGAACCTCATTTCGATAGAGGTCGTGAAGCGGCTGGGCTTACTGACCACAACACATCCACAACCATACACCATCGGGTGGCTTCACCAAGGACGGGATCTTTGCGTGAGCCAGCAGTGTTGCCTTCCATATAACATCAAGCCCTTCACGGATGAGGTATTGTTTGACATTGCTCCCCTTGAAGTTTGTGATGTATTGTTAGGACAACCATACTTGTGGAAGCGACATATTGTGTATGAATCAAAGTCCCGTGCTATTATTGTTACTTTGGGAAATAAGTTATATAGGATACCAGAGGTAGCACTGCCTACTACCATCTCTTTGGTTACTGCAAAACAATACAATAAGCTCATTTCCAAAACTGGGAAATTTATTTTCCTGATGATATGCCCTCAAGGAAAGAAGAAGACGGTGACCACGAACTCCAGACAGGGCCCCTCCGCACAACAACTACAGATGGACAAGGTCGTGGAGGAGTATGAGGACATCTTCACATCCCATACAAAGGTTCCTCTGCACTGTCAAGTCAAGCACTCCATCGATCTGACCCTAGGTGCGTCGCTGCCAAATGGACTAATATATCGGTGCTCCGTTCTGGAGAACGATGAAATCAAGAGGCAGATTCAGGAGCTGTTGCAAAAAGGTCACATCTGTCTAAGTTCATTGCCTTGTGGGAGCTCGATCATCTTGGTACAGAAGAAGGATGGGACTTGGAGACTCTGTATTGACTATCGGGCGCTAAACAAGATCAATGTCCTTATTAGGAACCTAATCCGATGGATTGATGACCTCCTAGACCAACTGAAGGGGGCAAAATATTTCAGCAAGATCGATTTCAAGTTAGGATATCACCAGGTACCAATCGAACCCTTCGATGTGTGGAAGACTACCTTTAAAGCCAAGGAAGGCCTTTTCAAATGGTTGGTTATGCCTTTCGGATTGACGAATGCTCCTACAACCTTCATGAGGCTAATGGATGACATCTTGCTGCCCTTCACCAACTCATTTGTAGTGGTATACTTGGATGACATCTTGATCTTCAACCAGAGTTGGGAAGAGAACCTCCACCACATCTGACAGGTTCCCCAAACACTGCGGCAACACAAGTTATGTGCCAATTTGGAGAAATGCACTTTTGGCATGACCCAGGTTCAATATCTGGGATACATTATTGATGAACATGGGGTGCATGTAGATCCAACCAAGATCCAAGTCATTAGGGATTAGCCATCTCCAACCACTCTGACAGAGCTTCACAGCTTTCTAGGTCTTGCCAACTTCTACAGCAGGTTCATGTTGGGATTTTCTCATATCACTTGGCCCTTGAGTCAAGTCACCAAGGGAGGAGCGAAAGAAAAATTCTTTTGGTCTAAATCTCAACAGAAGGCATTCACAGAGTTAAAAGATCGCCTCTGCTCGATATCAGTGCTTGCATTACCATACTTGCAACAACCATTTGAGGTTGAGACAGATGCCTTTGACTATGCTATTGGGGCAGTCCTTTCTCAACACGGGCACCCAGTGGCATATCACAGTGAGACACTTTCAGACACAGTCTGGAAGTATCCCACTTATGACAAAGAGATGTATTCCATTGTACAGGCCTGCCAACAATGGAAGCATTACATTTGGGGGAAGGAAACGGTCATCCACATAGACCACCGACCCCTGTAATTCATATAGACCCAAGGGAAATTGCAGATTGATTGCCATCTAAAGTGGTCCACATACCTGCAACAGTTCCATTTGAATATCAAGTATAAGAAGGGAAACACCAATAATGTTGCAGATTGCCTCAGTCGACCACCGATCATGGCATTAACCACCGTGCTCAACTCTTGTGGGCACGAGACTTCTGATTGGCCATTTCTCTACAAAAGCGACCCAGAATTCGGCCACACATACCAGACACTATTGGAGGGTCAACATATTCCATATTTTCACCTCCAGGATGCCCTGTTATGCCACTTGGGTCACCTTTGTTTTCCTTCAAGTGAGCATGCTAAGATGATTTGGGAAGCACACTACAGTTGGGTTGTTGGGCATTTCAAGGTTGAGAAAATGGTGGCAGTAGTGCAGAAGTATTTCTATTGGCCGAATCTTTGACGAGACGTCGGGAAGTACATCATATCATGCATTGCTTGCGCCATTACCAAACCACTCATCAAGATGCAAGGCCTCTACACCCCCCTTCGTACCCCTAGTCGACCTTGGGAATCCATCTCCATGGATTACATGTCAGACCTTCCTTCCACTAAGCATGGAAATGACTATGTTTTTGTGGTCGTCGACAGGTTCTCGAAGATGGCCATTATGGCAGCCTGAAAGAAGAATATCACAACAGAAGCCACTGCTAAACTCTTGTTTGAACAAGTGTGGGGACACTTTGGGATCCCACAATCTATCATCTCAGATTGAGACTGCAAGTTCCTCAGTACATTTTGGTCCAGTCTCTAGTCGATGCTGGACACCAAACTCACTAAGTCCATAGCCTTCCATCCTCAAACTGATGGCCAAATAGAGGTTTTCAATAGAATGATCGTACACATTCTGTGCATGTACAACTCAAAGCATCCACGCACATGGGACGAAATCCTCCCCTATATTCAGCACAGCTACAACCGGGCTCTCCACAGTTCGACTAGCCACAGCCCTTTTCAGGTGGGCTTGGGATTCTAGCCACTATGTCCCATTGATGTGGCCATGCCATTTGCAGCTAATCACGTAGATTCGGCTCATGTCCAGTCCGAAATAGATAAGGCAAACAACTTCATTGAGCACATCCAACATATTCGCCAGCAGGTCCATGACATTCTGCAGAAATCAAATGCCAAGTACAAGCAGTGACATGATCGACATCGGGTGCCACACAAGTTTCAGGTGGGCAACAAAGTCTGGTTGCATTTGCAAAAGGAACGCCTTATTGGAGCCTATTGGAAACTCAGACCACTCTGATATGGTCCTTACACCATTGCCAAGGTTTTGGGAGACAATGCATTTGAGCTCAAAATTCCCCCATTCCTTGGCCTGCACCTAGTGTTCAATGTGGACTACCTTCGGCCATACTCTCCACCATTACTAGACACATCCGACATTGCAGAACAACTCACACCCACAGAGTTAAATCTAGACTGCATGGAACAAGTTGCAACTGATCAGATCATGGACACACAGATCAATCACACTCACCAGCAGAATATCCAACTGTATCAAGTCAAAGCAGGCCGACTCCTTCACTAGGGTAAGTGGCTCACCAGGGACCAAGTTCAACAGAAGTTCCCTCATCTCATGGAGGAACTCAATGCACCGGGGACCATTGCTTCCTAAGGGGGGAGGAATGATCCAGGTGGATATTGGTGGCCACCCGCCAATTCCACTTGGACCCCCACCATTGCTTCTTTGAGTTTTTCAGTTTCCTTAATTGTAGCACAGTTTACTATTTGTAGCAATTTTTCGGGTCCTAAACTTTCAGAGCCGTTTTGAGGCCCTAAACAACATTTTGTTTGGAGAGATCTTTCCAATGGGCTATCATGCGCGTCAAATGGAGATAATATGACCAAGTCGTGACCCCGGGAAGTTGGTTGTCCAACTCACCCCAATGGGGCCCATAAACTCTTGGTGTTACATCTCCTCGGGTTAGGGTTTTGGTTGTTTAGGTTTTTCTCTTATTGTTCAATAATAAAAAGGCCCTTGAGCCTCATTGTAAGGCATCTCAGAGGCATGTATCTGCCACATCTCTTCTCATAGATAAACTACCATCGCCCTAGCTGGTTTATTTCCATTCATGTTTGTAAGCATATTTCAGTATTTTACATTAATGAAATAAAGTATTATTTCCGCTGCATCTCTGTGTTTATGATTATCTCTGTAACTTGTTTCATTCCTGTTTAAATCCGGATCAATCAGTCCCTAATGTCACTTTAGATTTCACATTTTCATCAAATTGAAAAACATTTCTATGTTCCCTGACATGTGGTTGTTGCACCCTGAATCTAAAGACCATACATCTCTTTGTTTTTCTTGTGCTACATTACAAGCTAAAAGCATGCTATCATGGTTCTGATTTTCCTTGTGAAATTTACACTTGGTTTGTTACTTATGTCATATTGCTTCTTTCTACAATCATTTTCTTAATGACCATAATTCTTACAATAATGAAATTGAACTTGAGATTTATCATACCTCTGACTTTGTGCTTGGGCCTTGACTTGGATTTTGATTGTTACCCCTTCTATTTGAGCTTGAAGGGATACCTCTTCCACCTCTGTGTGGCTTCTTCTTCTTCCTCTAGCATTTGATTTTCCTCTGCCTCTACCTTGACCAAATGAAACTTGTGTCTTGAAGGCATGCTCCAATGATGAGTTTGTTGCCCTATTTAGTCTATGTTCATGAGAAACCAATGATGCATGAAGCTCATCCACTGAAAATTGTGAGAGATCCTTTGTCTCTTCTATGGCTACAACAATGGCATCAAACCTTGCTGACAAACTTCTTAAAACTTTCTCAACTATTCTCCTTTTG
Organism: Pinus tabuliformis; assembly: GCA_031772625.1. Classification (NCBI taxonomy): domain Eukaryota; kingdom Viridiplantae; phylum Streptophyta; class Pinopsida; order Pinales; family Pinaceae; genus Pinus; species Pinus tabuliformis. The sequence continues at coordinate 1,682,263,766 of CM062820.1, forward strand.
TCAAGTGTCTCACCATGAGACTTGATTTGAGTAACTAGTGCAATTATATGTGTAAAAAAGGAGTCTACATTCTGAGACTTTCTCATACAAATTGTATCAAAATCTCTCTTTAAACAATGTAAACTTTGAAACGGGAACTATAAACTCAAAATAGGAACTCTAGCCAAAAATCCCCCAAAAACATGAAAAATCAACTTGAAATGAAAAGTGTTGATGCTGGAATAACACTTTTTTTTCTACGATAAATTTTCAACATGTTTTAAAAATAACAGTGAAATCCAATTTTTTGTGCAAAAATTGTGCAAAAAACACCTTCAAAACGAAAAGTGTTGATGTTGAAATAACGTCTGCTCTCTCTTCTTCTTTTTTTCAAGATTTTGAAAAAATAAGGTAAAAGATTTTATCATGAATCCGAAAAACATTAAAATTTCAAGAGAACAATGAAAACATAAATTAAAAAAAAAAAAAAAACAATAAATAAATAAATAATAACAAAAAATAAATAAAATTTTATATTTAAAAAAACACACACACACACACAAAAAAATCAAATATATAAAAAAAAAAAATTAAAATAAAATTAGCCTAAAAAAGAAAAGAAAAATCTAATCATAAAAATGTTTAAAAAGAAAAACAAAATTAACCAATAAAAGTTTAGAATTAAAAAATTAAAAAAAATGATAAAGAAACCAATAATAACAAAAACATGTTTTCAAAAATAAATTTATTTTTTAATTTTTAATTTTTTTTAAACTATAAAATAAATAAATAAAAATACAACAATTTTAAAAAATTATTTAAAAAAAACTAAAAAGCAAAAAAAAAATTAAAAACAAACCCAATTTAAAAAAAATAGACTAGGAAATTGGATAAAAAAATAAAAACAGTGTTAAATAATTTTAAAACAAACTAACAAAAATTTAAAAACTATTAATTTTTTTTAACATTAAAAAAAAAAAAAAAACCATAATTAATTAAAAATTTTACAACATTAATATTAAAATCTTAAAATTTTTCCTATTAAAAAAAATTTGTAGGGCAGAGCTAAAATTCGATCCTCCTCCACCCACTTCTGAATCGGATTTTAGCCCCCACCCACTTAAAAAAAAATAAAAAATTATAAAATAAAGTAAAAATAAAAATAAAAAAATTGGAGGGCGAGGCCGAAAACTGATTCTGAGAATCAGATTTCAGCCCCGCTCATTTTAAAAAAAAATTGAGGGCGGGCGTAAAGTCCAATATCAGACTTTAGCCCCGTCTAGGTGCTTGGGGGACATGGCCCTGGGTGAGCAGCGCTGCACGTAGCGCTGCCCACCCAGGGTCGTCGTCGCCCCTCTCCCCGCCCTCCAATTTTTTTTAATAATTTTTTGTTTTTTGTTTTTAAGTGGGCAGGGGCTGAAATCCGATTCTCAGAATTGGATTTGATTCTCAGAATCAGACTTCAGGCCCGCCCTCAAAATTTTAATTTTTTAATATATATTTGTTTTAAGTGGGCAAGGTTGAAATGCGATTCTCATAATCGGATTTTAGCCCCACACACCAAATATATTTTTAATAATTTATTTTTATAAGATTTTAATATTATTGTTCTAAATTTTTTAATTAATTATGTGTTTTTTTGTTTATTATATATATATATATATATATATTTATGATTTTAAAATTAATTTTAATAGTTTTTTTTTATTTTTGTTAGTTTGTTTTTATTTTTTTTTAATTATTTAAATTTATTTATTTATTTATTTATTTTCTTCAGGTTTGTTTTAAATTTTTTATTTTTAGATTTTTTAATAGTTTTTAAAAATTGTTGTATTTTTGTTTATTTATTTAAAAAAAAAAAATCATTTTTTTATCTTTTTTATATATTTGTTTTTCCAAGTAGTCAACATTTAAAAAAGAGAAATAAGACAACTAGAAAATTTGTTAAGTAACCAACATTTCAAAAATAGTTTGACATAAAAAAAAAAATTAAAGTGTCAAAAATTGTAACATTTAAAAGAAAATATCCACAATTAATACGTTAGAAAATATATAGTGTCAAAAATAAGCCCTCTAAAAAAGGGGGTTGATGCTGCATCAACACATTTCAAAATTAGCATGAAAATCACTAACATTTAAAAACAAATTTTTATATTTGATACATAAGAAATTTTAAAGTGTCAAAAATATGCTCCGAAAAAAAAAGAGTGTATTCTAAGTCAACTTTTTTAAAAATCGGATGTTTTTTTTGCTACCTCAAAATAACGGATAGTCATATCAATTCTCGTTTCAAAGTTTACATTATTCTTAGCATTTGTAGCTTTGTTGTCTTCACTTTTTCCATGCCTTGGTAGGTTGTTTGGAGGGTGTCTCGTGCTTTCTTGGAATTTGTTTTTTTTTTTACAAGAACAGTTATGGGATTTCATTCACTGATTGGCTAAGAGCCACAAATTCGGTTACAAAAGGAGAAGCAGATATCTGCATAACTTTTCAACAAGAGGAATATAATGCCTACTCTAATCAAGTTCCCCTTTTTACATTTAATATAGTGCACTTCTGCTGCTAATTTCCCGAGCTAAAAAATACAAACAAACTGTTGCAAAAGAATGCAATAAAACATGGCTCTTTAGGGGATTGGTTCCCAAAGGATTTCCTTATCTCTGAGGATAGTATCGGCAGCTAAATGGACTGCCTTGTTTGCCTCAATGTCTGCTTCTTTGTTATTTGTTCTCAAAACATGAAAATAATTCAGATTTAGGGACTTTGCCATGCCTTTTGCCCTTGTACTTATCCTTGCTAGCTGTGGGTCTGCTGGATTAGAATTGGTCGCCACTACTTTGATGATAACCTGGGAGTCCCCAAAGACATTTGCCTCCTCAAAGCCTAGCTCTTTGAGGAGTTTGATTCCTTGAAAAAGGGTCACCGCTTCAGCTTGTATGCTTGAGGAATGGCCTAATCCCCAAGCAAATCTGTGTGAAGATGTGTCCTCTGGGTTTATGATGAGCCCTCTAGTTCCAGCAATTCCTGGATTCCCTTTGGCTGCCTCATCAAAGAAGAGAGAGGGAAGTGATTGATTGAACAGCCAGGATTGAAAATCTTCTTCGTTTTTTCTGATTTGCTATTCATTGAGGGTTTGCGGAGAGCTGTTCGATTTTTGAAACTTGAAATTGAGGGCAGTACCCAAATCTATGTCCTGCTGGCTTAGATTTGAATCGTCTCCTTTGTCTTCCAGCCATTCAACTAGCTGAGTTTTCACTGAGTTGGCAACTATTCTGTAGTCTTGTTCCTTATTCCAGAATTTCCTTCTATTCCTTTCCAGCCAGACTTGCCAGCTGATTAATTTTGGCAAAGCACTCCACGTTGTCGTGATTGTTTTATTTTTTGGAACTGGGCCTGGATATCTGGCCATCCAACCCGCGAACAGATCCGAAACTGAGGAGGGGAAGATGAACTTGTATTTCCAGGAAACAAGAAGCTCCTGCCATATAGAAGTTGCGAACTTGCACTCGATCATGAGATGGAAGGCGGATTCTAAGTTTTCCTTGCAAAGCGTGCATCTAAAAGGCCCATAGATGCCCCTTTTCTAAAGCCTGTCTTCAGTGAGAATTTTTTGATGGCAAAGAAGCCAACATAAGTGATCAACTTTTGGAATTGAAGGGATTTTCCATATGTCTACCCAGGGGGCAGCGTTGGGAGGCACGTGGGGTCACTCTAGACATTTAACATATCCCTGAGCTACCGTGTAGCCTACCCGATTTGTGCCCCAACCTCTCACGTCCTACCTGCGCGCATGAATAGGAGCCAGCCCATGCATCTTCGTGGTCAGCGTTGCTAGCTCTGAATGCAAGTCGGAGTAATTGGGAGCTGTTTCCAGCCCGTCCAAGCATCATCCTTCCAGTTCGAGAGATCCCACAGGGTGTTGATGCTAGCATCTAACATCCAATGTTTCAACTTTGTCATGTCTCTCGATTCTGCCAACGGAGGTCTATTCAGGATACTATCATTCCAAAGGTGGATACGTTTTCCATTTCCTGGTATCTAGAAGGAGTGATTTCTTATCAACGGGCCAATTCTGTTGATGAACATGTTAAAAGGAGTTTTGAGTTGATTTTTGGGTTGATCCAGGCATCTAAGTCTCATTCCTCTGAAGTATTTCTTCCACAGTGCAAATTATACCCAACCTGGATTAGGAGCTATTATTTTCCAGCTCAATTTGGCTCCCATGGCTAGGTTTTGAGCATTGAGATCTTTGAAGTTCAGACCTCCCTCCTAAATTGGTCTGGTGACTGTTTCCCAATTGACTAGGGAAATTCTCTTCTCGTTTTGTTTGCCTCCTTTCCAGAAAAACTGTCTGATTAGCTCCTCCATCTTTTTGATGATTCCCACAATGCCAGGAGAACAGAGAATTTGAATAACGGAAGGCTGCTGAGCACTGATTTTCCGGCAATGTTGAGCCAAGAGGATCCCCAGGCTTGCATTTTTGCTTTGAATTTGTCTAACTGAGGATACCAGTCTTTGCTCAAGGCCCTCTTGTGAAAGATGGGCAGACCAAGATATTTAAATGAGGACCAAGAAGTTGAGGCTGCAAATCCGAGGCATCTAGCAATGGAGCTAGCAGTTGAAGCATGAATATTCCAACAGTAGATGTGGCATTTTCCATTGTTTAATACGCTGCCTGAGACCTTACAATAGTCTTCCAGTACTTCTTTGAATTTAATAGTTGAATGAAGGGAAGCAGCCCCCAGCAGTAATGTATCATCAGCGAAGAGGGCATGGTTGATGCTTTTTACCCCTCTTGCAATGCACAGGCCAACGATGTCTTGATCTTGCTACTTTTTATCTAGATAGAAGCTGAGGACAGAGGCCTGTAGGACGAATAGGAGGGGTGAAAGGGGACACCCCTGCCTCAACCCTCTAGAGGCTTTGAAAAAATCAGCAGCCCTACCATTCACCAGGGGGGCAATCCAAGGCTTCGAAATACATGCTCTGATCCACTTGATGAAATTTTGACCGAACCCCAGTTTTTGCAACACATCAAACAAAAACCTATGTCTAACACGATCAAAAGCATTTGCTAGATCTAATTTAATAACCATACCTTTTTCCTTTCGATGTAGGCTGGAATGAATCGCCTCTTGAACCAAAACGAAGTTATCCACCAGCTGCCTGCCATGAATAAATCCACCTTGATTATCCGGGATGATTTTGGGGAGAATTCTTTTCAACCTGTTAGCTATCACTTTGTACCCAATATTGCATACGGAGATTGGGTGAAATCTGCTGAAAGAGTTTGCTCCTTTCTCTTTGGGAATGAGGGCGAGAAAGGTTGAATTTGTGCAGCCTCCAATCTTCTGACAGTCTTGGGACTTCCGAATCATTTTGAAGAACTCCTTCTCAACAATTTTCCAACAAGTCTGGAGAAATCTAGGCGTAAAACCGTTCGGACCCAGAGCTTTGTCGGGATCCATTGCGAAAAGGGCCTCCTTGACTTTCTTTTGTGTGATTTTGCTTTCAAGTGCCTAGTTCATCTTGGAGGTGATAAGGCTAGGGACAGCGTCCAACAGAATGTCATTTTTCCCAGCTCCTAGATCTTCCCTATACAACTTCTCAAAGTGCTCTGAGGCTGCCTTTTTTATGCTTGCAAAGTCCTTCAGTATGCAGTTGTCTTCTTTTATTTCAGTGATGGAATTGCGGCCTTTCCTGGTTTGGGCTTGTTTGTGGAAAAAGGAGGAGTTTATATCGCCAAACTTGAGCCAAATACTTTTGGACTTGAGCCTCTAATACTCTTCTTCTGCCAGACAGGCCTTATGGAAACTTTGCTGAAGCTTGGCCTCCTTATCCAACTCATCTTTAGTGATTTCAGCTGCTTCAAGATGGAGATGTTGACTTTCTAGAGCGATTTGTATTCTTTTCCTTTCCGCAGCAGGGTTGGGTAGGGTCTTAGCCCATTTTTTTAGCATGGCTTTAACCCTTCTGAGTTTTTCCTCCCAAACAAAAAAGGTTGATCCCTTGACTGGGACTATGACCTTTTCCATGAAGTCTATCTCTTTGGTCCACAGAGAGTTGAATTTGAAAGGAATAGGCCCCAGATCCTTGGGGGGCAGCAGCTCTAGGCTAATAGGCTTGTGATCTGATACGCTGCTGTGAAGAATGCGCATTCTAGCTTCTAGTCCAAGAAGTAGGAAGGAGCTTTGCACCAAAAATCTGTCAAGTCTTGCCACTATGAAACCCGGGCCGACTCTATTATTTGACCACGTGAACTTGCTAATAGTCAGCTTAATGTCTATCAGATCCCAATCTTGCATGAGATCTTCTGCTAATTCTCTTGCCAGATCCCTGACGATACTGCCTCCTCTTTTTTCTGACGAGAGGAGGGTGAGGTTGAGGTCTCTGGCTATGATTATATTCTCCAGATTCTCTAGATCTGCCAAGTTTTTGATGGAGTCCCAGCATAATTTTTTCTCACCTGCATTGTTAGGAGCATATACATTGAACAGGCAAATAATTTCCTTAGATTCTAAGTGTTGCATTTTTAACAAAATCCAATGAGTGTTCAGGGACTCAGAGATTAATGAGAACTTATTTGGATTCCAGAGCGACCCAAGTCCTCCCGATGCTCCACGAATAGAGGTTGCTTGCGCTCTGTCTTTCTTTCAAAAAATTTTGCTTTCCTAGAGGAAGACTGAATCCTCCAATTTAGTCTCCTAGATGAGAAGAATTTCTGGGACATCCAGTCTTATTAAACTATTCATTGCTTCTTCCTTAGCTTTAGTTCCCATTCCCCTACAATTCCAAGAGACTATCTTCATCATTTACTTTTGCTGTGATGAGCTCCTTTGGAGCTCTAGGTTTGGATCCTCTTCGTCTTCGAGGTTTTTGCTAGGAGTTTCTCTAGCGTTGGTTGGCTGCCCTGAAGCTTGTCCTTGTAAGTTTCTTGGTCTCTTTTTTCCCTTGCTGACATGCGCCCTCTTGTAGATCTTCTAGGGGTAGACTGTGATTCACCTATTTCCCCTTCTTCCTCTGATTCCTTGGACTCTTGGTTTCCTCTTCTTCTTCTAACATCCTCCCTTTGGATCTCTCTGGAACACTTTTGGATTTAGTTGGAGAGATCTCCTTCGGGACTTTTGTCTCCTGCGTATTCATGATTTCTGATCCAAGGATCTCAAATTTATTCCCTTGGCTTTCCATGGAAGGTTTTTGGGCAGGGCCCACTTGGGGAGTTTTTGCATTTGCATTCTTCCTGTGTGAAGTTTTGGGTCGCTTTGCCTGATTCCATCCTTCTTCCTTCCCTTTTTCTTCTACCCCTTTGGACGGGTAGTCTCTGGCAAAGTGCCCGTAGACGTGACACTTCTGGCATTTGAACGACAGATATTCATAGTCCAATTTCTGTACATGCGTCTAGGGACCTACAATTATTTTGATGGCTTCTGGCAGTCCAACCTCCAGATCTACCTCCACACAAATTCTGTCGCAATCGTACTGATCTTTGCTGTTGGCCTTGTCTATAAATTTCCCAAGAGTGTTTCCTATATGTTTCAAAGAGTCCCAGTTCCAGCAGTGAACGAGAAGATTGGGGAGTTTTACCCACACAGGGACCGCTGAAGGCACATCCACCGTCGGATCGATGTCTGGCATCCATTTATTTAAATATAGGCCTTGAGGGCCCATGAAGTAGGGGCCATTCCTGAAAATGAGATCCTTGTCCTCTTTTTCAGAAAATTCAAATAAGAAATATCCTCTTCCGAGGAAGTAAGAGGTTACCTTGTTTTTTATCAGAGGAGCCTAGTTCCTAGCGACCCAGTTCTCCGTTGATTTCGGGGAAGGCCAAAGACCTGTAAACTGACCGACCAGAGCACGATCTGCCAAAGATAAGGCTACCTGAATCGGACCTTCAAGCGGAAGGGTGATCTCGGGGATATCTTCAAGTTTTTTCACAAACTTAGCAGCTTCCACGCATTTCTTCTTGGGCAGAGAGGCCAGCAAGGTTCTGAAGGCCTCAGCAGCGGAAGGCGGAGGAGGGGAGGAAGACCCCTGGGGGGGGTCAGCTCCTCCATGAAGGGCCAGCAGATCCAACCAGATCGGCCGCAGCTTGAAGCGAAGCCCTCAGCAGACACACCTGCAAGGATCAGAATTCGCAGAGAGCGAGCACGCTCGCAGTATTCAGATCACGCAGAATGCGGATCTCGCAGGTTGCAGAGTGGGAGCTGAACCTAGCAATCCGCTTTCTTGGACTTTGTTATTGTTGCAATCCTTGGGAACATAATTTCATGAACTCCTTAAAATATGTAGAAGAGGGCTTTGCATAGAAGAGGGTTTTTTTCTTGTGACAAGGCATTGTATGGCGCTGCATCTGCTAGTTCTTGGAACCCATTCTCCACCAAATCTCAAATATCTTGGGTAAAAAACAAAGTCCTCGTTGTTATTGCCCAAACGTCATAATTTTTCCCACTAAATTGAAGTATTTGAGGATTAGTCAAGCTTGTGCTTGATGCTGCCATTTTGACTGTAAAAAAAAAAAAAAAAAAAAAAAGGAAAAAAAAACTTTCTCCTTGTTGGTAAATACGTTCCAAAAAAAATCTGCCCTCAAAACAATTTTTAACTCCTAGTGAAAACACTTGTTTTTACACTAACAAAGTTTAACTTGCTGCAATACCATGTTAAAGAAATTATGGGGGGCAAAGGAGAGGAGTCTCCCTCAACAAATCAGTGGAACAAATCGCAACTGGATAGAGGCTTAAAAACACACTAGTTTTATGCACAATAGAACATGTAAAAACATAGTAAAATGGTACGACACAATAAAAACTTTGGCTTATATTTCTTAAAGCATGGAATACATTCATATGAGATTGTGGCTCATTCACAAAGAAAAATAAACATTCTTACAGTGATTTACACTTCATCATGGGTTGCCAAGTAACATATAGTAAAACCCAATAACTGTTGTTTTCACGTACCCACCAAAGTTTGCTCCACGATTTTGTCCTCTCTAAGTAAAATAAAAATTCTTATGGTGATTTACACTTCATCACGAGTTCCGAAGTAATAGATAGAAAAACCCAGTAACTTTTGTTTTCACGCGCCCACCAAAAGACACGGGATGGGCGATTGTTCATTTCTATGTTGTAGAGTACATATTTCATTGGCAAAGTAAATATTTGAACATACTTAATTACCAACCCTACATTAAATTCACATTCGTTCTTAAATGCTTGATGTGTATTGCAGAATGGTCTGATGTGCTACGGAATGGAGAACTCGTACTTCTGCTCAGAACTTCTGTCCTGTAGCCTACAAACAAAATTTGCGACCTGCAAAATATGTTCTTGACTAGTATGGTTGTTGTCAGTTTAGTAAACGCGGTGGTTGGGATTAATTTTCCAACACTCCCCCTTAATCACAACTATCGTCATTGACAATTCTCAAACAATCTTTGAGATAAAAAAAAAAATTCACGTGCCAAGAGCTTTGTGAAAATCTCTGCAAATTGTTATTGTAACGTGCAGTGCTACAACACAATTTCACCTTTGTTAATTAACTCTCTTATAAAATGATATTTAACATCAATGTGCTTGGTCCTCTTGTGAAAAATAGATTTTTTTGATAGTGCAATTGCGGAAGTGTTGTCGCAGAAAATAGTTGTTGTTCGCTATTGGTCATGGCATAGATCCCTCAACATTCTTTTCATCCACGCTGCTTGAAAAGCTACTGTTGTTACGACGATATATTCATCTTCTATTGTTGACAATGACACTATTGGCTGCTTCTTGGAGGCCCATGAAATGACCCTCGAGCCCAATTAAAAAACATATCCTATCGTATTCTTAAAAAAATTAATTGTGTAGAACCAACAAACTTCTACAACGCTAATTGCATATGGAAAATTTACTCGGAAAAAAACACTCTCCATTTTAAAATTATAGCAAAACACTAAAAAGTAAAGCTTCATACATGTGCCCTCGCAAACCAACTGATGTGGCTCCAACATAGCCATGGAACAAGTCTCTAGGTATGAGTTGCAACTATATTTGTGGGACTTCTTTCCAATGACGTATTGATTAACTCCCAATGTTCCTTTACCATTTCCAAATTTCACACCAATTGCATTTCTCTTTTAAAAGTACATAATTTTCTTCCTTATAATGTCATTATTACTTGAAAAAGCATATTGTCATCAAATTAACCAACATCCTTTACCATTTCCAAATTTCACACCAATTGCATTTCTCTTTTAAAAGTACATAACGTTCTTCCTTATAATGTCATTATTACTTGAAAAAGCATATTGTCATCAAATTAACCAACATAAAAAGATTGTACATAAAGCAAATGTCATTTAATGACAAACATTAATGATGCTATGGGGATCCAACACATAACTCGAACAAATGACATTGCAACAAAATTGCTTAACCTATTTTTTTGAAATATTTTGATGTAATAAGGGTAGGTGATCTCAAGTGAAAAGTTAAAATAATTATAAGACATATAAAACTTGTAATAAGGTATTACTTATACATTATTTAGAAGCAAAATAAAAATAAGAGTGGTTGTTCTATGTATTTAAAAGTTGAAGTAGAATTGAATAAACTTAAGTGTTAATGGCTAATGTCAATGTTATGTGTGAATTGAAGTTTTTAAAATAAATTAATTAATGAAAATATGTGTCTTATTAATCCTATCCATAACACCCTAAAGTATAATGGAACAAAACACACATGTTTTTATATTTTTAAGTAACAAAGTGTGAAAGCTATCTAATATTACATAATTAATAGCTACTTAGAACATGTCTCTTAAGGGATAGGAAGCTATTTGTTTAGTGTTAAAGGCATAGTAGTTTTGATTCTTTGGAAAGTCTAATCGTCTTAACTACATATGTTAATCTGGAATGTGACATTTAAGCCCAAGGTCATGTACATAACAACTATTTTGGAGTCTAAGATATTATGGATCTCATGATTTGATGGCTTTTGGCTAGATTCATATCTTAAAAAGGTGTATGACCTTAACCTAATTGTTGAAAAAGATGTGAAAATTGCAAACGTAGTGACAAATAGTCATTCATCTCGAGTTAAGAATAATTCTCTTACACCTAGCATTTTATTAATTTATTTTGATATTAATATGGTTTCAAATGTTATATTTTATTAATATTATATTTAACGACTTATTATGAAAGTATGAAATAATATTTATATTTAAAGTTGGTGTGATAAATAATAATAATAATAATAATAATATTTTGATTTTGATTATATATATGCACCAAAAAGATCACTTATGATACTTTTATTTATGATAAGAACTCTTTGGAGGAATTTCCTTCATACAAATATATGGGAAGAGACTTCCATAATAATCTCAATTGGAATGGTAGCATTGAGAAAATGATAAATGGATGTTAGAAAGCTTAATATGGGCTTGTAAATAGTAAGTCGGCAGATCTTTGGATTTGGGATAAAAAAAAGACTCTTCTTTCAGACTCTATTCACTCTTGTTATTTACATGGATGTGAGCTTTGGTGTTGTTGTATATCCAAATAGTCATGGAGGAAGATTGAAGAGATCCAAAATCAACTTATAGCTTACAACCTCAAGATTAAATGAAATACTCCCTACCATATTCTAGTGATTGAAGCAAGCATTTCCCCATTGAAAAGATGACTATGATTAGGTATCTTATATATAATAAGAATTTATACAACATGGACATCAATAGATTTCCAAAAATTGCTTCTAACTCTAGCAAGAACCCCCACCTCCAGCGTGAGGGAGGGTGGCATAAGGTTGCCTATTCTTGGATGAATCATTAGGAATAAAGGAGGACATCATCTTCTAGAATCTAAATAATATTAAAAATATTATTAGTTCCAAATTTATGGAGAAATGGTAGGAGAATAAAAAATTAGAAGGAAAAATGAATTTATGATATTATAAGGAAGTGATCAACCCCAATCTCAAAAACGAAAATTATCTTCCCGTCTTGATTAGTGTTAAGAAGAAAATGAGAGTTGCCAAGATAAGAATTAATTCTCATGATCTTCATAATGAAACTGAACTTTGATCAATTCTAAAAAAAAATATGAAATAAAAGAAGTTATCACCTATGCCATATTAAAAAGATTGAAAATAAAAAGCATTTTATCTGAAATTTTCTATGTTAAACTTATATTCGATTTAATTTTCAAAATAATTAGGAACCAAGAAAAAGATGTGTTTTAAAGTATTAAATATCAACTTGGGTATTGTATTGAAAATAATTAATTCACAAAAAGGATTAATAATGAATGAATTTTTGAGTTCATTCTTTAAAACCTAAGAGGAAGCGAATTTATTATACAAACAATGAGAGCCATGACAATCAAATGTGGTTAAGGTTCTGGTTTGATTTTGATAAGACCTTGTTTGAATCTTGTTCGCATAGATCCAATCAACCGGATTTACTTTACAACACATTGTCACGTGGGTGAATTCATTGATCAATTGAATGGCGGTTGAGGAAGATTCAATGACTATTCATCTTTCTTAACAACGTGGAATATTGAGTCAGCAATAGTTTTATTCACTAGTTTATGTTGGGAATTGGATAATCCAACGCTCCCCGTTAATGGCGGTGTAGAAGGATAATTCAACGCCCCATGTGTTTCGTGGCATGTGCTTAACACTAGGATGTATTGGTTTACTAACCCCTGCGGGTTTTGGTGTAACGACAATCGTGAATTCAACAAGTGGTATTAGAGCGAAAGGTCTCGAGTTCGAAACACACCTGGCTCGCGTTGGGAGGGAGATTGTTGGGAATTGGATAATCCAACGCTCCTGTTAATGGTGGTGTAGAAGGATAATTCAATGCCCCCGTGAGTTTCGTGGCATGTGCTTAACACTAATGATGTGTCTGTTTACTAACACCTGCGGTTTTTAGTGTTACAGCAATTGTGACTCCAACAGTTTAATGGTTAAACCTAAACCAAGAGAAAGGGTATTGAAGACCGCCAAAAGGGAAATAAATTGAACAATTTACACTGACATTTTTCAAATCAAAATATATTTCATAATTTCTTATTGTGGAGATATGAACTAATTATGTTATGTTATAAATTAATTTGCTTATTTAAACAGATAAATATTTTTTAATTATATTTACATTAATTTTTTAATAAATATATTTGAAAAAAATTAATTTTATTATTATTTTAATTGACTACAAATTTAAAATATAATAATAAAAAATATTTTAAAAATTCACAAATATTTATTTATAAATATATATTGTAATTTATATAAAATTAGGGGACATAATTTTTTTTTGTGGGGTTGGACTCTTTGGGGAGGGGATGGTGGTGGAGGTTGTGTTAGTTCCTGACCTAAGGGAGGCTACTGGAGGCGGAGGGCGAAAGCACTTTGTGTCAACTTTTGAATTTGAATTTGCCTAAAAATCACGCGCCAACTTCGCTTGATTTGGAGGTTGGCTTAGATACTCCTTTTGAGTTGGGAATTATAATTTATATAAAATTAATAAATATTTGATTTTGTTCAAATATGATGGCCTAGATACTCCTCCTTCTCTACACTGACGATATTGTTCTTCTCGCAAGGTGCCTATCTGATCTTGATAAGCAACTTATACTTCTTAAGGATTTTTGCTCTACCATGGGTATGATTGTTAACACTGACAAAACAAAAGTTATGATTATCAAATCCAAGAAGGACACTGACGCTAATTTTACATATGACAATAGTAACTTGGAGGAAGTGTCTTCCTACAAGTACCTAGGAATTGATATTCATCACAAGCTCAACTGGAACTATAGCATTGAGAAAAGGATTAATGGGGGATGGAAAGCTTATTTTGGTCTTGAAAATAATTGTAAAACAACAAACCTCGTAATGTGGGATAGAAAGAAGTTCCTCTTTGAAACTTTAGTCACTCTGATTATCTTATATGGATGTGAGGTTTGGGGTTGTAGCATCTCTAGAGAATCTTGGAGAAAGATTGAGCAAATCGAGAAGCGTTTTATAATGTATAACCTCAAAATTAAAAGTAACGCACCCTATCTTATTCTCTTTATAGAAGTGGGTATTTCCCCTATTGAGAGCCTACCTATGACTAGGCTTTTGTTGTACAAGCACAAACTCAATAACATAGGAGACCATAGACTTCGTAAGCTAGCTTTAAATTCCACCCAAAACCACCTAAGGCTCAAACGAGGTTGGTATAAAGACACCAGGGCCTGGTTAAACCATTGGGAGATCCATGAGAATGTTGCTTTGCAAAACATTAGTAACATTAAAAATATTGTTACTTCTAAGTTCAAAGAAAAAATGTGGTGTGAGAAAGATTTAGCAGCTAAAAGAAAATTAAGATATTATAAGGAGGTCATCAACCCCACCCAAGAAGATCAAAAGTATCTCTCTGTTTTAACTAGCTCAAAGAAGAAAATTAATATAGCTAAGATTAGAACGAACTCTCACGAGCTCCATAGTGAAACGGGTCGTTGGGCAGTTCCCAAAACACCATGGATGGAAAGGTTCTGCCTTCTCTGTGAGAATCGAACATCGAGGATGAAAATCACTTCCTCTTAGAGTGCCCTGGGTACAACCACATTAGATCTCAGTTTCAATATCTTTGTTGCAACACTCACCTTCCTAGCCTTTTATGTTGTCAAAATTATAATGAGCTTGGGAGACTTCTCTCCAAACTTTTTGAGCATAAGAATAAAATCTTAAATCAAACTAAATAATTCATTTCTTTAAAATCCGATAAACCAAAATGTGGTCTCAGTGAATGTTAACCACCACCACTATCATTATCATATATATAAAATTAAAAGTATATTTTATTTTAAACCACTAATTGAAAAATCAATAAAATTTATTAGACGAAAAAATAATTACGATATTTGTCAACTAAGATAGAGACGGGTGTGGACTGGGAAATAGTCATGCCACCAAACAGCAGACGTTGGGAAGTGGGCGCATGACGCGGCCGTTAATAGAAACCTTCCATACCTGGCTGAACGATTAATGAGGATGAGTTATTAGTCATAAATTAAAAGTATATTTTATTTTAAACCACTAATTGAAAAATCAATAAAATTTATTAGACGAAAAAATAATTACGATATTTGTCAACTAAGATAGAGACGGGTGTGGACTGGGAAATAGTCATGCCACCAAACAGCAGACGTTGGGAAGTGGGCGCATGACGCGGCCGTTAATAGAAACCTTCCATACCTGGCTGAACGATTAATGAGGATGAGTTATTAGTCAGGTTCAAGGATAAATGTGGTGAAATATAATGATGAGCAATGGGCAATCCGATTGTGTCAAGCTTTTCAGTATATATATATAATATATATATTTGTGATATGAGGTGGATTTTAACTCCATTATTATAACTTTAAAGTATTTATGAATATTTATTTTACTGGCGAAAGGATTTGAATTTCAAATTTTCTGCCACATGATACTTTAATTTCATTCCCATTACCATTATCAAATAAACTACCCATACACTAATATAAAAAAAATATTACTTAAAAATATACCATTAATATCTGTGAAATCAAATTATATTATTTTTAAAATATATAATAATTATTTTTAAAATTTATAATAATTTTTTAAATAAAAAAATTATAATTACAACAAAAGAGTTACAATCATTTAAATAATTTAAAACAATTCTTTTTGAAGAGTCGAACTTCAAAATATAAATAAATTAGCCTCCCAAAAGTATTCGAGTAGGAAACAATCACGCTTTCTGTAGTATAACGACATACGTGTCAATTTTATGTTTTTCCACGGAGCTAAGAATATTAAAATTCGGAATCTTGCATTTCCAAAACCAGATTAAAAAAGGAAAGCTATTTTACCACATATTCCAGAAATTTATGATGAAATTCTGTCAATCTGATTCCAAATTCAGTAATAGATGTTACATTTCTCGGAACTCTCCCGGTAGGCGCAGACATACGATCTCCGACACGAAAGGTGTTGGCGATGGTCCTCCACCTCTGCTTTCATGCCTCAACGGACACCTCGCGCTCTCTGCCGTCGCCACCACCAACTCCGGCAGCATCTGGAGGCGAGTGACATATCGATCGGAAGCGGTGCGCGCGAGATTGCGAGGCAGAGCCTCGCACACGATCTGGTTGTTGACTCTGAACCACAGGTGTCAAAGCACGCTCGGGATGTGAAATTTTTGGGCGGCGGAGGCCCAGCCCAGGAGGAAATCGGCGAAAAAGGCAGACCGGTACGGCGTGGGAACTAGTACCGCTTGTTTCTCCTCTCAGAAATCGCTGTAGGAAGCTGTGGAAAGGGCCTGCAAGCTCTCGTTGGCGGCGTGTAAAGGGGGCAGCTTATGCCACTGCACGCTGTTACCAGTCACCAATATGGCTCGTCCTAATTTTAATTTCAATTAGAAGGGCATATATTCACGCAGCACTTCCACAATGAAAATTAAAAAAAAAAAAATACATTTCAATTTACAACAATATATTATATTTACATTTTATTTTCAATCAATTTATTTCAACGGTTGTCCTTAAACCATCTATTATGAATCTATATTATGTAATAAATGTGTCCCAAAAATTTAAATGACCACAAAATTTGTAACCACCTCTAGTTATTTAATTGAGAATTTCAACTATTCTTTTTCAAAGATGTGGATTTTGTATTTCAATGGTTTGCTTATGAACCTTTCTAGTTCCATTTTAATTTAATGAGAAATAAGATATCCATAGAGAATTATAGTTGTTTATGTTGTTTTTATTTCTAATAGGTTATAGCCTCGAGAGTCTAGGAGGAAGCGCTTTTCATTTTTTATAGCTTGAATACTACCCAGCTCATGGTATCCATTAATCCTTGCCTACCTCATGTCCTTGGTTCTCTTGAAATCAATTTTCTGCGATTTTAATGGATTATGGCTATTAAGATTGGACTTGATTCTTAATATTTATTCTCTTCTATATATTTCAAATATGAACATTAAATTTCCTATAGAAATGAGAGATTTTAAGCATGACCATCTTGAAATTGATATCATACCTTAAGCACTATTATTTGAAATTGATGTATTTTCATTTGAACTAGTATTAACTTGGAACTAAATCCTTAAGGAATATGCCATATTATTTTCAATAAGTTTGCAACTAAGGAAGTATTGTAGAGATACTATTCAAAGGAAGAGGTACATATACATCAAACATGCATCCAAGTAATGCTAGTGCAGAATGAAGGAAAAGGCTATCACATCCACCTAGGAATCATGCCATCATGTTGCTTTTACTCACATGAATTCACAGGCATATCCTCAAGGATGTAACTCCTTTCCAAACCATGCGGTTCACAAACTATTTTGGCCATGACAAAGGGCCAACAAACTCTAAGTTAGATATATCACAACAATACAATGTGGATATCTAGATATTACAACCATTATTTGACAAGATAATAGACTTATTACCTTCATCAACATATCAACTTGAAGCATCTCAAGGGAAGGAAATAGTTTTTTACAAGCATCTTACGGGATGGAAATATTATTATACAAATTTCACTAGTCTTTATGTCTTAAACATTTTTTGGTAATAATGAAATCATTAAGCACTAGTTAATCGTTGTAACTCAAATTGGTGGTCCTTGAAATTCAAAATGAAAATAAATCGAAATAAATCCTCTTTCCTGAAAGTTCCCTAAGAATCTTTTGTTTGGAACTTCACAGAGAGTAGCAAGTCTAGGGTTATGAGATATCATTATGAAAGGGATACCATTGTTCATGATATTTACTATGCACAACTATTTACAATAGCGCTTAGTAATATCTACTTTCATTCTTAATTTTTTATAGCTTGAAGAGTAAAGTAGGTGTAGGGATGAGTCCAATGAAGTACATTTTGGACCAACATTTATACAACATTCGGGTTTAGTGCTTGGCTAGCTATTTATAAATTTAAACTCTCCTAGAAGGATGAGACATCCAATGTGAGTTTCAAACCTGGGGAATTGTGAGCATAAAATGGACAATAGAAGCTGATATTGGCAACTTTGGTACCCAAATTTGTCCAATTAAATTTGAGAGTTTAGTCAAAACATTTTTAACTAATAAAAATTATCTTTTTATTTCAAAACAACAGAGAAACCATTTAATGGAAAATCTCTACTTAAATGTTTCACCATTTTGGAAAGACATTGTACAAAAAATTCTCATGGTTCACTTCTATGCTAGATAACTTAAAACAAGAGCACAACCAAGAGTTCAAAAAGTGTATAATATAGTCGCTACTATGTTTTGAATCATAAATTTACACAATCTAATTCATTTTAAATAACTAAATATCGATATTAAATATTGAAATTGATAGGTTTACACAATTTGATTCTCCAGTACCAACTAAATAGATATAATGAAGATTGAAATTTACACAATAGACTTCCCAAATAATTATATCTGAAGATTGAAACTTACACAATCTACTTCCTAAACTAATACATTAAACACAAAAATTGTGACAATCTCCTCCCTTCCCATAACCAAAGCTAGCCTCCGATCTAGAAAAACTACTATTAAAAAAACATTATATTTAATGATTTTTATAAACACACTAAACACAAAAATTGACCCAATTTCCTTCCTTCCTATAACCAAACCTAACCTCCAACCTAGAAAAACAACTATTAATAATAAAAAACACAACTCTTAATAATTAAAAAACGGAAAAAAAGCATTCAAATATTTAATAGTTTTTATATTTCAAAATTTCAGAAACTTTAAATTAGATCATAGTTTAAATAGTTAAAAAAAATAAAACAAACCTAAATCTTTCTTTAAAAAACTAAAAAACAAGTGTTACATGCATAGTTAATTTAATGCTTTAAATTGCAGAAACCTTAGACAACCGTTAAACAGAAATAAAATTCCGTTCAAGATCCTTCATTTTCCCATTCAGATAAAAAAAATTAGAGAAAAATATGGTCAATAGCCCATGGCGATTATGTAGTGTCTGACGACTTATTATAGAATAAACCGGGCTAGGTCAGGCTAGAAGCTTCTAGACGATAACAACCGTTCCGATGACATTTTATAATATTATTTAAATTTTAAAAAACTGGTGAAAATCAAAATTCACATTTTTTTAACGAGTAATTTTAATTTTAGTGGCCTTTTGATGGGCTGTGACGTGTTCAATTTTGAACCATGCCCAGGGCTAACTGGTGTGTGAGGATCTCCATTTCCACCAACTGGGTGTCCAGACCTCTCTCCCTTGCTTTTCAGAGAAGGCGTGTGATGGAAAGTGACAATCAACCAATAAGCTGTTAGTCACTGCCTTGATGAGAAAGAAAAGAGGTATTAATGAAGAAGACTCGGCATATGTAAATAAATATACTTAAAATGTATAACTATAAGTATAATATTAATCACCTAAATTTAATAAATATTTTAATATTAATTTTTGAAGTTTTATATATATCTAATTATTTATACGATTGAACTATGTTATTTAATTTTGCAAAAACAAATTAAAAAGCTTATTCAAGATTGGGAATCTTATCAAATTTTGTCGTTAAGAAATTTGACCATTTTAAAAATAAATGCTTATTCAAGATTGGGAATCTTATCAAATTTTGTCGTTTTGACCATTTTAAAACTAAACTTTCGTATCTTTTAAGAAAAATTACTTATAATTTACTTTTTCGGTTTAAATCATCATATTTGAAAAAACAAAAGCAAAACAAATTCACTTAAAAAAAAGGAGAAAACGAAAAATTACAAATTAATTCGCTTCCCACTATTTTTGTTTATGGTTTTTAAGATTAAGTGAATTTATATATAAATAATTTCTGCATTTATATATCCAACGAGGCTAACATTTTTAATTTTGCAAGACTTACCTTTCATATAAATTTACTGAGGCTAACATTTTAAATTTTGCAAAACTTACTTTTTCATATAAATTTAGTGAGGTAATTTACTTAAAACCCGTTAGCATGCAAAATTCGTTTATACGTGTGCAAAATTTGCTTATACCTATATATTAATCTGGTTAATGATTCCCCTCATTTAGCGATAGAAAATTTGAATTCTTTAATCCATTGAAAAAAAATCGTTTTGTTTAGGAAAGAAGAATGGCTTAGTCCTAAACAAGTAAAGTAACATTGGTTAAGAGAATGTATCTGAAATAGCTGGGAAGATTTAATGATAACTTTTTTATTTTTTTCATATTATTTTAAAATATAAAAAAATTTAATAATACTTTTCTGCTCAAGTTCAAATCTCATTAATATAATTATTTTAAAATATATACATTATCCAAAAAATATTGTACTATATTCATTTTTTAAAATTAAATAAAAAAACCAATTTAAAAAAAATAATAAAACTTTAAATTAAATATAATAAAAAATTTATTTAAAAAATAATAATAATAACAAAATAAACAAACATGCAACTCCTAAATACTTCGAACTAACACAATTTTGTTTAAAACCAAGCAAAAGAAAGAAGAAAGAAATTATTTTAACGTCCATGAGGCTAAAGATAGCTTATGGGACAAATTGCTTCTTCATGTGCTTGATGTATTCAACGCTTTTTCTGTGAAGCTTCAAAATAAATGCTCCCAGCATCTCGTCAAACCCCTCGCTAAATAGATTATCCCAAGGGCTAGCTGCCAGCATATCTGCATAACTTTCCTTGTTGTCTTTGAAAGCCTCACATTCTAAAATAAAATGTTTTTCTGTTTCCATTTTTTCGGAAAAACAAAAAATGCATACTCTTTCTTTACACACTTCCTTTGGCCTTTTCAAGCGCCATGTTCACAACGGAGCTGATGAGAATTAGTCTTTAACTGAGCAATAAGAATATTGGCTCTCCAAGAGATATTGGCCTCTATGTATGCTTTTGGTTGATGACTATGAGTTGGATTAAGCACTTCAATATAATATTTTTTCTTTCTTCCTAGCTCCTTATTCCAAGTACACTTGTGGAACTTTTCCATAACAAAAGCTTTTATCTCTTTGTTGTTTATGTTTATGGGACACACGTTCAAGCAAATACCCCATTTACTAAACCATTTGTTATTTTGTTGCATCCAAGTTTTTTTTCTCTTGCACAATCTATCATTAAAGACAACCTTAAGCCATCTACCCTCTTCCATTTGCTCAATTTTTTTTAAATACCTTATGACTTGCACCATAGCAATTACTTCAATAGGAGCAATCTCTGTTTCAATTAACAAGATATCATAAGGAACTATACTTTTAATCTTAAATTTGTTTGTAATCAAACGCTTCTGAATTTTCTCAATTTGTCTCCACTGCATGTCAGATGTATTGTTGACCCATAGTTCACAACTGTAGAGAATCACCGGAATCATTAGAAGCCAAAAAAGGAGTTGGAGTGGTTTTCTAGTCCTATAACTCTGCCTCTATACACCTATTTTGAAAAGCATAAAATGCTTTCCAACCCCCCAAAGTTCTTTTCTTTCTACAACCATTCCTTCTTAGGTTGTTGTTGAAGTCAATTATGAGGTATTTGTAATCCACAACTTCTTCCAAAATGTTGCCTTCAAAGTAGAACTTATGCTGGTTATGTTTTCTTTTCTTAGAGAAGATCACTACTTTCATTTTGCTAATATTGACTTGCATCCCCACACTTCTACAAAAATACTCAAGGGATAGTAAATGCTCTTGCAAACCAAGAGCCGATTTAGCAATCAAAATAAGGTCACCTGCATACAAAATAAGTCTTATAACAAACTTGCCCAAATAGATACCATGACCCCCTTGCAAATTTAACCACTCCTCAAGCTTGTCGATATATAGACCAAAAAGGGTAGGAGACAGTGGGCAACCTTGCTTGACCCCAATATCGCTTCTAAAACTTTTAGAAATGCCTGCTGAAGTTCTAATTTTGACTTTCACCTCTTCATACAACCTATGCACAACTGCTCTCAAATGTTTAGAAACCCAAAGTTCGTCCATTATGTGCCAAATCTTATCCCTAGGAACCGATTCAAACGCTTTTCTGAAATCAACAAAGCAACAAAAGACTTCTTCCTTTTTCTCCCAAACTTTTTCAATGATGCGCCTTAAAGTTATACAATGATCAACTGTTAAATGTTTAGGTCTAAAACCTGCTTGCCCTTTAGCATGCTTATCTCTTTCTTCTGCCCACTTGCTAATTTTGTTTTCTAGCACGCTTCCAAATAGCTTTGCAAACAAAGGGTTTATCATGGTGGCTCTATAATTGGAGGGATTATTGACGTCACTGCTCTTGAAAAGAGGTGTTTCTAGACTAGTTGTTCAATATGTGAGGAGCGAATGAAATAAATTTTCACATCCTCAAATTTCAAAATTTGGGCACACAATGTTAATCAGACTCTCTCATGATACCAGATTGGTAAACAAAACCCTCAAATTTCAAAATTTCGAAGCACAATGTTAATCTGACTCTATGCCATTATTATAAAATAAGAATATTCGACTATTTTTCAAATTAACTCGTGGTACAGTTGAAAACCAGGCAAACAAATAAAATAAATGTCCAAATCCTCAAATTTCAAAATTTCAACGCACAATGTTAAATTTGACTTTGATCGTATGCAATTATTGCAATTATAAAATAAGAATATTGGTATATTTTTCAAGCTAACATACATTACCGTTTAAATACCAGCAAGTAAAAAAAAAATTATAAAAAATTTAAAGTGTGATTGAAAAATAATTTAGAATATATATATCCACTAGGCCTAGAATAAACGGTAATGGGGTGTACTGTTAAGTTACTTAGTGATGTGAATCCAACCATGTTAATGGCAGTAATTGGGTGTAATGTTAAGTCAATTAGTGATGTGAAGGTCACCATTTTCAAACTCATATGGTTCTATGGCTCAAACCCATCCCCGGGGTGATTTTGACGTCTTAGATACTCTTGATGTGAATCCAGCCATGTTAATGGCGGTAATGGGGTGTAATGTTAAGTCAATCAATGATGTGAAGGTCACCATTTTCAAACTCATATGGTTGTGTGGCCCAAACCCATTCCCAGAGTGATTTTGACGAGTTAGATAACCTTTCCTAAACCAAAAACTCATCTTTAAAAATTAGACAATAAATTAATAATTACCTTATTATTTTTTATTTTATTAATTAAACATCAAATTATTCAATAAACAAAACAAAATATAATTAATTAATTATTAACTTATTACATAATAGTTAATATTTAACTTTTTATTATACCATTTCTTTTATTTCTAAATACTTTATTTACTTAAACATTAATTTTTAAATAAATTCATATAAAAATCGGATTTGTGTCCTTCCGAACGTGTCTAGTCGTGTCCGATCGGGACACGATCAAATCCGGATCGTGTCTTGATCGGACATGACATGTCCTAATTTTCGGATTCCAATCCAAAAATTATGAACCCGTGCGGTGTTATAAAGGAAATTTTCTCCATTATTTTTTCATGTTGAGTTGTTTAGTTTGTTGTGGGTGTTTGGGAGCAAGGAGCAAAGGGTGTGGGAGCATTTTCAAGGAGATTCAGGCAACATGTAAGTGTTTTTCTTTCTAATTTTTTGAATTTTTATTACAACAATTTATATATGCATTTTTTTTACAAATTTTTGCATTTTTTGTTTTTTTTTTTTTTACAACATTCATGGCTTAATCAAGGGCAACAACGAAGGGCCAAGCCTTTGTCCACATTAATAAAGAAAATAGAATAAAGTTTGAGGAAAAATCAAAGAAATGTACCTTTATTGGATATGGTGTTAATGATTTTGGTTATCAATTTTATGATTATGAAAAACACAAAATAATTAGGAGCAGAGATGTCATATTCAATGAAAAAGTTTTGTATAAGGATCAGATGCAGGAAAAGAAACAAGAAAAATAAATCAAAGAATGCACTGTGCTTGATGAGTTCATAGAAAAAGTAAAGGTGCCTGAAAATCATAATGATCAATAATTAGAACAACAACAATAGACACGTCAAACACCTGAAAGTGGTGTTAGAAGATCTATCAAGATAAGTAGACCCCCTGAACGATACTCTCCTTCATTATATTATGTATTGTTGACTGATTATGGTGAACCATAATGTTATGAAGAAGCAGTGTAGGTAGAAATTAGGAAGAAGTGGGAGCTAGCCATGAAAGAAGAGATGGAATCTTTGGTACATAACCAGACTTGGGACTTAGTCAGGTTGCCTGCAGGTAACACAACATTGCAGAATAAATGGGTTTACAGGTTGAATGAAGAAGATGCAGGTAGAAAAATGTATAAAGCTAGACTTGTGGTGAAGGGGTTTGCACAGATGAAAGGTATAGACTTTGATGAAATATTTCCTGTTGTTAAAATGACTTCAATCAGAACTATTATAAGTCTAGTAGCAGTAGGAGATTTGCATCTTGAGCAATTAGATGTAAATACGACCTTTCTGTTATGAAACCAGCTCACGAAAAGATAGATCAATGACTTTAAAATCCGCCTCTTTGAGGGGGCAACCTCCTTTACATTACACAAATGAACAATTCTTGGATGATACAAATGACAATACCTCCTTTCTATATATAGAAGTCCAAGTGGTCCCAATATAATTAGAGCCTACATAACAATAATATTGTAGGGGCAAAACAATAACAATAGTGGGATTTTATGGGGCACAATAATAACAACATGGGGACTACATGGGCAAAACAATACCATAAGGGGTTTGCACTGATAACAATAAGGGGCTACACTAGTAGTATAGGGACTTAACATGCCCCTCTCTTTCAAAAAGTTTTGTCCTCAACACTTGAGTAGTTCTGGATGCTTCTGTATAAAATTTGTGTCCTCCCATGTGGAATCTTCAGTAGGTAAGTTCTTCCACTTGATGAGATAGTCTAAAATTGATCGATTCCGTAGCTGTCGGGTTCTTGTTTCTGTGACTGCTTCAAGTTCAAATATTATTTTGCATTCCTCGTCAAGTTCCAACAATATTGTTTGAACTGGGACCTTGTCACCTATAACCTTCTTTAAGCATGAAACATGGAAAACTGGGGTCAGTCAGGAAGATTCAGGAAGCTCCAATTTGTATGCCATAGTACCAATATTTTGCAGCACTTTATAAGAACCATAGTACTTTGGTGATAATTTATTATCCTTCTTAGCTTGCATGAGGTAAATTTGTTTGTATGGTTGTATTCGTAAAAATACCCAATCACCTACATCAAAACTTCTTTCACTGCGATGTTGATATTCCTGTTGTTTCATTTGATTCTGCACCAAAGTGGGGTTATCCTTTAAAAGTTGGAGAACTTTTTGTTGATCCTTGATGTGATCTTCCACTGCTTGAACCTTTTCTTCTTGATATGTCCTTCTATCTTGAGAGTTTGAGGAGTGGTAATTCTTTCCAATGCATTACAAGATATGGTCAGATTCATTTCTTGATGCTTGATGTGATTTTTCACTTCTTGAACCTTTTTCTTCTTGATATGTCCTTCTATCTTGAGAGTTTGAGGAGTGGTAATTCTTGCCAATGCTTTACAAGATATGGTCAGATTCATTTCTTCTTTCTCTAGGGTTGGTTCCTAGTGTATATCCTCTTATTTTGATGTTTCTTGATCCTTTTCTTCTGCCTCTTCAGAATCTATTTAAAATAATTTCTTCTCAGCACACTTGTGACCTTTAACGTATTTGATATCAAAACTGTAACAAAGCCCTTTTTCTATTTCTTCTTCCATTTGTTGTGGTGTAAACCTTCTTTCATTTACCCTTATATTCAATTTTTTGAAGTCCTCAATGTGCTCTTCCATTGAACCCTTTTGTTTTAGATTGATCAATTGGCTAAAGAAAGTGTTGCTCTTTGTATCCTCATAATGTGTTTTCATTTCCTCCGTCAAAATTGGTCAGGTGACAGTGGTTTACGAGAAAAAATTCCTCTATACCACACAAACTGATTTGGTTCTAAGTATAAAGATGCAATATGTGTCTTTTGTAGCAGTTGTACATCATGTAGATCGAAACATTGCTCCATTTGTAGTATCCAATTTACCGGATCCTTGCCATCAAACTTCCTCATATCACTTTTTCTTGATTTTAGGAGTTCGATCTTGAATCTATTATATGTCTGAAATTTCAGGTCTCCAAGGTTTAAAATTGCGACCTTCGATAACCCTCTGCATCCTCTTTCCAAAGCCACTAGTCTGATCGAAATTGGATTCTCCAAGAAAGAGTTATGCCCAATCTCCCAAGATGACCTGACGAATTTCCACGTGTGACTATTTCAACCTTCAGACTTGAAACTGATACACAGAAAACTACAGGCCGTCGTCTTTCTGTAAATTCTTACGAAATTTCAATCTGATGATCAAAAATAAGGTTATGACGATTTTCCCCATGTCACCTGTTTGCGATATAATTCGAGATCTTGCAAAATCCCTAAATTCCTTGGATCATATCTCCGAAAATGTAGCGTGAAAAGGTCTAAAATTTGGAGCCAAGGTTTAGAGAGATTTCAGCTCAAATGGATTTTTGTTTTAGCTTCTTAAACTTTGTAAAAAGAAGTTATAGTGAAAATTCCACAATGACCTGTTTGGAGCAGTGAAACCCTAGAATCCAAAGCTCTCATACCAAATGTTATGAATCCATCTCACAAAAAGATAGAAAAGATAGATTAACAACTTAAAAATCATTCTCTTCGAGGGGGAAACCTCCTTTAGATTACACAAATTAACAACTCTTGGATGATACAAATGACAATACCTCCTTTCTATATATAAGAGTTTATGTGGTCCCAATATAATCAGAGCCTACATAACAATAATATTGTAGGGGAAAAAACTGTTGAAAATAGAAACAAGAAATGATAAATATAGAAGTGCTAAAAATAGCATTGCTATAAATAGCATTTCGGGATACATTCCAATTTTAGCTAGTCCCTGAATTAAAATTCGAATTTGATCTTAGCATATGTTTGAAAAATAATTAGTTAATTCATCTTGAGTTAATTAGTTGGAGAAAATCAAACATGAAGTCTATGTGAAGACATGCAACAATTATCTCTTTGATTGAGGAAGTTATCCCTTAATTAAGGAGATCAGGATAAGTTGTACTTTGAGTTGTAATTAGTTAGCTCAGTTAACTGAGTTAATTCCAGTTAGATTAGTTCCAACTGTTTGTGGAACTGATTGTGACTTCAGTTAGTTAATGCATGCATGCATGCATGTAACTAGTGTACTTCAGATAACTGAATATTATCTCTTAAATAACTCATGCATGTCAGTTTAGTCAGAGACCCAGTTGAGATTAGGGGAAAGGACAATGTACTATCAGTTGCAGGAATATTCCCATGAGGATATCTCTTGCATGTAGAAGGAATTCATTCCTTGAGGATTGTGCAGTTATTTATGAGTTTGGTGAGTTGTGTGAGAGTTGAATTCACACAGGTGGCAGCCAGAGGACCCAGGAGAAACTGCGTAAGGAAATAGGAGGCTTGGAGGACTGAGGGAAGATAAATGTTGTGCCTATTCAGTCTATGAGCAGCATTGAGGGATTGTACTGAGATCTGGATAGCTTGTGGGCTAAAGCTTTGTGTAATCCGAAGATATTTCCACTTGTATGATAATACATAGATCGAGGTTTTTAGCTAAGGCTTTCCCCAGAGTATTCTTCTGTTTCCATGTGTAATTGTTTCTTCTTCATCTGTTATATGTGTTCTATTTGATCTCGCTCAAAATCGATTAAGCTTTCGCAAGTTTGTTTGTAGAAGTAGATCAAGTATTTTGCTTTAGTATATTGCATTATCAGGTGATCTACAGTGAGAATTTCTACAAAAACAATAACAATAGTGGGCTTCTATGGGGTACAATAAAAACAACATGGGGACTACATGGGCACAACAATACCATAAGGGGGTTGCACTGATAACAATAAGACGCTACACTAGTAGTATAAGGACCTAACACTTTCTTTGTGGGGATTTGTGATACAGGAGCATTCAGCTCAACAAGTTCATCATACTTTAGTTGACTTTATGGTTTTGTGTTTTCAAGGAAGTTGGATTCCTATGTATGTAATTGTTAATGTTTTAAGTGATTAGAATAGGAATTAATTAGACATTGTGAGGATATTTGTAAATGCTCTCGAATGTAGGAGAACATGAGTAATTAATGATGATGAGAGAGTTAGAAATCAATTGTAAATCTTGGACTAGAAAGTGGTTTCATGATTTGAGGAGCTAGAGAGGATTCTTAGGGATAAGTAGGAGTCAAAAGTGGACTTAGAGGATAATTAGGATTTAGTTCAGCAGATTAAGGATCTGAACCAGAATGATTTCAACATAACCTTTTGTATAAATGTAAGCTTAAAAGGCATAGAAAGTTAGTAGATAGAGGAGTAGTTAGAGAGATGGTTAGAGGAGTTAGTCAGTCAGACTGTAAGCCTATGGAAAAGAGAGGAACAAAGGCCACTGATACAGAAGATCAGGCCAAGGGAAGAGTTCCTATGTAAATACATGCTTATTAATACAAACAACTCAATTCTGAGTTATGCGTGTGTATGAAATAAGTGAATTGTAATCTGTGTGGATTAGAGATTCTTTATCGTATATGTATGTAGGTGGAGTTCGGGCAGAATCAGAGGCGAAATATAGAGAAGAGTAACATAAAAACTTCCAACTGCAATTGGGCAGAAGTTGTTGAGGTAGCTCCACAGTTGCAATTGTGGGTAGAGTTGTCTTAGAGATAACAATTCCAGCTAAAGAAGTGTTGAGTAGAATTGTTAGTCAGTAAGAGGTTCGAGGAGAGAACCATAGAGCTTGTGTTACAGCTTTGTATACATCGGAGGAAGCCGTTAGTGTTATAGTGAAGGCGAAGAAGCATAAAGGTGCGAGTGGAGATAAGTTAAGGAGAGAGTTCTGGTGGAACAACGAAGGACCGGAACCCTGAAGAAAACCGAGTCCACAGAAGGACATTGAAGAAATGACACAAACCCAAAGTAAAGAGTAGTGGGGGTAGAGAATGTGCGGAAGCCCTAATCACTATTGAAGTCCCGCAATTAATCTTGGCCGTCGATTGTAAAAGTCAATGCTTATGTCATAGTCAACTACGAGGTTGAGAGCTTGATAACCTTCGTGCTAGTTGAAGGGCCGCAAACCGCAATATTTGATGGCCTTCATCATCCAATGGATATCGGCCATAAAGAGATCGAACTTTAACTACAAGGGTGGACCTGAACTTCTATAGATCGAGGGCTTATAATTCTCATCGGCTCCAAAAAGCCATTAAATGTCGTGTAAGTGATCCACCCGATATCATTGTGGACCGTTGGATCAAGCAGACCTTGATCAACGGTTATAAAGCGTCGGGTTAGTTTGTTGATCAGGAAAAGGTGTAGCTGTCGGATCGAGAGTAAAATCGACGGTGGAGATTGAAGAGAAAATATTTGTGGAGAGCAGACCTGAGGAGGTTATAGGCATGTCTTTAATTTATTTGAAGTCTGGTTGTGTTGTTGCATGTCGCATGCAAGAGGCGATGAAGGCACATGATGGTGTGATGCGATATTGCGAGAATCATTGATCTGATGAATGAAACCAATGGTGGGGAAGGCAATCGCATATCGCAAGTCAAGAGTTCTGAAGGCATGTTTTATTGAGTCTGATGAAACTCCACGATTGCGATATATGAGGAGTTGGCTTATAAAGTGGGGTTTGGTTAACATGTGTGATTATAGAATTAACCGAAGTTGCCATAAAGGATGAAGGGTTGAGTTATAAAGTCCCGATAGAAAAATTAATGAAGGATTAGACTATATAAAGTCTAATGAAATGTCTCTGCATGAGATTAAATGAAGGGGCCTTAAACCTTAGCTTATGAAGGTTTGACCAAACAGGTCATTGATATTCATGGGACAGATGAGAATACGGAATTTTATATGCATACTGTGGGTATCGTGAGTTTTCCCAGCGTCAATTTGGAGGAAGAGATCTATATATAGCAACCATAAGGATATGAGGTCAAAGGGAAGGAGAAACTAGTGTGCAGGTTGAAGAAGAGCTTGTATGGCTTAAAACAGGCTCCAAGGCAGTGGTATCAAAAAATTTGACAAGTTTATGTCTGAACAAGGTTATACTAGATGTAACTCTAATCATTGTGTTTATCTCAAAAGGCAAAATGATGGCAGCTATATTATATTAGTATTGTGTGTAGATGATATCCTTGTTGCAGGCTCTAACATGCAGGAAATAAATGTGCTCACAGGAAAATTGGAAAATTCATTTTCAATGAAGGATTTGGGTGCTGCAAAACAAATCCTTGATATGAAAATAACTAGAGACAAGAAAAATCGCAAATTAAGATTGTCTCAGAGTGAGTACATACAAAAGGTGTTGGAAATATTTAATATGCAGAACGCAAAAGTAGTTACTACACCTTTGGCTAGCCATTTCAAACTAAGTAAGGAGATGTGTCCAAATACTTAGGAAGAGATGGATTATCTGTCTGAAGTTCCATATGCATCGGCAGTTGGAAGCTTAATGTATGCAATGGTCTGCACAAGGCATGATATTGCAAATGTAGTGGGAGATGTAAGCATGTACATGAATAATCCAGGAAAAGAACATTGGATGGAAGTGAAGTGGATTCTCAGGTATTTGAGAGGTACTACATATCAAGAATTATGCTTTGGTGATTCAAACATTACTCTTCAGGGATATGTTGATGCAGATATGGTAGGTGATAGAGATAACGAGAGGAGCACCACAAGGTATGTGTTTACTATAGGTGGAACAATTGTCAGCTGGGTTTCAAAATTGTAGAGTGTTGTTGCACTCTCAATGATGGAAGCAGAGTATGTTGCTACTACAGAGGCTAGTAAAGAAATGATTTGGCTACAAAGGTTTCTGGATGAATTGTGTAAGAAGAAGGAGTTGGGCAGGTTATACAGTGACATCCAGAGTGCCATTCATCTTGAAAAGAACTCAACATTTCATTCCAAGACTAAACATATACAACTCAAGTACTATTTCATACGATCACTATTGGAAGATGGGCAATTGAAGCTGGAAAAGATACACACTAGCTAGAATCCTGCAGATATGTTAACAAAAGTTGTAACCAGGGAGAAACTGAGATTCTTCTCAGTTTCAATTGGTCTTCAAGTATGATGATGAAGATGAGAAACAACTAGGTGCAAAGTGGAGTCATTGTCCAACAAATGAGGCAGCGATGGAGTTGCTATAATCAATATCCAAGTGGGAGATTGTTCGGTGTGGAGCCCAATTATCTTCTTTATTCAGAGGTATCGCTACATTGGACCCCAGTTTGTAATGGGGCAGCAACACTTCCCGTTTCTTTCGACAGAGGGGGTGATGATGATTTTTATGAACCCTCCCTTAGCGGGGGTTCAGGGGCAACGCCCCCGAAGCTAAAAATAGAAGTAAATTTTCCTTGTAAAATGTTGTAATTTCATAGTCAATCTGAGCCATTCATTAGGTGAATGATTTGACGATAGAAGTTATATTAATTTAGTGTTTTTCCCTAGAAGGCAACCCCTCGGTATATATGAGGGAATTGTATTGCGACTATGTAGATGGGTATTATGAGTGACAAAGAGAGAGGAGACTATGTGAGAGCAAAGAGAAAATTACAGTGGATCGTTTGTAGGTTGTATCTCTTTATTTTGTTGGATAATATAAAAGGAATGACTGGCTATTTCTCCGTGGATGTAGACCAAATTGGGTGAACCATGTATATTTGTGTCTCTCTCTTGTTTTATGCATTTTCTGTGTTTGTGCTTCTCAAAATGTTTTATGTGTTCCATTGCTTTGTAATATATAATTTTCTAAAATTTCCTTTGTTTTATATTTGAATCAAGAAATTATCTAATTCATTAATATGAAGCACCTAATCTTTTATCACTTGTGAAATTAATTGTCATCAGTATTTTTAGAATCAACTTCTTTATTAGGAACAGAGAAAGGGGTTGAGGAAGGGGAACAAGAAATAAGGATCAACATTTGGGAGTGAGAAGAGACAAAAAAACCAAGGGTCTCAATCCATTTTGACTTTGATTCCCAAGAGTTAAGGAAAATGATCTACACTGGTGTGGTCAATCTACTAGGTCAGCCATAGCCTCAACATATGGTGCACCTTCAACCACAACAACCCCTTGTACCACATCAACCTAGTATGTGCATCCACGTGCTTCTGCTCCTTTAGTTATTCTAAATAATGATGGTTTGGAAGCATCCATCCCCACCCAACCTCTTTGTTCAATCCAAGGTTTTCCTACAATCTCTTTGCCTCCTCGTAAGGAACATGGTTCATGTTTGTAATTTGTTTCTTCTCGTATACTCCACTCCCCTCCTGTAGCACCACAACCTTCTACTCTTGTTAGCCAACATCCTCATTCTGCCCATTAGGCCTGCAAGTAGCCTACCATACTTGTTGGTCCTGTTGGTCAATCATCAGAAAAGGAAATAATTCCCCAACCTGTTGTTAATGACTAGAGATAGAAAGCACAAGAAATTTTGTCTCACTCATCACATGGCTCATCACACTCTATTACAGCACATCCCCACCAGGAAGAACAACATGCGGAATATGCTCCATCTCATAGGCAGGGACATTAATTTAGATTGTTTACAACATGTTTTGGTATGGTTTTCTGTATTGTTCAGATTTCACTAATGACATACTTTTTTATGATGAAGCTCTCTTTATATACAACATTTTAGTTTATTAATGTGGCACATCTGATATGCATGAATTACAAAAATGGAGAGACAGGGAAGTAATGGGGTTCACAAGGGTTTGGTTTGCTTGGAATCTGATGTGGAAAAGTTTTTGCTTATGTGGCGCATGTTTTGACTATATATGTGATATGATTAGGCTCTTTTATATAATGTGTTTTATGATTATTAATTTCGATTTAGAGTTATATAGGGCAGATCAATGTGACTATACAATATCTTATTTATATATGTATGGAGACAAAGATTATAAAACCCATTAGAATAAGGAAAGGGGTCCCACCTACTAGAGTTAATACCTTGAATAAAAAAATATCATGAATTAGTTTTATTAACCGTTGCCTTTAGAGCATCCCTCCTCCTATTTTCTAATCGATTAGATTAGAAATCAAACTAAAACACAATCTTTAAAACATGGGAACTTCCCAAACTGATTTGAATCCCTTTAAAAGGAGGAAGGATCTATGAAGACAAAGAGAGACAACTATGAAGAGAGGTCACAGGGGATTCACTTATTGAGCCTCTAGCATATCATGTGTGTTCGTGGCATATTAAAAAAAACCATTAATTTGACTACATATTGGAAAATCCCTCTAAAAATCACATTATATAATCCCCTACCAATATGAACCCAATACATCTTCCAAATTATAAAAACCCCTATTTTCACTAGATATTGTAGGTATCCATTTTTTACACCCCTTTATATTTTTTCATTAACTTTGAGCTCGATTTTTTATATTTCCAATATAAAAACCCTTTACCCCTTATATACCCCCCAATATAGTATGTCATTTTTTCTTCAATATATGTACCCCAATATGAACCCATGTGGTATGGTAATTCTCCCCGGGTGAAGCCCTAATGAGAGAAGTATGCTATAAAGTTTGTGGTTGTCATTTCCCCTTTGATTTTATTTTGTTACAAGTTAGAGGCTAATATTGATGGTGACAATAGTCTTATTCCACCAAGGAGCAATAAACTGTTTGACTCCATCAATATATCCAAGGAAATATTCAGGCATCTTGATTCTTTCTAATTTATTTACTAATGTTTGAAGGTCTAGTTATTTTTACCAGCGCTAACAACTATCCATTTTGCATAAGTTGCCCATATTCCCACCCGCAAGAAGGATTTTAATTTTATGTCATTATGGCTTGTTCTCAAGCTATTGTATATAATTAATTCTTCATTGCAATAGTTTGTAATAAGATGGGTCATAAGCTTTTGCAGAAGCTTGCCTATCAGAATTTGATTATACTATTTATCATCAATAAAATCATCCATTGTTTACCAGAATTTGATTGTACTATTTATCATCAATAAAATCATCCATTGTTTATTACAACTTTATTTCTTTGCATATCTCTATTTTATTATTCATTTTTTCTAGCATTTTTCTCTTTATGTTTTGTCATATATCACAACTTATGCTCTACATAATATAGGGCCTCTTAGCCCAACTTCTCACTAGCTCGTTGTTTCGTTTAAATCTGATTTTTTTTTTTTTTATGCTTTTTTAAAATGTTTTGGTTGTAAATGATGTGTTTTTCATGTATATATTTTTATTTTACTTGATGATGTAAATTTTCTTTGTCTATTTTTGAATCATAAAATACAAACAGCACAAAAAAAAACATGAAATTTTAGTTGTAAATTCCAAGCACATTGTCTCGTTATCTCGTTGTGATAACGAGATTCGAGGAGTTGGTTTGTTGAAGTCTGAAAAACTTAAACAATCAACAATGCACAGGGGAAATATTTTGATCTCGCACACCAAGATGGTCGCTAAACCGAATTTCCTTCCACGAGCCTTTACCACTAGATATTTCTCAGTCAAATCAATCGCATCTACTATCTCCACATCATCTCGTAAGCACAGGCTATAGGCTGCAAGGAAGACTTAACATTTTAGAACCCTAATTTTCTTCTTGATGTTATAAGAAAGACTCCCACCTCATTCCTCTTGTAACCCCAAAATTGACGCATCCTTCTTTGATGACTCCAAACCAAAACCAAATTGTGGACCTAACACTAGAGCCACCTGATTGACTGAAAATCGAGGACCAAAACTAGCTACACGAGGATCTTCTGATGCATTTTTGGGCACCACAGGTGCAAGCCCTACAAATTGTGGAAAATTATTCATAGGTTGGGAAACCAGGAAAGTAGAAACCCCACCGCTTAAAGATGGAAGAGGAAAACCCCTGGAGAACAACTAAGAAATATCAAATAAACCCTCAATAGTAATGGGAAGGACCAGAGGAGAGATACCACCCACTGTTATCTTCTACAAAAAGTCCACCAAAGGTAACAATTTCACCAGATGGGACAAGAATGGAACCCTTGTTGGTGCTCACCAAGTCATAATCTACAACATCCATGTCACCCGTCCTTGAACCACGCCACTCCTTCCAACTCAAAAAACCACCAGGATAACCAATCCTAGAAACTTATACTATGCACAGACCACAAGAAATTACCAAAGAAGAGATCCTATAAAAAAATCAACTCAGACCAATCACTTGATGAGAAAAAGGCCCGACAAAGAGTGTTACGACCCCATAAAGAAAATATGAAGGAAGCCCCATAACTGCCCTAACAGCTGGCAGCCTGAGCAGTCCCGCTGACAGACTAAACTACACTGAAACCTCCACGAGAACCTTACTACAACATCCCTCTACCTCTCTCTGAAATCCTAAATTAATTTTTTTTGCTTACTATTTCTTAATTGTGTTCATGTTTACTTATTTTAGACATTTAAAATAAATTTCATTTTATAAGGTTATTTTAAATTTATTACTTATTTATATAACTATTTCATGAGAAAAACATTTATTTTTAGGGTCACAACACTGAGAAAAGTGGTGGTGTCTTTATACTGGGATCGTACTAGTCACTAGGATAAATTAACACTAAGTCGTTCTACCTTTAAAGGTACTACATTAGAGATGAATACTTTGGGAAAAACCATGGGTTCTCATAGACCTAGAGCTCGAAAATCGTCCCAAATTGCCCTAATATTTCCCCCCACTTGACTTGGGGAGATTAACCTAGTCCCAATCATTCATTAACCATCTCACTGAGATCTCACATTCTGCCCTCAAGCTTGGATCAATTCCACAACTTGATGACCCCCTGCACCATTGCAGTCCATGTATACATGATTAAAGTCTTAATGCCTTAGGAGAATCCATGCCCTTGTGTCATATATACGCCTAAACAACAAGTTTTGCAATTTCTTGGGAAATATATCTTCCTTGGCCTAAAACCCTTAGGGTGTCACACCACTATGACTCTCATCACACACTAGCTCCTTTACTAAATTTCAACTCATTGACTCCATCTCCATTTTCACATCCATATGACCACTCTCTCGCTACATATATATATCCATGTGGATCCATATCTTGACCTAACATTTCTTACTACTTGAGCTCTCTCTCCTTATATCTCCAATCCATGTTATTTATGTACATCCTCATTATCATTATGCATCCTCTTCTTGGATTTTCTTCTATTCAAAATCTAGTGCAAGGATTTCTTGATTGGACTTTTCACTTTTCATAGTGTTCCCCAACTCTTAGCTTGCACTTAAAACCAACCTTTTGCACACATACTCTACGAGATCATAAGTCTCAACTCTAGATTTGATATTCACCAGGCTTTGATACCAGTGGTTAGGATCACAAATCCAAGAGAAGTGGTGGTGTCTAAAAATACAATTGTTGGGGGATTACAAATCCAAGAGAAGTGGTGGTGTCTAAAAATACAGTGGTTGGGATCCCACTCGTCACTAAAACAAATTAATACAAAGTCTTCTTGCCTTTAAATAGACTGCGTTAGAGATAAATACCATGAGAAAAACTATAGGTTCTCACTGGAAAATCACTAATAATTTGATTAAGTCAAATTTACCCAGACAACTTTAAAAATTTTCATATTATTTTTTTACACATCAAAATTTAAAATAAAATTATACTTATTAATTTAATTATTAATCATTCGCAATTTCATGTAAAAGAAGATAAAAATCTAATTTTTAATTATAATTCCTAAATTATAAACCTATCTTTATGAGACACAATATTAAAACTTACATAAATATATGATTGGGTCCATTATTTTTGTCCTTGGGCATTGATTAAACATGTAAAAAACTTACCTCTATTCATGAAAATATGAAAACTCAAAAATGAAATTTTTGATTTATTTTATAAATATATCTGCAAAAAGATAAAAAATAAAAGAGCAAACATTTAAAGCATCACTTGTCACAACATGAAAGCCCAAAATTTCTAAAATTTTGGTTTATTTTATGCGCGTATAGATAAAGTTTAAAAGAAGTCAAACTTCTAAAACATGGTTTCACCCATCATAGAATTTAAATTTGAGTAGAGTTTTAACGAAATTTAATAATGTCGTCCAATTCAACTGAAATTTGTTATCACAACCAAAATATATGTATTTAATTTATTCATTATTTTAAAACATTTTTAGAATTAAAATTATTATATTAATAATAATAATAATAATAATTTAATATTTTTTTATAAAAATTAATTCGATGAATCTAAATTAATTAGCAAATGTGTGAATTCAAAGGCTCAATTAATTGTTCTGACTCGCCTTATGAAGTGGGAGATTGATGGGCATCTATTAAGGAATGTTACGAATGTCATTTGGAAAAAAGAACGTTGGGATCCAAGGATTTTCATTGAACTGTTGTGTGACTTAAAAAATCCCCTAGATATTGGAACTTTCATGACAATGCATTTTTAAACACACAAAAATAGAGATTAACTTTTACATACATGTTCTTCTATAATTTTTATATACATGTTAAAATAAATATGAGTTTAGATTTATTTTAAATAGTTTTTAACCTGAGTTGAGAAGAGATAAAAAAAATTTACCAAATATTTTTAGAGTACATTGTATTTTTAATGTTAAATAAAATATATATGACCAAATAAAATACATTATATTATTTTTCATTATATTTTTAAATACTAAATAAAATATATAAAACCAAATAAAATTTTTAGCCCATACTGTATAATAAGTCTCTAAATTAAACTGGATTAAAAAAAACTTATATTTTCTTATTTAAACCATGTAAATATCCGTTTGAAAGATAATTCTATATTAATATTTGTTCCCAAAAAAGGCTAGTCAATTCCACGTCGATCTGTCGGAAAGATTACGTACGTCACAAGTAAAGATTTCAGTGTAGTCTAACGAAAGATTTCAAAATTGCTTTGAAAATTAAAACAGCAATAAATATTACGTTTCATCTGGACCTGGTTCCACACTAAATATTACATTTATTGTGGACCTGGCCAACAATAAATATTACAGTTCTAGTGGACCAGGTTCATGTTCATGACGCTGCAACGACATGATTTCGGAGACGAAGAGATCGAGATTGGCGTGGGAGGATCCTCCCTCCGCCACTGCTGCTCTCGCAGCCGCCTTTAATTCTCTCACTCTCTCTCTCAATTTCTTTCCCTCTTCTTCTGCCATTAACGCTTTAACAATTCTTTCTACATCCTCTCTCGTAACCAGCCAATTTTGGTCGATTCTCTGGGGCGCCTCTATGGCGATCTGGATCTCATCCACCACAAACTTTGAGTTGAAGTGCTGCTCTGCATAAAGCGGCCAAGCGATCATAGGAACGCCCATCGTCGTTGTCTCCAGCACAGCGTTCCATCCGCAGTGAGACAAAAAACCACCGGTGGCAGGATGTGCCAAAATGCTTAGCTGCGGCGCCCACCCCAGAATGATAAACCCTTGCTCGCTCTCCACCACACG
Organism: Pinus tabuliformis; assembly: GCA_031772625.1. Lineage (NCBI taxonomy): Eukaryota > Viridiplantae > Streptophyta > Pinopsida > Pinales > Pinaceae > Pinus > Pinus tabuliformis. The sequence goes on from CM062820.1 coordinate 1,682,302,299, forward strand.
ATCGTGGAATCCCTCGGGGAGAAAGTCCAGGGCCGACGAAGACGCCTTCGATCCAGAGTCCGACGGTCTCCGCAGAACCCACAAGAACTTCACCCCGCTCGCTTCCAAACCCATCGCCAGCTCCTCCGTCTGAGCGATAGATATGGAATTCTCGCTCCCGAAAGAAATGTAAAGCACGGACGCCTCCGCCTGCGCGTCAAGCCACTGCAGGCACTTGTTTTCATCCGTATCGACCCCGATCTGGACCGCCGAGGCGATTTTGCAGGGTCGGTCCTCAAACGCCTCGGCAGGGAGCAGGGGACCAATTGTCCTGATCGTACCGTTGACCCTCTGAAAATGCTCCACAAACTCCGCCTCCATCTCGTAGAAGGTGTTAGCGATGATCCTCCAGCTCCGCTTGTTGCCTTCTCTCTGCCGTTTCCAGAACGGATACCTCGCGCTCTCCGTCGTCGCCTCCGGTAGCTCCGGCAGCATCTGAAGCCGTGTGAGACGCACTTCCTTGGGAACCCCCGGCACAACATATCGACCCGAAGGGCTGCGCGGTAGATTGCGAGGCAGAACGTCCCACACAATCTGCTGCACGGACTCTGAGAACATGCCACAGGTGTCCAAGCACACTCTTGGGATGTCGTATTTTTCGGCGACAGCGGATGCCCAACCAAGGAGTAAATCGGCAATAAGGCACACCGGCGGAGCGAGGGCACTGCAACTGCTTATTTCTCCTTCCAGATATCGGTGGAGGAAGCGGTCGAAAGGGTCTTCCAAGCTCTGGTTCGCAACGTGCATGTGGGGCAGCTTATGCCACTGCACGCTGTTGCTGTTGACCTTGCCCAGGACCAGTTGGTCTGCGGGGATCTCCATTTCCACCAAGTGGATGTCCAGCCCACTCTGTTTAGCGGCCTCCACTTTACTCTTCAGAGCAGAGATGTGATGAAAAGTGACGACGAAGGTAACGGTGAGGCCCCTGGCAGCGAGTTTCATGGCAAGATGCATGAATGGAATGAGATGGCCGTGACCCATAGACGGCAGCATCATCACATTAGTCATTCCACCATTCGGCGCCATTGATTCTGTGTGTAGGCAAGCAAGTCACTGAATTTCACACAGACACAGAATGCAATTCGGGAAGCAGAATTCGGTAAAGATAGGATGAAGAATCAATGAGAGAAAGAGAAGGATGAGATGAAATGCATATCTTCCACTGCGAATTACTTTATAGAAAGTCTGGCCCTTCGATGCCGGTAATTGAACCCGTGATGACATCAGTGCTCACGGATAAGGATAGCGACAGGGAGGGAGTCTAAGCAGCTCACGGAGACTGAGGTCGGCCCTTGAGTTCCGATGGAGACAGCAAGTCCGCATTGTTAGGCCAGTTGCGTTACAGCAAAGCAGCGAATAAGATTTGGTTATGTTGGTGACGATGGATCCATAATCATATGGAAAATGTGGCTTAATGGTGTCCTTAAAGGTGCGAACGCCCTATGTCATCTTCGTAAGGGGAGGCGTGATAGCAAATGAGTGGGTGTTTGCACTCGATTTGCACTTGGCCATCGCAGTATTCAAAGGGCAAGAGCTAACTAGCCTGCTATCGGGCCTTTAATGCACCGATAGCGGGTCCACCATGCCCAGGCCCATGCCCATGTCCATAACATACACCATGTCGGACATCCCGATCCCCGGCGAATTCCCGGCGACTCCACTTCCGGAGGCCATTTGAATTTGAAATTTGTTTTCCCGCTTTGTTTTGAAATTTGTTGTTCCGCCTTGTTATCGCAGGGCATGCGGCATGCTCTTTGGCAGACCCTGTGGAGACGAGATCACGACAAACTTCTACAATCTTCAAATTTTAACGCTTCAAAGTAGAGCTTCATACCTGTGGCCTCGCGGACCAAATCAGGTGGCTCCGACAACTCTCCAGGTATGAGTTGCATTTATATTTGCGGGACTACTTTCCAATGACGTATTGATGAACTCAGCGTTATGTACTAGCAGCATCAGTCGATTTTTATCAATATTAAATTTATTTTTATTAATATTAAATATATATGTGGGATAGGAAGAAAATATAATAATAAAAAATTTAAAAAATCGTGCATATCTTTTTTCTGTCATTATTACTCATTTTGCTTTCTCATTTTAATTAGATATTTATAATTCTTTATAATATTAATTTTATATATATATATATATATATATATATATATATATATATTATATTATATGAAAAATATTAAATAAGAATATTTTTATAATATTATTTATATTATATAAATTTTTCTCATATATATTCTATAATAATAATGAAAAATATTAAATAAGAGAAGTTGAAAATTCAATTGTGCATATTTTATAATAATAATAACCAAATAAACACCCCCGGATGCGGGTGATGACATGTCAAGGGGGGGCGTGCCACATGCCCAGCATGTGCCGCCCCGTGTTAACCTTAATACGCCTGGATAAACCGCCGTCAAGGTTTAATGGCCCAGCATCGAAGCGATGGGCATTCAATGTAAAACAGAGGTTCTCGATGGTGGCGCAAAATGCAGTTAATGCTCGACTGCAGAGAAGGAATGGAATACAATATCAACGAAGGAAGTGGGTGCATCGGCATGTCAAGGCTCGAAGGGTGCGAGAGCAGAGAAACGGCGAGTCGGTGGATGTTGAGGCCTCTTGCTGCTGCAATTCAAGCCGTGGCTGTAGGAAGGGGGGGCAATTCGAGGGATTTCTGGTACAATTGGAGGCGAGAAGGGTTAACTCTCGCGCAGGAGGAAGGCGCTCAGAAATCGTCTCACCAGTGTGGGGATTGGGGCGAAATCTGCACCGTGCCTATTCCCATCTATTCTCTCAGGTATTCGAGGGTGGCAGCGAAGAAGATATGGCCAAATTACGGGAGCGACAGCCTAGCAGACGAGGACCATGGAGAGGATCTTCCTCTCGAACCCCTGCAGCAGATGAACACCACCATTGTTGTTGCTGCTACTGTCATAGAAGGGCAAGAGCCACACAACTCCCAGTCGGGCAATTCTTGGAGGTCGGGAGCACTAGCGAGGGAGGGCCATTGCTTCCGGCATTCGGCTCCGTGGTGTTCACTCTGGGCAGCTCAGTGGACAATGCAGGAGTCAATGCCCACATTTCAGTTCTTTTTACCAAAATCCCTGAAGGAATTGGAGCTGGAAATCCTCTGGGTACGTCGGAGAAGCCTCCAGAAGGCTCTGGTGAGGACACGTTGGAGAAGCCTCCAGGAGGTTCTGGTAAGGACAGCCCTGATGTGTTGCCCCCGATTGAGGCAGGCAATTCGGGGAAGGAGACTGTGCAAGGCACCTCAAACCCAATGGGGCCGGCACCTCAGGGCATTGCTGAGGACAAATGGAAGGCGATGTGGGAAGGAGTCCCTGAGGGAAGGGGGTGGTGCTACATTGTGGAAGACAAAAGTCTCTGCGAGGACCAGGACTCTGAACCACGACTCAACACATGTCCTCCTCTCTCAGCCCGAATCCAGGATTAAAGCTTCTGCGGGTATGTCGGTTCCGGATATCACTATGTTTGTTGGCTGGCATTTTATGCGTCTGTCTGTCTGGTTTATGTTTGTCGGGTCTATTGTCAATTTTCTATACTGTTGGGTTCAGTCAGTTTATGTCGAAAGCCCCTGCGTGGGCAGTCATGGGTCTGTTCAGCGCAATGAGGCCCCTTAGCACGCTGATTCTCACGTCTTTTGGGCCTCCAGCAGAGATTAGATTTTGGAAGGACTCTGTTACTCTTGAAGGTGATTTTGGAAGTTCTGTAGGTGTTGCCCCTGCGAGGGAGCTTTTTGTTTCAAAGTTAAGCTATCCAAGGTGCAACTGCTGGCCTTGGAAAGCCTGTCTCACTGTTTGTAAAGTTTACATGTAAATATAATATAATAGTCTAAATAGTCTTTTAACGATAAAAAATAATAATAACCAAATAAATTTATATATCATAGTTGTTTAATTTTAAAATTATTTACCTTTTACTATGCCAATTGTGCAATTATAATACAATTTTAATTCAATATATCTATTTATCACCAGCGACACCAAAAACCTCCTTATCATCTTTTTTTCTTTTTCAACCAAAAACCTCTTTATAACCTTTTTTTCCTATCCACCTATTTACTTATCCTTATTCTTACACATTATCCATTGCTTCATTTAAAAAGCATGGTTTGCCGTGCTTTCTTTGGTTTTCTTTTGTGAGAGGTAAACGAATTATAAATTATTTTAATCAATTGATGAAAATAATTTAAGAGACAATTTTATAAACTCCAATTATCTTAATTAAATAGTTAAGAGGTTGAAAATAGGTTCATGCTATATCCAATTTCACTCATGACTCTTTATTACTGTAATTGGATATAATTTACTACTATTATTTAAGAGTTAAGTATATTTCATAAAGAGTTTATTATATTATATATTATAATAATATATAATATAATAAATAGTTATATTTTTAATTTTAAAATTTGAAGAGTTATAGTAAATTTTTTCCAATAAATTTAAATTTCTCATTTTAAAATTTAAAGTTACAATGTAAGATGGTTTTTTTTTTAAATTATATAAAATATGTATATTCATATTAGATTTATTTATTTTTTATTATTTATACTTATATTATATATATAGGTATTTGATTTTTTTTTCTATGATAATTATAGAAAGAATTTTTCCCATAGTAATATGTATTTGTTGTTGTTGAGATATTTGTTTTCGTTTCTGTAAAATTAATTGATTGCATTGATTTTAGTGAATACTATTAGATTGTATTAGTTTAAATGTGATTGAATCAATTGATTGCATTGATTTCAATGAATACTATTTGTTGATGGTGTTGGAGCCACCAACATTCAGGGGATCTCCCTGGTATGAAGTCCCAACTAGACCTCACACTGTTTGGTGTAGGAGTCTCATCCTGTATGATGACCTGGTTTCCATTGTCTTAAAGGTTTTCCTTAGCTCTTGCTTGTCAGCACATGAGAGTGGCATGCTTTGTCTTCGAACAACAAGTTCGCGTGCTTGGTGAGTGCTTAGTGTTACTTATGTCAAGGTTCTTTCATCGGAGAGGGAGAGGGTGGAAGTGAGTCTCAAGTCGAAAGGGAATAGTCCCAACTCTTTCAGAGACACAAAACAGAGCAGGACATGCGCAACTTCCGACGGAGTAGTCCACGTGGATGCGGCAATCACAAACACACAGTGAACGGATAACACGTACAACACCCAGCGGAGTAGTCCACAAGAGTGTGACAGTCGTTATAACAAGTTTATGAGAATGGTTCTGTCGAGTGTCTGAAGGGTTAACCCACACGAGCAAGACATCGTTAACAACTTATACAACACATTTTCGTAAGCATATGTATTAGAATAACCGAAATAGTTCAACTGTTTTAACACAGGTTAAAGCAACATGAATTACAAGTGTCCAAAGAATAGTCTTACAAACAAATACAATACATGTGTGAAAACGTGATGGACTATTATCAGGCTTTTGAATTAAGTTAAAGTTCCAAGACACATCGATATGCCATACATCGCCAACCCCGATAGCAGGGCGTTGGAGCCACTGCTTGCTCCTCAAAGAAAAGACTACAGACTCTCAAGGCTATGTGGGAGGAGCCAAGGTGAAAAGTCCTTTGCATGTACAAATGAGGGTTGTTTATAGCCAAGGGTAAAACTGGTCCTTATGATTGTTCGACTTCCCTCATGATTGTTTGACTTACATGACTCTTCAGATTTACATGTGGGTCTCTTGGACTTCCACATTACATTACATTGGTTACAACAATATGGCCCACAGTAGTGATGTGGCCGAGATGACTCATGACATGAACCGACACGATAGAGCTGGTATGTTCATGCTGGTGGTGGTGTGCATGTCGAGCTGCAACATTGCTGAGTGATGGATGTGCTCTTGGTGTATCATAGCTTCACCTCCACATGGCAAGGTGCACGGAGTCTTCGATGGTGTTGGTTTTCGCTTGATGTTGCACGTGCATGTCTCTCCTTTGCTTATACTTAGCATGCTCCATGTGTTCGTCCGTTCGCAAACAAGTCTCCTTGCATGCGCTCCTTGTTCATCCCGTTCGTTGTCGTGTCATGTCTCATCCATGTACTTGTATCTACAACCACTCATGACAATACGACATCAAATCCTGAAATATCCTAGTCTACCATGATGCATTGTATTTCGCTGTCGGATGCAGGTCACTGCGAGAGAAGACAAGGCATTGAAACTGCGCGGAGCACATTTCAGGCCGGGATGCGGGCTCCGGGAACTATCCATGAAAATTTCATAGAGGTCATTGAGAGGCTGAGATGGGAAATCTGGATCTACAGTGACTGTCTGCGGGATCTGGCTCAGCTGGAGGGAAGATCTGCGCAAATTTTTCAGGGAGACAGTGCAGGCAACAAAGGGGGATTGGCAGTGAAAAATGCGCAATTTCTTTGGGGAGCTAGCAGTGGGCTGCGAGAGGCTACTGGAAAAAAATGCACAGAGCTGGGAGGCTAGCCTGTTGGACATCCCTGTACAGTTTTTGCGCTGAGCGGATGCTAGGTAGTTGGGAGACTGGTCCTGAAAACTGTGTAGTTTTCAGGAAGAGTAGCAGGTCAGCTTACAAGGTGACTGGATGGAAAAATTGCGCAATTTTTTAGGGCAGTGCAATGACAAGCAATGGGTCTCTGTCCGACATGTCTGTGCAGTTTATTTAGTCAGTGGAAACGGGCATGCTTGGCAACTTCTGCACAATTTTTTGGAGGAGTGAGGCCCGGGGTAACTACCTGGTTAAACTCTCTGGTTGACGAACTAGAGGCTTGGTGGTTTTTCTTGCGGGCAGTGTAAATTGAGATGGATTGCTAATAAACTTCTGCGTTGTTCTGGGTGACAGTTAGTCTGGTTGATTCGAGGATTGTGTAGTGCAGATTGCATGGGAGGCAACCTCAAGCTCTGCGCAATTCTGGGCAGCAGTACATGTTCACTAAGGGCTGAAACTGCGTAGTGAAGCTGTTATGGTTGATTTGGTCGATATAACTTCAACAAAATGACTAAGTGTGTGAACGAGTGACTTCATACATGCATGAACTTGCGAACACACACTCAACATGATTCAATGACAAGACACCTTAAACCATCAAGACAACATACACTCAGTGTTGCGAGTGACAAGTGCGACACTTGTGATAGATCATTGAACAACTGCGATGACACTTGCACGATAGTGCATACAACTTCATGTGTGAGTGCGAAAAATGTTTACATAGTGAATACAACTTGTACACATGAAAATAGACCTTATGCATAGCTAGAACATGGCTTCAAGCACGACATTTTGACCAACATACAAAAATATGCCCGATGAACGATCAAGCGACGAGGGTGCAAAGAATCAACACGAGCTCATGGGATGAGCCCAAGTGCTTGCAAATATCAAAGAAAAACCCAAGGAAGGCTCCGAAATTGGATGCAGGCCAAAATTTTGGAGGGTGTTGCAGCCACTACAACACTTGGTGACACACTAGTTGAATTACGACTTCTTTGTTTTGGTCCATTGACAACACAGGGCCTTAGTCTTTCAGGGAGTATTGAATCGTTGTACAAGTTACTTCGGCTTCCCCACTTACCCCATGGACATACATGGTTCACCTTTCGCCAAATCAGTCAAACACGACAACAAGTTTTAGCTTGATCACAGTGTTTTGAAATCTAGAAGGGTAGTTTGGCTCGCGAGTTAAAAAAATTCAGAGTATAAGTTTTCATCTCTAGTGTTTCTCCCTTGCCAGCAGGCCTGGACAGTACCCCGACATAGTCATGCATTGATCCACTGCCAACGAGCTTGGTCAGTACCCCAGTGGAGTTGCATGCTTCACCTCTTTGCGCATAAAGCCTTTCTCTTCTTTCACCTTTGTATTTTATAAGAGGACTGTGCATGGGAACTTATTTATTTTTTGGGGTGGAAGAGGGATCTTGACTTATTGAGAGTAAAAGAGGTTGTTCCTTTAGAGAAGCATGTAAGACCTTTGACATAGGTTTTCTCGTTTATATTTTCCCCTTCTCTGTTTCTACTAGCTGGATGAGCTTGAAAACACAGAGCAAAAGGCTGAGTATAGGCATGGGGTTTCCTAGTGTGGACACAGCTTCATGGTTGGACCCAACCTTCCCTTGCAGACAACTCGTATTTTTTGTCAAGACTTCATTGGTCGAAGGTTATAACCAAACACAAAGAATGCAGACACAGGACTAGCCAAGTGCCGCAGTGTCACAAGAATCTTTAGATCTCAACCACATACTCATTTATAACCAAGGGTAAAACTAGCCCTTGTGACTGTTCAAATTCCCTCATGATTGTTTGACTTACATGACCCTTCAACTTTACATGACTCTTCAGATTTACATGTGGGTCTCTTGGACTTCCACGTTACATTACATTGATTACAACGGTATGGCCCACAGTAGTGATGTGGCCAAGATGACTCATGACATGACTCGACACGATAGAGCTAATATGTTCATGCTGGTGGTGGTGTGCATGTCGAGTTGCAGTGCTGATGAGTGATGGATGTGCTCTTGGTGTAACATAGCTTCACCTCTACACAGCAAGGTGTGCAAAGTCTTCGATGGTCTTGGTGTTCACTTGATCTTGCACGTGCATGTCTCTCCTTCACTTGTACTTGGCATGCTCCATGTGTTCGTCCGTTCCTGAACAAGTCTCCTTGCATGCGCTCCTTGTTCATCATATTTGTCATTGCGCCATGTCTCATCCATGTAACTGTATCTACAATCACTTATGAAGAGACAACATCAAATCCTAAAATCTCCTAGTCTACCATGATGCATTGTCTTTCGCTTTCGGATGCAGGTGACTGGGAGAGAAGACAAGGTTTTGAAACCGCACGAAGCACATTTCAGGTTGGGATGCAGGCTCCGGGCACTGTCCATGAAAATTGCAGAGGTCACTGGGAGGTTGAGATGGGCTGTTGGCTTATTGGGGCCTGACCCAGGTTTAGAGTGAATTTAGCCAAACAAATCCCGGTACTACTGGCCCTTTCAGGAACAGTCCATGGAGTGCGGACTGAGGTCTCACCCAAAGTAGTATGGAAGGGTTCTAGAACCAGGTTTTTGCACCCTGGAGATGTCTAATGAGTTCAAGTGGTTCGTAGTTTGACCCTGCGTGCAGGTTGCTTCGCGCACTTTCCCGTACCTCGCAGCCTGATATGCTGCCTTCATGCAGACCTACCCAGGGGCTGAATGTCATGCTCTGCGTTATTACCGAAGACCTTACTGGTATTCCAATGTTAGTTGATTATCTTAGCCTACTTGCGTGCTTTAAGTTATACTTAACAACATAAACCATTCATACAGGTGCCCGCAGTAAATAAACAGTATATTTACAAATTGTATCAAACATGAATTAACCCAAGAATAGATACACATAATTATGATAAAACTTCTCTTTATTAATTCCTTCCTTGGTTATAGACTCGACTAGCCCTGCGCACTCAGCTGCAAGGGTCTGCACACTTAGCTGTGGACTATTAGGCCTCTGGGCACTCAACTGCAGAACCTTCTCCTACTCTATGACCCAAAGAAACACTTCAACTTACGACTGAGTCACTTAGAATTTTTCCTACTTCCCCTTTCTCCCCTTTTACACTTAAAGCCTCGCTCTATTTATACAATCCCATGGTCCGCAGACCATGGGTAGGTCTATCCAGCCGACATTACATTATAAAAATAGGGTGGACAACCCTATGACTCTATTATACTTTCACGTGTCAGCAATTCGCGGAGCTTTACAACAAGATTCGGTCAAAACTTGGGCTTTGAGCCACAAAATATGCCTTGGGGGGATTCCATGCCTAACAGGCCACCAAAAAAAACATCATGAATCGCCCTCGAGTCACTCTGTCAGTGCGAAGATCTTTGCGCAGAGTGCCTCCAACTGTTCTCAAACTGCGCGGAGGTTAGCAGCACACTAAGTTTCTGCTTGCTGGATTTGTTGCATTCGTTGTTTCGAGACCTCTGTGTCTGAACTGCTTCTCTGCATCTATGCTGGTATCCCTTGCATTTGTTTATAGTCTCACGCTTTTGTTTGGATCCTTGGAGCGCGAAGACTGTGCTTCCGCCAGTTAGTCAAATAGTCGGGCCACCCGTGTAGGGCTTCAAGCGGCTGCCATTCACTTTGCCTAGGAAAGGCTCTCCATTTAGTTTGACTAGATGTACTGCGCCTTCGTTTGTGACCTCCTTAACCACGTTTGGTCGCAGCTAATGCATACTAAACTTTACTAGGAATTTTTCAAACTTACTGTCATACAACAACACTAAGTCATTTACCTTGAAGGTGCGCAACTTAATATGGCGATCGTGCCAGACCTTTTCACACTGCTTTTGTACCTGCTGATGAAAACCAGCTAGGAAACATTCCTCCTCAAGTTCTTCCAATTGCGTGAGCCTTTCTTCTAAAGCTTCGTGGTTTGTCATACCTGTGAGTGTTGCTATGCGCAGAATAGGTACAATATACTCCATTGGCATGATAGTTTCCACGCCATAAACTAACTGGAAAGGTGTTTGTCCCGTCAATTTCTTGCATGTTGTCTTATAAGCCCATAGTATTGCAGGTACGTGCAGGTCCTAATCGCTTCGCTGCACGTTGCACACTTTGGTTAGTGTAGTCTCCAGTATTTTGTTGAATACTTCTATTGTCCCATTGGCTTGTGGGTGATACAGTGTGCTTTTCTGATGATACACCTGGAACTCTTCTGTGAGCGCCCTGATGGTTTTGTTAAGGAAATGTGTACCATGATCACCCATTAAGATTTTCAGATAGCCAAATCGAGTCAACACGTGTTAAAACAAAAAGTTCGTAGCCGTGTAGTCTTTGACCAGTTGCGCTTCCACCCAACGCGTTAGGTACTCCATCGCGGTGATGATGTATCGCGCGCCCGTTTTTCTCTGGGGTTTGATAGGTCCCACAAAGTCGGTTACCCACTTTTCGAAGGGTTGCAACGTCATTTGTGGATTCAAAGGCATCTTGTCCCTTCGCGATGGTTTACTGGTCCTTTGACATATATCGCAGGGCTTACAGTGTGCTTTTGAATCTTGATGAAGGGTTGGCCACCACAACCCTGCGCGGAGAATATTTTGTGTGATTGCTCGTCCTGCATAGTGTCCTCCTGCAGTGCCCCCATGTGCTTCTGCGAGGATCTGAATTCGTTCAAATTCAAGTACGTACCTTCGCAATATCTCATCATTTCCCATTTTGTATAGGTGCCCCGCGATGACAGAAAAATCCGCCGCGCGCACCACCAATTCCTTCTTCTATTGGACAGAGTATTCCTTCGGCGCAATCCTTGTTGTGAGAAAGTGGATTATATCTTCGAAGGGTCCGTCCACGATGCCCACAACAAAGAGTTGTGTGTCAGGTAATCCTTCCTCCAAACTAGTAGGTTCCTTGCTATCCAGGTTTTACCATGACCTCAAAGTCTCTTGGAACAATAAGAGCCACCTACATATGCGCCCCCACAACACAGGCTTATTGACCAATTACGTTAGCACGGAATGGTCTGTATACATCTTGAAATGTCATCCTAGCAAATAGTACCGTATTTTTGGAGCGTGTACACTATAGCCAATCCCTCGCGCTCGGTTGTGGAATAGTTCTTTTTGACTTTGGACAATCTACAACTTGCAAATGCAATAAGGTGATCCAAGCCCTCTCTGCCCTCTTGTGTGAGCACCACTCCCAGCGTTATACATGACACATCAATACATGACGCATCAACATGGACATGAAACTCCACATCCCATTTTGGGAAGACCAGGATTGGAGCGGAGGCCAGTTTCCCCTTTAGGACATCCAGGCTCTTCATGCAATCATCATTCCAGCAGAATGTGGCATCATTTTTCAAAAGTTTCTCCATCGGCGTGGTGATTTGGGCATAGCTTTTGATGAACTTCTTGTAGTACCCTATGTGTCCAAAGGTAGCCCGTAATTGTTTAACACTTCACGGTGCTTCCAAATTCAGAATTACTGCAATCTTCGCGGGGTCTACCATTAGTCCCTGTTTATAGACCACATGTCCCAGTAGGTTCCCAAAGGGAACAAAGAATGTACACTTCTTAAGGTTCAACACAATCTGGTGTCGTTGGCAAGTATCCAACATCAAATGTAAGCTTGCTACGTGGTGCTTAACCAATCCAAAGATAGTGCAATCATCCAGATAGACCTCCAAGAATTTGTGGATATATTCTTTGAAGGCAGCAATAACTATGAACAAAAAGATGGTTGGCGCGTTTTTTAAACCCAAACAGCATGACAATGTATGGAAAGCAGCCCCACTCAGTGGCGAAGGTGGTCTTGCTCCTGTCTTCCAACGTGATGTTGATCTGGTGGTACCTTGAGAACCCATCAGTGAAAGAATATGCTTCTTGCCCGCCGACATTTTCTAATACTTCATCTGTGAATGGGTTTGGGAATGGGTCGTGTACACAAGCGTCATTCAACTTCCTGAGGTCTATGCATATTCTTGTCTTTCCTTTCTGCTTTTTCTCCTGCACTACCATAGGGCTTACCCAGTCGGATTCTTCCACCGGCTCTATAATTCCGGCTGCGAGCATTTTGTTTAGTTCTACACGGACCTTTTCCTTGTACTTCGGATTCAAGCGGTAAGGCCTCTACTTAACTGTCTTCATGTCGGGTTTTAGGGTGATCTTCATCATCCTTAAATCGCCAACGATTCCCTTTAAGTCCGTAATCTTGGTCAGGAATAAGTCTGGTACTCGTGGAGTAACTCAGTGACCTTATCCACCGTGGCATCATCCAAATAGTCACCGAGCATTGCATACTTCGGTTCGGCCTCCATCCCAATGTTTACCTGCTTCGTTTTTACCGGTGCGGTGATGTTAGGATCTTCCATCAATGGTCCTTGAAACTCGCGATAACCTTCGGTTTCTAGAATGTTAATTTTCCGTGGACCATCCTCCTCAATGTTTACATTGTAACACTCCAATGCGCAGCTCAGCTGGGTCACCCATTCCGGCTGAAGCACTTCCATTAGCTCATAGAGTATTCTGAAGATAGCTGCTTTTACTACTTGTAGCGCATCATCAAAAGTATACCACCAACGATCCTCAAACGTGAAGGTTAACAGGAATCCTTCGCACAAGATATCGCATTCGCTCGTGCCATGGTGGAGCTTCATCTCAGTATACCAATTCATGGGTATGATATCCAGGGTATGACAGAACAGGTGCACTCACTCAGGTTGTGGCTCTTCCCTGTAGACCTTGGTCCATTTCGTGAGGTGTACACATGGATCATCCCATCCATCATACTTGTCTGTTAACCGCATCTAAGGCTTTCCAAATTGCATGCGCATCATCCTTTTTCATTCATGCTAGTCAAAACTTCTTTGATGCGTACCCCACCATCTTGCAAGTGTAGCGCGCAGTACTCATTTTAGAGCGTCGAAATGCTGTTGTTCTGGTACTTCTATTTCAAATTTGTTCAAGAAATCATCCACCTCGCTCAACCCGTCATACATAGGCAGATCTCTTACCTCTGTTGCCACGTAGTGCAGCGACCTTGTCATCATGTTACAATTGAGCGTGGTTACCTCGTGTAATCGGTTCTACCATCGTTCTATTTCCTCGTTTGAATCTGAGGTGCAGGAGCTTTCGTGCTCCCACGAGAGTCTACCATCTGCTGTTGGTTTCGCCTAGTCCTACTCCCGTGCGTTTATCTTGTAGATACAGTCTATATCATCGTCATTATTGTAGTCACGCATTGGCTCTGTGTAGCATGATCCTTCTGCAGGGTCTAATGGTACCACTACGCATAGTGAATTTTTCTCAAAAATCATCTTGCACTTCTTTAGATTTATCACTCCATTCATGTCAGTGGCCTAATCTATCCCCAGTAGTGTGGGATAGGGATTGTTTTCATCAACAATCTCTATCACTTCAAAATCTGCAAGCATGCTCGCACCTTCAATATCTACCGTTATTCCCTGCAATCTTCCCATAGGTAGGATATTTTGCTGGTTCGTCATTCGTAATTGAATAGGAGACCATTACAGCGTAGGCCTACCCATGCGCTCCCATGTATGCTTTGGCAGGACATTCACGTTTGATCCTAGATCAAAAATCACTTGATCCATCTCATATTCCCTGTTCTACGCGGTCAATCTCATCTCTCTTCCTATTCGCGTTGTGTGCTTCTCAAGCTTCTGGACTACGCGTAGTTCTCCTGGCGTGGTTCCAACACATCTAGTGATGAGTTCTTGCAGCCCCTTCACAACTTTTTTGTCACGCAACAGCTTCATGCATGTCTCCAAAAATGTAGTGAGAATTGATGGGTCCATTTCTGGTTCCAGTTTGTCTTTACTTCCTGAAGTGGAGGCATCTGCGAAGCTCTTCTTAGCTTCCATGAATGTCTCCTTAGTGCGCTCTAAATCAAATTCTAGTTCCTTTGTTGGAGCCTCGAGAACCTAGGCACTCTCTTCGGGCTTCTTGCCTTTGTCATCTCGTATCGTGATACCACTTCAGAGCATGATATTTACATTCGGGTCTTCCTCGTGTGGCTCAGACCTAGTCATTTGCAGGTTCTGAGTCAGGGGAGGTTGGAGTGCTCCTTTATTGCGCAACCTTGCTATCAGCATGGGACAGTCCTTTGTCTTATGATGAAATTGGGTACAATATAAGCATGATGGTCTCGTTGGATTTGTACAATCATGGGCATAATTCCCCTCCGCAATTGTAACATATCAGTTGTCCACAACCTCTTCCTAGTCCCATTCCACCTCGACCTCGTTCATGCCCCTGAAATCCAGTGCGCGCCATCCCTACATTTTGATTGAGGGCCCGTGTTTCGATCTGAACTCTGTAGGTAGGAGTTGATCCATCATCAATTCATAACTTCTATAGGTGTGCTCATTGTGGCCGACTAACTTGCAGAAATTCTAAAACAACTTCTGGGAATTCTGTGTATACTTCTGCAATAGATGGCAGTTATCTGTAGCATTCTTCCCTCCCATCTGACAAATTGTGCACCATAATGCAGGCGTCGTGCTTGTTCCTACTTGTGCCTCCAGTCTCAATGGAATTGGTCCTCCTCCCGCTAGGTAGTTTGTGAGGACTAGACAATGGTCCTTGTCATGTCCTTGGCCTTTGCACTTTATGCACCATATCTCCTCACGCGCTTTTGGGCGAGCCGTCCTGTCTTGTTTCAAACTCTACATCTCAAGGCACAAGTTTTTCAACTGCGCATGGATCTGTTGAACTCCTAGGTTAGGATCTTGTATCGGGGTCTCGTGTAGTCTCATCGCGATCTCCAAGGCCTCGGCCTGAGTGGTTAGCTTCTGCTGTGACAACACATTCCTTAGATGCGGCGTTAGCGATGCTACAAACCATGCGTGGTGTTGCCCATCTGTCAAGGTCATATTGGCTTCACGAATTGTACACTTCAGTCTCTGATCCAGCTCCCAAGGGGTCTCGCCTGGAAGCATCACAATTTCCTTAAATCCAATGATCGACTGTGTCTCTGATTTTGGCCTGCTAAATTCCTTGTTTAGCGCAGCTTGGATATCCGTGATCCCTGCGTTCAGATTGTCATTGGAATGCTTAATGTACCAAGTCAGTGCGCGATCCTTCAAAACGCTGACTAGCATTGATTTCTTTATATTGTCATCCGTGACTCCCTACGCTTCCCATACAACCCTTACCACGAACTAAAACTGGTCTGGATCTTCATTCCCTACTCCTTTGAACACTAGAAACTTTATCGCGCTTGCCATATTGAATTGTGGTGGTGGCAGAGGTGGTGTGGTCGAAGACAGGGGTGATGATGGTGAAACTGGTGGTGGTGTAGGTGGGGGTGGTATGCGTGGAATTCACTGCTTTATCAAACTAATTGCACTTCTTGGTGAAACCTTCACAAGCTCTTCCTCGCTTTCTCGTGGAGGTGAAATCAAGGGGCTAGTTTCTAGTTCTGCGCTACCTTCGTTTCTGTAGATCCTCCCACTTTGCATAGCCCCAAACATCAATTTATTCACATAACATTCTTTTCACACAGTAGCATTTTAATCCAAGTTTTCAAATATTTAACATACTTACCTCGCAGTCCTTTGAGGAAGCGTCGTTCCGCCTCGCTATAGCTGACTGAAGTATCTACCGTGAACTCGGTGATAAATCCTCCTATAATTTGATCGAGCCAGTGATCCACAGCGCGCACGATCTTATCTTCCGATGCTTCTAGTCTGCGCACCAACTCTGGAGTCCACACAATAGGTTTGTCGAGCCTACACCTTCCTTGACTATCTGCTAGCTTTGCGATCCACTTGTACAACTCAGAGGGGAAGGATGCAAAGAAAATTTCGTGGATTTCTGTATATAAGTAGCAATCTAACCACTCTTCCTTTGATAATCGCGGATTCCTATTTTCCTGTGCCGCGAATTCGTGAATCTTTCTGTCCAACCACTCTTTAATTCCTTTCTTTGTCGAATTCTAGTGATACGCCATCAGACATCCCTATGCAGATCACAGTCCTAGAAACGAAACCATTTGTTGGCTTATTGGGGCCTGACCCAAGTTCTGAGTGAATTTAGCCAAATAAATTCTGGTACTACTGGCCCTTTCGGCAACAGTCCGTGGAGCGTGGACTAAGGTCTCAACCAAAGTAGTATGGGAGGGTACTAGAACCAGGTTTCCGCATCCTGGAGATGTCCGATGAGTTCAAGTGGTCCGCGGTTTGACCCTACGCATAGGTTGCTTCGCGCACTTTCCCGTACCTCACAGCCTAATATACTTCCTTTGCACAGCCCTACCCAGGGGCTGAATGCTGCGCTCTCTGTTATTACCCAAGACCTTATTGGTATTCCAATGTTAGTTGATTATCTTAGCCTACTTGCGTGCTTTAAGTTATACTTAACAACATAAACCATTCATATAGGTGCGCGTAGTAAATAAACAATATATTTTCAAATTGTATCAAACATGCATTAATCCAAGAACAAATACACAAAATTATGATAAAACTTCTCTTTATTAATTCCTTCCTTGGTTACAGACTTGACTCGCCCTGCGCACTCAGCTGCAGGGGTCCGCGGGATCAGTTGCGGACTATTAGGCCTCTGTGCACTTAGCTGCAGAGCCTTCTCCTACTCTATGACCCAAAGACACACTTCAACTTACGACTCAGTCACTTAGACTTTTTCCTACTTCTCCTTTCTTCCCTTTTACACTTAGAGCCTCGCTCTATTTATACAATCCCATGGTCCGCAGACCATGGGTAGATATATCTAGCCGACATTACATTACAAAACTAAGGCAGACAACCCTGTGACTCTATCATACTTTCACGCCCTGCGCCCGCAATTCGCGGAGCTTTACAACAAGATTTGGTCAAAACTTGGGCTTTGAGCCCCAAAACATGCCTTGGGGGGATTCCATGCCCAACATAGGAAATCCTGATGAGCAGTGACTGTTTGTGGGATCTGGCTCGGCAGGAGGGAAGATCTATGTAATGGTTTCAAGGAGACAGTGCAGGCAGCAGAGGGTGACTCGCAGTGAAAACTACGCAATTTGTCCGAGGAGCTAGTAGTGGGTTGCGGGAGGTTGCTAGAAAAAACTGTGCAATTTCTCCAGGAAGTTGGCAACGGGCTGTGAGAGGTTGCTGGCAAAAACTGTGCAGAGCTGGGAGGCTATCCTACTGGACATCCCTGGGTAGTTTCTGAGCTGAGCAGGATGTTGGATAGTTGGGAGACTGCTCATGAAAACTGCGCATTTTTGAGGAGTAGTAGGCCGACTGACAGGGTGACTGGTTGGAAAAGATGTGAAATTTTTTAGGGCAATGCAATGACAGGCAGCGGGTGTCTGTCTGACATGTCTACGCAGTTTCTTCAGTCAACGGAAACAAGCATGCTTGGCATCTTCTGTGCAATTTTTTTTAGGAGCGAGGCCCAGGGTCACCTGGTCAACTCTCCGGTTGACCAACTGGAGGCTTGGTGGTTTTGTTTGCAGGAAACACAGATTGAGATGGCTTGCTGAGAAACTTCTGCGTTGTTCTAGGTGATAGTCAATTTGGTCAATTCTAAGATTGCGTAGTGCAGACTGCCTGGGAGGCAGCCTCAAGATTCGCGCAATTTTGGGTAGCAGTACATGTTCACTGAGGGCTGAAACTGCGTAGTGTAGCTCAGCAAAGGTCCAATTGTTGTGGTTGGTCCAGTCGAGATAGCTTCAACAAAATGACTAAGTGTGTGAACGAGTGACTTCGCACATGCATGACCTTGTGAACACACACTCAACATGACTCGATGACAGGACACCTTGAATCATCAAGACAACATACACTCACTGTGACTGACTGACGATGCAAGCGACAAGCGCGACACTTGTGATAGATCATTGAACAACTACGATCACCGATGACACTTGCGCAATAGTCCATACAACTTCGTGTGTGAGTGTGACGAATGTTTACATAGTGAATACAACTTGTACACATGAAGACAGACCTTATGCATAACTAGAACATGGCTGAAAGCATGACATTGTGACCAACATGCAAAAATATGTCCGATGAAGGGTCAAGAGAGGAGGGTGCAAAGACTCAACACGAGCTCACGGGATGAGCCCGAGTACTTGAAAACATCAAGGAAAACCCAAGGAAGGCTCCAAAATTGGATGCATGCCAAAATTTTGGAGGGTATTGCAGTCGCTACAACACTATTATAGGCATTAGTTAAAGCATATTTTAATTAACTATTTACATTGATTTCATTATTGGATGCATTAGTTTATGTGTGAATGAATTAATTATTTGCATTGATTTCAATGAATACTATTGGATTTCTTTGATTTGAATATATATCAATGGATTTCATTTAATTTTGTTATATAGGGGCATGGGACAAAGCATAATATTGGAGAACAAAGAGTGCGACCAAAAATACAATTGGTGAAAGTGTCACTTGACCAGTTAAAGGAATATGGACAAACAAATGTTGAGTGACAAAGAGCATATCGACAAAGAATGTCACAACAAATGAAAATTGAACAACAACAAATACAGAGACAAAAAAATGTTGAATGATAGAGAGTGTATCGACAAAGAAAGGCACAACATCAAGAACAAAAAAATCAAAATTCTGCATGACAAAGGGCATGTCGACAAAGAAAGGAACAACAGATGATAACTGAGCAACATCAAGAACAAGGAAAACAAAATTTGGAACTTGAAGAAAAAGAAAATTCTATGAGAAAAAGAAGTCTATCTCTGATGAATAAAAATAATGCAAAGAGAGAAAATCTTATGAAGAAAAGAAGAGTAGCTCTAAGTGAAAAAAATGATGCAATAAATATGGACATAGAGCCACCTGAATAAATTGAAATTGAGCATGATACATCTAATACATTTGAAGATATGAATATTGTACATCGAAGATTTTGTGATAGGATTGATCGATTGGCTGATGTTCAAATTTGTCATGTGTGTGAGGAGTCATATGCTGGAATTCAAGTGTTCAATACAAATACAAGTCAAATATGTATGAGATGTCAAAGAGAGGGAAATCATCATAGATTTTCATTTGAGAATCATATGGATCCAGGAGAGAAACCTCAAGTCCTTAAAGTGCTCACACAAGTTGAAGAGATGTTAATAGCATGTGCATGTCCAATTTTGCAAGTTATGCATTCAATAGGCGAACAATACAAATATAGAGGACACACCATTAGTTTCCCACAAGAAATTAAAGATGTTGCCCACACATTACCTCGACATATTCAAGACTTAGATTTAATGATTGTTGTGCAGAAAAAAGTCCAATAAGGATCAAGTTATGATTTTACAGTTAGAAAACAAAGAGTATTGGATGCATTATTATATAAGATTCAAAATGATCCATATTATCATGATGTTCAAGTTGATTATAATGCACTAGATGAGTTACCTGAAATTGCAACAAATGTATCAAATATGATTAATTTTGTTACTTTACCAGAGATAGACAATGACACTGAATTTGCAGTGTTGGAGGGAACATCTGGGATTGATGATGTATTAGAAGGCTTAAATACATATTATTTTGTGGCAAAGCTTCTGAATCTACCACAAGAGATTGAACTTATTCGAGCTTGGGAAAATAACCCTAATGTAGAGGAACATGACACGAATGGTGGATTTCCTGAAGTTCTTAATTGGCCTAGAATTGGCTCATCACCAATCAATGAGTATAACACTAAAGGATTATTTGACATGGAATTTTCAACATTGTTCCCAACAGGTGAGCAAGATTGGTTTTGTTAACACCTACTCATGGGGATTGGGTGAACAATTGTAAATAATGTAAATAATAAATAAAGGAAGAGGAAGAGTCATCGAGAGGTGAAACCCAAGAGTCACTCCCTCATGTATATAACTATGAACAATATAAATGAATAGACACAGTTCATTTGAGGAGTTACCTCCTGGCCTGACGTGGTATCAGAGCCAACTCCGAAAATTAGCTTTTGTAACTCCTGGTATCAGTTTTCTGCCATATACTTGGTATTTTGTCCCTCTATTCTATGTCGCTTTCTGCGATCTCTTCCATATGTTCATTATACACCTTCGCTGCAACTGTCACTATTGAGGGAATAACACTACTCCACACTGGACTCGTCGCTTGAATTCTCGGAGGCAGTTGTTAAGAAACGCGTGGATTTTCTTTTACAGTCTGGAGTAGCTTCTGTCATCGATGCGCTTGTATCACAACATCACAGTCCTTGTTTGACTATCACGTGAGTGTTCATTCTGCGTTGGCGTTTGGTAAGTCCTTTTTCACCTAGGCTCCACAAGATTGCATACACAGTGAGGGTTATTCAAATGATCCATGGAGCATTGAAATACTGAAATTGGTAGTAATACCCATTGCGTTGTTCTCCACACTAATCACTGCACGACCCTCGGCCCTCCACACTACGCTATCAGAACATTGTGTTGCTCGCTACATGGTACCGCCTCCTTCTTGACTCCGTTTCAGGCCTAAAACCACCCTTCATCACTGACAGTTCATTTGAGGAGTTACCACAACGATGAAAAAAGATGAATGTTGATGGAAAGGTTTAGGTGAGAAAAGCATCAGATCACTCACTTGTCATGACGGGGATAGAAAAGAAAGGCTTCTGAAGCTGCAAGGTACCTCTTCTCATGCACAAAATTTCTCATACAATTCTCATTATGATGAAGTTACATTTCCATCAAGTCTATTATGGCATGCTAGATTTGGACACTTGAACTATGAAAACCTTCGCTTGTTGAAGAAAAATGGGGTTATTGGTTTGCCTACATTTCCTAGGTAACTTATGCAATGTGATGCTTGCATTCTAGGAAAGCATAGAAAACATACTTTTCATGATTCACATGCCAGAGCACATAGAAAACTTGAAATCATTCAATCAGATTTATGCGGTCCAACGTTTGTTCATTCTATAAATGGAACTAAATATATGATGACATTTATTGATGACTACACCAGAATGTGTTGGGTTTATTTATTGAAGAACAAATCTGGTGCTTTTCAAACATTCAAGAACTTTCATACATGGATTGAAAATGATGCACAAGCTCATATTGGCTCTATTCACACTGATAATGGAAAAGAATACACTTCAAATGAATTTGAAAACTATCTTCGTCAACATGGGATCAAACATCAAACAATTGTGCCTTATAATCCCCAACATAAAGAAGTGGTTGAAAGAATGAATAGGACAATCTTAAATATGGTATGCTCCATGATGTTTTTCAAGAATGTAAAATTGATGTTTTGGGTTGATGCAGTTCTATGTGTTGTATATGTAAAGAATAGATGTCCATATAATGCTATTAGAAACAAGAATCCTTATGAAATTTGGTATGACCACATTCCTTCGGTAAAGCATCTCAGGGTCTTTGGTTCCACCTATTATGCCTGGATAAAAAAAGTATATAGAAAAAAACTTGGTGTAAGGAGTCATAAGTGTATCTTATTTGGGTATTCAAACACCTCCAAAGCATACCGTCTCTATGATGAAGTTAATAAAAGGTTTGTTGTATCTAGATATGTAATCTTTCTTGAATCATCCAAAGCTGACAATGTCGTTGAGCGGAATCTTGATCGCTTGGATAGATTCACAAATTCAAAATCATTTCAAGAATTTTATAGTTAGATTCCACATCTTGAATGGGGGATTCCTATACTGGATCAACCTGTGGAATCTTCTTCTGAAGCACTCTCTCCCCCGTATGAAACTCCAACCATGGATGATACTTTGAGTGATGTGATTGATAGAATTGGGAGACTCAATCTTGATTTAGTCCCAACTCAATCAACTGACCAGCCTGGACCATCTCAGAAAGGTCCCCCAAAGTGGCTGACAAAGAAACTTGAAAGTGTTCATCCTGATGAGGTTGGAAATATAGGAACAAGAAATTCAACCAAGCAAAATGGAGGTGACGTAGATGATTTTGATTCACCTGTTGATATGGATGTTTCTTATGATTGTGAATTGAATTTGTCTACAAATTTTGAACCAACTTCCTTCAAAGAAGTCGCTTCTCATGGTGAATGGAAAGAATCAATGCAAAAGGAGTATGATGCCTTGATAAAGAATGGCACTTGGAAGCTGGTTGATCCTCCATTGGGAACCAAACCAATTGGCTATAAGTGGGTCTACAAAAACAAGTATAAAGCTGATGCCTCACTTGACAAGCACAAAGCCAGGCTATGGAAAAAAAAATTTCACAGAAGGAAGGGGTCGATTATGAGGAGACTTCTAACCCCACAGAAAAATGGGCTACCATCCAGACACTCTTTTCCTAGTAGCTCAGAATGGTTTGAAAGTCCATCAAATGGATGTAACAACTGATTTCTTAAATGGAGATCTAAAAGAGAATGTTTTTATGTCCCAGCCTGAAGGATTGGCTGTGAAAGGACATGAACATAAAGTATGCAAACTTGTGAAATCCTTGTATTGCCTCAAGCAAGCACTGCGAGCCTGGTATGACAAGTTAATTGAGCATCTTCTGAAACTCAATTTCAAACATTATGATCTTGATGATGCAACTTTTTTTGTTAAAAAAGTTGGCAAAACAATTGTATATCTTGTGGTATATGTAGATGATCTTTTGATGACAGGGAACAATGGGAGCTACGTTGCATCCATAAAGAAGGAATTGAGGAAAGGTTTTGAAATCACTAATTTGGGATATGTTCATTACTATCTTGGTATTGAAGTAACTCAACATCTAAAGTCTATATTCCTTTATCAAAAGAAGTACATTGGAGATCTGTTGAACAGGTTTAGCATGACTGAGTGCAATCCTCTAACTACTCCAATAGAACAAAACTTAAATCTCACATCCGCTGAAGGAAAAGCATTTGAGGATGCAACAAAGTATAGATAGCTTGTAGGAAGTCTCAACTACCTGACTACTACTAGATCAGACATTTCATTTGTTGTTGGAATCCTCTCTAGGTTTATGCAAAAGCCTTGTGAGGGACATTGGTCTGCTGCAAAAAGAGTTCTAAAGTACTTGAAGGGAACTCAATATTTTGGACTCAAGTATACACAGGTGGGTGACTTCAGCATGATTGGATACTCTGATTCAGACTTCGATGGAGACAAAGAAACTAGGGTATCTACTTCTGGTTATGCTATGAGTCTTGGATCAGGAGCTGTCTCCTGGAGATCACACAAACAATTAGTTGCAGCAAATTCCACATCAGAGGCAGAATATGTGGCAGCAGCTGAGGCAACAAAAGAAAGTGTTTGGGTCGGGAAAATTTTGGAAGATCTGCAGGTAAAACAAGTACATTCAACTCCACTCATGATTGACAACACCTTTGCAGTAAAGTTGGCCAAGAACCCAAAGTTCCATGATCGAACAAAGAACATCAATAGAAAATACCATCTGATTTGACATCATGTTGAGGCCAAGACAATACATCTACGCCATTGTTCCACTAATGATAATATTGCAGACATCTTCACCAAAGCTCTTGGAAGAGAAAATCTTGAAAGATTCAAAATTATGCTTGGAATCACCAATATCCCTTCAGATTAAGGGGGGGAATGTTGACACCTAATCATGGGGATTGGGTAAACAATTGTAAATAATGTAAATAATAAATAAAGGAAAAGGAAGAGTCATCAGGAGGTGAAACCCAAGAGTCACTCCCTCATGTATATAACTATGAACAATCTAAATGAATAGACACAATTCGTTTGATGAGTTACGTCCTGGCTTGACATGTTGCAACCATGAAGGAGAAATTTCCATCTTCACGAGTATGCAAAACATCTTCTTAGATATCATGACAACAAGTTTGGAAGGCACCCACGCTTTAGATACTTCTTACTTAATATCATTATGAGACATCGTGCTCAAGCTTCTTCTGCAGTTTTTGTAAAGAAGAATATGACAGATCTACCGACAACAATGGAGGAGTTATGAGAGCATCTACAAAATCTTCCAAAATCATGACTTGCAGAAAGATTAATGTGATTTGGAACTGTACTAAGAGGTACACGTGCATATTGGAGAAAATGTCGTGCTTAGCTATCTGACTTGATTCAACAGATTGGATGTCCAACAATATTCTTCACATTAAGTGCAACAGATATGCAATGGCCAGATTTGCATAAATTAATGCCCGGTAAAAGTCCTGTAGATCCAGGGGAAGCAAGGAAATGGAGACGTCAAAATGTCATTGATAATCCTCATATTGTAGCACAATATATGAATTTAAGGCATACAATGTTCCGAGATGAAATTTTTGAGCGTTTTCATCAAGCTACAGATTTTTGGTGTCGCTATGAATGGAAACATCGTGGATCTCCACATGTGCATGGATTTCTATGGTTAAAAAATGCTCCTAACATGGACACTTTGAATTGGGATGATCCTACACAGGTTAGGCTTGCTAAAGAATATTTTGATAGATGTGTACATGCAATGAATCCACGTGATCGACATCAAAGAAATATTCAGGTTAGGCTCAATGTTGATGACCACCCTTGCTTAAAGGACACGCAACAAATATTTCAATTTGATCCTATGATTGATTATGAAGAACTTCTGAATTGTGTTGAGCGTCACATCACTTGCAATGAGAAATCTTGCCTACACAAGAAGGCGGGAAGATTGGTGTGTCAATATAAGGCACCATGGGATTTATGCGATCATTCAAAACTTTATGTTGATGAGAATGGAGAAAAAAAGTATGAACCAAGAAGAAATGATGATAGATTGAATACACATAATCGTGAAACATTAATGATGTGGAGGGATAATATAGATTGGCAACATGTTCTTTCAAAGCGTGTGGTCATTAATTACATAGAAAAATATGCTGCAAAGTCTGAAAAAGGATCAAAAACATTTCATGATATGTTGATGCGTGTTTCCTCTATTCAAAATCCAAATGAACCAACAGCATGCGCATATAGGAGTTTGTTATGTGAATCCATTGTTGACAGAGATATAGGTGCACAGGAGACATGTCATTTTCTTTTAGAGCTTCCTCTTTCTGAATGTAGTCATTGATTTGTGGTTCTAAATGTTGGTTTGAAGGTTTTCAAACAAGTGTGTGTTGATACATATGACAATGACAATGATAATTCTCTTATTGATGCATATACCAAGCGACCTACCCATCTTGAACACCTTCCATTGATAGATGTGGCAAAATCTTGGTCATACGACAAACATCGACGTGGGGATAAATGGAGAGAACGAAAGAATGCAGCTATTGTACGAGTGTTTCCTTGTTATAATTCAATTCCTAATCATGAATATGACAAGTTTGTAGAATTTTGTTGGTCGAAGTTGGTATTATACAAGACCTTTCGTGATCTCCGTAGAGATATAGGTCACACAAGTGATGAAATAGTGCATAATTGGGAAAACTTTTGATACAATCCATGGCATATTGATTGCAAATCCATTACCTCCAGTTCAAATAGTTGAATTTGATGAAGAAGAAGTTCCAAATCCACCTACAGATTCTAGGCAAAATGAGTGGGAGATCATTTGTGGATTATATAAGAATAAATTTATAAATTATAATGAGATTGAGATGCTTGGACATAAGGATCATGATGTTATGCATAACTGGAGCGAAAATTTTGTGGATGAGGAAACTTCTAATCATGCTATTCATTTCATATCTCAAAAGAAAAAGTTGAATATGATTCATACTAACCAACATTTGAAGTCTTATTCGTTTGAATGTTTGGGAGTTAAACAAAGAATAACATTTGATATTATCCTTGACCATTATAGATCAGGGGTTGATCCTTTACTTATGATAATCCAAGGAACTGCAGGTACATGAAAGTCTTATTTGATTGGAGCTATTAAAAAGGCCCTTGAGATTGAGGCTCTTCCTGAGAAGAGTCCATTGCTTCTTTTAGCTCCTACAGGGGTTGCAACTTTTAACATATCTGGAACAACAATTCATTTTGCACTTCAAATCCCAATCAAAGAGGTAACACGTCTTCGGGGACCACGTTTAATGACCTTGCAAGATGAATTGAAGCATGTGAAATATATCCTAATAGATGAAATGAGTTTCATTGGAAGAAATTTGTTAACAAACATTGACTCTAGACTTCGCCAAGCTTTCCCAGAAAATGCTAACACTTTTTTTGGTGGGAGGTCAGTTATATTGGTTGGTGATTTGGGAAAGTTACCACCTATTATGGATAAACCTGTATATGCATATGAAGGTCTTGCAAAATAATTATGGAATTCATTCACAAAAGTTGTGACCCTTGACACTGTGTTTTGACAAGATGGACAAAGCAATGAGAAAAAATGTTTTCGTAATTTGTTGATGAATGTTAGAGATGCAAATCCAACTGTGGAAGATTGGAAGTTACTCATGACTTGTACAAATAGTTCTTTGGATTCTTCCACAAAAGAGTCTTTTGATAAGGAAATACATTTGTTTGCAACAAATGATGATGTAAAAAATCATAATAAGCGTTGTTTACAAAACTTGAATTGTCCCATTGCAGCTAGTGTTGCGACAAGAGGAAAAGACAACAAATCCATGGAAGAATATGAGGAAGACATGGAACTTGAGTTACTTATTTTAGTTGGAGCTCGAGTCATGCTTACATCAAACATATGGACTGATGCAAGACTCATTAATGGTGCTCTTGGAGTTATAGAAAAAATTGTGTATAACCCTGGAATTTTACCTCCAAAACCACCTACATATGTTTTAGTACGATTTGATAATTATGTGGGAGTTCCATGGGATGATTCATTCCCTCAAATAGTTCCTATTACACCTATTGAAAAAGGTAACATAAAACAACTTCCTTTGAAACTTGCTTTGGGCTTAACAATCCATAAGTCACAAGGATTGGCATTGGAGAAAGATACTATTAATATTGGGAAGTAAGACAGGGTATGATGTTTACTGCAATATCTCGAGTTAAAGATTTGAACAATCTACAATTTCAACCTCCCTTTTCATATGATCGATATGAAAAGATGGCAAAAGTAGCAGGCATGGCTATAAGAAAAGCAGAAGAAGATAGATTGAGATTGATCACAATGTAAACTATTTGTAATTGATTACATTCTTATTATTCATGATTTCTATTAATCAAAATTGTTACATGGCTCCTTTGCATTGAAAAATTTTATTTCATCATTTTACTTATCAATACTCTTTATTTTCTTAATATACTAAGGTAACTAATCCATCATAAAATAAAATGAAAAATGATCATATTACTTAGATATTCAACAAATTTTGTGTGACTCCGCACAACTGGAACCAACCTAGATCCATCTTAACTTCGGAGCTATTAAGCACCGAGAGGGATCAAATTTCTCAAGGTGCAAACCTTTCCTCATGTTTTCCATTCAAAAAGGATTTTACCTATTCTTGGATGAATCTTTTGGGAATAAAGGAGGAATGATTGAAGCCGATATCAGTTTAAGGGTATTTGTCTTGATTTGAGCGTAATGTTTTAGCATGTCTTTTATAAAAAAGATTATTAGTTATGTGTAGTTGTTGTTGTTTCTTGCAATTATTTGTATGCACCTTGATAGGTTCTTTGTTCTTCTTGTTATTGATTTCAATAGATTTGTTGATTGGTGAAGTAAGTAAATTGACCGTTTGGAAGTAATTGCATGTGTACATATTTTCTTTTATGGTGTGGTTGTCTGATTGGTTGAATTGTACCTGCTTCTATTTTTTTTTCTCCTTGTTTTGAATCCTTTTAGATTTATGTCTGATAATTTTTTGTGTATTTAATACGAAAGAACCAAAAACATATATCAACATTTTTGTTTGTGTTTATTTGTTTTGTCTAGATGCACTGATTTCAATCATATCTTTTTGTCAATGAAATGCAGATATGGAGAACAATGATGGTTTGTATTATATTTTAGCGATTAAAGCCATTGTAGAAACTATTAGTTTTGTTGCGTATATTCGCACAAGGTTTGATAGAAGACATGGCTTCCATTCGGAATTTGTCAATGAGCATATTCGTGTTTTGAATGGAATGAAATCAAATGTTGAAACTTTATATCGTTTTCACCAAAGAGAATCAGAAAGGAAAACAAGAAGGGACTAGCTTGAAAGTGTCACATATCGTGATCATTATACTATTGATTTGAACTGGTGTTGCTTTTGTCACCACTTTGGGTGTTCCCCAAGTGACCCAAACTATAGTAAATATTAAAAATAAATTTAATATCTTATTCTATAGAAGTTATAGTATCGATAATATTTTTAATGGCGTGTAACTAATTTGAATTTTAAATTCACATTTTTAATTTAAATTTCCCTAAATCTTGTGTAAACAAATTAATTTAAATTATAAATATAGATACCATTATTTTGAAAAAAGTGCATTTATTTGGTTAATTTAAATTTAAATTACTTTTTAAATTTAAATTTTATTAAATCTTGTGTTCATAAATTAATTTAAATATAATATATATTTTTATTTAATTTTAATGACGTGTAACTATTTTAAATTTTAAATTTATTTTTAAATTTAAATTTAGGGACTTTAAATTTAATTGAACTTTAAATTAAATTTAAAATTTGTTTGTTTGTTTTGTTTTGTTTTGTTTTGTTTTTTTGTTTTTTTTTAATCTTGTGCTAATAAATTAATTTAAAGATAAATTATATATATTTTTATTTGATAAACATCACATTTATTTGGGTAATTTTGATCAAACTAAAATAATAAAAATTATATATTAAAAAATTGTCTACATGGCATTATTTTATTAATTTCTTAATTTTTTATTAGGTGGCTATTTTTGAGTTGAAATTTCCTCAATGTGTGTTCCGGTCGAGTGTTAAAAGTTGGATTTCATTGCGGAATTTGTTGTTTTTGTTAGTACTAAAATATATCTCATTAAAAAAAATAAATATTTTTTCTTTCAATGTCAATAAATTTCATGTTGTTGGCATTGGTCTTGTAATGTTTTAAATTGGTTATCATTTTTTTGTCACAATGCAACAAATATTGTCAGAATGGGCCTTTGTTGACCATAGTCAACAATTATTAGCGATTGACAACGGTGGTCGATCATGTGCAAATCTATGTTCTCTTCAATGCCTTTATTTTTTTTCTAAGTATGTTTTTCCTATATTTATACTTAAATTAGAATTTTTATATTTTTATTATTTTATTTTTTGTTTTTCTAAGTATATTTTTCCTATAATTATAATAAATTTTTATTTTTTATATTTCTATTGTTTTCTCTTTAATTTAATTGTGCTTTATAAATATTATTATATTTATTAAGTATTGAAAATATAATATTAATATTTTTTTATAATTATATTAAGAATAATAATATTTTTAATATTAACAAATAGTATTATTATTTTTTTCTCAATCAGACTACTTCTATTAATTATACAAAAAAGTTACAGCAAGGCAGCTGCCTTGAAAAGTCTTGCCATGAAGTTGGCATTTTACAGAACTATGCTTGACCTCAGTACCCAGAAGACCTACAGCAGTATTTTTGACTTCGCATAAAACTCAAAATGACTAGACATCGCTAAACATAAACGAAACAGTGACTGACTGAGACCTGATACATGCATTGACATTGAGACTCAAAAAAGGAGGCTAGCTCCTACTTCAGAAACTGCAAAGAGCGGAGGCACGGGCTGGATCAGTCATCCTCGGAGGTATAAGGCTCCTCAACGACCCTGCACCCAAATTGAAGTGAGTCCTCAGAGTCAGATTGATGAACCTCTGAGCCTGTAGGCTCTCCTCGTGCTGGCGCGCTTGGACCTGCAGTGGCTTCAGGATTCACCTCAGAGAGACCTCCCATGACCTGGCGCTGATTATCAATCGGATTTTCCATCCTCTGGTCTACAAGAACCCCAGGATGGGCTGCTCCTGAACCCCAGACAACTTCACATTTTTCAATTGTAACTGAAACTATGAAGGAAGAATTGGCTAACGAACATGGGATGCGGTAGCGGACAGTGGGGTGAGCATTATGCTCACATTCTTCATTCCGGACGCGTCCTCGACCCCTGCCCCTGCCACTTCTGGTGACTGGAGGATTGCTACGACCAGAATCTAATGCTTCCGAGGAAGGGTACGAGATGGGGGTGGACCATTGAGAGGTGGCGCGACCACGAGAACCGCCTTGCCTGCTCCCCATTCTGGGCCTTTCACGCGGCATGGTGACGAGCAGAGGCTTGTCCAAGGAGCTGATACACAGAGAGGAAAGACCAGGAACCCAATGCCCAGAGACAAGCAGAGACTGAACCCCAACACGACCATAAGAACCTGGAACCAGAGCAAAACGAGTAGAGAATGCTTTAGAGCCGAGGGAAGGAATGACAGGTGGAAGCTCGCTAACATAGTGGCTCAGGAATACACTTAGAGCAGCAACCCATAAGGCAACAGTAGTCTGCGACGAAGCCGCGGGAATGATGAACTTATTGAACACCATAGCGCAGATAACCAAGAGACAATAGGAGGAAGTTAATGCCACCATTAATATACCTGTGCGAGACCAGCTTGCCCATCCAGAACTATAACCCGTGGCGCGCTTGGGCTGACACCTGCCCATTCTATGCGCCTCCATCGTACTGTATGACCTGTCAAGCACCCGCATCCGGGAAACAAATAGTATTATTATTATTAATAGTATCAATTATTATTGATAATAATATTATTTATTATTAATTTACATTATTAATTATGATAATTTTTTTTTCATCAATGTAAAATTATTATTAATGCTAATAATTTTTGTTGTTATTTATTATTATTAATAATAAACATTATTTATTATTATTATTAGTGTTTTTTTGTTTATTATTAATAAGCAAAAAAATTTATTAATAATATTATTAACTTACTTTGTTTAATAATTTTTATTTTTATTTTATTATTATTGTTATTAATATTATTATTTTACATTATTTATTAATATTATTATTAGTTTTTCTTTTATTGTTGTTACTATAATTATTATTTATTTAATAATTTTTAAACAATTTATTTATTATTTATTATTTTTAATTTACATTATTAATTAATTCTTTTGTTGAATTGAGGCTTCTGTGATCCATATCAAGTTTATGAAAAGTTTTTCAACGTAAATCACATGATAATACATTTGTCGACGCGTTTCGAACCAACGAGTGTGGTTTATCGTCAGGACAAGTTGAAATGTGATTTACGCCAAAAAACTTTTCATAAACCTAATTAATTCTTATTTATATTATTAGTTTATGATTATTAATATTATTTATTTAGATTATTAATTATTATTATTAATTTTTTCTTTACTATTGTTAATATAATTATTATTTATTTAATCATATTAAATAATTATTATTATTATTAATTAAATTATTTATATTATTATTTTATGATTATTAATAGTATTAATTAATGTTATTAATTATTAATCGAATTGGATCAAGAACGACACAAAAGATCCCTAAATCTTATCATTGTTGGTATAAAAGAGTAAAAAAGATGAGGACACATTAGCTATAGTAAAAGCATAACTAAAAACTCACTCACAAATTCAAACAACTTATCTAATAGAAGCACAAAGGGTGGGCAAGATTCTTGAGCATAAGCATAGACTAATCCATGTTAAGATAAATTGAAATGACCACAAATTAGGTATACTTAGTAAATCTCCCAGTCTAAAAGGATTAGGAATATTTATAAATGAGGATCTTATCCCATAAGACTAAGTTGAACTAAGGAAAGAGGTCCAAAAGGTAAAAGAGGCAAGAAAGGAAGGTGATAATTAGAAATAGAAAAGTTATTATTAGAGATAGAGTCCAAAATAAAAATGATAAATAGGAATTAAGAACACTTGAGATCCTCTTCTGAAACTGTTGTGGTTTTCCATGGTGCAAAGGTCCTTTGTTAAGTTGGATCCCGAGTGATACTAATCTTATTCTCTTAGTAGAAACCTGGGAGCATGATGAATGTAGGGTTCCCCACATTGATGGGTTCATTCTTTGGTCTACCTAGAACAAGAGATACTTGCATTGAGGGGTGGGTGGTATAGCTTGTTATATCAAAAATAACATTTCTTCTCACATGCGGCTTCATAATATTGACCCTCTTAATCATTACGTTTGGATCGAAATCTCTAACTCTAATACCAATAGAATTTTCCTTGCGACTCGTTACTTTCTTCCCATTAACTCTACCTCCTATAAGAAGAAAACCTAGATAAGAATTGTCCCTTCATGAACATAAAAGGTGATATGCATAGCCTAAGGAATCAAGGAAACATCCTCGTGCTTGGGGACTTTAATGCTCATATTTCCACTAACCAAGCCACTCTATTAAGTAATAACTCTAACCCTAACCCTTTATAGCTTGGTGAGGATTATGTTCTAGTTAGTAAATTCCAAAGAAAATCCGAAGACACTACCAAGAACCTTTTCAGCACTGAGCTAATTAAGCTTTACAGTTCCCAAGACCTGACTATTTGTAATGGGATCAATAAGTGGTCTTCCTCTGGTCATATGACTTGTATTCATGGGTGCAGTAGCAGTGTTGTGGACTATCTGATATCTGATACCCAGTTTCTCCACCGTACAGTTAACTTTGATCTCTTAAACGACCATGAGTTTGACTCTGACCATAGACCTCTCTCCTTAACCCTTAACCTTGATATGTACACCAACCACATGCATAAGAATGGCGAGAATCTAAGACACATGTGTTTTGGAAAAAGTAAAACATATCTCTTCTTAAAAGTTTTAACAAAGTAATTAGGTTCCTTAACATATAATGACAACATTGATCACTACTTCTACCATAATTTTACTATTATCCTCTCTGCTGCCATTAACAACTTCTTTAAGGAGGGATCATATAGTAAGAACAATAGTACTTCCAACCCCTACTATGAAAATGCTTGTAAATATGCTAGGAAAGCGATTAGATATTCTCCCAAAAAAACTATTAAGGATGAGAAAATCAAGGTGTACAAAGATCTTATCAAAAGTAAAAAAAGATACTATATAAACAAGAGGAAAGATCTTCTCCTTTACCTCTCTAAAGTTGAGACTAGAAAGTTTTGGAGGAGAATTCTTGTCCATAAATTGAAAGAGAATGATTTGATCCCTCTAAAGGAATGTGATGTCTATCTTATGAACCTCTATGACTCCCTAGACACCATGGGAAACATCAGAAACACTCTTATATATGTAGATACCTTTTCTTTGGAAGACGTGGAGTATGGGATTAAGAAGCTTGCTGATGGGAAAGCTAGGGGTTTTGAAGGATACCAAGCTGAAATTCTCAAAAGTGGAAGGTTCATCCTCACCCCATAGTTGCACAATATCCTCAACTTGGCGGTTAAACATGGCTTCCCCAAGTTGTGGATGTAGATCCTTATCGTGCCTATCTTTAAAAGTGGGGATAAAAATGTTCCCTCTAGCTATAGGACTATCATGATTAGCCACATTTTAGCCAAGTTGTATGGGATCATTCAAGAAAAAAAGATTAGTGCTTGGCTTGAAACCATTGGGAAGAGAGAAATTGGGAAAATTGGTTTTAGAAGGCAACACTCTATGATTGACCACCTTGTCACTCTTAGGACCATTGCCGAGGATTGTCGTAACAGTAAGACTGATCCCTTCTGCAATTTTGTTTAATTTAGAAAAGATTTCGACACTGTTCCTTGAGAGAAGTTATGGCAAAGGCTCAATGAAATAATGGTTCCTCTCGAGATTAGGGTCATTATGATTATATTATACGAGAATGTTATTGCCAAAATTAAGACCACTGAGGGTTGGTCTACTGAAATTAAATACAACATCGGTGTTACACAAGGGTGTCCTCTATCCCCTACCATTTTTGGAATTTACATTAGCAAGATTGAGGAATGCTTAGAAGTTGCTGGTTGTGAAGGACCCAAGCTTGTTGGTATAGTCATTACTCTTCTCCTTTATGTTGATGATATCGTTCTTCTTGCCAGGAGTCCTAACGATCTAAACAAGCAACTTAAAGCCCTCCATGATTATTGTATCAAGATGGGTATGACTATTAATATTGGCAATACTAAAGTTATGATTATTAAATCCAAAAAAAATCACTTATGAAAATTTCATCTATGATAACAATTACTTAGAGAATGTTTCTTCTTACAAATTTTTAGGTATTGACATTCACCATCAGCTCAACTGGAACTATAGTATTGAGAAAAGGATTTTAGGAGGTTTGAAATCTTACTATGAGCTTGAAAACAATTGTAAGACAATTGATATTTGGGTTAGGAGTAAAAAAAGTTCCTCCTCGAGACTCTCATCACCCCTGTTATTTTATATGGATGTGAGGTGTGGGGTTGTAGTCTATCTAGATATTCTTCGAAAAATATTGAAATGATCCAAAATAAATTCATAACATACAACCTCAAGATTAAAGGTAATAATCCCTACCCCATTCTCTTGATTGAAGCTAGCCTTCCCCCCATTGAATTCATGACTATGTTTAGGTATTTGATGTATAAGAAGAAGTTGTACAACATTAAGGCCAAGAGGCTCCTAAAAATTGCTTCTAACTCTAGTAAAAACCACCTTCGACTCAAGCGAGGGTGGTATAAGGATGCCAAGTCCTGGCTCGACCAATGGGAGATAAGGGAAGAGATCCTCTTAGGGAATATAGATAATATTAAAAACATCATTACTTCCAAATTTAAGGATAAGTTGTGGAGTGATAAGGAGTTAGAGGGGAAAAGAAAGTTAAGATACTATAAGGAGGTAATCAACCCCATGTTTTCTAACCAAAATTATCTTTCTATATTAACCAATGCTAAGAAGTGAATAAATATTGCAAGGATTAGAACTAATTCTCATGAGCTTCAAAGTGAAATTGAGCGTTGGTTTATTTCCAAGATTCCTAGGGACGCAAGAATATGTCTCCTTTGCGATACTAAGAGAGTCGAAGATGAAAAGCAGTTTCTCTTGGATTGTCCGACTCTTACTCACATCCATTCTCATTTCCATAACATTT
Source organism: Pinus tabuliformis (assembly GCA_031772625.1). Lineage (NCBI taxonomy): Eukaryota > Viridiplantae > Streptophyta > Pinopsida > Pinales > Pinaceae > Pinus > Pinus tabuliformis. Next base: position 1,682,337,838 of record CM062820.1, read on the forward strand.
TCCCCACTACCAACCTCCTTGACTTGTTTAGTTAGGAAAACTACAGTGACATCGGAATGCTTCTTTCCCTCATTTTTTATCACAAACATAAAATCTTAAATAATCTCAATTAACCACTTCTTTCTTAAGGTCCAATATACCATATTGGTCTCAGTGGACATCAATCATCATCATCATCTGATCTGTAAATGAGATCTAAGACAATAATAAGGTATTACAGACTTATGTGCATGGATTAGTCTATGTCATTTTATGCAATGGATCGATAAGATTGTGAAATGCACAGACAATGAAGCAGTAAACAAAACATAATAGATAACACATGACATAGAAAATTTAATAAGGAGTTCACCCAATACTCTTGGGATACATCTCCTGGTCCAGCCTTCAGTGATGGCCTCTCTATTATGTCTTCAAGCGGAGTTCTGTTTACAACAGTGAGCTCAATTTGAGCCTCACACACAACAGATTACAATAACAAGAGCTTAGTTGAACCTCTCAAGTTCTCTATGAGTACACAAACTCCCTCAAGGCTCGTTGCCTTTTTCCTAAACTCTATCTTGACATTTTCCTGAAATACTACTCCCCTCCATTATGCTCTCTGTCTGTGGCTTTTAAAGCCAACCGCATTGCCTGTTCGTTTCATATCCTCCGCTCTCAGTCTCCCCAACCTCTACACGCTTTGAATCCCTTTGCCAACGTTATACAATCATTACCTAACACATGGAGAGGAGGTGGCCACCCATTTTGTAACGCCAGAGTGCCTTGGGCCTTCGAAACTCTTGAAATAGCCGCACTCTGTTAAACACAGGGAAAATGCATTTTAAACGGAGAAAATTCGCAAAAACGTGATATATTGGACTTAAAAAGTCCTTAAATTTGATTCATTCCTCTATTGGGTCCGCCTATTAGTCATTGTCACTTATCGCATCGGCTCTTCCATCTTCATTTTTTGTTTAACAAACAAAATTGTGAAAACATATAAAAACACTGTAAAATACCGCATACGAGACTTCAAAATATATACGTTATCACCTAATTGCCCATTAAGTCCGGTTCATCAGGTCGCTCCAATTGTGATATCGCAATACCCTCGGGCCGTTATAAGCGCTCCTGCAATCCCATGATAGCGATCCTGCGATGTAATACGGGTCGTCGATCTGCGCGCTTGATCGATGGTCCATATTAACTCCACCAATCGCTGTCGCCATATATTTGTGTTAAGCGCCGATATCGCTGTTCGCCATCGGAATTCTTAAGTAGATCCCACGAATCTCTGCCGAAGGTTACCATCAATTTCAATTGCTAATCCGATCTGGACTGTTGATCAGCCAGATCGGATGGCTACTGTGCATTACTTGTTCTGCCTTCAATACTCTATTTTTTTCATTGATTTTATAGGTTTTTGCCTCTCGATAGTGTTTTAAAAGGCTTCCTTATGCGATTTTATTTGGTCTTTGGCATGATTTTTTTGAGTTTGTGAAGACATAAATAGTGTTTCTTGGATCCATTTAGATCACGCCTTCCCACTGAAAAAGGCTTTTGGACCAACAAAAGTTGGTTTTCAAGCATCGCTTAAGTGAGGATATCACTGCCTCACTTGCCCAATCTCTATCCATTTGGCACTGTTCGGTTTTGAACCTTTGAGTCCAATTCTAAGGTACTCCACGTCCCCTCTACGCGTTTTCCTCACCTTCCTGTCCAGAACTATATCTTCCTGTAGCTCATTGAGGTATTCAGGCAACGGATCATCAATGGAAGGCAATTGACTTTTCTCTTCAGGATCTTCAATTAATGAAGGTTCAAACAGTCTTAAGTTTTCTACATTTACTACTAAATAGATATGCATGTATGCTGGCAGATCAAGGCGGAAAGCGTTCTCACCAATTTTCTCAAGTACCTTAAAAGGCCCATACCTTAGTGGCTTCAGCTTCTTTCCTTCAGCTTGCATTTTGTCCTTGCTAATATACAACCAGACTTGATCGCCAATTTGGAAGCTATGCTCCACCTGGTGTTTATCATGCCTTGCCTTGCATTTGGCTTGGTTCTTTCTAGCTGTTCCTGCACTGCCTAGTGAATTTCTTGGATCTGTTCAATGAATCTAGTTGCTTTGTCCACATCACTGTGTCCAACAACTGCTATGTCTTTTTCAAATACAAAATCCAAGGAAGACCTTGGTATGAAACCAAAACAAGTCTCAAAAGGAGATCTCTGCGTAGAAGAATGTTTAGCATGGTTGTAAGCATGTTGCACATAACACAAGTGTTCATCCCAAAGCTTGGGATGCTTGCTACAATAACCCCTGAGCAACTGAATCACTGTCCTGTTGACTACCTCTGTTTGGCCATCTGTCTGTGGATGAAAGGTTGTGCTTTTCTTTAGTCTGGTGTCCATTAATTCCCACAGACTTGACCAAAACTTCCCAACAAATCGGGAGTCTCGATCAGATACTATGGAAGTGGGTAACCCAAAATGCACCCAGACATGTTGAAAGAACAATTTCGCTATTTGTTCAGCTGTAATCTGCTTATTACAGGGTATTAAAATACACATTTTGCTGAATTTGTCCACAATGACATATAAATAGTCATGTCCCTTTCTAGATTTTGGCAATCCCCCAACAAAGTCCATGGAAACACTTTCCCAAGGACGGGAAGTAATTGGCAGTGGAGTGTACAAGCCTAGTTTTCTATTGCTGGGCTTTCTTTTAGCACACATGGTACACCCTCTTACATATCTAGAAACTGTTTCATGTATTTTTGGCCAATAGCAGTATCTTTGCAGCTATGAAACTGTTTTAATTACGCCAAAATGACTTGATATCAGGGAAGTATGTGCCTCCCTAATTATGTTAATTCTCTCTGTTTGTGGAATGCATAGCTTTCCCAAATGATACAAGAGTCGGTCCCTAACATAGTAATCCAATTCTTCTACCTTTTTTCCATTACTTAAAGTTGCATTTATATCTTTGAAGTCTATATCTCGAGCATATTGTTCAATGTAGATTTCATGCTTTACTAAGTTATGCTTAAGTATAGTAGATGCATTTTCGATTGGTCTGGACAACATATCTGCAACTTTATTGTGCATTCCCTTTTTATATCTGATGACTAAATGAAACTTTTGTAGGAAACCCATCCACCAATAGTGTCTTGATTGGTGCAATTTAGTTTGTGAGTGCAAGTATTGAAGTGGCTGATGATCAATATGTATTATTGTTTCTTTCCCATTAAGTAATGTTTCCACTTCTTCACACTCTGAACTAATGCATACAATTCTTTATCATATGTAGGATAATTAACTACTGCAGAATTAAAAGTCTTAGAATGGTAGCATATGGGTTTACCATGTTGCATCAACACTGCTCCCATCGCATAATCATTGGCATTTGTTTCAATCTCAAATGGTAGTTGAAGATTTGGCAATGCTAGTACTGGTGTCGTACTAATTTTTTCTTTCAAGGTGTCAAAGGCTTTCTGCTGTTTTCCTCCCCACTAAAACACCTTGTTCAATCCTATCAAAGCATGTAAGGGAGCTGCAATTAAGGAAAAGTTAACAATAAACTTTCTCCAATATTGTGCTGCCCTTAGGAAGCTTCTAACTTCGGTAGCAGACTTGGGTTTAGGCTAGTTTACAATGACTGCAACCTTAGAGGGATCTATCTTCCGTTCACCACCCCCTACAATATGACCCAAGTAATTCAAATATATTTTACTAAATTCACACTTTGATAATTTAACATAGAGATTTTCTTTTTTCAAAACATCTAGAGTCTACTTTACATGCTTCAAATTTTCTTCCCATGTTTTACTGAATACAAGAATGTCACCTAGATATACAATTGCAAAATCATCAATGAAAGGTCTGAGTACATCATTCATTACTCTCATGAAAGTGGCAGGAGCATTAGTTAAACCAAAAGGCATAACTAGCCATTCATACAACTTGCTTTGTTTTGAAAGCAGTCTTCCATGCATCTTGCTCTGCTACTCTGACCTCATGGTAACCACTACATAGGTCCAACTTGGAAAAGTAAACAGCCACTTTCAGCTGATCCAATAGATCATCAATGCGAGGAAGGGGGCAACGATTCTTGATTGTTATTTTATTCAGTGTTCGGTAATCAATGCACATCCTCCAAGAACCATCCTTCTTTCTCACCAAAATTATTGGAGATCTCCATGGTGATGTGCTTGGTATTATGAACCCTTTCTCGAGCAACTCCTGTACCTGCTTCTTAATTTTTGCATTCTCTAAAGTGGATAGCCTATACATTCCGACGTTAGGCAATGGAGCATCTTGCTGCAAATTAATATCATGTACAATTGCCATTTTGGGTGGCAGACCTTTAGGCTCTTGAAATAAGATATCATATTCTGAAACAAATTTTTCTAAATTAGCTTGCTGTTTAGCATCACAGCCCTTAAATACATTGGCTTTTTTAAAGTTTCTTTTCCTTTACAACCATCAGTAAAAATTGCTTGCATGAATTTACAATCCTTTTCATTTTCCCTGAGTTTATGAGAGTATAATTATTTTTGAGTTTGTGAGCTCTTACAATATATTCTATTCCATCTTTAACAAGTTGATACTTATTTTCAGCTCTATAGAAGATGGCTTTTCTATCATACAAGTAAGGACTTCCTAAAACAATTCCACATATATCCAAGGGAATTACATCTAACTCAACCTCATCTACAAATGCTAAACCAATGGCAAACCTAAGTTTACATTGTCTAGTCACTTGTAGTTTTGCTTTATCACATACCCAACCTAATGGATATGGCTTCTTGTGAGGTGTGGTTAGTAATCCCAGTTTATTTACAATTGCTTCAGAAATTAAGTTTACTTGTGAGCCACTATCAAACAAAGTATCAATCTTTTGATGCTTGGAAATCAATCTAATGTGAAAAAGCTCATGTCTTCTTCTCTCATTTTCTTCACTATCAATAGTTTGGGAAGAATTACTAGAAGATGCTTCAGAATTTTTACCTTGTATATCTGTGGTTGTGATGGTTGTTTCATCACATGAGCCTGACCCCAAATCTCTCTAAACAGCAACAACAACCTTCTTCTTCTTGCCATCGAACTTCTTGGGTTTCAGCTCCAGATGCAAAGACCAACAATGTTCATCATCATGTCCATCCTTATTGTAGTGAGTGCATGAAGGTTTGGCCTTTTGTACAACATTGGCCTTCCTCTCTTTCCATTTCTACTTCCTTTTATTTGTTCTTGCTTGCAGTGGGTTTTGATGATCCCCCAATCTCTGGGTTCACATTCTTGCCTCTAGCCTCTAGATGGGTAGCCTGAACATATACCTCATCTATGCTAGTCATGTTAAACATGAGAATGGTGTGCTTCAAATAAGTATGTAGACCACCTATATACTTCAACAAAGTTTCAGGTGAGTCTAAATAAATGCCTAGAATCAAAGCTCTTTTTCTAAATTCTTGAGTGTAGCTTTGTACACTTTGCCCTTTTAATTGGCGAAGAGTTTTCCAACTCATCATAGCTTGCTGCATATAAGCTAGTGGATAGAATTTTTTTTTTAATTGCAAAAACAAATTCACTCTAGACAGAAAGAGTTTTACCATGCTTCTTCAAGTCAGCTTGCGTCCTTGTTGGCTTGATGGGGCCTGACCTAGGTTCGGAAGTGTTTTTGCCAAACAAATCCCGTACTACCGGCCCTTTCGGCAACAATCCGCAGAGTGCAGAATGAAGTCTCACCCGAGGTAGTATGGGAGGGTGCTGGAACTAGATTTCCACACCCTAGGGATGTCTTAATGAGGACTAGAAGGGTCGCAAACCGATCTGCACACTCGCTTCAGCTGTCAAGTCTTCGCGTAGCTAGGCAATGAGGCACTTCTTAGATTCTTATTATTATCATGGTTATTATAGCTTTGATCTAACTCTTAAGGTCTTTAAGAAAACATTTAATAGTTATAACCAGTGCGCGCACCCATAAATCTTATAGATTTGCATAATTTCATAACATAAGCAAGAAAAACATATAGATCTGCGATAAAACACACAATATTTCCAAAACAACTTATCTTTTATTAACTTGCATCCAGCACATTCCCATTCCACCCTGTGCACTTAGCTGCAGGGGTCCGCCTACACAGCTGCGGACTCTACCAGGCCTCTACGCACACAGCTGCAGAGCCTCTATCTATCTATTCACGACTCGGACTTAAAGACTCAGATTGAATTCACAAACCCATATGCTTCTGTTCTTAACAAGCATTACCAAAAAGTGACTTCTAACCTTAGAGCCCTGCTCTATTTATATATTCCCATGGTGCACAGACCATGGGCATGCTAACTCGCTTTTTATTATCTTACATTATTCTTGGGCGGACAACCCTTTGACTTGACTCATTACAATTCGCGCTTTGCGCACTTTGCAGGAGCTTTACCATACTTTTACCCAAAATTGTGGGCTTTAGCCCCAAAACCATTACGCGGGGGATCCACTGTCCAATAGGCCCCCAACACAATCATCGTGACTCATCTCGAGTCACTCAGCTGGTGCAACAATCTTCGCGCGGAGGTAATCTCACAACTTCTGCGCTTCGCTTACACTCGCAACAAATTATTCCACCATCTATTGTACCCATTGTACGTGAGCCACCGATGCATCAATATCAGTTTCAGTTGCTTGTCTAGGTTCATATACTACCTGCATGTGTGCTAACTTTCCCTCAATGTTGGCGGAGACCGCGAATACCTCATCAATCCAAGGCTGGATGCGTTCTTTAAGCACTGCTTCCTTTTGCCGAGTGGCATCAACTTGTGCCTTGAGAACCTGGGCCTCCCTCATCTTGGCTAATCGCTGCGTAATAGCAACCATCTGCATGGTCCCTTTGACATTATCATAGGCTTGTTGCAATTCCTGTGCTTCTGTCTCTAACGGCTGTAAGGTTGGGTCTTCCTGTAGTGAAGTGACCGTGATAAGTGATTGATCCAACAAGCCAGTGCACTACTGCATGGCACATACTACTGCTTCCCGCTCTGATTGAATGGTGCCTTTCCACTAGTCTCTAACCTTGGGTGGTGTGGAGAGATGCGATTTCAATTTCAGGTCTGCGATTTGCAAGTTGAGGTCCAACTGGATCCTTGTTGCTTCGTCCTTCGCTTCACGGAACCCACCAGCCAACTTGTGGATTCGTATGCCTACAGGTAAATCTGCCGCAATCTCAAGCTTAGGGGCACGACAATACGCTTCCTCCACAATTTGTTCCAATTGCCGATTTTGTGCTATTGCGTCATCATGTTGGAGTCTCAACTACTCGATGTTAATTTGTTGCTTGCTGAGTATCTGTATCGCACATCCTTCCCTAGCGCGAAGCTCCATCATTGCACCGTCCTGTAGCTGATACAAGATATCTCATGGGAGGGCAGCCAAATTTAATCCAAGTCCCGTAAACCGACCTACCACAGTTCTGTCCGCCGCGTTGTCGGCAATCAATTCTCTTATTGGGAGTGTGATAGTATTAGCCATTTTGGCCTGCAGCAGCTGCTCAGTTGCTAACATACCCGTAGCTCCATGGGTAGCTACTACTCCCGGCTGTGGGGCTCGTGCTTTGAGTTCCTGCAGTTGCACCCTGAGCTCCCCCAACACAGTGTGCTGCTCTGTCATGGCCTCGTTGAGTGCTTCCTTAGTGACTTCACGAACTGTATCCCTGATGTCACATAGGTCACCCTCGGTGAATGTGATAGGTTCCCCGTTCAACTTGGATGCCTTGGCCTTCCTCCGTGACCTTGACCGTTCTGTGTCGCGCGATCGTTTTAAAGGTGAACAGGTAGGGGTTGGTGCTACACCTTCCGTCACCGTATCCACTTCCGACTCTGTGCTCACATTCGAGCCACTTTTGTCCTCAGTTGTAGCAGCCCCTCCTGTTGTCGCCTTGTCTATGGAAGCTTGCGCTACCGCCCGCGACGCCCGTACTTCCTCAGTGAGTTGTTCATTCCACTTCTGCTGTGTTAAGAACTTAGCTACAACCTTCTGTTTTTGGATTGCGGTCTCATCGCACCATATCGCATCTGGTCCATGCCACTTCGGTGGCCAGGTATCGAGCACCGCGAAAACATTGTCGTCGAATGCAATGAAGGGAAGTGTGGTCCACGTCTTCTTTGGATCCTTGCGAGCCCGGATATATACATGGTGCATATCTGCCTTAAAATTGGCCACATTCTTCACACTGTCATATACTTTGGCAGATAGACAGGGTTGCTGGTTGATCCACTGTCGTATGTTTGTGTCCATTAGTATCCAAAAAATCTTGACTTCTCGGATTCTTGTGGCATCCTTCATTGCCTAAAGCGAAGCATATTTGGTAGCCTTTGGCCAATCCTGGTCCAGGGAAGGAAACTGACTATCTTTGGGTCATTCCCCTGTAACCAATAGGATGGATAAGAGCAACCATGCATAGTGGAAGGTCTTACCTTGCTCCTGGGCCTCTTTGCAGCTGGTCAGGAATTCATCACAGAGCAACTGCGCCCAATTGAACCGTTCCCCTTCTGCGTGTTGCTCAGCTAATGCGACGACCATTGTTGGCACCTCACTGCCTCGACATTTTCTCATCACCTTTCCTACCAGCAACTGGGTAGCAATGCAGACCCCTTTGTCCTGAATACTAGTAATAGCATACCCTCTCTGCTTTTTCTCCAATTTGTATTTCTTTTTCATGGCTTTTGCAAGTGTCAAGTCGCAACTCATGCTAACTATTTCTGTGGGGTCCCTTCCTTCATAGGGAAGCCTAGAGATCCTATGGATGAGCTCCACCGTGATGGGGATGGGTTTGTCTAGCCATAAGTACCCATCATGCACTAGGTAGAGCAGTTGCCTGATGACAAATATTGTAATGGGGGCCCGATGAAAATGCGGAATTGACAGGAGGTGGAGTAGCCTGGCCTCCTCCACCTTTCGCGACCATTTCTGCGGCTATAGTGTTGTAACGTCCCCCTTCGTGATTTGTTCCATCAGTTCGCTAGTTTCCAAATGGGGAAACTTCTCAGTATCCGCAAGGTCCCAGTCTTCAAATTTGATAGTGGGGATGCAGGCAGTCTCCGTTCCTTTGAACAAAACTCCTTTGGGGAGGGACGAGGTTATAAGTGTGTTTTTAACAGCAGCCAAATATTTAGGTACCTTGAGCCTCCCTTTCCGTGGAGGGACATACTTAGGCCATTTTGCTGGAGCCCGTACTGGCTGAATTTCTTCTTCCATCTCTTCCTCTAGTTCCATCTCTTCGACAAAGGTTGGAGGATCTTCTTCCTCATCATCGCTTTCAATAGTAACCGTTTTGCCCTTTTCTTCCATTGACAGTTTGCCGAAGTGCAGATTTCGCGGGGACATCCGGACCGGTCCTGCTACTTGTGGGTCCTTCTTGGTCTGCGGTGTCCGGGGTGATTTAGGGATCTCAGTTGTACCCCCTACCTGCGGTGTAGAGTTCTGTGTCACGTCCTTGGTTAAGGCTATCATCCTAATTAGGGACTCCTGCATATCCTTCGACAATGCTTGAAACCATAGACTTTCCCTCAGGAGTGCTTCACTCATCATGCTCCCATCTGCTTGATACCAGAACGAGTTAATAAGAAAAGTGCCAAGGGTTGTTTGGTGATAGGCCATCTGAGCTTTATATGCTTCTTTGAATTTAAATTCAACCGTTCCCCCCTTTCGTGGCTCATTAATGCGATTTTGGCAGTAGATCCAGTCACCCCTGTGTCTTAATTGCCCATCGTCCGCTCCTCGGTGTCTTAAATGGGACATCTTGTCATGAACAGTATCAGTAACAGTCACCTTCCATCCTCCCCATGCAGCAGCATATTCCTTTATACGTGGACACGTTCTATACTTCATACTGGTTTTTCTCACTGTGTCTGAGCCGCGCAATCCCCCTACAGACTCCTTTATAGTCCCGCGCCCTCTTCCAACTGTGTGGAGCACTGAGACTAGGTCCCCTATGGATAGTCAGGTGGTCGCACCCCTGGTGCGAAACTTCAATTTTCCTGCTAGCCCGGGCTGCGGGCACCTTTCGAGTACCTTTGTATACGGTAGCCCATCACATTCTGTTGTATGTGGTACACGCCCCCGTTGGTGCAGTTTTAGCCATGATAGCAGGGTCGCAGCTTGTTCTAGTATCGTAGTAGGACCGGCCAGGTCTGGTCCTCTTATTCTCAGATTCGTGTAGCCCGCTTGCGCGACTCCGATTTTTAGTTTGTGGATTTCTTCGTCCAACATCGCGCTTTTCCTCCTCAACTGTACCCATTCTTCATCGAGCTCGCAAAGTCTCAAGCTACCGTGCCGAATGGCTTCCTGCAACCGCTGAATTCCTTTTCCCAAGTCCTCGCGTTCAGTCCGAATGGCAGGGGTGGTGGTTGGGGACATTCTCTCCACCTTCTTGGTTCCATTGTGCCCGATTGTGGATAGGGCCATCCTCGCACACCTCATTTTGTTTATGGTCCTATAGGCCCATCAAACCCTTGGTACACACAGATTTATTTGGGGCGGTGGTTGCATGACATACGTCTGCCTTCCTCGTCGTAGGTGGATGCCCAAACCGCTTCATCCTGGCTCCCTAGGCTACGTTCGCTGTGGAGGGCCTTCAACCCGTACATGTATCTGCCTTCTACATTCACGCCTATTCCACCTAATCTTCCCAGGTGTACGCCACCCTGGTGTATTTGTCGTGCGCAGCGCTCCTTTTGGCGCACCGTGATGCTTCTGCTCTACAATTGAAGTTCCACAGTGGTTGACGAAGTCCTTCCCATTTGTTGTACCGTCATCCACCGGTAGTGTCCTTACCTCAGTTGTCACGCATCACAATGACCTAATCTTCATATTACAGTTTAGCATTGTTACTTCATGCAATCGGTTCTGCCATCGTTCTATCTCCTCATCTAAATCCGACGTGGAGGAACTATCGCACTCCCATAAGATTCTCCCGTTTGCTGTTGGATTCACCCCATCCTAGTCTTACGTCGTTATCTGGTAGATACAGTCTAGTTCATCATCACTGTCCTTGTTGCTCACAGGTTCAGTGTAGTGCACTCCTTCGGCTGGGTCCAACGGAACTATTTCATGGAGCGACTTTTTCTCGAATATCATCTTCCGTCGTTTTAGGTTGATGACCAATTCATTTCTATGGCCTAGTCTATTCCTAGCAACGTGGGGTACGGACTACTGTCATCCACATTTTCTATTACCTCAAAGTCTGTCTGTGTACTTACGCCTTCAATGTCCACTGTCACCGCTTGCAGCCTTCCCATTGGTAGGATCTTTTGTTGGTTGGCAATCCGTAATTGAATAGGAGTCCATTACAGCGCGAGCCTGCCCATGCGTTCCTACGTCTGTTTTGGTAATACATTCGCATTTGACCCCAAATTGAGGATGACCTGATCCATCTCATACTCACCAATTTGAGTCGTCAATCGCATTCCCCGCCAAGTGTGCAAATCATGCTTTCCCAGTTTCCGGACCACGCGTGGCTCTCCTGACCCTGCGCACCTAGTGATCAGCTCTTGTAGTCCCTTAACTGCCTTATTGTCGCGCAACAGATTCATACATGTCTCTAAAAAGGTAGTAAGCATAGACGGATCTGTTGCCGGTTCAAGTTGATCCCTACTACCTGAAGTAGAGGCCTCCGTGAAGCTATTCGTAGCTTCCTTACACGTTTCCTTCACGTGTTCCATCTCAGATTCAGGTTTCTTTGTGGGAGACTCACGAACCTCTGAATCTTCTCTGGGATGTTTCCTCTTATCTTCCCCTATAGTTGCATCGCTTCTGAGTACGATGTTTACACTAGGGTCCTCTTCGCGCGGTTCAGACCTCATCATTTGGATATTTGGAGTTGGGGTGGGCTGTAGAACCCCTTTCTCGCACATTTGGGCAATTAGCGTTGGGCAATCTACCATTTCATGATCAAACTGCTCACAGTACGGACAAGATATTCTCTCCAGGTTGGTACAATCGTGAGCATAGTGCCCTGCCCCCCCACAATTATAACAGATCAATTGTTCGCATCCTCATCTAGGGCCCATTCCTCCTCTTCCTCGTCCGTGTCCTTGGAATCCATCGCACGCCCCTATGGTTGGATCGAAGCTTCACATTTTAGTCTGCATTCGATAGGATGGGGTCCTATCCATCATTAACTCATAGCTCCGACACATTCCCTCATCGTGACTCACTGATCTACATAAGTTACAGTATAGTTGTTGTGGAGTCTGGGTACACTTCTGCAATAGGTGACAGTTTTCCATCGCGTGCTTTCCTCCTACTTGGCAAATTGCACACCATAGCGCGAGTGCCGCACTTGGCTCTGCTTGTACCTCCAGTCTCAATGGCATCGATCCCCCTACCGCCAAATAGTTTGTGAATACAGGGCAGTGATCCTTGTCGTCACCGTGGCCCTTGCATTTGATACAACATACTTCTTCATACACCTCTAAACGGGGCGCCCTATCTTGCTTCAGGATTTGCATCTCCAAACATAGGTTTTGTAATTGCACGTGGATTTGTTGAACTCCCAACCCAAGATCTTGTATTGGAGTTTAATGCAACCTCATTTCTATCTCTAATGCTTCAGCCTGGGTTGAGATCTTCTGTTGTGACAGTGCCATCCTTAGGTGCGGTGTCAGAGATGCCGCAAACCAGGCGCGGTGTTGTGCATCCGTTAGCGTTATGTTAGCTTCGCAAATCATGCTCTTCAAGTGCTGATCTAGATCCCATGGAGTCTCACCTGGAAGCATCACAATTTCCTTAAACTTGATGATTGACTGAGTTTTTGATTTCGGTCGGCTAAACTCTTTGTTCAATGCATCCTAGATCTCTGCTATTCCAGCATTGGGATGATTGCTAGAATGCTTAATATACCACGTCAACGCGCGATCCCGCAGCACGCTTACCGAAGTAGCCTTTTTGAAGTTATCATCCGTAATGCCTTGGGCTTCCCATACTGCCTTTACCATGAACCAGAACTGATCTGGTTCCTCATTTCCTACGCCTCTAAATACGGGCAACTTGATCACACTTGCCATTCCAACCCTCGGTGGTGGCGGGGGTGGGGTGATGATGGGGTTGATGTAGGCGAAGTGGGTGATGGCGTGGATGGTGGTGGTAACAGTGGAATGCGCTGCTTTATCAATCGTACCATGCTTCTCAGGGAGAACCCTGTGAGCTCCTCCTTGCTTTATCGTGACAATGAAATCAGGGGACTGTTCTCCGACCCTTCGATCCCTTGGTAGCCTCTTCCGCTCCACGTTACCACAGACATCAATGGATTCTCATAACTTGTTTTTCGCATAACAACATTTTAATCCAAGTATTCAATGATTTGATATACTTACCTCACAGTCCCTTGAGAAAACACCTTTTTGATTCACTGTAGCTCATGATTGTATCTATCGCGAACTCAATGATAAACCCTCCTATTACCCGATCCAGCCAATGATCCACTGCCCGCATGATCTTATCTTTAGATGATTCTAGCCTGCGTACCAACTTCGAAGTCCATGCTATTGGCTGATCAAGCTTGCACCTCCCTTGACTGTCAGCTAGTCTCGCGATCCACTCATACAATTTTGTCGAGAAGGATGTGAAGAAGATCTTGTGGATTTCCGTGTATAAGTAGCGATACAGCCACCTCTCTTTAGATATCTGCGGAGTTTTGTTTTCCTGTACTACGAATACGTGGAGCTTCTAATCCAACCAATCTTGAATCTCTTTCTTCATAGGGTTCTAGCGTTCCGACATCAGACATCCCTTAGGCAGATCCCGGTCCCAACAACGGAACCATTTGTTAGCTTGATGGGGCCTGACCTAGGTTCGGAAGTGTTTTAGCCAAACAAATCCCATACTACCTACCCTTTTGGCAAAAATCCATGGATCACTGACTGAAGTCTCACCCGAGGTAGTATGGGAGGGTGTTGGAACCAGATTTTTGCACCCTAGGGATGTCTTAATGAGGACTGGAAGGGTCGCGAACCGATCTGCGCACTCGCTTCAGCTGTCAAGTCTTCCCGTAGCTAGGTGATGAGACACTTCTTAGATTCCTAGTATTATTGTGGTTATTATAGGTCTGATCTAACTCTTAAGGTCTTTAAGAAAAGATTTAATAGTTATAACCAGTACGCGCACCCATAAATCTTACATATTTGCATAATTTCAGAACATAAGCAAGAAAAACATATAGATCTGCGATAAAACACACAATATTTCCAAAACAGCTTATCTTTTATTAAATTGCATCCAGTACATTCCCATTCCACCCTATGGACTCTGGTACAGGGGCCCGTGCACATGGCTGCGAACTCTACCAGGCCTCTGCACACACAGCTACAGAGCCTCTATCTATCTACTCATGACTCAGACTTACAGACTCAGATTGAATTCACAAACCCATATGCTTCCATTCTTAAAAAGCATTACCAAAAAGTGACTTCTAACCTTAGATCCCTGCTCTATTTATACATTCCCATGGTCCACGGACCATGGGCATGCTGACTCGCTTTCAATTATCTTATATTATTCTTGGGCGGACAACCCTTTGACTTGACTCATTACAATTCATGCTTTGCGCACTTCGTGGGACCTTTGCCATACTTTTACCCAAAATTGTGGGCTTTAGCCCCAAAAGCGTTACATGGGGGATCTGCTGCCCAACAGTCCTACCTTCCCACCATACCAAGGCAGTTCCTCCAAGGTGTAGGTTGGGCAGCTGAATTTTATTCCTGTCTGAGTCAATGCTCTGCACCTTGCAATACACATCAATCTGTCTAATCTAGTTATCTAGCTTCTCTGCATTTAACTCTCCATCATATATTGGCAAATCAAATTTAACATCTAATTTAATCAAATATGTTTTCTTCTTTGTATTTTCAGGGCTATCAGAAGGTGTGGATAGAGGAGCCTCTTTTCCTTTCCTTTTTCCTTTAGAATGGTCATCTTGAAGGGATTCTTTTGTTCCTTTGTCTTGTTTGGAAGTTGAAGAATCTTCACTTCACTCTTTCTTAAATTATCTATACATTTCTTCTACCATGGCTCTCATGGTCATGAAACTGTCCATGAACTGAGAGTCTGATTCCAAGGGGATTTATTCTGCCATTTTCCTCCTAGACTAGTGTTGAGGGATAAAGTCCCCTAGGGTTTTGGGTCAACACCCTAGCAGAGTAGGGGTTATCTACAATTAAAAACAAGCATTCCACACAGTCATGATACTTAAATAAGCAAACTACATGAAGAGAGGTGCACTTGGGGATCCTTCGTTCAGGTAGATCCAGCCAGGGTTCAAACCCTCTTGGAGTTCCTCTCGATCCTTGAGCCTGCAAAACAACCAATTCAAAGAATCATAGCAATATATGGACCAAGTATCATATAGAAATCAACTTCATAACATATTGAAAGATGGTTAGTTATACAATTGAAACAATTATTCATATGTAAACCATAACAATAACATCATATGCATAAAGAATATTGATTTCGGGAACAAGACAAATGTTTCTTTATTGCAGACAACTAAAACAAAGCAAGGAATTATATCACCTGAATCTTCCTCTTGCTGGCTCCAAGCGGAACCGTCCTCCGGATCCGTCCAATCCCAAGTCTTCAAAAGGCTCCTTCCATGACTCACACAAAGATATCTCAACTAGTGAAATGACATCATAACTCAAGGAAACAAGGGTTTCCTGTAGTGGGGGAAGTGTTGGAAGCACAAGGATCTTCAGACCTGATCAGGGATAATCTCAGTGGAGTAATTCTCTCTCTCCTCTCCTCCTTAAGGCCTTCCCATTGAAGCCTTTTTATACTTATCCCAAAGTAGTTTTTTAGTTTGGAATTCATTGGGAACAGTTGGGCCACAGGCACTAATAGGTAATCAATAGGTAAAACCCATGATATCCACCCGAAATTAAGGAAATTTAATTTTTCAAAGTGTTTTAAGACATACGCGGGTTGGTTATACACAGATCCACATACACACGCATTTAGCTCAGGGCAATGTTGCATGCAGGGAGTAAAACACTATTTTTAAAGTATTTGGACCAAGTCTGGAAGGAGGGGTTGCCCTAGGCCATAAATGCAACATAAAAAATATCAAGGGTGAGATTTGAAGCTATAAAAGATGCCCCCTAATATATGAGGTTAGAAGGGGTACATGATGGCCGAAATGTATTAAGTACATGGAAAGGAAACCTGTCAAAAACTGAGAAGGACTTCACCAGATTTCAGCCTGCCAAGCCACAAAAGGAGATCAGAAAGAAACACTGTCTGAGGTGGGCATACCCATGCTCAGAGAAAGTAAAGCATGTCCACATCTCAAGTACAAGAGGATCCACTAAGTATACAAGCATAGAAGACTGGAAATACATAATGGATCATCTGATCATGATCGAACAAGTACATGTCTGAATATCACATATAAGAATGTCAATGATGCTGAACGATGAAGCTGATCATTGATATCAAAGACTGATCCAAATAGTACCAAATGAACATGATGGAATAAGATGGTACTACACTACAAACTCGAGTGCCAGCATATAGAATGTTGCCATGAATTACTGCAACATATAAGGTGGAATGGTATCAACTGGCAACAATAGGCACAATTGTCAAGTGAACCGAGGAATGCTTATGCAACCCGAGGTCTTCATCGACCACCGTGGTACATTTCTACACAATGGGAATGAATGAACTGAAGTCGACCATGTGAGAAATCGTTTGATTACCAGTCATTAATGTATACCGTTAACAAACGCGAGACTACTCACCGATGATGATAATGAGAGTCAAGGTACCCTAGTACAATCTCACAAGTGTGAATAAATGATCTAAAGTTGAACACCTGGAAGAATCTATCGATCAAGAGACAATTATGGTTTCCCACTGTCGATAGCGAAGGATCTACCACTAATGACTGCAAAGCCCAAGGTACTGCCAAATGGAATCTAGGCCTTTTCCCCAGAGCAATGAGTCGTAGTCGATGGGGAAAGATCCGCTAGAAGGAAGGCATTAAGGTATCCTTCATCAATCTAGCGTGAGTGTAACCCGCGGGCCAATAATGTGGAAGGAATTAGACGAAAAAGATGTAGTAACCCAACTGAAGCACGTTTCCTGCGTACACAAGATGTGGCTAGCACACGACAGAAACCCTCTGAACCAACCAATAATGAAAGCTGACACAGAGGCTAGGTATCCACCAATAGGGTCAAATGGAAACCAAGGTACTGCACAAATCCCAACGTGTGATAATCTAAGCTAATGTCGAACACAAGGGAAACCACTCAGTCAAAGACCCATGATATTGATCGATGCTGAGCACAAGGTGACCTATCAATAATGAAAATAGGGCCAGAGTGTGGCTTTAGGCCTATCCTTAGAGCACGATGCCGTTGTCGATAAGGACAAGACTTGCCAGCAAGAAGTCAATGGAGACCTTCTCAAACCGGCACGTATAAAGGAACAATATAACTGATGTGATGATAGACAAGACACTGACAACCAGGGATGGCCAACTGAAAAATGAGTCAAGAGACACCGCAGAGAGGCCAACTCAGGCTAACTTCCCTTAAACAAAAGCACGACTCAAATGATGACTTTGTGGCAGCATATGTTAACTTTTCATAAGCTCGTCACGCAGGAGGCATGAACGAACTCTCCATATGATTGGAAGAGATAACCAATCAGAGGAGGACTAACTCAACAACAAGGTTAAGGCATACCTAAGCCAAAATAGATCCCACCCAAATGGAGGAGACTTTGTTTGAGTGCTTTGTTCAAGGGTGACATGACTATAGCTGCCAACAATAAATGAAAATGTTGTCCCGTTCCCGCTCTTTTTGGAATATATAATTTTTTTGTCTTTTTCTTTAAGCTAGAAAAAGAATAAAAGAATGCTATAATACAGTGGAAAGAACGAGTGTTGGTGAAGCAAATGATCTAGTTCCTGGGATTCGAACAATCCTATGCTCAATGCAGGGAGGCAAAAACTGGTAAAAGACACTTACAGGTGTGTTCCTTCCACAGGTCATATGTGTGTCAAGTTGCAGAAGCTAAGGGATTGCAAGTTTGATTTTGCAGATGAGTTGGTCAAAAGTTGGCTTAAACACGAGTCCAAGTGAAGCTGGCTAAAGGCCAAAAGGTGCAAATAGTCAATATGCAATGCAGTAGTACAACTCAACATGAAGGAGACTCTAGGGTATAAGGCCAGAACGAAGCGAAGAAGAAAAGAGGAATGAGTCTTCAGCGCATAAGTCATGGCCGGACTAAAGAGGACTCCTGAGACTAGGGACAAAAAATCAACATGAGTGCCAAGTGACAACAAGGTACTATCTAGGGCACCCATGATAAGGTAGGCTCTACCACAAAAGTCATGATACTTCTAAGCAATGAGAAGGTGTTGCACCATAACTTGGTGGGGTCAATCCTAAGGCCAAAATGCGAAAGGAAACTGATAAGTGCACAATGCAGGTAGAAAAGCCTAACCTATATGCCAGTTTCGAGAACCAATACCTGTCAGAACGGACCAACCATAAAAATTTCCAAAGGAGAAATCTTACAAGTTCTCTATACATAAATAGGAACACTAGACAAGAAGTTAATACATCCCACATATAAACTTCATATAGAATCTTGTGTTATAGAATACAAAACTTGAAAATGCGTACCTTATATACATATGGTACAGGGAACCACACAACCTTGCGGCTTACACATAATAGTTCTTCTAGACAAACCACTTGCAGGGCTTAGGCCAAGGACTCCATTGGTAGTCAAAACTCATGGCTTCAAAGACTTCCCCCTTTGAAGGGAAATCAAGTTCTGAGAAATCATGAGAACTACAAGGATCAAAAGAGGGAATTAAAGGCTCCCATATCCCTATAAGAAGAATCTCTCGGTTAACTGCCGGGACCAAGTCCCAAGAAGGAGAATAATAATTCAAAGGATCCTTCTCAGAAGTGATTGAACATTGAAGATTCAATGCCACATAATTGAATTGTGGTGGGGTAGAGTCCACTTGAACACTTTGAACAAACTAAGGGGTATTCTGCAGGAAGGTCGAATTAGGGTGGTGATTATCAGATGCAAGTTGATCAATAGTGACAATATTCCCTTTATGAGGAAAACACATCACTCGAAAGAGTGAAGACACCAAAACGTTCATAGCATAGACATAATCATGCCCAAGTAGCATATTAAAGTCTAAAGGGCTATCAACCACCATCATATCGATTAAGACAGTATTCCCACCTAAAGTAATAGGCAATTAAGGAAGAACACCCATAGATTCACCAAATCTTCTATCATAGGCTAACAACTGACTCTGAGATGTCAACAACTTTGGGGAACCCAAAGCTTTCCAAGTCAAAGAGGATATAATACTTGCAGGGGATCCTTCATCCACCATACATCGATAGACATTTGTCGAATTAACCCTGACCTTTATTTGGAAAGGTGCAGCAGAAGGAAGACGAGGCTCAACAAGACTATCCCAATCAAAGGAAACACACCTAGAACTCGGAGGGGGAACATTCGAAGAAACCATAATTCCCCCTATACCAGAATACTTTATACTAGAGATCAAACAGACTCTTTTGTTAGGCACTTCACCCCCCAAAAGAGGAGTGTAATTAGCCAGCGATTGCACTGGCTCTACCACATTATCAACCAATGGTTGATGGGATTGATGAGAAACCATATCAGATCCAGGAGTAGAAGAAATTTCAGACTCAGATCACATCCTTTGTGCCTCTGGAATACTAGGGCATAAATGAGTAAGATGGTCTCCCTTGCATATCTTACAAGGGAACTTAGGTTTAAAACTTCTACGTTCAGGTTTCTTATCAACCTCCATTCCGCCAACATGACTAGCAGTGGTTTGCGGAGGGTCCTAAACATGACTTGCAGAGGTCGGTGACTCTTTTCTAGTATGACTTGCAGTGACTAGACTTATGCCCCCAGCATGACTTGCAGTAGCTGAAGGTTCATCTCCAACATGGGTAGTAGAGGTTGATGATGAATTGCTAGTATGACTTGCAGTGACTAGACTTATGCCCCCAACATGACTTGCAGCGGCTGAAGGTTCATCGCTAACATGACTAGAAAAGGTTGATGATGAATGGATATAATTATTCTTCTTCTTCGTCTTCCTCTTTCTCCTCTTTTTAGATTTCTTATTACAAGAAGAAGGAGAAAGAGAAATCCCAGATTTCTCTTTGAAAGAAGATGAAAAATTAGCATCCATATGATGCCCCTGAAATAAAGCATTCAAATGAGAAACTTCAAGAGAATTCGGAATATTTGGAGTGGACCACAGCCAAACTGGTAGTCCAACATTCAATCCAGGAATATTTGAAATGGCCATCAAGGGAGTACCAATGTTTCCAAAGAAAGGAAAAGCACAAGGATCGCCTTTTGGGAGGGTACCTTGGTTGGTTTCCACAGGAATATGGTCCATGTCTAACTAATTCATAGACCCTTCCCTTACGGGAACGTACAAATGAATTTTCAAGGAAGATAGACACACAATCAAGACCTTTGCCCTTGGGGAGGCAACTCTGCAACTTCTGAAAGAACGACCAAAAGCCTTTCAAGATCGGAAGAGTGGTAAGTCAGTCATTGAGAATACAAAGTCCAAAATTGACTAGACAAAAATACCTAAAGCCAACTATATACAAGGAGAAAAGAGCACTCAACTATAAAGTCCCTAAAGATACAACCAATCAAGCAACTTCCTAGTATTTTTGCTCCGGGTGATGAGGACTGGACACCAAAATATAAGAAAGTGAAGTAGGGGCCTTCCGAAGATAGTCTGGGATAAAGACAACCCAGGCCTACCAGCGATGGTATCAGAGGAAGTTATGCTAACCTCCAAGCAACAGCCTGTGCTGGTGCAAGCCCCCGAGATTCACAAGGGTGCCCTCTAGAAGTACTGCTGAGAGTGATACAACGTCAACCTTAGGTGCCATGGGATTGCCCTCAGTAGCCACCTGTGTAGATCCCTAGGATAAGCAACTAAGGTTACCAAATCATGTCAGAAGCCAGGTGGAATAGTATTGAGGTAAGATCCGACAAGTAGAAGAGGGGGTATATCTCTTCCTTATCTTCAAAAACCCTCATGGTTAACTCCCAGATCTAGAGCTTTCCTGGTCTCCCTAACGCTATTGGATTTTCACTCTCTATTTAGACTTCTATGTTTGACAGTTTAGAGTGACCTTGGAGAGTTTACTTTCCTCTCGCCTAATCCAAGGCCCTAAATACTCTAAAGCTTGTTGGTGTACTTAAATCGACAATATGAAAAAATTCTAGTATATTTTAGTTAGCGCTTGTTTTTAAATGGGTTGTTCTTAAGTCAAGGGATAAACGAAAGTGAAACTTGTGCTGTTCTCCGACGCAAAAGAAATTAATAAAAACCAAACTATATGCAAATGCACTTGTTTCGTTCTTCGATGCAAGAAATTTCTACCAGGTTCTAGGGACCTTCTAAGAAAGCAATAAATTTCTCTTTTCTTTTCTTTCAACAAGCTTCACACTCACAAAAACTAACAAAAACTATGGATGCCCTAAAAGATGCACAAACTATCCTAATGCAATGAGTATATGTTGATGCAAAAACTTAAGACTACTCTAAAGGAAAGAATGAAAGTAAATTGTTTTTTGCTTCTAATTAGCCACTTTAGATGTTTAGATAGAATATAAGTTCGTAATGCTCATTTTCGTCCAAACACTAAAAGCAAATCTCAAGACAAACAAAATGCACTTTCACTCGAAAAAAGAAACCAAATCAAAACAAGGCAAAAGAAAGCAAAAAACAAGTTTTTAAGAAGTTTTCTTTAAAAGCAGCAACAAAAGACAACTTTTTAAAAGCGCTCCAAATACTATTGAAAACTTTGAGACCGAAAAATAGGCAACAAAAACACTTTGCAAGTTATCAACTCAAAATGGGCGAAAACTCAACAAAATAGGTGTTTCAAGATGCTCTTAATGACCAAAAAGCAACAAAAAGAGCTTGGTGACAATGATCAAAAGACCAAGAAAGACAACTTTCAAAATCGTCACTCAACAACTTTCAAAAAGCGAGAAAAGCAAATGGCCACAAGATGCAGTTTTGACACAAAGAAAGAAGATCACAAAGATAAAGTTTGTCACAAAGATTGAAACCAATCTTTCTGCTCTAGAAGACCATAACAGCCAAGATTCTCAGAAAGAAATCTTGTGTGCTCAAACACAAATGATGACACTTGCAACAAAACAAAAAAAAGACCAAAACTTTCCACAACAGGAGAGAATTCGAAACCGGAAACTTGCTGCAAAACCAAAGACTGACAACAAAAATTGACTGCTCAAGAAATACTTAGACCAACAAACAAATCTTCTGAAACAGAAAGACTTGAAAAAATCTTGGAAATCTAGGGTATACACGACTGTGTCAATACACAACGGCGTGTATACGTGATTCGGCCCAAAGAAACCTGCATATACGCGGGTTCATATGGGGAAACTTGCGTACATACACTGCTGTAACCTGAAAAAACTGCGTATATAAAAGTTCACAAGAAAAAGAAAAAAAGAGGTCTGAAGAAATTGCTCGGACTTAAAGTCTGAGTTCCTACAGGAACAGACAAACCAGTTACAGTAAGAACAATAATGGTTGAGCTCTAATTGGCTTAAATTAACCGAAACTAGGAACAACAATACTGTTGTCCCCAGCGGAGTCACCAATTCTATTGAGGGACAAAGTCCCCTAGGGTTTTGGGTGAACACCCTAGTAGAGCGGGGGTTATCTACAATAAAAACAAACATTCCACACAACCATGATACTTAAATAAGCAAACTACGTGAAGAGAGGTGCACCTGTGGGTCCTTCGTTCGGGTAGATCTAGCCAGGGTTCAAACCCTCTTGGAGTTTCTCTCGATCCTTGAACCTGCAAAACAACCAATTCAAAGAAGCATAGCAATATATGGACCAAGTATCATATAGAAATCAACTTCATAACAAATTGAAAGATGGTTAGTTATACAATTGAAACAATTATTCATATGTAAACCATAACAATAACATCATATGCATAAAGAAGATTGATTTCGGGAACAAGACAAATGTTTCTTTATTGCAAATAAATAAAACAAAGCGAGGAATGATATCACCTGAATCTTCCTCTTGCTGGCTCTAAGTGGAACTGTCCTCCGGATCCATCCAATCCCAAGTCTTCAAAAGACTCCTTCCATGACTCACACAAAGATATCTCAACTAGTGAAATGACATCATAACTCAAGGAAACAAGAGTTTCTTGTAGTGGGGGAAGTGCTGGAAGCACAAGGATCTTTAGACCTGATCAAGGATCATCTCAGTATAGTAATTCTCTCTCTCCTCTCCTCCTTAAGGCCTTCTCATTGAAGCCTTTTTATACTTCTCCCAAAGTAGTTTTTTAGTTGGGAATTTGTTTGGAACAGTTGGGCCACGGGCACTAATATGTAATCAACAGGTAAAATACATGATCTCTACTTGGAATTAAGGAGATTTAATTTTTTTAAGTGTTTTAAGACACATACGCGGGTTGGGTATACACAGACCCGCATACACACGCATCTAGCTCAGTGCAATGTCTTGTACAGGAAGTAAAACACTGTTTTTTAAGTATTTGGACCAAGTCTGGAAGGAGGGGTTTCCCTAGGCCATAAATGCAGCATCAAAAATATCAAGGGTGAGATTTGGAGCTATAACAGATAGACTCTACCAATTTATGGTTTAGTTTCAACCAGTTCTCCTTCTCCTAATTTAAGCTTTGACCTAGTTATCATTCACTAACAGTCCAACACAATCTTGTCTAACCTTAGCAACCTAAAGCTCTGATACCACTTGATCTGTAAATGAGATCTAAGACAATAATAAGGTATTACAGACTTATGTGCATGGATTAGTCTATGTCATTTTATGCAATGGATCGATAAGATTGTGAAATGCACAGAAAATGAAGCAGTAAATAAAACAGAATAGATAACACATGACACAACAAATTTAATAAGGATTTCACCCAATACTCTTAGGTTACATCTCCCGGTCTAGCCTTCAATGGTGGCCTCTCTATTATGTCTTCAAGCAAAGTTCTATTTACAACAGTGAGCTCAATTTGAGCCTCACACACAATAGGTTACAATAAGAAGAGCTTACTTGAACCTCTCAAGTTCTCTATGAGTACACAGACTCCCTCAAGGCTCTCTGCCTCTGTCCTAAACTCTGTCTTGACATTTTCCTGAAATACTGCTCCCCTCCATTATGCTCTCTATCTGTGGCTTTTAAAGCCAACCGCGCTGCCTGTTCATTTCATATCCTCGGCTCTCAGTCTCCCCAGCCTCTGCATGCTTTGAATCCCTCTGCCAGAGTTATACAGTCATTGCTTAACGCATGGAGAGGATGTGGCCACCCATTCTATAATGCCAGAGTGGCTCGGGCCTCTGAAACTCTCGAAACAGCTGCGCTCTATTAAACATAGATAAAATGCATTTTAAATGGAGAAAATTCGCCAAAACGTGATATATCGGACTTCAAAAGTCCTTAAATATGATTCATTCCTCTATTGGGTCCACCTATTGGTCATTGTCTCTTATCGCATCAGCTCTTCCCTCTTCGCTTTTCGTTTAACAAATGAAATTGCAAAAACATATAAAAACACTGTAAAATCCCGCATATCGGACTTCAAATATATACGTTATCACCTAATTTCCCATTGGGTCTGGTTCATTGGGTTGCTCTGATTGCAATATCGCATTTGCTCATCGCAATAACCCCAGGCCATTATAAGCACTCATGAAATCTCCCGATAGCAATCCTGCGATTTAATACAGGCCATCAATCTGCGCGATTGATCGATGGCCCATATTAACTCCGCCAACCGTCGTCGCCATATATATGTGTTAAGCGCCGATATCATTGTTCGCCATAGCAATTCTTAAGTAGATCCCACAGATCTCTGCTGAAGGTTACCACCGATTGTGATTGCCGATCCAATCTGGACCATTGATCGGCTAGATCCAATTCGATCTCAGTGGACTCAGAGTCCGAGTTAGGCTCTCGGTGGACTCAGAGTCTGATTTAGGCTCTCCATGTTGTTCTAGTTCATCCATACGTGGGTTGACACCCCCCCTGCGGGCACACCCTCGCTATCGAGGCATACAACCAACACCACCACCATTGGCCACACTGCCACGTGAAGTGTACTACCTACCCTGAGAAACACACCATGAAATTCTGAATTGATAATATTGAAATAAAACTCCACTTATCGTACCAAAGGTGAAGAACCCAAAGTCCCAAACACCAGCACTGTAACCATGACCTGCAAAGAAGTAGGATGGCACGCCACAGGTCCTGGGGTCCGCAGAGCTCAAACCACCCCAGAGATGGCACCTAAAGTTGCTCTCCTTAGCAAACTGACTCTCTAGTGAAGCATCCTCAAACCAGAGATAAAGCCAAACTAAGGAAAACTTTGTGTCTACTCCCAATCCACGCATTCCAGTCTCAGAACCAAATAATCCTTCACGCCAGACAGAGAACTCTTCCCCTGTATCCCATGGTCGTGCTTGATGCAGATGCCAATTCTCCTCCCAGCCGCATTTGACGTTCTCGTCCCGTTCTGCTTCCCCAAGCCATAGCCTGAGTCAGGACACAAAAAAACCACGCCTCTTTTTCTCCCGACACTCTCTCCTCATCGCCCAACGCCTATGAATGACCACGTGCATGTCCCTATGCAGTATTAAACACTTCTCGTGGGGAGTGGGGTATGAGTTCCGATGATGCTTCATTGCATTCATATGGTGCGTGGAGGCCCCTCTAGCTCAATGATTTGGATTTAAACGGGAACACAACAAATTACAGATATAACCATAAATACTCAGATGCAATAGAAATAACACTTCATTTCATTAATATCAAATATTGATGTGGTAGCTTATCTCTGAGAAGAGATGTGGCGGTTACATGCCTCTAAACTGCATTACAATGAGGCTCAAGGGCCTTTTTATTATCGAACAATAAGAGAAAACCCTAAACAACCAAAACCCTAACTCGAGGAGATGTAACACCAAGAGTTTATGGGCCCCGTTGGGGTGAGTTGGACAACCAACTTCCCAGGGTCACGACTTGGTCATATTATCTACGTTTGACACGCATGATAACCCATTGGAAAGATCTCTCCAAGGACTATGACGAAAAAGATTATTTTGGCCAATCAATCTCTTTCAGTAAATTGCCAAAAAAACGTTGTTTGGGGCCTCAAAACGACTTTGGAAGTTTAGGACCCGAAAACTGCTAAAAATAGTAAACTGTGCTACAATTAAGGAAATTGAAAAACTGAAAGAAACAATGGTGGGGTTCCAAGTGGAATTGGCGGGTGGACACCAATATCCACCTGGATCATTCCTCCCCCCTTAGGAAGAAATGGTCCCCATTGCATTGAGTTACTCCATGAGATGAAGAAACTTCTGCTGAACTTGGCCCTAGTGAGCCACTTGCCCTGGTGAAGGAGTTGGCTTGCTTTGACAACTTGATACAGTTGGATCTTCTGCTGGTGAGTGTTCTTGATCTGCGTGTCCATGATCCAATCATTTGTGGCTTGCTCCATATAGTCTGGATTTAACTCTACAGGTATGAGTTGTTTTGCAATGTTTGATGTGTCCAGAAATGGTGGGAAGTATGGTCGAAGGCGGTCCACATTGAAGACTGGGTGCAAGCCAAGGAATGGGGGAATGATGAACTCAAATGTATTGTCACCCACAACCTTGGTAATGGTGTAAGGACCATATCATAGTGGTCTGAGTTTACAATAGGCTCTGGTAAGGCATTCCTTCTGCAAATGCAACCAAACTTTGTCACCCACCCGAAACTTGTGTGGCAACCGATGTTGATCATGTCACTGCTTGTACTTGGCATTTGATTTCTCCAGAATGTCATGGACCTACTGGTGGATATGTTGGATGTTCTCAATGAAGTTGTTTGCCTTATCGGCTTCCGACTCGACATGAGCCGAATCTACCTGAGTAGCTGCAAATGATATGGCCACATCAATGGAACATAGTGGTTGGAATCCCAAGCCCACCTGAAAAGGGCTATGGCCAGTTGAGCTGTGGAGAGCTTGGTTATAGTTGTGCTATACATAGGGAAGGCTCTCATCCCATGTGCATGGAATATTTGAGTTGTACATGTGTAGAATGTGTACGATCATCCTGTTGACGACCTCTGTCTGGCCATCATTTTGGGGATGGAAAGTTGTGGACTTAGAGAGCTTGGTGTCTAGCATCGACCAGAAACTGTACCAAAATGTACTAAGGAACCTGATGTCCTGATCTGAGATGATAGATTGTGGGATCCCAAAGTGTACCCACACTCGTTCAAAGAAGAGTTTAGCAATGGCTTCTGTTGTGATATTCTTCTTGCAGGCCGCCAGAATTGCCATCTTTGAGAAACTGTATGATCACAAAAACACAATCATTGCCATGCTTAGTACAAGGAAGACTCGACATGTAATCCATGGAGATGGATTCCCAAGGTTGATTAGCGGTAGGCAGTGGAGTATAGAGGCCTTGATTCTTGATGGTCGGTTTGGCAATGGAGCGGGAAGTGTAGGATTTAATGTACTTCCCAACATCC
This sequence comes from Pinus tabuliformis, assembly GCA_031772625.1. Lineage (NCBI taxonomy): Eukaryota > Viridiplantae > Streptophyta > Pinopsida > Pinales > Pinaceae > Pinus > Pinus tabuliformis. The sequence continues at coordinate 1,682,365,482 of CM062820.1, forward strand.
TGTCGAAAATTTGGCTAGGAGAAATAATTCTGTAGTACTGCCACTATTTTCTCGACCCTGAAATTCCCAATGGCCTGATTGTAGTGCGCTTCCCAAATCATCTTGGCTTGCTCGCTTGAAGGAACCCAAAGGTGTCCTAGGTGGCATAACAGTGCATCCTGGAGGTGAAAATCTGGAACTTGCTGACCCTCCAAGAGCCTTTGGTATGTGTGGCCGAAGTCTCGGTCACTTTTGTAGAGAAGTGGTGAATCAAAAGTCTCGTGCCCACAAGAGTTGAGGACGGTGGTGAACGCCATGATCGGTGATCGACTAAGGCAGTCTGCAACATTATTGGTGCTACACTTCTTATACTTGATATTCAAATGGAACTGTTGCAGATATGTGGACCACTTTTGATGGTGATCATTCTGCAACTTCCCTTGCGTCTGTATGAACTGTAGGGGTCAGTGGTCTGTGTGGATGATCGTTTCCTTCCCCAAAATGTAATGCTTCTATTGTCAGTAAGCCTTCACAATGGAATACATCTCTTTGTCATAAGTGGGATACTTCCGGACTGTGTCTAAAGGTGTCTCACTGTGATATGCCACTGGATTCCCCTGTTGAGTAAGGACTGCCCCAATAGCATAGTCAGAGGCATCTGTCTCGATCTCAAATGGTTGTTGCAAGTCTGGTAAAGTGAGCATTGGTGCAGAGCAGAGGCAATGTTTCAACTCTGCGAATGCCTTATGTTGAGATTCAGACCAAAATAATTTTTCTTTCGCTCCTCCCTTGGTGACTTGACTCAAGGGTCAAGTGATATAAGATAATCCCAACATGAACCTGCAGTAGAAATTGGAAAGACCTAGAAAACTACGGAGCTCTGTCAGAGTGGTTGGGGCTGGCCAATCCTAAATGACTTGGATCTTGGCTAGATCCACATGCACCCCTCGTTCGTCAGTAATGTATCCCAGATACTGAACCTGGGTCATGCCAAAAGTGCATTTCTCCAAATTGGCACATAGCTTGTGTTGCTGCAGTGTTTGGGGAACCTCTCGGATGTGGTGGAGGTGCTCTTCCCAACTCTGGCTGAAGATCAGGATGTCATCCAAGTATACCACTAAAAATGAGTTGGTGTTGAAAGGCTGGTCGAAGAGGCGTGGACAGATTGATTTCTTGATTGATGAGCCATTAGGGAGGGAAGGTCATTAGAAGGTCATTGAGAGGGAAGGAAGGACGCTTATCATTTTTACACAAAGGATGCATATTGATTCCATTGTAGGTATCTACTAGAAAACATAAGGTAAGTAATATCCCTTTATTCCCGGAACTCGGTCGGACCTAATCTATATCTATCCTTCGCAGCTACTCTCACTAGGGCTGCTCACCACTGGGAGTTGCAAGATGTCATCCATCAACCTCATGAAGGTTGCGAGAGCATTTGTCAACCCAAAAGGCATAACCAACCATTCAAAAAGGCCCTCGTTGGCTTTGAAGGTAGTCTTCCACACATCAGAGGGTTCGATTGGTACTTGGTGATATCTGGACTTCAAGTCGATCTTGCTGAAATATTTTCCCCCTTCAGTTGGTCCATAAGGTCATCCATCCGTGGGATCAGGTACCTATTCCAGACAGTGATCTTGTTCAGTGCCCGGTAGTCAATACAGAGTCTCCAAGTCCCATCCTTCTTCTGTACCAACACGATCGGGCTCCCATAGGGTGATGAAATCGGACGGATGTGACCTTTCTGCAGTAGCTCTTGAATCTGCCTCTTGATTTTGTCATTCTCCAAAACAGAGAATCAATAGATTGGTCCATTAGGTAGCGGTGTACTTGGGGTCAGATCGATGGAGTGCTTGAGGTGAAAGTGTAGAGGCACCCCTGTGAGGGAGGTGAAGATGTTCTCATACTCCTCCATGACCTTGTCCATCTGTTGTTGCCATGCAGAGGGGCCTTTTCTAGAGGTCATGACCACTGTTGTTTTCTTTCTCCAAGGGCGTATCATCAGCAAAACAAATTTCCCTGTTTTGGAAATGAGCTTACTACATTGTTTTGTGATAACCAAAGAGATGGCAGTAGGCGGTGCTACCTCCAATATCCTGAACAACTTATTTCCCAAAGTAACAATAACAGCACGAGGCCTTAACTCATACAACATGTCTCTTCCATAAGTATGGTTGGCCTAATAATACATCACAAACATCAAAGGGAGCAATGTCACATAATACCTCATCCGTGAAGGGCTTAATGTTGTATGAAAGGCGACACTACTAGGTCACGTGAAGATCCCGTCCTTGGTGAAGCCACTCGATGGTGTATGGTTGTGGATGTACTATGGTCGATAAGCCCAACTGCTTCACGACCTCTACCGAAATGAGGTTCTTTTGGTTCCCGCTGTCGACAATGAACTGTAGCGGGGAACCCTTTACCCACATCTGGGAGTGGAAGAGGTGCTCCTCCTCCTCTAGATATTCAGGCTCCTCCTTCTAGATCTTCTTGGTGGCAACGGTGGCATTAGGCTCCGCATCGATAATGTGCTTCCCTTTGTCATTCCCCTTCTCAGGTTTTGACTTAAGAGTTGTAACATGCATCTGATTCTGAAGCCTTTAGCTTAGCCACCAGTGACTGCTTGGCCCGACACTCACTTGTGTTGTGAGTGGAGCTCTTATGGAACTCACAGCACTTTCCTGTGTCCTTCTTCGGCTTCGCGATGTTTTTCTTTGCTTGCGGATTTGGCGGGTTGTCCTGGGCTGCCCCACCTTGGCTTTTTCCTTTGTTCTGTAGTTTGGGGGCACATTTCCCTTGCTTCGGATTCGCAGATCCAAAGTCTCGCTTCTTCTATTTAAACTTTTTCTCGATCTTCACCACATATCAATATGCCGTGCTGAGTGAGGAGATGTCCAGGAATTCCATCTCGTCCTGGATGTATCTGTGCAAGAAGCCGAGGTACTTGAGAATCAAATGTTTCTCAGAATCCTTGATACCCAAATTTATGTGAAGGGTATGAAAAGCAATGGTAAACTCTGGCGCATCTTGGTCCCTTGCCTGTCGTAGCATTGTCCACTCTATGTATTTATCCTCATAGCTGCTGATAGGGTAATACTACTCTTTGATGGCATCCCAGAACAAGTTCCAAGTGGGTGCGACTAAAAATAGTGAGTTTGTACTTTCATCCTTCTTCTCATAGTAGGTTTGCCACCAGTCATTGACGTGGGGGGCTGCTTTGAGAAGTGCAAAGGTGATCTTTTCCTGGCTAGAAAAATCATGAGCGGAAAAATATCCTTCTAGTAGATTTAACCATTTATCTACAGCGTCTGCATCTATCTAACCCTCAAATATGGGAATGTCAAAGTTAACTTGTACCTTAAAGGGTGTGGTGCTTTCAGAGTAGCTGCTAGAAGTAGATGCGTTGCCCTTGGGTAGCCGCTGAAGGATTTGGGAAAAGTTGTCCATCATCACGTGCCTTTGTCGCTCGAGGGCTTCCTCAAGCAAGATTTTGATAGGATCTCTTACCCCCTCATCTTTCTTTTCATCTGCCATGGGAGGCCGTTAGGATTTGTGAGGCTGGTCTTGCAAAGGTTTGACCAGTTCAAGCCCTAACTCCTTATATCCCAACCTCGTTGGGGACATGCAAAGAAAAACAGAGAAAGAGCAGACCACTCTGATACCACTGATCCGGATTTAAACAGGAATGCAACAAATTACAGATATAACCATAAATACAAAGATGCAGTAGAAATAACACTTCATTTCATTAATATCAAATACTAAGATATGCTTACAAACAGAATGGAAAAAAGACTAGCTTGGGCGATGGTAGCTTATCTCCAAGAAGAGATGTGGCAGCTACATGATCCAGGTGGATATTAGTGGCCACTCACCAAGTCCACTTGGACCCCCACCATTGTTTCTTTCAGCTTCTCAGTTTCCTTAATTGTAGCACAGTTTACTATTTTTAGTAGTTTTTTAGGTCCTGAACTTCTCGAGCCATTTTGAGGCCCTAAACGACGTTTTTTGGGAAAACTGACAGAAACATGGGTTAATGAATTAATGTTTCTCTTCCCAAAGTAGTAGTTCATAGATATATCTTTCTAACGAGATATTGTGCGCGTCAAACGGAGATCATATGCCAAAGTTATGACCCCGGGAAATTGATGTACCAATTTACCCAAACGGGGCCCACAGTTTGCGTTTCATTTTCTAGGGTTAGGTTTTTGGATGTTTGGGGTTTTCCATTGCTTCTCAACAATAAATAGGCCTTCAAGCCTCATTGTAACACAGTTCAGAGGCATGTAGCCGCCACATCTCTTCTTAGAGATAAGCTACCATTGCCCTAGCTAGTTTATTTCCATTTCTGTTTGTAATCATATTTCAGTATTTTACAGTAATGAAATGAAGTATTATTTCTGCTGCATCTCTATATGTATGGTTATATATGTAATTTGTTGAGTTCTTGTTTAAATCTGGATTAGTGGTATCAGAGGGGTCTGCTCTTTCTCTGTCTTTCTTTGCATGTCCCCAACGAGGTCGGGATATAAGGAGTTAGGGCTTGAACTGGTCAAACCTTTGCAAGACTAGCCTTGCAAATCCCGATGGCATCCCATGGCGGATGAAAAGAAAGATGAGGGGGTAGGAGATCCTATCAAAATCTTGCTCAAAGAGGCCCTTGAGCGAGAAAAGAACACGATGATGGAAAACTTTGCCCAGATCCTTCAGCAACTACCCAGGGGTGACACATCTACTTCCAACAGCTACTTTGGAAGTGCCACACCCTTTAACTTGGTACAAGTTAACTTTGACATTCCCATATTTGAGGGTCAGATAGATGCAGAAGCTGTAGATAAGTGGTTAAATCTGCTAGGAGGGTATTTTTTTGTTCATGATTTTTCCGGCTGGGAAAAGATTACATTCGCTCTTCTCAAAGTCGCCCCCCACGTCAAAGATTAGTGGGAAATCTACTACGAGCAGAAGGATGAAAGTATGGGCTCGCTATTTTCAGCCGCACCCACTTGGGATTCATTCCGGATTGCCATCAAGGATTAGTACAACCGTGTTGGAAGCTGTTGGGCAGCGGATCCCCCCATAGCGGTTTTTGGGGCTTGTAGCCCAAATTTTGGTCAAAAGTAATGTAATACCCCGCAAAATGCGGGTGCAGAGAACGAGAGTCTAGGATTGTCCACCCTAAAATATTGTAATAAAATATAGAAGGTGTCAGCCTACCCATGGTCCACAGACCATGGGAATGTATAAATAGAGCAAGGCTCTAAGTGTAGAAGTCAGTTTTTAATGTTGATCTTAAGTAATATTGGTTTTGAGTAAGGAATTCAATCTTGTTAGACTAAAAAAAGCGCAGCTGAAATAAATATAAACATACACAACACATACAAAAAACCATACAAAACCATAACACAGAGATTTAACGTGGTTCACCCAACCAATCTGGGCTACGTCCACCAGAACAGAGGCATCGGCAAACTTATTATTCAAAGGAGATTACAACAAATCTAATAATTCACACATACTCTCAGCTCTCCCCTATTTTCTCTACCTTCTCTACACACTCTTACAATCCTCTAAGGGATTACATTTCTATATAGCTGGAGCATAAAACTGAATCATAAATTCCCTCACAACAAATATAGGATGCATTAACTCCTCAAAAAATATTGGAGCTAATATAGCAACTAATCCTATTGTTGTCACATACATGAGATTTTTCCCAAATTTAATAAAACAGAAAATCTCAACAATCTCCACCTTGACAACAATTAGCCTGATGCCTTGTTCATTTATTATTTTTATCTTTTCTGCAAGCCAAGAGAAGCCAGACACCAATGCAGCTTCTCTAACAAAACTGGTTTCGTGAACATGTCTGCACAGTTTTCCTTTGTATGCACCTTTTCAAGAGAAACACCCCTTTCAGTGATAACCTGTCTTACAAAATGGTACTTGATTGGTATATGCTTTGATTTACTATGATAGGCTGGATTCTTAGCCAAGTGAATTGCACTTTGACTATCACAAAATAGCTTGATGTTGTCCTGTAACCTCCCAAACTCACCAATCAAACCTTTCAACCAAACCGCTTCTTTGCAAGCATGTGAAGCAGCTATGTATTCTGCTTCAGTAGTGGATAAAGCAACAATATTCTGTAGCTTTGACATCTAGCTAATAGCTCCACCTGCAAGAGTAAAGACATACCCTGAAGTTGACCTTCTCTTATCCAAATCACCTGCAAAATCAAAATCAACATATCCACAAACAAATTCACTACTTTTATTATAAGTGATACAATAATCACTTGTGCCTGCCAAATACCGAAGCACCCATTTCACTTCTGACCAGTGTTCTTTACCTGGATTTGCCATATACCTGCTGACAACCCCAGCTGCATGTGAAATATCTGGTCGAGTACAAACCATCGCATACATCAAACATCCTACTACATTGGCATATGGAATTCGAGACATATATTCCTTTTCTTCATCTGTATTAGGACATAAACTGGAAGAAAGCTTAAAATGGGAAGCTAAAGGGACTGACACAAGCTTCACATTGTTCATACCAAACTTCAAGAGTATTTTCTCAATATACTTCTGTTGTGATAGCCACAACTTACCATTGCTCCTGTCTTTGAAAATCTCCATGCCCAAAATCTATCTTGCTGCTCCCAGATCTTTCATATCAAACGTCCTTGCCATCTAAGCCTTTAACCTGTTGATCTCCACTATGCTTTTTCTTGCTAAAATCATATCGTCAACATATAACACTAAGATAATGAACATGCCATCATTTAATTGCTTAAAATAAACACAATGATCATATTCACTTCTTATATATTTCTGAATCAACATGAAAGAATCAAACTTCTTGTACCATTGCCGAGGCGACTGCTTCAGGCCATACAATGATTTCTTGAGCCTGCAGACAAATTTCTTATTGCGATGTTGAACAAACCCTTCTGGTTGTTCCATATAAATTTCCTCATCTAAGTCTCCATGTAAAAATGCAGTCTTAACATCTAGTTGCTGCAATTCTAAATCAAGCAAAGAGACTAATGCTAACACAATTCTAATTGAAACTATTTTAACAACTAGTGAAAAAATCTCATGAAAGTCAATGCCTGCTTTCTGAGAAAAACCTTTTGCAACCAGCCTTGCTTTGTACCTGTCCTCAGTATCATTCACACCTCGTTTCAACTTGAAAACCCATTTACATCCCACAGTTTTCCTGTCTTTCGGAAGTTCAACTAGATCCCATGTGCCATTCTTACTTAAGGCCATCATTTCTTCCTTCATGGATGCTTTCCACTTGTCACTTTTCGAACCTTCTACAGCTTCCTGATAGCACAGAGGTTCATCGTCATTAGCGGTAAATGCAACTGAAGTAACATAATCATCATACCTTTTAGGAGGGCGTTTGATTCTTGTAGACCTCCTTAAGGATGTTTCTGGTGCTTCCACAATTGGCTGACTACCATCTGTAGGAATTTCTTCATGATCAGCATTTGAGACCTGTTCATGATCTACATCTGAACCCTGTTCATGATCTGATTCTAAAACCTATTCATGACTAGTATCTGAACTATGGTCATCATGACTATCATTAGAAGTGCTTTCAAATTGAATGTGCTGAAAATTAGATACATCATCCTGTTTCAATCTATTATCTACATCTAACTGTACAAGAGAGGATTCATTAAACTTTACATCTATGTTGATGATGATCTTGTGGGTAGTAGGATCCCACAATATATATCCCTTTGTTCCATCACCATATCCAACAAGGATATACCTTTTTGACTTTGGATCTAATTTAGTTCGCTGATGTTTAGGCACTAGAGCATATGCATCACAACCAAGCACTCTGAGTTTAGAATAATCACAAGGGTGACCTTTCCATACCTCTTGAGGAATCTTGCAACCTATCGCCATGGATGGTGATCGATTTATCACATAACAAGCTGTAGCCACTACTTGTGTCCACAATTCCTTCTGCAAACCAGCGTTACTCAGCATACTCCTTGCTCTCTCTAAAAGAGTCCTATTCATGCATTCAAGAACTCCATTTTGTTGAGAAGTATAAACAGTGGTCTTATGTCTCTCAATCCCTGCATCCTTGCAATAGTTTTCAAAGTCCTTGGAATTAAACTCACCACCATTGTTAGTTCTTAAACATTTTATAGTTCTACCAGTGATGTTTTCTACCAATGCTCTAAACTGCCTGAAAATTGTAAAAACATCAGACTTCCTTTTCAACATGTAGACCCACACTTTCCTAGAAAAATCATCAATAAATGATACAAAATATGACGAGCCACCATATGAAGTTGTAGGGGCTGGACCCCAAACATCTGAATGGATATAATCAAGTATTCCTTTACTAGTATGTTTGTCTGTTTTAAACTTTTGCTTACTTTGTTTTCCAAACAGACAATGTTTACAGAAATCTAACTTTCCATACTTGAGATTAGGAAGTAACTTGCGATCGGCCAAAATTTTTAACCCTCTTTCGCTCCTATGGCCCAACCTTTGATGCCATAAGCGAATGGAACTACTGTCATGTTTAGACACCGTAGACACATGATCTGACCCTGTTCTTCCTTCTAACTGAAATAGATTTCCTACCTTCTTAGCTTTCATTACTAGTAAAATACCTTTGTAAATTTTCATTACTCCACCTTGAATTATAGTTTTATATCCATTTGTGTCAAGTGCTCCTAGTGAAATTAGATTTTTCCTTAAATCTGGTACATGTCTTACATCAGTTAACATTTTGGTTGTCCCATCAAACATTTGCAGCTGTATACTCCCTATTCCCATAATATTACATGTGACATCATTACCCATATACACGACTCCATCATTAATTGATCTATATGTCTTAAACCATTCTCTATGAATACACATGTGGTTTGATGCACCAGAATCTAACAGCCAATGTTGATCATGATTTGACAAATTAACTGATAACACTTCATCACTCATACATGAACCAGATGCCGAACCTATATCTATCGTGTTTTCTTCTTGCTTCGTTGTCGAAGAGTCTTCTTTGGATGCTTGCTGTCTCTTCCAACAGTCCTTCTTCAAATGTCCCAATTTACCACAAAACCAGCACTTTACCTTACTCTTCTTCCCTTTCGATTTGGATCGTGAGTCACTGTGCTTACCAGAGCGTCTTTCTCTCCAACGACCTCTAACCATCATTACTTCTGATGTAGAGGTGTCAGCATTTGACCTCTTCCTTGTCTCTTCGGACAACAAAGCTCCAACAATATCATCAAATTCAAGGGTTTTTGACATACTTAGATTGATAGAAGTAACAAAATGATCCCATGACTCGGGCAACGAGCACAATAAAGTCATAGCTTTATCTTCTGATTCAAATTTTACTTCTATACTTTCTAATTGCACCATGAGAGTATTAAAGACATTCAAATGATCAGTAATAGCTATACCTTCCTTCATACGCAGACTATACAATTGTCGCTTCAGAAGAATCCTATTGGTCAATGATTTTGTCATGTATAGCTTCTCAAGCTTTGTCCACAAACCAGCATTAGTTTTCTCTGACACGATGTTAAACAAAACATCATCCGCCAAACACAGTCGAATACCGCTCAGAGCTCTTCCATCCAATTCATTCCATTCATCATCTGTCATGGGGTAAGGCTGTTTGGATCTTACCAATAGCGCCTTCACCACGCCTTGTTGCACAAGTAGATCGTGCATCTTCACTTTACAGATCTCGAAGTTATTTTTGTCATTGAACTTCTCGATCTCAAAACGATCGCTTTGAGTTTTTGCCATGTTGAATAAAAAAATCTCCAATTCCAAATAAAAATGCCTCTATCGTACCGTGTAAACGCAATTTGAAAAGAAAAACAAAAAATTGCAAGTTTACTAGAGGGAAAAACTACCGGGCGCTCCTTGACAGCGAAAAAACCGCGCCTAAAACACAATCCACTACCTGGCGCTCCTTTGATAGCAGATTCTCCGCGCCAGAGCAAAATCCGTGTAAGTGTCGCAAAATTGGCGCGCTTAATCCCGTCGATTCCGCGCCAATCGGAATATTGGAGCTCTGGCGCGAGTATCAGACTCGGATCCACGCCAATTGGTGCGTCTGTTCCAAAATAAAAACGCGCCAACCTGTTCACTGCCAGAAATTGGCGCGACTATCTCTGCCGATCGCCGAAACTCCACCTTCAACTGATCTATCACACGCACCAACTCCACAACCAGAGACTTGTAGGTTATGGGCCCTCCACGCTCCGCTGCGCCGCTCTGATACCACTTGTTAGACTAAACAAAGCGCAACTGAAATAAATATAAACATACACAACACATACAAAAAACCATACAAAACCATAACACGAAGATTTAACGTGGTTCACCCAACCAATTTGGGCTACATCCACCAGAACAGAGGCATCGACAAACTTATTATTCAAAGGAGATTACAACAAATCTAATAATTCACACATACTCTCAGCTCTCCCCTATTTTCTCTACTTTCTCTACACACTCTTACAATCCTCTACGAGATTACATTTCTATATAGCTGGAGAATAAAACTAAATCATAAATTCCCTCACAACAAATATAGGATGCATTAACTCCTCCTCAAAAGATACTAGAGCTAATATAGCAACTAATCCTATCGTTGTCACATACATGAGATTTTTCCCAAATTTAATAAAACAAAAAATCTCAACAGATCTGACCCTGTAAGTCCATGTCTTGGGTTGTAGGAAGAAGAAGAGGCTCTGTAGCTGTGTGCGTAGAGGTCTGGTAGAGTCTGCAACTGTGTGCGCGGATCCCTGCAGTTGAGTGCACATGGCAGAGTTGGGATTGTAACGAAACAGAAGTTTAATAAAAGCTAAGTTGATTCTGAAATATTCTGCATCTATTCATAGATCTATATGTTTATGCTTTTGTTATATGTTTATGCATGTCCTTACAGTTTATGATTGTGTGCACTTGTTATGAATGTTGAATGATTGATAAGAATATTAGGCCCATAAAATTAAGTTAAGATATATAATAATAACGCAGTAAGGTTAAAGGATCTAGATCGTGCCTCTTCGCACTCTTTACAGAGCTACGCGAAGGTCAGCAGCTGTGTGGAGCAGTGTGAGTGCGCAGGATCGGTTCACGAACTTCCCTGATTTCATCAAGACATCCCTAGGGTGAGGAAACCTGGTTCCAGCACCCTCCCATACTACCTCAGGTGAGACCTCAGTCCGCATACCGCGGATTGTTGCCAAAAGGGCCAGTATTTTCAGGACTTGTTTGGCTAAATCACTTCTGAACTTGGGTCAAGCCCCAACAAGCCAACAAATGGTTTCGTTGCTGGGAATGGGATTTGCCTAAGGGATGTCTGATTTCGGAACACTGGAACCCTACGAAGAAGGAAATTGAAGAGTGATTGGATCAGAAGCTTCATGAGTTCATGACACAAGAAAAAAGAACTCCGCAGATATCCGAGAAAAGGTGGTTGGATCGCTACGTATATACGGAATTCCACGAGATCTTCTTCGTGTCCTTCTCTTCACAGCTGTATGATTGGATTGCGAGGTTAACCGATAGCCAAGGAAGGTATAAGCTCGATCAATCGATAGTGTGGACTTTGGAGTTAGTGCACAGGCTATAGGCATCAGAAGATAAGATCGCGCGGGCAGTGGACCATTGGTTCGACCGAATAATAGGGGGATTTATCACTCAGTTCACGATAGACACAACCGTGAGATATAGCGAAGCAGAATGATTTTTTATAAAGGGATCATGAGGTAGGTACATTAAATCCTTGAATAATTGGATTAAGATGATGTTATGTGAAAAGCGGGTTATGTCAATATATTAATGATTGGAATGATGCAGAGTGGAAAGATCAACAAAGGTATCGAAGGATTAGGAAACAGTCCCTTAATTTCACCTTCGTGAAAGAGCGAGGAAGAGCGTGCTCGGGTTTCTCCGAGAAGTGCGGTTAGTTTGATAAGGCAACACATTTTGCAATTATCACCTCCACTTATGCCATCACCCGCTTCACCTAATTCACCTCTTTCTTCACCCACCCCACCTCCACCACCCCCACGGTTCAGCATGGCAAGCACGATCAAGCTATCCGTATTCAGAGGAGTAGGGAATGAGGATCCGGACCAGTTCTTGTTCATGGTAAGAGTAGTGTGGGAAGCACAAGGGGTCACGGATGAAAACATTAAGAAGGCCACATTGGTGAGTGCGTTACAGGATCGTGCGCTGACATGGTATATTAAGCATTAAAATGATCACCCAAATGCAGGAATAGTAGAGATCCAGATTGCGTTGAACACAAAATTTAGCCGGCCGAAATTAGAGACACAGTCAATCTTCAGATTTAAAGAAATCACGATGCTTCTAGGCGAGACCCCTAGGATCTGGATCAGAGGCTGAAGAGCACGATCCGCGCAGCTAATATGACGCTGTCATAGTAGAAGCTTTCAACCCAGGCAGAAGCATTGGATATGGCAATGAGGTTGCATGAAACACCGATACAGGATCTGGGGTTGGGAGTCCAACAAATCCACGTGCAACTACAAAATCTATTCCTAGAAATGCAGAGTTTGAAGTAGGATAGGGCGCCACGGCCAGAGGCGCACGAAGAAGTGTGGTGCATAAAATGTAAAGGCTAGGGCCATGACAAAGACCACTGTCCAGTATTCGCGAACTACTTGGCAAGAGGGGGACCAATGCCATTGAGACCAGAGGCATAGGCTGGGCCAAGTACGGCACCCGCGCTTTGGTGCGCGATCTGTCAGTTGGGAGGAAAGCACATGACGAACAAATTTCATTTGTTGCAGAAGTATACACAGACTTCCCAGCAGCTATTTTGCAATTTTTATAGATCGGTGGGCCACGACGAGAGTACTTGTCGCAACTATGAGTTAATGATGGAGCAGACCCCTGCCTATAGAGTGTAGATAGAAATGTGAGGCCTTGACCTAGCCGCGGGGATGGTGCACACTGGATTTCAAGGGCAAGGTCAAGGACGAGGAGGAATGGGGCTAGGAAGGGGCCAAGGATAGTTAATCTGTTACAATTGCGGAGGACCGGGGCACTACGCTCGCGATTGTACCAACCCAATGAGAATATCTTGTTCATACTGTTCTCAGTTGATCATGAGATGATAGATTGTCCTATGCTGATCACACAGATGCATGAGAAAGGGGTATTATAGCCTACTCTGACTCAGAGTATCCAAATGATGAAGTATAAACTGCGCGAAGAAGACCCCAACGTGCTCAGAAGCGGTGCAACTACAGGGGAAGACAAGGGGAAGCAGCTCGAGGAAGATACATGGGTTTGCAAGGCTCCTACAAAGGAACCTGAGTTTGACTTGGAACTCGCAAAGGAGACGTTTATGGAAGCTAAGAAGAGCTTCACAGAGGCCTCTACTTTAGGTAGTAAAGATCAACCAGAACCAGGAATGGATCCTTCTATGTTTACTACCTTTTTAGAGACATGCATGAAACTGCTACATAATAATAAGGCAGTTAAAGGACTAAAGGCACTGATAACTAGGTGTGTAGGGACAGGTGAACCGCGCGTAGTCTGAAAACTAGGAAAGCATACATTACGCACTAGGAGGGAGATGAAATTAATAGCGTAGATTGGTGAATATGAAATGGATCAGGTAATTCTAGACCTAGGTTCGGACGTGAATGTGTTACCAAAGCAGACATGGGAATGCATGGGAAGGCCCGCATTGCAGTGGTCCCCTATTCAATTACGGATAGCGAACCAACAAAAGATCTTTCCCATGGGAAGGTTGCAAGGGGTAACAATGGATATCGAAGGCGCAAGCATGCAGACAAACTTTGAGGTAATAGAGATTGAGGATGACAGGAACCCTTACCCCACGTTGCTAGGAATAGACTGGGCCACTGATATGCATGGAGTCATCAACCTGAAGTTGGATGATGATATTCGAGAAAAAGTCTCTACGCATAATAGTTCCTCTAGATCTAGATGAAGGAGCGTGCTACACTAAACCTGTGCGCGACGATGAGCTATTTTTCATTTACCAGATAACGGTGCAAGACCAGGATCAGGTGAACCCGACAGCAGACGGGAAAATCTCATGGGAGCGCGACAGTTCCTGTACTTCAGACTCAGATGAAGAAATAGAACACTGGCAGAATAAGTTGCACGAAGTGACAACCCTGAATTGAAATATGATGATTAGATCACTGCGGTGTGTGATGATCGAAGCAAGGGAACTTCCAATGTATGATGGGGTAATAGGAGTAGATGAATTCTTAGACAAATTTGAAAGTACAGTACCAGAACAGCAATGGTACGGTGCGCTGGAATGGGCATCGCATGTGACACCCACACAATGGTGGAAGACACACCAGAAGAATATTGGAAACTGGCATGAATGTAGAAGACGTATGTGCTTATGATTTTGAAGTCCCCAACGACGAATGCAAGACGGGCAACTAGAACGAAGTAGTTTGCGTGCTCACCTGTGTCGATGGGTGCAAAATCATGAACAGTCCGCAACAGAGCATTCAAAAAGCTATGCAGAATCATGAACATAGTTCACCAGGTGAGACGAACTGTCTAGGACTTGCGCGTACCAGTGGTTCGATGGGCCTATAGGACCACAAGAAAAAACCAAAGCACGGAAATGACCCCAACACTGCCAAGAAGAAATGAAACTAGGAGAGCAGAGAATAATCCCCAGACCACAGTTCCCGCAGTTGGGACAAGACGCAAGGACTTGGGTAAAGGAATTAGGTAGTTATAGGAAGCCATTCAGCGAGGGAGCTTGAAACTCTACGAACTTGACGAAGATTGGGCATGGCTGAGGAAGAAAAGCATGACATTGGACGAAGAACTCATCGAACTAGAGAAACTAAGCATGATGGGGCCCAGTCTAGCCAGCCCTATTACTACATTAGAAGGAGTTGTGACCCTGCTACCATGGTTGTGACCGCACCTTACTAAATAAGGGAGTGTACCATACAAATAAAAACATGACGCACTAATGGACGCAAGGGTATTTGAAGGGTGCCCGTGGCCCAGGCTAGCAGAAAAATTGAAGCCTCGCACTGGGGATGCGACCACCTGACTATCTGTAGGAAGCACAGTCTTAGCGCTCCAAGTAGTTGAAAGAGGGCGTAAGACTATAAATGAGTCTACAGGAGAGTTGCGCGGAAAGGAGGTTCCGCACAGGGTCAGTATGTCACAGGGGTCGCGGTCGTGCGTAATGGGTTGCGCTGCTGCGCAGGTAGGCTGGGAGGTGACCGTTGATGTCACTGTTCATGACAAGAGGTCCAATTTAAGGTAGAAAGGAGCGGGCGATGGGCCATTAAGACAAGAATTAAGAGCTAGATTCGGGACAATCTGCCGCCAAGAAGGTATTAATGACTCAGAAGTGGAGGGAATGGTTGAATTCAAATTCAAACGTTACTATAAAATCCCTTGGGGTAGCCTCGAGGAAACACTTGGTTGTTTGAGATTTGAGCCAGTACAGAGAATTTAACACCAAGCTACCTTGCCACATGTGAGTATGTGACCAAACAAATCCACTGTAGAAATGATGACGGCTGCGAGAACCATAGTGTGATCCGCAGAAGTTACCCCAGTGCCCCGTGTGACCCAGGAGGAACTTAGAGTGGCAGCAGTTGCACTAGAGGTTCCAAAGTCCCCATGCACGGCATGACCATGGAAAGACAAGTAGACAATGGGGCCAGTCCGGGTATCACCACGGAATCCACGATTTAGTAAATTGTTGATGGTAAAGAAGGGCAAAGCTGTCACTGCTGAAATAGATGAGGAGGAGGAAGATTTGCAAGCCCTGATCACCCAAATTGAAGCATAAAACGATGAGGTAGAGAATGTTTCCCAAGTACCTTTGGCGATAAAGTTACCCCCCTACATCCCCCATGGAAAGGGACAACCAAGATACTGAAGGACCTGGAGGCCACTAAGAGTGCACTCTAAACCCCGCTTCTTCTGAATGAAATACGGTTTGAAGGTCTGCCGCTAGGATGAGTACCTAATATAAAGTTCAAAGGCTGGGACCTCGCGTAAAACGAGAAGTTCCCACAGTTGGCTGCGGAGCAATTATTGCAGCAGAAATGGTTACACGGTGTGGAGAAGGCTGGGTTACTACATCTACGGTGGATACCCCACTACCACCGTGCACCCATCACAATTTTTGTCATCCGACAGCTCCTGTGTCTAGTACATGATGTGTATCTCTGGCTGGAGGAGCCAATTCCCATCTCGACCGATTTAATTCACTGAATTTCTCGGTTTCCCATCAAAGGAAACAATCCCATAGCCATAGCAGGGAAGAGTAGCGACTTGGCCCTCACAGAAGCTATGAAGGCCAAATATAAGTTGGAGAAGAGGAAGAGATGGTATGTAATAGCAAGCATCAAGGACAAAGGGGTGCACATAGCCACCCATCTGCTGGCCGACAAGCTAATGAGGAAATGCTGCACAGACGAGGTGCTAGCATTTGTAATTGCGTTCGCAGAACAGTGCGTAGAGGGGGTCCAGTTAAACTAGGCGTAGTTTCTCTGTGATGAGTTTTTGACAAATTGTAGGGAGGCCCAGGAGTAGGGTAAGACCTTCCACTATGCTTGGTTTCTCTTATCCATCCTGCTGGTTGCCGAGGAGCTACCGGAGGACAACCAATTTCCCACCATTGAGGGGAACCTACCCGAGGTCGTGAGGTACACCTCGCTGTGGGCAACGAAAGACACGACGAGGATTCACGAGACAAAAATGTTTTGGGCATTCGTAGAGGCAAGCTTACGAACATGGATCAACCGCAGGCCGTGCTTGTCCCTGATAGTATGTAATAGTTTGCAAAGCACATCAGAATTCAAGGCGGATATGCATAACCTATATATCTTGGTGCGCAAGGATCCAACCTGAGCATGGGTAAAGCTGCCATTCATTGCAACAGATGATGCAATGTTCGACGTGATGGCGTCATGGTCTCTGGGGTGGCATGCCCTGAACTTGGAAAAACTGGAAAAGATCGTATCACAACAGTAGAAGAGGGAGACCAAGCTGCACATCGTGAAACTGGCGGAGAGAAAGCACCAGGAACAGGAAGCGGCTACGCAGCGGAAGGAAACTCAGGTAGCAACGACAGCGCAGATGACAGAAACCACAACTGCACCCACCGAAGAGACCAAGGAAGGTCATGAAATGTCCACGGAGCAGGACATATAGGGGGAGGCTAAGGCAGAGGAACGTACAAAAATATCGACCCAACTCAAGAGGCCACGTGTCCATGAGAAGCCAACCGCACGAAAGAAGACAAAGACAACGAAGACCTTTGAAGGAGCCCTTCTTAACAGTGGCGAACCAGTTGACAATGTCAATAAGGATGTTCTTGAAGAATTAATGATGGAGTAGATAACTATGTTGGGGGCGCTCAGAGCGATGTTGCAGGCATTACAGGTGCAACCCCCAGGAGTGATGACACCGCATCTTGCGGAAGGTGCATCCGAAGCTGAGTAGATGTTGCACACCCGCACAACGAACACTTTGGTGTTACCAGAAGGTGTCGTATTAGCAGAAGCCAAAGGTGACATGAGCTGGTGGTTGAATTTGGCCACCCTTCCTAGAGAAACCCTATACCAGCTGCAGGATGGGGTAACTGCTGAGCTTCGTGCCACTGAGGGTTGTGCCCTCCAAGTCTTGAGCAAGTAAAAGTTAAATTTAGAACAGCTCAGCCTGCAGTGCAACAACCTAGTTGCACAAAACCAGGGATTAGAACAGGCCATGGAGGAGGCCTGTAGTAGCATACCGAAATTGGCCATGCCAGCGGCACTCCCCACCACAAAAAAGATTCACCAACTAGCAGTCGGAGTCCGCAAGACCTAGGAGTAGGCCGCAAAGGTTCATTTGGAGTTGAACTTGTAGATCACGGAGCTGCAATTGAAGGCACAACCCTCTACACCCCCATAAGTCAGAGAGTAGTGCCACCGTGCCATTCAATCGGGGTCGGAAGTGATAGATCACGTTGTACAGGACTGCACGGGATTGTTGGATCAATCTCTCTTCATGCTCACTTCACTGTAGGAGGACCCAACGCTACAACAGTTAGAGACAAAAGCGTGGGAGTTGCAGCAGGCCTATGACAATGTCCGGGGGACCGCGCAGATGATCACTATTACTCAACAATTGGCCAAGATGAGGGAGGCCCAGGTTTGGAAGGAATAGGTGGACGCTGCACGCCAAAAAGAAGCAGGGCTTAAAGCATGCAACCAGCCTTGGCTCAAGGAAGCGTTCACGGTCACCGCCACGATCGAGGGGAAGCTATCCCAAATGTAGGATACATACGCGCAAAGGCAAGAAGGTTCCTTTGACAATGATGCATCAGAGAGTCATGCATAATTGATATAGCGGACAACGAAGGAATGTGTGGAAGACGTCAGCAAAGCACAGAAGTTGCTGGATGGACTCCGCGCGAAGATCACTGCACTAGTCAGGTGACTCAGGACTAGTCACAATGATTGTGTTGGGGGCCTATTGGGAGCGGATCCCCCCATAGCGATTTTTGGGGCTTATAGCCTAAATTTTGGTCAAAAGTAATGTAAGACCCCGCAAAATGCGGGTGCGGAGCATGAGAGTCTAGGGTTGTCCACCCTAAAATATTGTAATTTAATATAGAAGGTGTCGACCTACCCATGGTCCGCGGACCATGGGAATGTATAAATAGAGCGAGGCTCTAATTGTAGAGGTCAGTTTTTAATGTTGATCTTAAGTAATATGGGTTTCGAGTAAGGAATTCAATCTGTGTCTGTAAGTCCGAGTCTTGGGTTGTAGGAAGAAGAAGAGGCTTTGCAGCTATGTGCGCAGAGGCTTGGTAGAGTCCGCAACTATGTGCACCGACCCCTGTAGCTGAGTGCACAGGGCGGAGTTGGGATTGTAACGGAATAGAAGTTTAATAAAAGCTAAGTTGATTCTGAAATATTGTGCATCTATTCGTAGATTTGTATGTTTATGCTTCTGTTATATGTTTATGCATGTCCTTACAGTTTATGATTGGTCGCACTTGTTATGAATGTTGAATGATTGATAAGAGTATTGGGCCCACAAAATTAAGTTAAGATCTATAATAATAATGCAGTAAGGTTAAAGGATCTAGACCGCGCCTCTTTGCGCTCTTTACAGAGTTATGCGAAGGTTAGACAGCTGCGTGGAGCAGTGCGAGTGCGCAGGATTGGTTCGCAAACTTACCAGACTTCATCAAGACATCCCTAGGGTGTAGAAACCTAGTTCCAACACCCTCCCATACTACCTTTGGTGAGACCTCAGTCCAGATACCGCGGACTATTGCCGAAAGGGTCGGTAGCTTCGGGATTTGTTTGGATAAATCACTTCTGAACCTGGGTCAGGCCCCAACAAGCCAACAGAACCTACGAGGATCAATACATAAAGTGGACCATGTTGCGACAGGGAAGGTACCAAGACGTGCCAGAGTTTACCAATATTTTCCATACTCTTCGCACAAACTTGGGTATCAAGGATTCAGAGCAGCATTTGGTACTCAAATACCGCAGCTGCCTGCATAAGTACATCCAGGAAAAAATGGAATTCCTGAACATCTCCTCGCTTGGCACGACATACAGATATGCCATCAAGATTGAGAAAATTTTTAAACAAAAGAAGCGAGACTTTGGATTTGTGAATCTGAAGCAAGGGAAAGGTGCCCCCAAACTATAGAACAAATGAAAAAGCCAAGGCGGGGTGGCCCAAGACAACCCTCCAAATTTGCAAGAAAAGAATAATGCTACAAAGCCAAAAAAGGACATAGTAAAGTGGTGTGAGTTCCATAAGAGCTCCACTCACAACATAAGTGAGTGTCAAGCCAAGAAGTCACTAGTGGCCGAGATAAAGGTTTCAGAATAAGATGCATGTTCCGACTCTGAGTTAGAACCCGAGACAGGGAATGAAAAAGGGAATTAGATTATCGATGCAGAGCCCAACGCCACCATTGCCACCATGAAGATCTAGAAGGGGGAACTCGAAGATCCAGAGGAGGAGGAGCGTCTCTTACACTCCTAGATGTGGGTAAGGGGCTCCTTGCTACATTTCATTGTTGATAGCAGGAGCCAAAAGAAACTCATTTAGGCAGAGGTCGTGAAGTGGCTGGGCTTACCGACCACAACACATCCACAACCGTACACCATCGGGTGGCTTCACCAAGGACGAGATCTTCGCGTAAGCTAGCAATGTCGTCTCCCATACAACATCAAGCCCTTCATAGATGAGGTATTGTGTGACGTTGCTCCCCTTGATGTTTTTGATGTATTATTAGGACAACCATACTTGTGGAAGTGACATGCTCTATATGAATCAAGGCTCTGTGATGTTATTATTACTTTGGGAAATAAGTTGTACAGGATAAATGAGGTAGCACCGCCTACCGCCATCTCTTTGGTCACTGTAAAACAATGTAGTAAGCTCATTTCCAAATCCAGGAAATTTGTTTTCCTGATGATACACCCTCAAGGAAAGAAGAAGACAGTGGCCACAACCTCTAGACAGGGCCCCTCCACACGAAAACTACAGATGGACAGGGTTGTGGAGGAGTATGAGGACATCTTCACCTCCCCTGTAGGGGTTCCTCTTCACTATCAAGTAAAGCACTCCATCAATTTAACCCCAGGTGCGTCACTGCCCAATGGACCAATCTATTGGCACTCCATTCTAGAGAATGATGAAATCAAGAGGCAGATTCAGGAGCTGTTGCAGAAAGGTCACATCCATCCGAGTTCATCACCCTGTGGGAGCCGGAGCGTGTTGGTATAGAAGAAGGATGGGACTTGGAGACTCTTTATTGACTATCGGGCACTGAATAAGATCATTATGCATAATAGGTACCCAATCCCATGGATTGATGACCTCCTGGACCAACTGAAGTGGGCAAAATGTTTCAGCAAGATCGATTTGAAGTTAGATATCACTAGGTACCAATCGAACCCTCTGAATGGTTGGTTATGCCTTTCAGATTGACCAATGTTCCTGCAACCTTCATGAGTCTAATGGATGACATCTTGTGGCCATTCACCAACTCATTTGTAGTGGTATACTTGGATGGCATCCTGATCTTCAGCCAGAGTTGGGAAGAGCATCTCCACCACATCCGACAAGTTCTCAAAACACCACGGCAACAAAAGTTATGTGCCAATTTGGAGGAATGCACTTTTGGCATGACCCAGGTTTAGTATCTAGGATACATTATTGATGAACGAGGGGTGCATGTGGATCCAGCCAAGATCCAAGTCATTCAAGATTGGCCATCTCCAACCACTCTGACAGCAATCCGTAGCTTTCTAGGTCTTGCCAACTTCTACTGTAGGTTCGTGTTGGTATTTTCTCATATCATTTGGCCCTTGAGTCAAGTCACCAAGGGAGGAGTGAAAGAAAAATTCTTTGGTTTGAATCTCAACTAAAGGCATTCACAGAGTTGAAAGATCGCCTTTGCTTGGCACCAATGCTCGCATTACCAGACTTGCAAAAACCATTTGAGGTCGAGACAGATGCCTTTGACTATGCTATTGGGGTCATCCTTACTCAACACAGGCATCTAGTGGCATATCACAGTGAGACACTTTCAGACACAGTCCAGAAGTATCCCACTTATGACAAAGAGATTTATTCCATTGTGTAGGCTTGCCGACTATTGGGCAGTGGATCCCCCCATAGCGGGTTTTTGGGGCTTGTAGCCTGAATTTTGGTCAAAAGTAATGTAAGACCTCGTGAAATGTGGGCGTGGAGTGCAAGAGTCTAGGGTTTTTCACCCTAAAATATTGTAATTTAATATAGAATGTGTTGGCCTGCCCATGGTCCGCGGACCATGGGAATGTATAAATAAAGCGAGGCTCTAAGTGTAGAAGTCAGTTTTTAGTGCTGATCTTAAGTGATATGGGTTTTTGAATGTGATATTTGCTCTGAGTCTGTAAGTCCAAGTCTTGGGTTGTAGGAATAGGAAGAGGCTCTGCAGCTGTGTGCCCAGAGGCCTAGTAGAGTCCACAGCTGTGTGCGTAGACGCTTGCAGCTAAGTGCACAGGGTGGACTTGGGATTGTAACGGAACAAAAGTTTAATAAAAGCTAAGTTGATTCTGAAATATTGTGCATCTATTTGTAGATCTATATGTTTATGCATCTCCTTACAGTTTATGATTGAGCGCACTTGTTATGAATGTTGAATGATTGATAAGAATATTGGTCCCACAAAATTAAGTTAAGATCTATAATAATAACACAGTAAGGTTAAAGGATCTAGACTACGCCTCTTCACGTTCTTTACAAAACTACACGAAGGTCAGACAGCTGCGCCAAGTAGTGCAAGCATGAAAGATAGGTTTGTGGACTTCCAAAACTTCATCACGACATCCCTAGGGTGCAGAAGACTAGTTCTAGCACCTTCCCATACTACCTCGGGTGAGACCTCAGTACGCGCATCACGGATTGTTGCTAAAAGGGCTGGTAGTTTCAGGATTTGTTTGGCTAAATCACTTCTGATCCTTGGTCAGGCCCCAACAAGCCAATAAATGGTTCCGTTGTTGGGACCGGG
The DNA here is from genome assembly GCA_031772625.1 of Pinus tabuliformis. NCBI lineage: Eukaryota > Viridiplantae > Streptophyta > Pinopsida > Pinales > Pinaceae > Pinus > Pinus tabuliformis. The sequence goes on from CM062820.1 coordinate 1,682,388,057, forward strand.
ATTTACCTAAGGGGTGTCTGATGTTGGAACACTGGAACCCTAGGAAGAAGGAAATTGAAGATTGGTTGGATTAGAAGCTTCACGAATTCGTGACATAGGAAAACATAACTCTCCAGATATTTGAGAAGAGGTGGCTGGATCGCTACGTATATATGAAAATCCATGAGATCTTCTTCGTGTCCTTCTATTTAGAGTTGTATGATTGGATCACAAGGTTAGTCGATAGCTAGGGAAGGTACAATCTTGATCAACTGATAGTGTGGACTCCAGAGTTAGTGCGCAGGCTAGAGGCATCAGAAGATAAGATCGCGCGGGTTATGGACCATTGGCTCAACCAGATAATAGGAATATTTATCACTGAGTTCGCGATAGACACAATCGTGAGCTATAGCGAAGCAGAACGACATTTTCTCAAGGACCGTGAGGTAGGTACATTAAATCCCTGAATACCTAGATTAACATGTTGTTATGTGAAAAGCGGGTTATGTGAATACATTAATGATTGGAACGACGTGGAGTGGAAAGATCTACAAAGGTATCGAAGGATTAGGAAACGGTCCCCTAATTTCACCTTCACAAGAGAGTGAGGAAGAGCGCACTTGGGTTTCTCCGAGAAGTGTGGTAAAATTGATAAGGCATCGCATTCCGCAGTTATCACTCCACTTATGCCATCACCCGCTTAACCTACTTCACCTCCATCTTCACCCACCCCACCTCCACCACCCCCATGGTTCAGCATGGCAAGCACGATCAAGCTACCCGTATTCAGAGGAGTAGGGAATGAGGATCCGGACCAGTACTAGTTCGTGGTAAGAGTAGTGTGGGAAGCACAAGGGGTCACGGATGACAACATTAAGAAGGCCACATTGGTGAGCATGCTGAGATGGTATATCAAGCACTCGAATGATCACCCAAATGTAGGAATAACGAAGATATAGGATGCGTTGAACAGAGAATTTAGCCAACCGAAATCAGAGACAACGTTAATCATCGGGTTTAAAGAGATCGCGATGCTTTCATGCGAGACACACTGGGATCTGGATCAGAGGTTGAAGAGTACAATCTACAAGGCTAATATGATGCTAACGGATGCACAACACCATGCGTGGTTTATGGCGTCTTTGACACCACACTTGAGGATGACGCTGTCACCGCAGAAGCTTTCAACCCAGGTAGAAGCATTGGAAATTGCAATGAGGTTGCATGAAACACCGATACAGGATCCGGGATTGGGAGTTCAACAGATCCACGCCCACCTTCAGAATCTCTGCCTAGAAATGCGGACCTTGAAGCAGGATAAGACACCCCGGCCTGAGGCACGAAAAGAAGTGTGGTTCATAAAATGTAAAGGCCAGGGCCATGATAAGGATCATTGTCCAGTATTCGTGAACTACTTGGCAGGAGGGGGACCAATGCCATTAAGACCAGAGGCACAGGCAGGGCCAAGTATGGCACCCGCACTCTGGTGCGCGATCTGTCAGGTGGGAGGAAAGCACACGACAGACAACTGTCATTTGTTGCAGAAGTATACACAGACTCCCCAACAATTGTTTTGCAATTTTTGTAGATCGGTGGGCCATGACGAGTGTACATGTCACAGCTACGAGTTGATGATGGAGCGGACCCTGGCATATAGAGTGTAGATAGAAACACGAGGCCTCGACCCAGCCGCGGGGATGGCGCTCACTGGATTTCAGGGCCGAGGTCGAGGACAATTAATCTGTTACAATTGAGGAGGACCGAGGCACTACGCTCACGATTGTACCAACCCAACGAGAATATCTTGTTCGTACTGTTCTCAGTTTGATCACGAGATGATAGATTGTCCTATGTTGATCGTACAGATGCACGAGAAAGGGGTACTACAGCCGACTCCAACTCAGAATATCCAAATGATGAGGTTTGAACTGCGCGAAGAAGACCCAAATGTGACCATGGTGCTCCAAAGTGACGTGACCACAGGGGAAGACAAGGGGAAGTAGCCAGAGGAAGATACATGGGTTCCCAAGGCTCCTATAAAGGAACCTGAGTTTGACTTGGAACGCGGAAAGGAGATGTTTATGGAAGCTAAGAAGAGCTTCGCGGAGGCATGTAATTCAAGTAGTAAGGATCAACTAGAGACAGGGATGGATCCTTCTACGCTCACTATCTTTCTAGAGACATGCATGAAATTTCTGTGTGACGATAAGGCGGTTAAAGGACTACAGGAATTAATAACTAGGTGTGTAGGGTCAGGGAACCGTGCGTAGTCCAGAAACTAGGAAAGCATACATTGCGCATCGGGAGGGAGATGAGATTAACGACATAGATTGGTGAATATGAAATGGATCAGGTAATTCTAGACCTGGGTTTGGATGCAAATGTGTTACCAAAGTAGACATGGGAACGCATGGGCAGGCCCACATTGTAGTGGTCCCCTATTCAATTGCGGATGATGAACCAACAAAAGATATTGCCAATGGGAAGGTTGGAAAGGGTAACAGTTGATATTGAAGGCGCGATCACGCAGACGAACTTTGAGATGATAGAGATTGTTGATGAAAACAACCCTTACCCCGCGTTGCTAGGAATAGACTAATGATATGAATGGAGTCATCAACCTGAAGAAGCGGAAGATGATATTCGAGAAAAGGTCCCTTCGCATAGTAGTTTCGCTAGATCCGGCTGAAGGTGTGCACTACACCGAACCTGTGCACGACGATGACAGCGATGATGATTTGGATTGCACTTACCATATAATGGCACAAGACCAAGATCGGGTGAACCTGACAATAGATGGGAGAATCTCATGGGAGCGCGACAGTTCTTGTACTTTGGATTCAGATGAAGAAATAGAACGCTAGCAGAACCGGTTGCACGAAGTAACAACACTAAATTGCAACATGATGATTAGATCACTGTGGTGTGTGACGACCGAAGCAAGGGAACTACCAACATATGATGGGGTAACAGGAGTGGATGAATTCTTGGAAAAATTTGAAAGTGTAGTACCAGAACAGCAGCAGTACAGTGCGATGGAATGGGCGTTGCGCGCGACACTCGCACGATGGTGGAATACACACCAAAAGAATATTGGAAACTCTCGCGAATGTAGAAGACAAATGCGCTTATGGTTTGGAAGTCCCCAGCGTTGAACACGAGTCGGGTAGCCAGGATGAAGCAGTTTGCGTGCCCACCTGTGTTGATGGGTGCAGTCGTGTGCTGTGCAAGCACGTCCTGGACTGAGGATCGAAAATCAGAACCCGACGCGGCAACAGGAAAAGCGACAAACATTCCACGTCAGAGCCTTCACAAAGCTATGTGGAATCATGAATAGAGTCTACTAGATAGGATGAGCTGATTGGGACCTACGTGTACCAGCGATCCGATGGGCCTATAGGGCCATGTGCAAGAACCTGAGTGTGGAAATGGTTCCGAAGACGACGAGCAGAGTCAAGGCCATAGCTTTGGGAAAGAATCCTCACGCAATCACTCCCATAATTATGACAGTGTGCGAGGACCAGAGCGAAGAGATTATGCAGCCGCATGAGGACGAACATATGCAGATTCAAGAAGCCATTCAGCGAGGGAACCTTGAGCTTCGCGAACTCAAGGAAGATCAGGTACGACTGAAGTAAGAAAGCATATTAATGGACAAGGATATCAGAAAGCTAGAAACCAAAATCTCGCAAGCATTATGTGTTGACAGAAGGATGGGGCCACGTATGGGCAACCCTACCACCGCACTAGAAGATTGTCACCGAAAGTTTTTGGCTATACTACCATGGCTGCGACCGCACCTTATCAGACAAAGTCACCAAGGAAGCACACCGCATAAGGAAGAATGTGAGGCATTGACGGGTGTGAAGGTAACTAAGGGAGGCCCGCGAATCAGATTGAAAGGTGTCTTGAAGCCTCACACTAGTAGTGTGACCACCTGACTATCCATAGGAAGCATAGTCTCAGTGCTCCAAGTAGTTGAAAGAGAGCGCGGGACTATAAACAAGTTTGTATGGGAGCTATGTGACATGGAAGTTGCGCGTAGGATCATTATGATGCACAGGTTGCGTTTGCACACAAGGGACTGTGCTGCCGTGCAGACAGGCTGGAAAGTGACCGTTGGTGTCACTGTTCATGACAAGATGGCCAATTTAAGACAACGAGGAGTGAACGGTTGGCAATTAAGATAGAAAGTCAGAACTAGATTTGGGACTATCTGCCGCCAGTCTCGCATTAATGAGTCGAATCTGGGGGGAACGGTCGAATTTGAATTCAAAAGGGCCTATAAATCATAGGTGGCCCTCCACCAAACAACCCTTGGCATTTTGCGAATTAAGTTGTTGCATTATCAAGTGGGCATGAACCTGATGAATTTGGAGGTTGTAAGAGCAAGTCCATGGTTTGAAGCATTGCCAAAGGATACACAAGATTCCCTGATCAGAATAATGTCAACGACTAAGGGAGACACGCAGAGTTCTACGTCACCGATAGGGGATGCACTAGAAATCCCTAAATTGCCTCGGATGTCGAGGCCCAAAAAGGACCCACAGGCAGCAGGACCGGTCTGTATGTCTCCACGAAATCCGCAGTTCGGCAAACTGTCGATGGAAGAAAAGGGAAAAACGGTTAATATTGAGAGCGATGAGGAGGAGGAGGATCCTCAGATCTTTGTAGAAGAGATGGAACCAGAGGAAGAGATGGAAGAAGACATCCAGCCAGTACGCGCCACAACAAAGTTGCCCAAGTATGTCCCTTCGTGGAAAGGGAGGGTAAAGGTACCTAAAGATTTGGATGTCGTTAAAAGCACACTCAACACCCTGTTCCTCCTCGAGGGAGTTCTGTTTGAAGGTCTGGCTGTAGGCTGTGTACCCGCTATGAAGTTTGAAGACTGGGACCTCGCGGATAGCAAGAAATTCCCTCATTTGGAAACTAGCTAGCTGATGGAACAAAGCACGGAGGGGGTAGTTACGACACTGTAGCCACGGGCATGGCTGTGCGAGGTGGAGGAGGCCGGGCTACTCCACCTCCTATCGATTCCACAATTCCATCGGGCCCCAATCACGATATGTTTCATCAGGAAACTACTTTTCCTGGTGCACGATGGGTACTTGTGGCTGGAGGAGCCCATTCCAATCATGGCAGAGCTCATTCATAGGATTTCTTGGCTTCCCTGTATGGGGAGGGACCCCATGGAAATAGCTGGCATAAGTGGAGACTTGGTGATTTCAGAGGCCATGAAAAAGTAATATAAGTTGGAGAAAAAGCAGAGGGGTTACATTATTACTAGTATTCAGAACAAAGGGGTCCACGTCACTACCCAGTTGTTGGTACGAAAGGTGATGAGAAAATGTCATGGCAATGAGGTACCAGCAACTGTCATCACGCTATCTAAGCAATGCGTGGAAGGAGTACGGTTTAACTGGGCACAGTTCCTCTGCGACGAGTTCCTGACGAATTGCAGGGAGGCCCAAGATCAGGGTAAGACCTTCCACTACATGTGGTTTCTCTTATCCATTCTGTTGGTTACAGGTGAATTGCCTGAGGATAGTCAGTTTCCTCCCCTTGACCAGGACTGGCTAGAGGCAGCAAAATACGCGTCGCTATGGGTGACGAAGGATGCCATGTGAATCCGAGAAACCAAGATCTTCTAGGTACTGATGGAGGTGAGCGTATGATTGTGGATCAACAAACGGTCGCGCCTATCTGCCTCGGTATACGACAGTCTAAAGAGCTTTGCAGACTTTAAAGCAGATATGCACAATGTGTATATCAGGGCGCGAAAGGATCCAGAGCAGAAGTGGACCACACTCCCCTTCATTGCAATAGATGACGTTGTTTTTGCGGTGCTCGACACATGGCCACCGGAATGGCACGCACCAGATCTGGTGGTGCACGATGAGATGAAGATTCAAAGACAGAAGGCTGCCGCCAAGCTACTATCACAACAGAAGTGGAATGAACAACTAGTTGAATAAGTACGGGAGTCCCGGGAGGCAGCGAAGGCCACCGTGGAAAAGACAGTAGTAGGAGGGGCCGCTACGACATAGGAAGAAAGAGGCCTGAACTTGACCATAGGGCATGGGGCAGATGATACGATGGAAGGCGTGGACCTAAACACCACCTCTACACAATTGAAATGGCCACGCGTGATAGAATGAACTAGGCCACGGAAGAAGACCAAGGCTTCCAAGTTGGATGGGAGCCTATTACACTAACCGAGGGTTGCCTATATGACATCAGCGACACAGTTCGCGAAGTCACCAGGGAGGCGGTCAAGGAGGCAATGACGGAGCAGAAAAATGTGTTAGGGGCACTTAGGATGCAACTCCAGGAACTTTAGGTGCAGCCCCCACAGCAGGGAATGGTAGCCGCCTACGGGGCTACGGGTACATCAGCAACCGAGCAGTTGCTGTGGGCCAAAATGGCTAATACTGTCACGTTGCCAGAAGGAGCACTAATAACGGACAACACGAAGGATAGAGCCGTGGTAGGCCGACTCAAGGGACTTGGACTCAACTTGGCTGCCCTTCCGCGAGAGATATTATACTAGCTGCAGGATGGAGCGATGACAGAGCTCCGTGCTAGGGAAGGATGCGCAGTACAGATGCTCAGTGAACAGCGAATCAACATCAAGTAGCTGAGCCTCCAACGCGATGAAGCAGTAGCACAGACTCAGCAGTTGGAGCAAATCATTGAGGAAGCATGTCACCGCGTCCCTGAGGTAGAGATTGCAGTAGACTTACTAGTAGCTATATGGATCCATAAGTTTGCCAGTGGATTCCACGAGGGGAAGGAAGAAGCAACAAGGATCCAGCTGGACCTCAACCTATATATCGTAGAGCTGAGGCTGAAGGTGCAATCCTCTACATTGCCGGAAGTCAGAGAGCAGTGGCACCGCGCCATTCAATCATGGTTGGAAGCAATAGAGCACGCCATATAGGATTGCACAGGCTTGTTAGATCAGTCACTCGTAACCCTCACTTCACTGCAGGAAGACCCAATGCTACAACGGTTAGAGACAGAAGCACGGGAGTTGCAGCAGGCCTATGACAATGTCTGGGGGACCGCACAGACGGTTGCCCTTACTCAACGGCTGGCCAAGATGAGGGAGGCCCAGGCTCTAAAGGCATAGGTGGACGTCATGCGTTAGAAAGAAGCAGTGCTTAAAGAATGCATCCAACCTTAGCTTGAGGAAGTATTCACGGTCACTGCCAATATTGAGGGAAAGCTGGCACAGATGCAGGGCATATATGCACTCAGGCAAGGAATTTCACCTGAAAACAAAGCATTGGAGATATGCGCACAATGGGTACAACAGACAGCGAAAGAATGTGTTGCCGACGTAAGCGAAGCATAGAGGTTGCTGGATGAACTTCATGCGAAGATCACTGCACTAGTCGAGTGACTTAGGATGAGTCACGATGATTGTGTTGGGGGCCTGTTGGGCAGTGGATCCCCCCATAGCAGGTTTTTGGGTCTTGTAGCCTGAATTTTGGTCAAAAGTAATGTAAGACCCTACGAAATGTGGGCACAGAGTGTGAGAGTCTAGGGTTGTCCACCCTAAAATATTGTAATTTAATATAGAATGTGTTGGCCTACCCATGGTCCGTGGACCATGGGAATGTATAAATAAAGTGAGGCTCTAAGTGTAGAAGTTAGTTTTTAGTGTTGATCTTAAGTGATATGGGTTTTTGAATGCGATATTCGCTCTGAGTCTATAAGTCCGAGTCTTGGGTTGTAGGTATAGGAAGAGGCTCTGCAGCTATGTGCACAGACGCCTAGTAGAGTCTAGAGTTGTGTGCACGGACCCTTGCAGCTGAGTGCGTGGGGTGGAGTTGGGATTGTAATAGAACAAAAGTTTAATAAAAGCTAATTTGATTCTTAAATATTGTGCATTTATTCATAGATATGTATGTTTATGCTTCTGTTATATGTTTATGCATCTCCTTACAGTTTATGATTACGCACACTTGTCATGAATGTTGAATGATTGATAAGAATATTGGGCCCACAAAATTAAGTTAATATCTATAATAATAACACGATAAGGTTAAAGGATCTAGACCACATGTCTTCGCATTCTTTATAGAGCTACGTGAAGGTCAGATAGCTACACGAAGCAGTGCAAGCGCGCAGGATCGATTCACGACTTCCCAAACTTCATCACGACATCCCTAGGGTGCAGAAACTTGGTTCCAATTGTTGGCATTATGATGAATGTGTTGTACTTGATGACAACCGACTTGTAGCAGAACAACTCACTTGTACATGGTAACTAGATGAATCTACAGAAAAGATATCAAATGTGACAGAATGCATGACAGTAATATTCATAGATGTGATGAAATACAGGGCAACTTCAAGGAATCAGTTCAGAAGGAAACTCTCTCAAATGAAATATCACAGTATAGCAGGTAAATAGCAAGAATGAAGAAAGAAAGGTGTATGTAGGTTCACTATATACCGAGCCGCGTATACACATAGGTTCAGTGTATACAAAGGCGTGTATATCATACACACACACTTTCACAGAAGGAAAGGCGTGTACATGTTGGAAAACTAAGTTTTGGTCCGTGGTATTTGGTCTGAGGTATTGACCACAAGTATTTGGTCCAAGGTATTGGTTCTAAGTGGTTTTGGACCATGGTATTGGGTAAGGCCTAAGACTATAAAAGGAGGAGAAGATCATTAGGCAAAGGCACTCAGCAAGTCTCGAATATCTGATGAAGTGTGAGATCCTATATGCAAGTTATGGGTTTATGATGCTTTGCTTGATCTGAGCCAAGGAGGAATCTCAGCGGTTGATGGAGGACAAGATCTAATGATGGATCAGGATCTTATGGCTTGGAATGAATCATCTATATATAGTTTGATCATGCTTATTCTAGATCTGTATACTGACGCATGTAATGTTTTGTAAATATTATGATCTAGGTATAACTGAAGTCTAAAATAGCTGCAAAATTATGAATGAATATTTACAGATGTATACGCTGGTTGACTTTGATAAAAGCGCATATACACACAGGTTAGATACATCTAAGTAGCGTATATCATATGAACTATGATGTTTGAAGTTACAGGTGGTTCTGGTTGATGATGCAAAGTTCTGAGTTCTGGTGACTATTTACTGGTGTCAGTATTCTGCATATTCAGATTGGTTGATTGTGATTAGCTTCAGTGTTGATGGATGAGATTTAATAATGGATCAGGATCATAATGACTTATATTTATGTGATCTAATGGACTAGATCTGATTACTAACACACGTATTATCCTTTTGTATGTAATGATCTGGGTATGTCTGAAGTCAGGAAGTGCAGCGAAGTTCTAAGTAAGTATTTGATGACATATACGTTGGTTTTCTTTGGTGAAGTTGCGTATACACGCCGATTCGGCTCTTCCAAGTAGTGTATGCACTTTGATGAAAGGTTTTTGATCACATAGTTGACTCTAAATATTGTTGTAGAGTTCTGGGTTCTGCTCTATGTTCTGGTGACTGTGACAGGGTTTCAAGTGATTAAGTTGTTGGGTGATTCAGAGAGTAATGAGAGTATTCAATGAATGAGTAATGCAATAGTTGTATTACAGTGGTGATTGATTTTGAGCTTCAATGTTGTTGATGGGTCCAGTATGAAAATTGGATGAAACGTGGCCTTCAGATTATGATGTTGTGTTCTAGGAGTATCCAGTCTGAAAATTTATGAAACGCGGTCCCTGGAGGAAGAGAGAAGGTCATAGCCTTTTGTAGGTCGGCGCCTACGTACTAGTAAATATATCGGCTGGTACAAGATCTAGGGGTGAAAGTGTGAAACTTTAGTGTTCTAAATCTCATACGCAAGTTTCATGAAGAGAAGTCACGTATATACGCGATTTATACACTGCACAGTCGCGTATATGTTAGTTTGAGGAAAAGCAATGGGACAGACTCAGGAAAAAGGGTCTGATATGGTTCAGTCAATTATTTGCTCTGTTTGATGATGGGTACAATCTGCTGATAATGTGTGGAAATGTATTGATTTTTTATCCTTACAAGTTAACTTGATGTATATCTGATTGATGATGATGGCGCCACTGCATGATCAGATCTGATAGTGAACAGATGGAACAGGTTGAGGGGGGAGAACATGCTATGCTTCTAATAAACCATTGTTGGCATTATGTTTAGAAGTATTTGGTACCTAATCAATGACGATGATGCTTATATGGCTAAATTATACATATTTCTATGATGGATACATGGATGATTACTTAAGTTGCAGATATTGTTGGTTGGCCAAGAGAATGGTGTTATTACAGGTCTCATGAAGACATATCTGTTTGAAGACATGGATATTTGAATACATGGCTTACTTAGTCACATAATGATGATGAGTTCTTACCTTATGATGATAGTTTGATATTCACATATTATCATGGTTGATGCTTATCAGATGTGGGATGTTCCCTAGTAATGATACATGGTTTATATATTAAAGGTCCTTGTGGAAAGATCATGTAATTCTTGATGAAGATGTGAAAGATCATGTGATGATAATGGTGTTTTCACATATGACATGATGTGAATGGTTTTGTTACTGCTTGGAGATATGACATATACTGAGTTGATTCATGGAAGGAAACGAAGCAAGTTGATCTTGATAAGATCAAGAGGATGAGTTGATATCTATCTTTGTCATAGGTTGATGATATTTACACTGACATGGAAATATACAGGTTGCTGGTCTGGATGTTGTTGACAGATGCTTATGGAGCAGATCATATATGGTGTATGATAGTTGCTTATGACTATCATGGTCTTGTTTAGATATTTGGTCTCTGTTATAAATGTCATGTATATCATTCAATATAAAGGTCATATCAAGACTTATGATGTAATAGTTTGTCTATGTCTATTGTAGTTTTTTGATGAATCCCTTTTTGTCATATGATGTAATGTGTACCCCGACTATGCATGGGAAGGATGATGTAATATTTCAGTCATGTATAAAAAATTGGTATCTGGTATATCCCCACTTCATTAGGTGGATAATTCAAGTATATCCCCACTTGATTGGGAGAATGAATGCATGTATGAGTCATTGGTGATAGGAAGGTCAAACTCACATAGTCGAGTTATAAAGTCGTGTTATTTTTCTTGAAAATATTTCCAGACTCCGCATGTACTCAGTGGGAGCATGGATGATACAATACATCTCAACATGAACAAAGGGGGAGTTCAATCAAAGAATTCAGCATGTGCCTAGGGGGAGCATGATTAATATTCAGCTATTCAGTCTTTTGCTCTTAGGGGGAGAATATCTTGGTCCGTCCTTTGCCCTTGATGTCAAAGGGGGAGAGTGACTTGGTGTTGGTGTTGCCATCAAGTCTAAAGGGGGAGATTGTTGGCATTATGATGAATGTGTTGTACTTGATGACAACCCACTTGTAGCAGAACAACTCACTTGTACATGGTAACTAGATGAATCTACAGAAAAGATATCAGATGTGACAGAATGCATGAAAATAGTATTCATAGATGTGATGAAATACAGGGAAGCTTCAAGGAATCAGTTCAGAAGGCAACTCTCTCAGATGAAAGATCACAATATAGCAGGTAAACAGTAAGAATGAAGAAAGAAAGGTATACACAGGTTCACTATATACCAAGCCATATATACACGTGAGTTCAATGTATACAAAGGTGCATATATCGTACACACGCACTTTCACAGAAGGAAAGGCGCATACATGTTGGAAAACTAAGTTTTGGTCCGTGGTATTTGGTACATGGTATTTTGGTATTGGTCCATGGTATTTGGTTTGAGGTATTGACCACAGGTATTTGGTCTAAGTTATTGGTTCTAAGTGGTTTTGGACCATGGTATTGAGTAAGGCCTAAGACTATAAAAGGAGGAGAAGATCATTAGGCAAAGGCACTCAGCAAGTCTCGAATATCTGATGAAGTGTGAGATCCTGTATGCAGGTTATGGGTTTATGATGCTTTTCTTGATCTGAGCCAAGGAGGAATCTCAGCAGTTGATGGAGGACAAGATCTAATGATGGATTGGGAGCTTAAGGCTTGGAATGAATCATCTCTATATGGTTTGATCATGCTTATTCTAGATCTGTATACTGACGCATGTAATGTTCTGTAAATAGTATGATTTGGGTATAACTGAAGTCTGAAATAGCTGCAAAATTATGAATGAATATTTACAGATGTATACGCTGGTTGACTTTGATAAAAGCGCATATACACGCAGGTTAGATACATATAAGTAGCGTATACCATATGAACTATGATGTTTGAAGTTACAGGTGGTTTTTGTTGATGATGCAAAGTTCTGAGTTCTAGTGACTGTTTACTAGTGTCAGTATTCTGCATATTCATATTGGTTGATTGTGATTAGCTTCAGAGTTGATGGATGAGATTTAATAATGGATGAGGATCATAATGACTTATCTTTATGTGATCTAATGGACTAGATCTAATTGCTAACACACATATTATCCTTTTGTATGTAATGATTTGGGTATGTCTGAAGTCAGGAAGTGCAGCAAAGTTATAAGTAAGTATTTGATGACATATATGCTGGTTCGCTTTGGTGAAGTTGCGTATACAAGCTGGTTTGACTCTTCCAAGTAGCGTATGCACTCTGATGCAAGGTTTTTGATGACATAGTTGGCTCTGAATATTGTTGTAGAGTTTTGGGTTCTGCTCTGTGTTCTGGTGACTATGACAAGGTTTCAAGTGATGAAGTTTTTGGGTGATTCAGAGAGTAATGATTGAGTATTCAATCAATGGGTAATGCAATAGTTGTATTACAGTGGTGATTGATTTTGAGCTTCAATGTTGTTGATGGGTCCAGTGTGAAAATTGGATGAAACATGGCCTTCAGATTATGATGTTGTGTTCCAGGAGTATCCAATCTGAAAATTTATGAAACGCGGTCCTTGGAGGAAGAGAGAAGGTTGTAGCCTTCTGTAGGTCGGCGCCTACGTACTAGTAAATATATCCGCTAGTACAAGATCTAGGGGGTTGTAGCTCCCTTCCAATAGAAGCTGGAGAACGAGAGAAGGTTGTAGCCTTCTGCAGGTAGATGCCTGCGTACTGGTATGAGTCTGCGCCAGTACAATGTTGTAAACAGTTTTTTTTAATATTAAAAGAAGACAGAGACGACGGCAGCAGGTGGTTTTCACCCACATTGGGTTTCCACCTTAAATCATGGTGTTCATGTGTGTTTCTTATGTGTGATGATATGTTCTATTTTTACTGCACCTGGTTACTATTTATATGGTTAATGAAGTTCTGATGCACTGATTAAAGATAAACATATGATGAATTAACTGAATCATAAGTTTGTTGGATATACGCTAGTTGCATTAAACACAGTTGCGTGTACACGCGAGTTCCCTTAACTGAAGTAGCATATATGAATCTGATTATGGAAATGAAAAATTATTAATTTGCTAATAATGATTCACCCCCCCCTCAGTATTATTTCCAACACCAACACCCTCCCATACTACCTCGGTTGAGACCTCAGTCCACGAACCACAGACTATTTCCAAAAGGGCGGTAGTTTCGGGATTTGTTTGGCTAAATCATTTCTGATCCTGGGTCACACCCCAACAAGCCAACACCAAAAATGGAAGCATTACATTTTGGGGAAGGAAACAATCATCCACACAGACCACCGACCCCTGCAATTCATACAGACCCAAGGGAAATTGCAGAATGATCGCCATCAAAAGTGGTCCACATACCTGCAACAGTTCCATTTGAATATCAAGTATAAGAAGGGCATCACCAATAGTGTTGCAAATTGCCTTAGTCGACCACCGATCATGGAGTTAACCACCGTGTTCAACTCTTGTGGGCATGAGACTTCTGACTGGCCACTTCTCTACAAAAGCGACCCAGAATTTGGCCACACATACCAGACACTCTTGGAGGTCTAGCATGTTCTAGATTTTCACTTCCAGGATGCCCTGTTATGCCACCTGGGTCACCTTTGTGTTCCTTCAAGCGAGCGTGCTAAGATGATTTGGGAAGCACACTATAGTTGGGCTATTGGGCATTTCAGGGTCGAGAAAACTGTGGCAGTACTACAAAATTATTTCTATTGGCCGAATCTTCACCAAGATGTCGGGAAGTACGTCAGATAATGCAGTGCCTGTGCCATTGCCAAACCAACCATCAAGAAGCGAGGCATATATACCCCGTTGCCTATGCCTATTCGGCCTTGGGAATCCATCTCCATGGATTACATGTTGGACCTTCCTTCTACTAAGCATGGAAACAACTGTGTTTTTGTGGTCGTCGACAAGTTCTTGAAGATGGCCATTATGGCGGCCTCCAAGAAGAATATCACAGCAGAAGCCACTGCTAAAATCTTCTTTGAATGAGTGTGGGTACACTTTGGGATCCCACAGTCTATCATCTCAGATCAGGATAGTAGGTTCCTCAGCGCACTTTGGTCCAGTCTCTGGTTGATGCTAGACACCAAACTCACTATGTCCACAGCGTTCCATCCTCAAACTGATGGCCAGAGAGAGGTTGTGAACATGATGATGGTATACATTCAGCGTGTGTACAACTCAAAGCATCCATGCACATGGGATGAGAGCCTCCCTTATGTTCAACACAGCTACAACCGGGCTCTCCATAGCTTGACTGGACACAACCCTTTTCAGGTGGGTATGCGATTCCAGCCACTATGTCCCATTGATGTGGCCATGCCATTTGCAGCAACTCACGCAGATTTGGCTCATGTCCAGTCCGAAACAAATAAGGCGACCAACTTTATTGAGCACATCCAACATATTCGCAAGTAGGTCCATGACATTCTGGAGAAATCAAATGCCAAATACAAGTAGCGACATGATCAACATCGAGTGCCACACAAGTTTTAGGTGGGCGACAAAGTTTGGTTGCATTTGCAAAAGGAATGCCTTAGTGGAGCCTATCGAAAACCCAAACCACTTCGATATGGCCCTTACACCATTACCAAGGCTATGGGAGACAATGAATTTTAGCTCAACATTCCCCCATTCCTTGGCCTGCATCCAGTGTTCAATGTGGACTACCTTCGGCCATACTTTCCACCATTACTAGACACATCTGACATTGCAGAACAACTCACACCCACAGAGTTAAATCCAGATTGCATGGAACAAGCTACAACTGATCGGATCATGGACGCACAGATCAAGCACACTCGCCAACAGAATATCCAACTGTATCGAATTGTTAAAGTAGGCCAACTCCTTCACCAGGGCAAGTGGCTCACTAGGGACCAAGTTCAGCAGAAGTTTCCTCATCTCATGGAGGAACTCAACGCAATGGGGACCATTGATTCCTAATGGGTGAGGAATGATCTAGGTGGATATTGGTGGCTACTCGCCAAGTCCACTTGGGCCCCCACCATTGTTTCTTTCAGCTTTTCAGTTTCCTTAATTGTAGTACAGTTTACTATTTTTAGCAGTTTTTTGGGTCCTAAACTTCCGAAGCTGTTTTGAGGCCCTAAATGGCGTTTTTTGGGAAAACTGGGAGCAACATGGGTCCATTGATTGATGTTGCTCTTCCCAAAGTAGTAGTTCACAAATAGATCTTTCTAACGAGATATTGTGCACATCAAACGAAGATCGTATGCTAAAGTTACGACCTCGGGAAGTTGATGTACCAATTTACCCAAATGGGGCCCACAGTTTGGCATTTCATCTTATAGGGTTAGGTTTTTTGATGTTTGTGGTTTTCCATTGTTTCTCAACAATAAATAGGCCTTAGAGCCTCATTGTAGCACAGTTCAGAGGCATGTAGCCACCACATCTCTTCTCAGAGATAAGCTACCATCGCCCTAGCTATTTTATTTCCATTTATGTTTGTAAGCATATTTCAGTATTTTACAATAATGAAATGAAGTATTATTTCTGCTGCATCTCTATATGTATGGTTATATCTGTAATCTGTTATGTTCTTGTTTAAATCTGGATCACTACATGCCTTTGAATTGCATTACAATGAGGCTCAAGGGCCTTTTTATTATTGAACAATAAGAGCAAACCCTAAACAACCAAAACCCTAACCCGAGGAGATGTAACACCAAGAGTTTATGGGCCCCGTTGGGGTGAGTTGGACAACCAACTTCCTGGGGTTGTGACTTGGTCATATTATCTCCGTTTGATGTGCATGATAACCCTTTGGAAATATCTCTCGGAGGATTACGATAGAAAAGACAATTTTATTTACAAAATCGCTAGCGGTAGATTGCCAAAAAAACATCGTTTAGGGCCTCAAAACAGCTCCGAAATTTTAGGACTTGAAAAACTGCTAAAATAGTAAACTGTGCTACAATTAAGTAAACTGAAAAACCAAAAGAAACAATGGTGGGGGTCCAAGTGGAATTGGCGGGTGGCCACCAATATCCACCTGGATCACTCCACGATCCGATGCACCACCAACTGGCCCCCAAAATGATCACCCCCATTAGGGACTTCAAGATCAACTTTTAACAATTATTGCAGGGCTTGAAGTTCTCTGAGGTCTAGATCAACCTTTGATTTAATATCCGCCCATGCCGTCCTAAGTTATCTCTATGGAGTGGTCGCACCACAGTTGGCCAACCGATCTGCTACTTTATTACCCTCTCGAAGCACGTGGCTGGTAGTGATATACTCAAAAGAGGTCAGGGTTCGTTGGATGTGGGAGAGTTGAGATTCTAGGCACCAGCTTTTGGCCACTTTCTGGGTGGAGGTACCATTGATAATTCTCTGGACCATATCAATAATAAGGCATGAGTCTCCCACTATTTTGATCCTCCTACAATGAAGGTGAGAGGCTAGGCTCATACCCACCTCGAGTCCAGTCATTTCCACCACATTGTTCATTGTTACACGAAAAGAACTTGAGTATATTTCCCATGGGGAGCCGGAGGAGTCTCGGAGGGTACCTCCAAAACCCGTCGGGCTATAATTGCCCTTAGAAGCCCCATCAAAATTAAGTTGGATACAACAATCCTGGGGTGTGAGGAAGCTAAAGGGGGAATGAGCAGGGGAAGGTATTGGGGTAGGAGTTGTAGGATAAACCAAGTTAAATGAGAGATTTAACTGAGATAGAATTTGAGATTCAGGAGGTCCCACATCCTAGTCTACGAGATCCCATTTTTATGCTAGTATGCTTTCTCGGATGTTGGAAGTCGTTTGGATCCAAATATGAGTTCTGGTAGGTGGTTTCCCTTAAAAAATGGCTCAATTTCTCTCTTTCTAGGTATTCCAAAGAGGCAGCCCTGGAGTGAGCCACCAAGCTCGACTCACCACAGGATTGAAATACCGATGAGTTGGCTAACCTTCGAGCAACCCTCGAATGTCATTGGGGTGGCGATCTATTAGACCAAAAATAAAGGAGGCCTGGTCCCATACTTCATGCGTGATGATACATCCCTCAAAAAGATGGATTATGGATTCTTCCACCTTCTTGCAGTGAAGACACATTGACGAGCCGACAAAGTTGCGCTTATGTAATCTATCCCAGGTTAATACATGTGTGTGGCCAACTAGCCAAAGAAAGTGGGCTACCTTGGGCCATAAGTTACTGCTCCATATTTTCTGCCAGAAAGGGATATCCAAATGGGTCATTACATTAGCCCTTATGAGGTAGGATTCCTTGACAGAGAAAGCTCGAGTAGTAGAGAAGCCCCATCTAAGCTTATCCAGCTCTTGTGATACATGGACACATTTTTGTGAAAGATGGGCACCCAGTCGCTCACAAGCCACCTGAGAAATAGTCGGCGGCCACTCTGTATCTGAATTCCATCTCCACCATCCTTGATCATCGGCCTCTTCGATCTAGTAGTCTGCCACCCGAATGGTTAAGATCGAGTGGAAAAAGGGCATCAAGTTTGAAAGGGATTGATCCTGATTAAGACAAGGGAACTACTACCAGGATTCCTTCCAAAAGAAGGATGAATTCCCATTCTTGACTTCCCAAAAGAAATAGTTTCATATCAGATCACTATTATTATTGGCACGATTCCAAATTGTCGATCTTGTACTCGGAAGAGGATTCTGAATTAGGACTTCCTGGGATTTCCCTTGTCTGTATTTTTGGGTCCAGATTGACTTCCAAATATCATCTCCCCCTTGAATCTATATCAACCATAGCTTAGCCCCATGGGTGGCACTGAGTGCTGTAGGGTCCCTCAGACTGAGACCTCTGAGAGCTGTGGGGAGGCAGAGCTTATGCCATGCAACAAGCAACCATTTCTGGTCCATGGAGGCTCAGCTCCATAGGAATCATCTGAATATTGTTGTTAGCTCTAAGTAGATACATTTTGGGGCAGTGAGGGTGGACAATTAATACATCGGCATGGCTTGTAGTACCGATTTCAAAAGGGTTTCTCTTCTAGCCAGGTTGAAGACACAGAAGGTCTAGTTTGAGATCTTCTTGCATATCTTGGAGCATAGGTATTTCCAGGGAGAAATGCCAAGGGGATTAAAGATAAGAGGAACCCCTAGATATTTAGAGGGAAGAGATCTGATGGTGAAACCTAGAGCTCTAGCCAAACAAGAATGAACTAGACTGCGAGTATGGAAGAAATAAATACTCGATTTGTTCTTGTTTAGGAGCATACCTGAAGCATCTTGGAAGTCCACCAGAATGTTGTTCATATGGGCCGCTTCCTTGATAGTATCCTTACCAAATAAAATATTATCATCCATGAATTATTCATGCATCATATGAACATTAGTTTCACGTAGGTGGATGTCATCCAACAAGTTCGATTTCTTGGCAGCCTTGATCATTCTTCATAGGCCCTATGCTACAATGATAAAGAGGAATGGGGATATGAGGTCACCTTGACGGATTCCTCTAGAAGTTCTAAAGGTTGCCGAGGGGGATCCATTGATCAGGATTGAGAAGGAAGGGGTGGAGATCAGGGATCCGATCCAATGGATCCAATCATTGGAAAATCTTAAAACTGGAGGATTGCCAACAGATGATCCCAGTTTAGGTAGTGATAAGATTTTGATAGATCCAGTTTTAGAAACATGCATCTTGTTTTATGACTGCAAGGAATGGATGGTCTCATGGACAGAGACAATGCCATCTAGAATTTGGTTTCCTTCGACAAAATCCAATTGTTCCTGGTTGATAATGTGATGAAGGATAGGTTTCAGACATTTGACCATAACTGTGGAGAGAATTTTATAGATGACATTGCAAAGGGCGATCAGTCTAAAATCACTGGGTGACAGGGCCTCCTTTGTGAAAATTCCTCAACTGGAATCCCTATTGTAGCAACTGATGATATTACTCCTATTTTTTAAATTCCTTTAAAAAAGTTGTTGTTTCATACGACAAATATTGTAATACATATGCTGCAACCTTCACTTAATTAAATATTATGCGGAAACAAGAGATTGATCAAGAAATAAAATACAACACAAATGACACCATTGTTTTTGGAAAAATGTTCCTAGAAAAACCCAATGTGGGAAAACTAGTGCAACAGATCTAAGCGTTTTATTATTATGCATGAGAAAATCTGAGTACAATTCTTGGATGCTCAACTAGCAATCTGATACTGAGAGAAAATGGACAAAATGAATGGTGAAATGATCTCACCCTATCACTGGGAGAATCTGAGTCTGATCATGCTGAACTGGAGCCTCTATGTACCCTCTGCGCAGAACTATGTCACTCCTATGCAGTTTTTGTGTTACCCGTACTGGGTATCACACTGCTCCTTCTCTGGACCCTCTATTGGCTGGAAAATTCAAATCTTTGTCTCCGAGTCTCACACCCCGGCTCTCGGCTACTGAAACTCGATTTCATTAGCAGGAATTCGATCTCCCTCTAAGGCATGTGCTGCCACTACATCAGCTTTGTGTGGGCCAACGTCTGCCTCTCTTTGGACGTCATTTTTACTTCTCTATGCTTCATACTCTCCAGCCTAGGAAAACTTCCTTCTTTTGGATACTCACTACCCCTCTGTGCAAGAAATATCCTCGATCAAAATTTCTTCTTGAGAACTTCTCACTTCAGAAATTTGATCTCTTGATCTCTCGGTGTGTTTTCCAAATGACCCTCAAGCTCCCTTAAATAATCTTCTTGTTGGCATTCAATGGCCCATATTAAAATATAATCAATGGCTAAGATCACTTTAGCTTGATCCTCGTCTTCTTCTAGAAGTTACACCCACAATTAGATTAATACCCGTTAATATTTTTAATTTCCTAAGTTTAGAATTAGGCTCCCATTAAAAAATATTAATTATTTTAATAAAATCATTTCTGGGTGGAATTTCCACAAGCACTTTTTGGGTTCTTTGGAATACATGTGCCCAAGCCTCCCTGCAAAATTTGAGGACTGGAGCACATCTGATGCTAGCCTCAATCAACATATTGGGCTTTAGGAATGAGTGTGAGGAAGGTGGCGTTAAGGTCTGACCAGATTTGGTGAAGATGACGAGATTCCTCCACCAGATCCCAGATGTCTTGACTCAAGAAGGACTAGCCCGCTTTAAAGAATTCGGCGGTGAATCTGTTAGTACCAAGAGCTTTATTGGAGGGCATGGCCTTGACCACTTCTTCCACTTCAGTGAGGCTCGTGATGAGACTAAGCAACACATTGTTCTGAGTAGGAGAGACCAGAGTAGGGATACGTTGCATGATGGACTCGATGGCTTATGTCCTATCATAGCCTTTGTCTCGCAGTAAAGAGGAGAAGTAGGTCTTTAATTCTTTCTCCATATCTTCTTGGCGTTCGTAGCAAGTGTCAGTAGATCCTTGAAGTTGGGTGATGTGGTTACATTCGCAATGGTTGATCATGGATCTATGAAGAAATTTAAAGTTGCACTCAACCTCGCGAAACCAATGAATGTGCGATTTTTGATGCCATAGGATCTCTTCATTAAGTCTTCTCTCTTCTAACTCTCATATCAAGAACCCATCTTCCTCCACCATCTCCGGAAGCACTCATCCTGTATTATTATCCTCTCAAATTCCTCCAAGTGAGCTTCCAGCTTGTGTTTCTCCTAGAAAATGTTACTAAACTCCTCGCGGTTCAAGGTTTTGATTATGAGTTTTAGGGCTTGAAGTTTCTTTTGGAATGATTGCATCTTATTGCCTAGGGGGTATCCCATTGTGGTCCACTAGGTTTCAAGATTCTCCAAAAAACCGGGGTTTCGTAGCCAGAAGTTTTCAAATTGAAAGGGGTTTCTCCAAGGAGAAACTACGGTAGTCACCGCCATACTGACCGGCTAGTGGTCCGAACCAAGGGAGGGTAGGATCTTGGTTTCAACATTTGGATCTTGTAAAATAAGATGTTTTGAAAGGAGAAATCGATCCAACCGACTGGCCACCTGGTCCTGTCCACCTCGTCTATTGTTCTAGGTGTGAAGGTCGTGTTTGGGGAGAATGTCAACCAAGTGGAGATCTTCTATGGCATCATTGAATACTAGGGAAGAGAGATCCAATCTCTGAACTCTACCTCTCTTCTCTTCAAGACTTCTGATCATATTAAAGTCCCCTCCAATAACCTAATCTGTCATTGCCCAGGATTGACTCAACCCTTGCAACTAGGAGAGAAAGAGGTCTTTATCTCGTGGTGTGGAGGGACCATAAACCACAACAAGACTCGTCCATCCCTTCGTGCCTATCAGTCTGAAGGTTGTAGAAAGGGAGAAATGGGAACCAACCCAATCTTTGAGCAAGACCTTGTCAGGATCCCAAAGAATTGTCAACCCCCCCACCACCCTGATTGCTTCTATGGACATTGATTTATTGTTCTTCAAGCATTGCTAGTTGTTCTTAATAATTTTATCTTCATTCATTTTCTTTTCTTGTAAAAGGAAAATTTCCGACTTATACTTATCAATATTTTCCTCTAGGGATCGCATTTTCCAAGGGATGATCTTCATTGGAGAGGGACGATCTGGGAAAGTAATCCGTCAATTGTCCCATATGCCCCAAATTCAACAGTAACTCCACTGCTTTGCGGATCAGGTCTTTATTTGACTTCCTCGCCCTTCTCCGAACCCCCCCTCCCCCCTCCCTCGCCCCCCCTGCAATGGTGAGGGCCAGTAAGTTGATGTCTTTTCCTGTGGCCCGTAGGTCTGGATCCGGTTTTCTTGATCTAGCAGCCCATTCAGAGTGGAGATGGAAAAAGTGTGACAACTAATTCCCTGGAATGTCTTTAACATTTGATTTGATCCAAGTTTTGAAGATCTCCAACATTTTCTACTCTTCTGCACCTAATCTATTGTTTTTCTCTTCCACTTCCAAGATTCTGCGGGTATGGATGAGGACGTCATTGATTTGTCGGTCATCCTCAGTGTGTTTTGGCATTTTCCACTTGGTGGCCATCTTATCCCCTAGGAGAATGGGTTTCTTATCTACTTCCATAGATTGAATGATCTCATTAGAGGAGGAGGGGGCTTCCATTGCATGCTCTAGATCTAGATCCGAGGTTGCTAAGGTGGCAAAAGGATTGTTGGAACTGGGGGCCATTGGGGTTGCTAGGACCTTGGGGGTGGTCTTCGACTGAGGCTGAGGGGCCTCCTTAGTCATTGGGCGAGGCTGCGAAACGTCTTGTGGGGATCGTTTCGGGCAAGGGAGGCGCCCCCAACTAGTTGGAACCCTTCTTCATCTCGGTGTTGAGTGACAAACTTAGCTTCCTCCACAATTGTCAAAGGGAAATCTTTGAATAGATGACCATATTCATGGCACCGCCAACACTTGAAAGGGACATGTTCATAATCGAGGGGTTGGATCCAAGTGGAATCATGGTAAATTAGCGCGATGGACTCCGAAAATGGTTGTGAAATGTTCATATGCACACAGATCCGGACGAAAGTTGCACGACGACGATGTTTTGTGATCTCAGAGATTTTGACAAATTGGTCAATGGAATTTCGTATGCCTTCCATTATATCATGCTCCCAAAATCGTCTGGTAATGAGTACAGTCGTACCCAAACCGGAGCCGCTTTGAATTTTGCCTGATCGGGGTTATAACATTCCTCCGAGAGAAATAGTTATGCACTACCCATGAAATATGGTCATTTTCAAAGATGCATTTTCTGTCCTCCAGATCCTCGAAAATGACGGTGAAAAATGTTGGAATGATAATTTCAAACTGCCGGAAGCTGATAGTTGAAAAGCAGCAGCGACTTTACTTCAACGAACCTGCAGATTTTTTCCTGCGATGCGATCCCATCGCATATCACACATTTCCTTGTCAACCTTCACTGCAACCCTTCGATTGTCTGCGATTGCGATTTCGCGATGCGATCTGATCGCATATCGCAAATCGCATGATTCAATGGTTATGGAAGCAGTGGCACATCTTTTCTCTTCCTCCGATGCGATGGTGCGATATTATGATAAGCCATGCATTAAATTCCGATAAGATATTTTTTAGCCGTATAATTAATGATATTTACTGCGATTGGTAAATGTAGGTGAAATTTTTAACTTTATTGTTTTCTATTTTACGGAAGTATGGGCACAAGAAAAATCGTATGTAAGATATTTTTATGTTGTTCATTATATATATAAAAATGCAAGGGCAGACACAACAGTGTGTAGAATTAAAAACAAAAACAAGGAGAGTTTGTTTTTTTTTCTTTCTGCAACGCACAACAGTGCTGAGATAGAGATTTCTAGAACTGAAGCGTTCTTGTTGTAATCCCTCTGTAGAGGAAGACTATTTTGTAACAGTTTTTTTGTTGTTATAATTAAGATCCTGTATTGTAACAGAGTGTTTTTCTCTGTGCAAATTCTTTTATGTTTGAAATAAACAGAAATTTCCAACATGGTATCAGAGCTGGTCTAGGCACTCAGTGAGTAAAAAAAAAACAGAGTTTGTTTTTTCATTGTAGAAGCTGTAAGAAGCTTATTGAGCAGATTTTCTCCAACAGAGAAAGTTTTTGCTTGGTTTTATTTATACAGTCAGTATCTCTTCTTTATTTATACAGGCTAAGATGGCAGATGCTGGAACTGGTTTGAAAAATTCCCAACTGCCACAGTTTAATGGGAAAAATCACAGTTATTGGTCCATAACAATGAAATCATCGTTTGCTTCTCAAGGAATATGGGAGCTGGTTGAAACTGGCTATGCTGAACCTGCAGATGCAACAGCATTGGCTGCTTTGACAGTAGCAGAAAGAGACCAGTTGAAGAGAGACAGGAAGAAGGATGCCAAAGCCCTCTTTTTTCTCTTCCAATCAGTACATGAAAGTGTTTTTCCACGAATTGCAGCAGCAACAAAATCCAAGGAGGCGTGGGATATTCTCAAAACTACCTATCAAGGCATGGAGAAGGTGAAGACTGCAAAGTTGTAGATGTTGAGGAGAGACTTTGAAACACTCAGCATGAAGGAATCTGATACAATAGATTCATTCTTCACTCAGGTTATTGGGTTGATAACCCAGATAAGATCTCATGGTGAGATTCTTGAAGAAAGAAGGATTGTAGAAAAGATCTTGAGATGTTTACCCTCAAGGTTTGAAGCTGTTGTGGTAGCAATAGAAGAAACAAAGGATCTCTCACAGTTCACAGTAGATGAACTGAGTGCTTCTCTTATGTCTCATGAACACAGACTGAGTAGAGGAACAGATTCCTCTTTTGAGCAAGCATTCAAGACTCAGATGTCTTTTGGCCAAGGAAAAGGTCGAGGCAGAGCAAATAACAGAGGTCGTGGAAGAAGCCAAAACAAAGGCAGAAATAATCCTACAAGCACAAGTGGAAGGAGCTGCAATGAGAACCAAGATGAAGGTTCAAGCAAACAGCAAGCTCATGGACAAAGGGATGACAAATCCCAAGTCCAATGTCATTATTGTAAGAAATATGGGCACTACGCTAATGAATGTAGAAAAAACAAAATGACATGAATAGTAGGCAGAATGCTAATTTTGCAAATGAAGAAGATAAGAATCCAAAGATTGTGCTGTTAACATGTAACATTGCACAAGACAAACAAGAATATTTTTGGTTCTTAGACTCAGGTTGTAGTAATCACATGACTGGAAATATTGCAATGTTTTCCAATCTGGATGAAAATGTGAAATCCGAGGTAACAACAGGAACTGATAGTAAGATATCTATCAAGGGTAAGGGCAGAGTCAGTATCCAAGCAAGAAATGGAGAGCAGATAATTGTGCCAGAGGTATACTATGTACCTGGTCTGAAATGTAATCTTTTGAGCATTAGACAGCTCATTAACAAAGGTTACAATGTGTTCTTCAAAGATGATATGTGTACAATCAGAGACATACCTCCAAGTAAGAAGATCATTGCACAGGTACAGATGACCAGCAATAGAATGTTTCCTCTCAAACTCAGGGCAGACTTGAAGGAAGGAAAAACTATTGCAGCTGTAACACAAGAAGTCTTTCAGGAACAAATGAAAGATGAGAATTGGTTGTGGCACTTGAGATTTGGACATCTCAATTTCGGAGGCTTGTATCTGTTGCACAGAAAGGGAATGGTAAAGGGATTTCCATTGATCGTGAAACCGGACAGCGTTTGTGAAGGCTGCATCTTGGGCAAGCAACACAAAGAAAGCTTTCCAGCAGGAAAGACTATAAGGGCAAAAGAACCCTTGGAAATTGTTCACTCTGATGTGTGTGGACTGATGCAAATACCATCATTTGCTGGAAATAAATATGTTTTAACTTTCATTGATGATTACACCAGAAAGACATGGGTGTATATGCTGAAACAGAAGAGTGAAGTGTTTGAGAAATTCCTCCACTTCAAAACTCTTGTTGAGAAGCAGTGTGGGCATTATATCAAAGTGCTCAGAACAGATAGAGGAGGAGAGTACATCTCCAAAGACTTTCTGCGTTTTTGCAGAGAAAATGGCATACAAAAGCAGTTCACCGCGAGGTATAAACCTCAGCAAAACAGTGTTGCCGAAAGGAAGAATAGGACCATTCTTGACATGGTCAGAAGTATGCTGAAGGCAAAACACTTGTCGTATGAGTATTGGGCAGAAGCTGTCACTTGCGCAGTTTACATCTTGAATAGATGCCCGACTAAAGCTGTCATGAACAAAATACCAGAAGAAGCATGGAGTGGTCAAAAGCAAACTGTCACTCACATGAGAGTATTTGGTTGTGTAGCATATGCACATGTACTGGATCAGCTAAGGAAGAAGCTTGACAGTAAGGGGGAGAAGTGTGTCTTTATTAGTTATAGTGATGAGTCAAAAGCATACAAACTCTATAATCCATCCACCAAGAAATTGATAGTAAGCAGAGATGTGCAGTTCATTGAAGATGAAGCTTGGGATGGAAGCTTAGAGAAGACAGTGAATGTGAAGACAATTGTGTCTCACGAAGAAGAAGAGGAAGGGACAGCAGCAAATAATCCTTCCTTGGTGGCTCCTCCTCCACCACAACAAGTACAACAAACCACACCACAAGCTGGAATTTGAATAGCCTTGAGAGGTCAAGGAAGTGGTTCTCCAAGCACACCACAGGGATTAGAAATACCCTCAAGCTCGGATGGAACTCCAAGCACACCAAGAAGACCAAGATTCAGAAATCTGAATGAGATTTATGAACAAGGAGAAGTAAGTAACAATACCGGTTTGAATTCATTATTCGCTTTGTATTGTCATGTTGATGACCCAGTTCATTTTGAAGATGCTTTAAATGAAGATAAATGGATTGAAGCAATGAGTGAAGAAATTGGTGCAATTGAGAAGAGTAAAACATGGGAGTTAGTGGACCTCCCTGAAGGCAAAGATGCCATTGGAGTTAAGTGGGTCTATAAGACCAAAAGCAATGCTGAAGGGAAGATTGACAGGCACAAAGCAAGACTTGTTCTGAAAGGCTACAAGCAGCAACAAGGCAAAAACTATGATGAAACCTTTGCACCAGTAGCAAGGATGGAAACAGTAAGAACAGTGTTGTCTATTGCGGCACAACACAAATGGAAGATTTATCAATGGATGTTAAATCTGCATTCCTGAATGGGGTGTTAAAAGAAGAGGTTTATGTTGAACAACCTCCAGGCTATGAAGTTAAAGGCCAAGAGCATAAAGTCTGCAAACTGAAGAAGGCTCTCTATGGGCTGAAGCAAGCTCCAAGAGCATGGTACAGCAGAATAGATGCTTATCTAATTGAGAATGGGTTTGATAAGTGTGATGTTGAACCCACACTCTACATAAAGGAAAATGACGGTAAGATTCTTATTGTTGTTTTATATGTAGATGATTTGATTTTTACTAGCAATGATGCTTCTCTCATTGCTGATTTTAAAGCAGTCATGAAAAGTGAATTTGAAATGACTGACTTGGGCTTCTTAAGATATTTTCTTGGAATTGAAGTAGACCAAAGTGAAAATGGTGTTTTCATTTCTCAAGTTAAATATGTAGAACCAGTGTTAAAGAGATTTAACATGCAGAACAGCAAGGCAGCTGTGACTCCAACTGTAATGGGGTTGAAATTGACCAAAGAAGACAGCAGCAAGGATTTTGATCCAAAACGCGACAAGAGCATAGTTGGCAACCTTATGTACTTGACTGCAACTAGGCCAGACATTATGCACGCTGTGAGTTTAATCTCCAGATTTATGGAAAGACCGAAAGAGACTCATTGGCAGGTAGCCAAGAGGATTCTAAGGTATGTGAATGGAACGAACGGGTTTGGTATTTTATACTCCTCTTCTGAAAGTTTCATGTTGACAGGTTACACTGACAGTGATTGGGCTGGAAGTGTTGATGATAGGAAAAGCACATCGAGATATGTGTTTCATATGAGATCGGGAGTCATCTCATGGGCTTCCAAGAAGCAACCAGTTGTGTCTTTGTCAGCAGCAGAGGCAGAGTATGTGGCAGCAACAGCAGCAGCATCCCAAGCAGTGTGGCTGAGAAGAGTTCTCAGATATTTGTGTCATGAACAAGAAAAGGGCACAACCATTTACTGTGACAATAGCTCGGCAATAGCATTGTCTAAAAACTCTGTTTTTCATAAAAGGACAAAGCACATAGACACCAAATTTCACTTCATACGTGAATTGGTTAACAATAGTGAGATTGTTTTGTAGCACTGCAGAACAGAGGATCAGTTCGCTGACATCTTGACAAAACCATTGGGAAAGAAAAGTTTTGATCATTTCAGGACATGCCTGGGTATGCAGAAAAACCCAACAGTTGAAATTAAAGGGGAGTGTTGGAATGATAATTTCAAACTGCCGGAAGCTGATAGTTGAAAAACAGTAGCAACTTTACTTCAACGAACCTGCAGATTTTTTCCTGCGATGCGATCCCATCGCATATCGCACATTTCCTTGTCAACCTTCACTACAACCTTTCGATTGTCTGCGATTGCGATCTCGCTATGCGATCTGATCGCATATCGCAAATTGCATGATTCAACGGTTAAGGAAGCGGTGGCACATCTTTTCTCTTTCTCCGATGCGATGGTGCGATATTATGATAAGCCATGAATTAAATTCCAATAAGATATTTTTCAGCGATATTTACTGCGGTTGGTAAATGTAGGTGAAATTTTTAATTTTATTGTTTTCTATTTTACTGAAGTATGGGCACAAGCAAAATGGTATGTAAGATATTTTTATGTTGTTCATTATATATATAAAAATGCAAGGCAGACACAGCAGTGTGTAGAATTAAAAACAAAAACAATGAGAGTTTGTTTTTTTTCCTTTCTGCAACGCACAACAGTGCTGAGATAGAGATTTCTGAAACTGAAGCGTTCTTGTTGTAATCCCTCTGTAGAGAAAGAATATTTTGTAACAGTTTTTTTTTGTTGTTATAATTAAGATCCTGTATTGTAAGAGAGTGTTATTCTGTGTGCAAATTCTTTTATGTTTGAAATAAACAGAAATTTCCAACCAAAAAAATCCTTTTACTCGAAGACAGAGCTCAAATTCTCCTCTGGCTGCCCATTTATGTTGGATCCACACTAGTATGTTTTGCTCCTTAGGCCAAATGCCCAAAAAAATTGCAGAGCGTGATCTTTCGTATACTAGCGGGCTTGCTCAAAGTGGTTATTTGGGATTACAAACTTGGGATTGGTTGCCACTTTAGGAGAAAAAAAAATGACTTTTCCCTTCTCTCGTTTGCCATTGCACCCCATGGTCGGGGTTTCTTACGTACCTGATGCAGCGGCGACGACATATGCTTGATTATTTCGCCCATGCATGAACGGGGTACGATTCACCGCGTCCTTGAAGGACTGCGGCCCCTCACGCCGAGGCGGGGGACCATTCATTGTCACGCCTTTCCTCTACCAGCGCGATCCGGCAAAGATGACAGGCTGCGGTCGAATCAGAGAGGTTCAGATCCGTTAGAGAGGTACTCAGTCAACAAGGTTCAGAAACCCTAGCAGAAGAATCGTGACCTTTTCTTAACTAAAAAAACATTACTATCATTTAAATAATATAAAACAATTATTTTTGAAGAGTCGAACTTCAGAAAATAAATAAATTAGCCTCCCAGAAATATTCAAGTAAGAAACAATCACGCTTTCGGTAGTATAACCAAATACGTGTCAATTTTATGATTTTCCACGCAGCTAAGAATATTAAAATTCGGCACTGTGAATTTCCAAAACCAGATTAAAAAAACGAAAGCTATTTTACCACCACACAATTGTAGATGCCAATTATTATTCTATCTTTCAAATATGTAATAAGATTAAAATCCGGTTGATTTTAGGAAACCAATTTAAAGCGATGATGTGGATTTACGATTATAGGAATCTTTTCAGGATTTGGCAAATAAAAGTGAGTTTGAAAAATTGATATATCTTGTTTATTCCCAAATAAATTGATAAATCACTGCCGTGATGAGAAAGAAAAGAGGTACCATTGAACTAGAGCTTTAGGCGATAACAACCTCGCAGTGGCGTATTTATGCACAAGACTCGGCATCGGTAAAGAAATACATTTGAAACGTATAACTATGATTATAATATTAATGCCCTAAATTTAATAAATAATTCAAGATTGGGAATGTTATCAAATTTTGTCGTTAGGAAATTTGACTTTTTTAACGTTAAAGATCATAGACCATCCCAATTTTAAAAATAGCTTTTTTGTATTTTTGAAGAAAAATTGCAGTTTAAAATTAAAGATTATGGTAATTTAAAAAATAAAAGAAATTTTAATAAAGAAATTACAAATTAATTAGCTATATTTTCAGTTATGTTTTTTAAGATTAAACTAACTTATGTATAAATAATTTTTTTTATCTTTAAAGAAAATTTACAGTTTAAAATTAAAAATTATGATAATTTAAAAAAACAAAACAAAATTTATTAAAAAAATTTCAAATTAATTAGCTAAGAATTACAAATTAATTAGCTTCCCACGATTCCTGTTATGTTTTTTAAGATTAAGCCAGTTTATATATAAATAATTTCTGCATTTATGTATCGAACTAAGCTAACATTTTAAATTTTGCAAAACCTACATTTCATATAAATTTACTTAAAAATTTCTAAATTCCTTTATATTCAAAATTTGTTTATATCTATATATTAACATGTTAATGATTGCCCTCATTCAGCTATAGCAAATTTGAATTCTTTAATTTATTATTACCCTCATTCAGCAAAGCAAATTTGAATTCTTTAATTTATTAAAAAAATATGTTTTTGTTTAGTGAAGAAGAATGTCTTGGAGTTATAAACAAGTAACGCAACATCAATGGGGAGAGTGTATATATGGTGGTTAGAAATATTTAATAATATTTTTTTTCACTTTCTCATTGATATAATTATATATAATTATTCCAAAACATAAAAAATTTAATGATAACTTCTCTAATAAAGTTCAAATTTCATTAACATAATTATCTATAATTATTTTAAAATATATAAATTATCAAAAAAATATTTTACTATATACCTTTTCCTTTCTTAAATTAAAGAAAAAGAAAAATCTACTTTATAAAACAACTAATGCAGCATATAACTTTTAGTTACTTCAAACTAACACACAATACCGTTTAAAACCAAGCAAGCAAATAAAAAAAATTCCAAATCCTCGAATTTCAAAATTTGGTAATCTGACTCTCTGATCGCATGCAATCATTATAAACGACGAATATTTTTCAAACTAACACACTACTGTATCTGGAAACAAAATCCTCAAATTTCAAAATTTGAGAAGCACAATGTTAATCCGACTGTCTGATCGTTTGCAATTATTATAAAATGCGAATATTCGACACTTTTTCAAACTAACACACATTCCGAATCCTCAAATTTCAAAATTTCGACGCACAATGTTAATCCGACTCTCTGACCGTATGCAATTATTATAAAATACGACTATACCGTTTAAAATAAAATAAAATAAAAAAATTAGTGTAATTGAAAATATATATATATGGGTAGAATAAATGATAATGGATGTATTTTTAATTCATTTTATAATGTGAAAATAACTGGTTTGAAATTAAGTGGGATTTTAAAATTTAATAAAATAAAATAATATTTTTAAAGTGTAATTATATTAATATATTTATATATATAGTCATTGGATGTAGAATAAACAATAATAGGGTGTATTTAACTAGATTGAAATTTAATGGGTAAAAATTTAATCATGTTGAGAGCGATAATGGGTGCACTGTTAAGTTGAAGGTTACCGGTTTGAAACTTATATGGCTTATCTGACCCAAACTAATCCCAAAATTGATTATGAAAACTTAAATACCCCTAAATCATAATTTCTTAAACCAAAAATTAAAACTATAGTCAACTTAATAAATATGATGATGAGACCAAACTTTGGTCTATCAGACCTAAAGAAACTAATTATTTAGTTTGATTTAAGATTTTATTCCTATACTCAAAAATCTTAGAAAGAAACCTTCCAAACTCACTATATATATTAAAAATTAGACAATAAATTAATAATTACTTTATTAATTTTTTTATTTTAATAATTAAATATCAAATTATTCAATAAAAAAATAAAAATATAATAAATTAATTATTAACTTATTACATAATAGTTAATATTTAGCTTTTTATTATATCTTTTCTAGATATTTTATATACTTAAACATCAATTTTCAAATAAGTTTGTATAACATATCAACGAATAATACTGAAAATACATCCGCCAAAAAGATAATCAAGGTACGTGGCATTATAAAATAGGTCGTTCGTGACCTCCAAATCCGTTGAGACTCAACCACTCTACAAAATTGGTTTGTTTTTTTAAAATTTAATTACTAGCCATGGTTCTAAAAAGTGTAAAAAGACCCGATAATAAAAGGTGTAAAAAGACATGATAAGATTATAAGATTGTCAAATTTGTACTTGCATAAAGTATAAAAATTTGATATTTTTATTTATGGTTATCTTCATATTTTCATGATAGTAGATCATATATTATTTTAATCAAATGATAATGTAAAATAACATATAAAAAAATTGAATCTATCAGTTTGATGGTTTGATGATTTTCTGGACATCTAGTATAATATGGACATCTAATAGTTTGTCAAAAAATATCAATGTACTTGACTATAATTATTAAGTAAACAAGTTTTACTACATTCTTTAAATTTAATTAATATGTAAATTTGTTTAATTTTGTAACTTATTAAATTCCAAGAAATGTTTTGTCATTGATAAATAATTGGTTTTGTAGTTCATATGAAGATCCCCTTTCTAGTAGTGTTGATGAGTTTAATCATTAATCATGTTGATATGTAGTAGCCCAGTAACAAGTAACATGTAACCTGTAGAATGTTGATTTTTAGAACTTGTAGCATGTTGATTTTTGGAGTAACTTGTGGCATGTTACTATACATTTATAGACTCATTATGGAAATGAAGAAAGACGATTTCACTAAATATTTCAATAAATACAAGTTCTTATAATAGACTTTATCATATAATGCCAGGCACAATGATAAAGAAAGATGATTTCATTAAATATTTCAATATTATATAATGCCAAACAAAATGATAAAGAAAGATGATTTCAATATTATATAATGCAAAGCACAATGATAAAGAAAGATGATTTCACTAAATATTTCAATACAGGTTCTTATAGTAGACTTTATCATATAGTGTCAAGCACAATAATACCAAAAGTTCATGAAAGGTGCATGAAAATAGACTTTATCATATAGTGCCAAGCACAATGATACCAAAAGTTCATGAAAGGTGCATGAAAATAGAGTTTATCATATAGTGCCAAGCATAATGATAAAGCATAATGATTTCACTAAATATTTCAATATTATATAATGCCAAGCACACAGTGATTAAAAAAAGATGATTTCAATATTATATAATGCCAAGCACAATGATAAAGAAAAATGATTTCAATATTATATAATGCCAAGCACAATGATAAAGAAAGATGATTTCAATATTATATAATGCCAAGCACAATGATAAAGAAAGATGATCTCACTAAATATTTCAATACAGGTTCTTAGAGTAGACTTTATCATATAGTGCTAAGCACAACGATACCAAAAGTTCATGAAAGGTGCATGAAGATACAGGTTCTTATAGTAGACTTTATAGTATACTTTATCATCATATAGCGCCAAGCACAATGATAAAGAAAGATGATTTCACTAAATATTTCAATATTATATAATGCCAAGCACAATGATAAAGAAAAAGAAAGATGATCTCACTAAATATTTCAATACAGGTTCTTATGGTAGACATATTCATATAGTGATAGCACAATGATACCAAAAGTTCATGAAAGGTGCTTGATATAACATCTCTACCAAATTAAAGAAAGATGATTTCACCAAATATTTCAATACAAGTTCTTATAGTAGACTTATACCAAAAGTTCATGAAAGGTGCTTGATATAACATCCCTACCAAATTAAAGAAAGATGATTTCACTAAATATTTCAATACAAGTTTTTATAGTAAACTTGATCATATAGTGCCAAGTACAATGATACCAAAAGTTCATGAAAGGTGCTTTATATAACATCCCTACTAAAGTAGTACACTTTACCATATAGTGCCAAGCATAATGATACCAAAAGTTCATAACAGGTGCTTGATATAACATCCCTACCCAATTATTACACTTAGAAAATTGAGGTGCAATCCTCCTAATTATTACACTTAGAAAAGTGAGCAGCAATCCTCTTGGAGGGGTGGGAATTGCAAGGTGCATTTTACATACACTTAGAAAAGTGAGCTGCAATCCTCCTAGAGGGGTGGTAATTGCAAGTTTCAATTTACATCCAAGAGAGGTTGGGATGGGGGTGATGAATTAGTGGGAATTGCAAGGTGCAATTTACATACGCTTAGAAAAGGAGGGTGGAAATTACAAGTTTCATTTTACATCCAAGAGAGGTTGGGATGGGGGTGATGAATTAGTGGGAATTGCAAGGTGCAATTTACATACACTTAGAAAAGTGAGCTGCAATCCTCTTGGAGGGGTGGGAATTGCAAGTTTCAATTTACGTCCAAGAGAGGTTGGGATGGGGGTGATGAATTAGTGGGAATTGCAAGGTTCAATTTACATACAATTAGAAAAGAGAGGTTGGGATGGGGGTGATGAATTAGTGGGAATTGCAAGGTGCAATTTACATACAATTAGAAAAGTGAGCTGCAATCCTCCTGGAGGGATGGGAATGGGTGGGAATTACAAGTTTCAATTTACATCCAAGAGAGGTTGGGATGAGGGTGATGAATTAATTCATGTATGTGTGTATGTAAACTGTGACCCAATTATTATTATTACACTTAAAGAAGTGAGGTGCAATCCTCCTAATTATTACACTTAGGAAAGTGAGCAGCAATCCTCTTGGAGGGGTGGGAATTGCAAGTTGCAATTTACATACACTTAAAAAAGTGAGCTGCAATCCTCTTGGAAATGTGGGAATTGCAAAATTCAATTTAAATCCAAGAGAGGGTGGGACAGGGGTGATAAATTAATTCATGTATGTGTGTATGTAAACTGTGAATTGAATGCATTGAATAATGTCATAATTCAATCACCCATCTAAACTGGGGTATGATCTGTGGCATGAGGTTGTGAAACTCAACGATGCCTATCTTGAGTTCACACAAATAGTTGGTGTATCAAATATTGGTCATTAAAAAATAATTGATTTTGGGTGTTGGCAGTATTTTGGCGGCTACAAGTTTGCAAAGCAAATATCTTGAGTACACAAGTAGTTGGCCATTAAAAGAATAATTGATTTTGGGTGTTGGCAGTGTTTTGGCGCTTACAAGTTTGTATAGAAAACATGTGTTACAATAGTGACCCTGCATCTGATTCTCTAAAATGCAGAAGTTTGAAAAATTAGTTAGCATACAAACAAAAGAGTGAAACTTCCAACCTAAGGAAACAATATACAATTGAAAATTTTCGCACCTTTAAGGTACCAAGACTAAATAACAGTAACCCAAATGACATATTTTATAGAGCAAGGTAGACGGTGCTATTGATAGTGCGGAGAGGGAGGGTTGTGATATGTTGTTATTTTAATGGAAATATGTATTTGTTTGAGTAATAATGACGTGCCAAAACACAGACTTGTCAAATTATAAACGGCCAAAAAGCTGGTAGAAGAAAGCCCTTAACCAAAATAAATTGACAAGATATCACACCCTCACATATGGAATTTCTTTTCTCCTCTGAATTATTTTTCAAGTTTCTAAAATTAGCTAGAGCTCCAACGTCTAACTTGGCTCTTAGGATGGCAGTCCATCCATATGTGAATTCATATTACCAGGCTTTAGATCCCTATGTATAATCCCGTCGGCATGTAGATAGTACATTGCTTGTGCAATGTCAACTGCAAAAATTATTGCAACATGGAGATCAATTCAATGTAAACTCATCATGTACTTCCAAAATGACATGCTTGGAAGCAGTTCGGTAACTATTGCCTTCACTGGATCTTTGCATGCTCCAATGAACTACAGTCACAGATACATGTTCGATTACAACTGATTTCTTGAACCACACCTGAATTGAAAAGCACCTATAAGTCATGCAAAAGAAAATCCACAACAAACTACCTTGACAACATAATTAACCACCGTGCCCAGTGAACGGAAGTGAACAGAAATATTAGGGAAGGAAATAAATTAAAAGTTGCACAAATGAAGCTATCCTATTTTTTCCTGAACAGATAGAAGATCACATCAATGTTGGAAAGCATTTTGAATTCAATCTGTTGAGAGTTAGGTCTCAAACCTTCTTGTCATCCCATTATAGTTCTCAGCATTGGCGTTGCACTAGTCATTTGATGAATGGCTCTGCAAAGAATTGCTAACAAATTCCAAAATTTTCATGTTGCCAACGTGGCCTTATTATATCGGTGCGGTTGACGTAGTGCTGAGATGCCGACTGGTGTTCCATTCTCGACGTATTCTGACAAACCTGAATGGCATGTCAAAAAGGGACAAGGCCGGTTCAAGTTCCAGGTATATTGGTGGAAAAGATATCATTCAGACCTAGCATGTATGTTGAAGA
This sequence comes from Pinus tabuliformis, assembly GCA_031772625.1. NCBI lineage: Eukaryota > Viridiplantae > Streptophyta > Pinopsida > Pinales > Pinaceae > Pinus > Pinus tabuliformis. The sequence goes on from CM062820.1 coordinate 1,682,424,494, forward strand.
AGCCTGTGTTATGTGAGGCAGCCCCTTCGGGCATGTTTACTGAAGCACTTCCCAGGAAATAAACTTCGTGTTATGACCAGTAATTTTATTTTGAAAGTCTGTTTCATTTACATGGAGAGAAATTTCTATGGCCTCACTTTCGTAGCATGACCTGGCCATGAAGGGAAAATTGCGACTTGGAACCCTGGTGGTTGTATAGAAATGCCATTGCAACTACTTTTAACAATATTATGGGTTTCAAAAGAACTACTAATCGCTAGAAAACATATTATATCTGCAACTGACCCTTTCCCTTTCCCTCTGATTTCTGATGATTCCGAACAAAATTTAACAGAGCAGAACAATGCTCTGATACCACTGTTGGGGATTTTTTTGGTAAAATCCCAAAAACAAATAAACAAACTGCACACAGAGACAATGCTTTGTTTTTCTCCAGCACAGGGAAGCTTTAAAAATTTTTGAGAACAGAGTATTACACACCCATAAAAAGATTTGTATTCATTAAAATACAATGCCTAATACAACATTCATCCTCTTTCACTCAGAAAGATTCACCAAAACATTTCAACAAAAGTACTCTGTCTCCTCTTGAGATTTTACACTTCTGGTGTGTAAAAATCCCTTTTACATTTACTGGTGTAAAAATCTTTTACATATTCTACTGTAAAACAATTTTTACATAGGATTGCTCAAAAAACATTATGTGCTACGGCACGTTACAACATCTCACAAATATTTTCAAATACAATATCAAAATCTTGGATTCATCTTAAGCGGCTGCTTTTTCACAGTTTTTACATTACAAGAGTCCACACTAATCTATGCACTGCTGTGCATAATACTCCCCGCATCACACATTGGCCGTCTTCGTTTTTGTTTTTCATTCACCCGCGCACTGCTGTGCGTTCTGTTGCTTCATTACAGAATGGTCAACGCCCCAACAAAAACATAACATATGATACCTTACCCATACTTCCTTAAATTTAAAAAACAATAAAATTAAAAACGTTTACCAACTTTTTACCTATGACTATGACAGTGCATTAAATACATTAAATAAAAACGGCGGTAAAAACAAAAACTAATGTTCTGGCAGGTTGAATAAGATCTATGTCCGTTGACATGATCGAACGCATTTCGCACACCAACCTCACACAAGCCAAACGATGTTTAATATCGGGGAATTGGTGGTTTCGGAGTTGTACACTGGACGCGTGTCAATTGATCGGGGTGTTCGGAGCCTTCTCTTCTTACGGATACCGCTTTTGCCATAAGTGGTGCGGGGAAGTCTGGGTGATTTTGCCAAAACCACGCTGCAATAGGTGCTGTTGAAATTAGTATTTCAACACTTCGGGCATGTTTACTGAAGCACTTCCCAGGAAATAAACTTCGTGTTATGACCAGTAATTTTATTTTGAAAGTTTGTTTCATTTACATGGAGAGAAATTTCTATGGCCTCACTTTCGTAGCATGACCTGTTTGCAACTTGGAACCCTGGTGGTTGTATAGAAATGCCATTGCAACTACTTTTAACAATATTATGGGTTTCAAAAGAACTACTAATCGCTAGAAAACATATTATATCTGCAACTGACCCTTTCCCTTTCCCTCTCCAAAAAATAAATACAATATATCAAGAAAATAAGAACTATCATTGAATAAAAAGTACCTTAACAAGGTTCTTATGTTGTAATTTAGACATCATAGCAATTACTCATGTAAATTGTGTCTCCAATATAGTATAGTTTTTTCTTCAGGAGTCTCATACTTTTGAAGTATTTTGACAACACCACGTGGGCAAGGAAATTTTTGTTAAAATAAGATAATTACTTTTGCATGTGGAGTTGGCTAAACTTAGAGGGTTAGTTAATTAACTGAGTGATTGCATGATTCAGTGTTGAGTCAAGTCCAGTTAAGTGATAGACGTCTTTGAGTGTGTGATTGCATGTCAAGATCTTTTAGGCAATTAGCTAGTTGGAAAAAGTTAAATACCCTTCCTCGGGTTCATTGTAACCATCATGTTTTGTGTGATCAATAAATGAGAAGCAAATCATGTTTTGTGTGAATTCATGCATTGTCTCCTCTGCATTTCCAACAAATTGGTATCAGAGGTTTGAGACAGAAAAAAATTGCAACTGCAGCTTTAAGAGGTGCATTGTGTGAGTTAAAAGAGAATCGAAATTTTCTCAGTGGCCGAGCTCGTTTGTTCCGCAGACAGCGTAGAAAACTCATCTATTTTGAAAAAGCAGCCGCAGCTGCCATGAACACCCGTCGCCCTGTGCTCTCGAACGAGTAAACAACAAATTGCAGAGCCTCCCGCTATATTTAGACGCTGAAATAGCCACTGATTGCCTGCAATACTGATTTGTCGTAGCAGGTTTTTGTGCACCCAGGGGTTTTTTTTTGTTGGGCTCCACCGAGAGCGTTAGAACACTGACACGTGTCTTGATCACGGTGGACAACGTTATCAAACGCTCGTTAGCAAAGTCAAAGTTCCTAAAGGTTTCGATTTTATTTTTAAAGATTTCATATAAACGTGAGGGTGGAATATATGAAAGGTCGTTTGAAAATATATCAATGGTCTTTTAAGAAGGATTTTTTTATAAAGTCTATTTTTTTCGAAATTTATTTATTTATTTATCTTCCCTAAAAATAAAAATTTAAGGTTTTATTGAAAGAGTATTTAAAAAAAAAAAGCTTTATAAAGCTTATAAAAAGAGAATTTTTTTGTTTTTTTTAAAGAGAAATGTTTAGAGAAAGATGGCTTTCTCAAATTTCCAGTCCTTGTTCCCACTGTTTACAGAGAAAGATTATGATGTGTGGGCCATTAAGATGGCGACCACGTTGCAGGCACATGATGTTTAGGATTATGTCAAGTTTGGGTTTTCAGAACCTAAGAACAATGAAGAAGAACAAGCTCTTAGTAATATAGAGAGGGAACAATGAAAGAAAGACAAGAAGAAGAATGCACATGCGTTGTAGCTTATTCAACAGGGAGTGGGCCAAGCAGTGTTCCAGAAGATTATGATCATGTCTTCAGCAAAAGTAGCATGGGATACTTTGGCAACAAACTATAAAGGTATGGCCAAAGTCAATATTGTTAAGTTGCAGAATACTAGGAGAGATTTTGAATGTCTGCAGATGAAGGAGACGGAGGACATCGATTCTTTCATGAATCGGATCATAACTATCGTAAATCAGTTAAAGATTTATGGTGAAGATATAAAAGATCAAAGAGTGGTTTAGAAGGTCCTACGATCTTTGTCTACCAAATTTGATGTTGTGGTAGCAGCCATATAAGAAGCCAAGGATTTGGCATCATTGAGTTGATGAGCTGATGGGATCACTTCTATTGCATGAAGCAAGGATAGATAGAAATAAGGATTCCGCTTTAGAGACCGCTTTCAAAAGTCAGGTTTTTATTTCAAGAGACAGAGGTCGAGACAAAAGTAGATTGAGAGGCAGAGGACGAAGTGGAAGATATGGTGGTCAGAAAGATGGTCGAGAAGAGCATGAACATGCAAGTGGAAGCAACTACAGAATCTTCAACAATAATCAAAGAGTTGACAAATCAAGGGTGAGATGCTATTATTGGAATAAATTTGGTCTCTATGCTCGTGATTGCAAGAAGAAAATAGTTGATCAAGGGAACCAAAGAGCTAATGTCACTACACAGAGTTCTAACTCCATGTTCTTAGCTTGCCATACCATGCATGAACCTTCTGCTAGTGTGTGGTTGTTAGACAGTGGTTGCAGTAACCACATGATAGGCAACAAGGATTTGGTTGCAAATTTCGATCAATATGTGAAAACAGAGGTAAAGTTGGGGACTGACAAGACTGTTGAAGTAGATGGCAAATGAGTGGTCAACATTCTGACTAAGCAGGGGGAGCCGAAGACAATATCAGAGGTATATTATGTTTCTAGTCTTAAACATAATTTGTTAAGTGTTGGTCAATTGACACAGAAATGATACAGAGTTATATTTCAAAGTCAAGAAGTTGTTATATATCACAAGCCCCCAAGCAAGCAACTGATAGCAAAGCTGTAGTTGACGAGGAACAGACTCTTTCCTCTAATTTTGAATTGTGGTCAGGTGAGTTCTTTTACAGTTGCATGTTCTGATGATTATTGGTTATGTCACTTTCGATTTGGACACTTGCACTTTTCTGGTTTAAGATTGTTGCAGCAGAAACAGATGGTCAGAGGATTACCTCCCAACAAAGAGCCTGCTAGTACTTGTGAGTGTTGCATCTTGGGAAAACATGTTAGGGTCCCACCCTAACCCCCTTATTCATGTAGTAGGATCGAGTCATAGTTATAGTTAAGTAAGGAGTTAATAAAGCCCATATTAATAATCGTAAGTGGTTAACCCGTAATTAATGACGGGACCACAGTTAGTTGCAAATGGGCCATGGTATTAGATAGATGGTATTAATAAGAACCATGGTATTGATCCATGGTATTGCATGTATGAGTCATATATAAAGGATAGAGACTCCCTGCAAGGAGCATCGTGTCTTATTTTGTAATCGAGCTCTGCTCTATTGGAGGTTGCCCCCTCGAAGAGGCAAGTGAACATTGCTTTCTGAATAATAAAATACTTGCTGTTGTTTCTCACTATTCTATGTTTTGGGTATATTTCTTCGCATATTCTGTATTCTAGTATCGTCTTGCAGGTTAAGAGCATAACAAGTGGTATCAGAGCTCTTTCCAGGGCCGGTGGGATCTCCATTTCTTAGCAAATTTTTTTTTTGGCTAGAGTCGTGTTCCAACGTCTTTAAACCACGGGATCTGTCATTGAGCGCATAAACTTGCAGATTTGGGGAGGCATGCACGCAGAAAATACAAGAGGTGGTCATGCTTGTTGGACTCCCTTGTAACCCCTGTGGGTACCCCTTCGAGTAGTAGCACATTAGACAGAACCACGCATGGACTGTCTTCCAAGTACCCTCTGGGTATATCGGAACCCCCCTAGCTCCTTTGAAACCTCGCCATAGATAAACTGTCGGTCGTCTTGCTGCTACAGTACACCGAGAACAGCACTCGAAGAGATTACTCGCCCGTACGATAGGGTAGTCAGGTTGTACGGCTAAGGGTACGGTTGATCCTCCTTAGTTAGAGCCCTGTAACATTGGGCTGAGTACTACTGTCAGACCCTTTATGTATATTGCAATCTGTAGCACCTGACACTCCTCGAGACCATAGTTCCCTTTTCTATCTCGGGATCACGCATAATCTCTGCCAGATCAGATCTCGCAAGTGGGGTTGCAGCAGCAGCAGACATCAGTCCCGCAGTTCCGAGTTAGCAGACCAGCCTTTCCGATCCATCAGATCCGCAGTAGCAATCGGTGCTGCCACTCAGAGCTATCCGATCAACCATTCAGATCTCTCAGATCCACCAGATCTGAGTAGTTGTGTGGGGTTCCTATACTGGGGCGTGATTTTCACAGGACTTTTGGTAGCATTGACATTTTGGGGATTCGGCTACTGCCCATAAGAATCAGGACGACGAGCTGAGCAAGGTGGTACCGTTCAATTGTTAGTAAAATAAAAAAAATAAAAAAATTCAGGCGGTCCCAAATTTCAAGTACATCGGATCAGTGCATGGTAGAAACTAGAGCTCAAACTATGGCCAATGAGAAGATCGACAAACTTGAACAATCCTTGCAAGCCATCCAAGCTCAGCTTGACAGACTAACTGACACACTCTCTAAGGGCAAGGAGGAAGCCCGCGAGGAGGCGTATATTGGCAATGGACACAGTGAGGGTGAGTCTAGCCGCTCTCTTCACCTCTGGGGCACCCACCAACAATCTCGTTCGTGACCTCCCAAGCTGGATATGCATAAATTTGATGGTTCTCACCCGGCCGCATGGATAGCACAAATGGAGCAGTATTTCAATCTGAATAACATCTTAGATAATGCGACTCAGCTTATGGTGGGGAGCATCTACTTGGACAATGAAAGATGGCAACGGTGGGAATGGCATCAACGTTGTAATGGAAGTTTTATGACTTGGGCCACCTCCAAAAAGCTCTTACAGAGTGCTTTGACCAGGAATCTTCTTTTTTGGGTCGTCTCACTAAGCTCCGACAGACTGGGACAGTGGATGAATATGTTACAGCCTTTGAAGCCTTAGCTTTCCACACTAGGGATCTCTCAGATGCGTTCTACACAGAATGTTTTATCAACGGTCTTAAAGAGGCCATACAAGCCCACGTCCGACTACACCACCCTCCCACATGGTTGGAGGCTTGCAAGGTAGCTCGTAACGTGGAACGTGCATTAGCAGCCCAGTCCATTCGCCCAAATTTCACCACCAAGGGTCGCCCCCCACAGGCTCACAGCACGACTCAAACACTTAAGGTTTAAAAGGTGTCACCTGCAGAAATGGCCGAAAGAAGAAAACAGGAATTATGTTACTACTATGATGAAAAATACTCCCCAGGTCATAAATTCAAGGAGCCTAAATTTTTTCAAATTGATGCCACTGATTACAGCGCATCGGAGGAAGCCCCACCACTTGAGGAACCGGAGGAGGTAGAAGAGGACAACCAGAAGGACAATGTCCCTGACGAACCAGTTATTTCACTGCATGCTTTGGCAGGGATTTCTTCACCTCAAACTCTCAAAATTAGAGGTTTTATTAAACATCGCCCAGTAGTAGTCCTGATTGATAGTGGAAGTACACGTAATTTCATCCATCAAAAAGTCGCGGAAGTAGTGCATTGTTTTGTACGAGAAGTTTCTAACTTCCAAGTCCAAATTGTGGATGGGGGAACAATGAAATGTGAAGGCCGCTATGAAAATGTCAAACTTCAAATGGGGGATTATCATTTGAAGACCCACATGTTTGCCATACACATGGGAGGGTGTGACATTGTCCTCGGTGCTGAATGGCTTCGCACTCTTGGGCCAATCACAATGGATTTTCACGAGTTATATATGAGCTTTAAGCAGAACAACTCCACACATACCCTCTGTGGACTCCAGGCGGGAGCTCCCTCTATCATCAGCTCACATAGGATGGAAAAATTGCTAAAAAAGGGCCATCATGGAGTTATAGCTCAATTTAATGCCATCCAGGCCATCGAACCCAATTCTCTGTTGATTCATCCTGAGATGCAACAGATTTTAAATAACCATCTGCTAGTCTTTGACAAGCCTCATGAGCTTCCACCCTCGTGAGGGGAACATGATCATAGCATCACCTTGGTTCCAGGGGCCCAACCACCAAATGTGCGCCCATACAGATATCCGTTCACCCAAAAGAATGAAATAGAAAAAATAATCAAGGAACTTTTGGAAGCAGGTGTCATTCGTCCCAACATTAGTCCTTATTCATCACCGGTGGTCATGGTGCTCAAGAAAGATGGGGAATGGCGGATGTGTCCAGACTTCAGGGCCCTCAATAAGTTGACAGTCAAAGATAAATTTCCCATCTTGGTTGTTGATGATTTGCTGGATGAACTCAATGGGGCTCAATTCTTCACTAAGTTGGATCTTCGCTCAGGCTACCACCAAATTCGCATGAAGGAAGTTGACATTCCAAAGACTGCTTTCAGAACTCATGAAGGCCATTATGAGTTCCTGGTCATGCCATTCGGTCTTTGTAATGCCCCATCTACTTTTCAGAGCCTTATGAACCACCTTCTCAAACCATATCTCAGGAAATTTGTCCTTGTCTTCTTCGATGACATCCTCATCTATAGTTGCACTTGGGCCGCACATCTTCAGCATGTAGATCTGCTCTTGCAACTGCTCCGCAAGCATAAATTATTTGTTAAGATGTCCAAATGTTCTTTTGGCATGGAAGAAGTTGAGTATTTGGGCCACATTGTGGGGCGTGAAGGTGTCAAGGTGGACCCCAAAAAGATCCAGGCAATGCAAGATTGGCCTCAACCTAAGACCTTGAAGAGCCTGAGAGGATTTTTGGGTCTCACAGGCTATTATCGCAAATTTGTCCACAATTATGGTCGCATTACGAAGCCCCTCACTCAACTCCTCAAGAAAAATTCATTCTTCTGGAATGATGATGCACAACAGGCATTTACAGCTCTCAAAAATGCCATGTGTTCCACTCCAGTCTTAGCACTACCTGATTTCACCAAATCTTTTGTCATTGAATGTGATGCTTCGGGTACGGGTATTGGGGCGGTCTTAATGCAGGAAGGTCAACCCTTGGCCTTCACAAGCCAACAACTAAGTGGGAGGAATCTGGGACAATCTACCTATGAGAAGGAAATGATGGCCATCTTACATGTAGTAGATACCTGGCGACCTTACTTACTGGGGCAACGTTTCCAAATCTGCACAGACCATCACAGTCTTAAATATTTTTTGGAGCAATGCCTATCCTCCCCACAACAAAATAAATGGCTCGCCAAAATGCTGGGATATGATTATGAGATCATTTACAAGAAAGGGTGCGAAAATAGTGTAGCAGATGCATTATCTCGCCAATTTGAGGAGGAAAGTACCCTGCTCGCAATTTCCCTTCCCATTCCAGAATGGATTGAAGAGGCTCGCAAGGAATGGTTTTCACATCCTAGGCTCTCCCAACTCATTACTCAATTGCAGGCGGATCTAAATTCCACCAAGGGCTACTCGTGGCAGGATGAGATTCTTTGCTACAAGGACAAAGTCGTAATATCACCAACATCCACCCTCAAAAGCCGCATTTTGGTAGAATTGCACTCATCCCCCATTGCAGGACATTCAGGGTTTCAGAAGACATATGCTTGCACTAGAAGATCATTTTTTTGGACAGGCATGAAAAAGGACATCCTTACTTTTGTAGCGGAATGCGATGTCTGTCAATGCCACAAAGGGGAGATAGTCAAAGCACCAGGCACATTACAACCGTTACCCATCCCGACATCTATATGGACAGAGGTTTCTATGGATTTCATTACAGGTCTTCCAAAGTCGGGAAACAAGTCAGTCATCATGGTGGTTGTGGACCGACTTTCTAAGTATGCTCATTTCTGCGCCCTACCCCACCCGTTTACACCGACTTTGGTCGCTCAATCTTTCATGGATCAGATCTTCAAATTGCATGGCATGCCCACTTCTATTGTGTCTGATCGTGACCCGATCTTCACCAGTAAATTTTGGCAGGAACTCTTCAGGCTACAAGGCACCCAACTAAAACTCAGTACTTCCTATCATCCACAAACGGATGGTCAAACTGAGGCCGTCAACAAATGTCTGGAAACCTACCTTAGGTGTTTCACTTCAGAAAAGCAACATCTATGGGTACAGTGGTTGCCTCTAGCTGAATGGTGGTATAACACCAACTATCATACCACCACCAAAGTGACTCCCTATGAAGCAGTTTATGGTCAACTCCCTCCTTCCCCTACTTCTTATATCAAGGGGTGCTCCAAGGTACAAGCAGTGGATCAACTCCTACAAAACTGCACAACCATGCTTGCCCATCTTAGAGAGAATCTTCATCAAGCTCAAAACCGAATGAAGCAATAGGTAGATCAACATCGCTTAGAGTGCCAATTTCAAGAAGGGGATCAGGTATTTTTGAGGTTGCAACCATATAAGCAAACTTCACTCAAAGAAAAGGGTTGTCATAAACTATCTCCAAAATTCTACGGACCATATCAAGTACTTCAGCGCATTGGAGAAGTGGCCTACAAGCTAGCTTTGCCACCCACTGCAAAAATCCATCCAGTTTTCCATGTCTCATGCTTCAAGAAAGTGATTGGGAACAATTGCAGAATTCAAACCAGTCTACCTGAATTGGATGAAGAAGGGTCAATCTGGCTCCAACCTGAAAAGGTCCTAGACACACGAGAACGGCACCTGCGTGGCCGCATGATCAGGGAAGTCCTCATCAAGTGGAAAGATACCTCTCCGGAAGATGCAACCTGGGAACCAGCCACTATTCTTCAACAGTTTCCGCAGCTTCAGCCTTGAGGACAAGGCTATTCTTAAGGGGGAGGGCATGTTAGGGTCCCACCCTAACACCCTTATTCATGTAGTAGGATCGAGTCATAGTTATAATTAAGTAAGGACTCAATAAAGCCGATATTAATAATTGTAAGTGGTTAACCCGCAATTAATGACGGGACCACAGTTAGTTGCAAATGGGCCATGGTATTAGATAGATGGTATTAATAAGAACCATGGTATTGATCCATGGTATTGCATGTATGAGTCATATATAAAGGATAGAGACTCCCTGCGAGGAGCATCGTGTCTTATTTTGTAATCGAGCTCTGCTCTATTGGAGGTTGCCCCCTCGAAGAGGCAAGTGAACATTTCTTTATGAATAATAAAATACTTGTTGTTGTTTCTCACTATTCTATGTTCTGGGTATATTTCTTCGCATATTCTGTATTCCGATATCGTCTTGCAGGTTAAGAGCATAACAAAACAACACCGTGAAAGTTTTCCAAAGGGAGTTGCATACAGAGCAAAGCAACCTCTTGAGCTAGTGCATACAGACTTGTGTGGACCTATGAGGACACAGTCGATTGGTGGAAGTTGCTACTTCCTCACTTTCATTGATGACTACAGCAAAAAGAATTGGGTTTACTTCTTGAAGTAGAAGTCTGAAACTTTTGCAAAGTTCAAAGAATTCAAAGCCTTAGTAGAGAACCAAAGTGATTGACAGATCAAGGTATTGAGGTCAGATCGTGGTGGAGAATATGACTCAAAGGCATTCCATGATTACTGCAAACAACATGGGATCAGAAGACAGTTTACAACTAGGTACACACCGCAGCAGAATGGTGTAGCAGAGAGAAAGAACAAGACAATTATGAACATGGTAAGAAGCATGTTGAAAGGAAGAAACTTGTCTAATGAGTATTGGGCATAAGCAGTTGCATGTTTTATTTATGTGATCAATACATCTCCCACAAAGAGTGTAATGAACAGAGTACCATAAGAAGCATGGCTAGGTATGTATTGCAGCGTATCTCATCTCAGAGTATTTGGATGTGTAGCTTATGCACATGTGCCTAAGGAACGAAGAGGCAAATTAGATGATAAAAGTGAAAAATGCATATTCATTGGTTATAGTGAGCAATCAAAAGCTTACAAATTGTATAATCCTATCACAAATAAGACCATAATTAGCAGAGATGTTGTGTTCAAAGAACATGAGTCATGGAATGGAACTGTAGACAAAACAGTGGATGCACAAGTGCCACTGATGGAAGAATATGATGTAGCAGAAAATGAGTAGCAAGAATCACAGGTGAAGACACAAAACAAAGACACACCAACAAGGACTCCAAGATTTTCAGAGCAGCATGGATCCTCAAGTAGATCAACAAATCAACAGATCAAGATTCCCCCAACAATCAATCAGGTGATGAATCAAGCAATGGTAAGAGAAAGACGATAAGTTTGAAATATATTTATCATGATTTGGATGTTAGTTCAAATTTTGCATTGTTGTCATTCCAACCTTCTTCGTTTGAAGAAGCAATCAGAGATGAAAATTGGGCGCAAGCCATGGATGAAGAAATTGATGCTATTGAAAAGAATGACACATGGGATTTGGTTGATTTACCAAAGGACAAAAATCTCATTGGTGTGAAGTGGGTGTACAAGACAAAGTTGAATGAGAAAGGTGAAATTGACAGATTTAAAGCACAAATTGTAGCAAAAGGATTCTCGCAACAACCGGGAATATATTTTGGAGAAATGTTTGCTCTGGTAGCCAGATTGGATATTGTAAGAGCAATTCTAGCCACAACAGCTCAGAACAAGTGGAAAGTATATCAGATGGATGTGAAATCAGCCTTCTTGAATGGAATTCTAGAAGAAGAAATTTATGTGCAGCAACCTCCAGGATATGAAGTTGAGAGTAATGAAGAGAAAGTTTACAGGTTGAAGAAAGCGCTCTATGCATTGAAGCAAGCGCCTAGAGCTTGGTATAGCAGAATCGACAGCTACATGATTAAGAATGGATTTTGTAGAAGAAATATTGAGCCTACCTTATACACAAAGGTAAATGAGCATGGACAAATTTTGATTGTTTTCTTATATGTTGATGACATGATTTTTACAAGTGATTTTGACATAGATGAATTTAAAACAGCCATGATGAAAGAATTTGAGATGACAGATTTTGGTCTCATGAAATATTTTCTTGGCATAGAAGTTGAGCAATCTGAAAAAGGAATTTTTATTTGTCAAAATAAATATTCCAAATATTTATTGAAAAGATTTAGGATGGAAAATTATTGAAAAGATTTAGGATGGAAAATTGCAAAACCTGTCCCTACACCAGTTGCAACAAGTACAAAGTTAAGTAAGGATGATGAAGGATCAGATGTCAATCCAACTTTATTCAAAAGATTGGTTGGTAGCCTCATGTATCTCACAGCTACAAGACCAGATATCATGCAAGGAGTGAGTTTGATTTCCATATTTATGGAGACTCCAAAAGACACACATTGGAGTGTAGGAAAAATAATTCTGAGATACATAATAGGAACTAGAGATTGTGGCATAATGTATGCAAGCACAAAAAAGAAGGATTTGATTGGATACACAGATAGTGATTTTGCAGGCAGTTTGGATGATAGGAAGAGCACTTCTAGTTTTTTGTTCCACCTTGGTTCAGGTGTGATTTCATGGGCATCTAAGAAGCAGCCCATTGTGACACTTTCATGAGCAGAAGCAAAATATGTAGCAACAACATCAACAACATGTCAAGCAGTGTGGTTAAGAAGAGTACTTGATGGACTCAAGAAGAAACAACAAGGATCAACAACAATATATTGTGACAACACCTCAACAATTGCACTATCCAAGAATAGTGTATTTCATCAGAAGAGCAAGCATATTGATACTATATATCACTTTATTAGAGAACTTGTGAGCAATGGAGAAGTTCACTTGAAGCCTTGTAAATCTAGTGATCAATTGGTTGATATATTTACTAAGTCATTAGCACAAGATGTGTTTGAGTTTCATAGAAGAAACTTGGGTGTTGTAAGCCTAGCTGAGACATAGACCAGTAGGCATGTTTGAGTTGTCATGAGTCATGTTTTAGTTTAGCAGTCGTAATTAAGGGGGAGTGTTAAAATAAGATAATTACTTCTGCATGTGGAGTTGGCTAAACTTAGAGAGTTAGTTAACTGAGTGATTGCATGATTGAGTGTTTGAGTGTTGAGTCAAGTCGAGTTAAGTGATAGACGACTTTGAGTGTGTGATTGCATGTTGTTGCATGTCAAGATATTTTAGGCAATTAGCTATTTGGAAAAGGTTAAATACCCTTCATCAGGTTCATTGTAATCATCATGTTTCGTGTGATCAATAGAAGAGAAACAACTCATGTTTTGTGTGAATTTGTTCTTTGTCTCCACTGCCTTTCCAACAATTCCAACACTTCCTACAAGTATTGTGAAGACCTCCATAAAATAATAGAATTTCCCTATTTCTGTCAAAACAACATTGATTTTTTTGTGCTATTATACAAGTTTTCCCCATTATGCTTCACCATTCATATTTTGAACATGCAACTCTGCTAAATTTTCGATTCACCACTATTATTTGGAACATGCAACAAAGCTACTTTTTCCAAGATAAACATGGGATACTTTTAAAGGTCAATCAAGTCTGTTTTTTTCAATAACTAAAACAGGGGGTGGTAATTCTAAAGAGTAACATTAGCCATGAATTCTCTATAACCACTCTTACTTTTAAGATGCAGCAACTCTATTTATTCCAAGATGAAACATGGGAAAGTTTTAAAGAACAATATTGGTTTTTCAATTGAAACCCACGATAAAAGTTTTTTAGAAACCACCCAAATTTTGGCCTGAGTGAGATTGAAACTTTTGGGACATGAAACATGTCTCCTGGGGATTTTTAGGTAAAGAACATACGGAAATACTCCAAGAACTGAACCTGAGCTAATTAAATTCCCACTCGTCAATCGCTACACCACAAATCGATCGATAATGAACAACATTTGTTTCTAGTAAGAACAAGATTTCTTCGATAAAGAGCCACATTTCTCGGGTGAAATTTTCTGCAAGTATAACTTTATTATCTAGGAATTGAGATGAGGCTTCATTTTTCAATCTAGCTAGGTGACATAGCAAAATTTAAAGTAGAATGGACCTCATAAAAATTACCAAAGTGACAGATAACAAAATTTAAAGTAGAAAAGACCTCATAAAAATTACCAAGCTTAAGTTTACACCAGTATCATCTCTACTAAAGTGAAAACCCATTCAAAACAACATATTTTAAACTCAAACAGACCTCCTTTACGTTGCTACCAATGCTAAGAAATCCAAGAACATATATGTCTACACTACAAAAGAATCGATGGGGTGCTACAACCTATCAATTACCCCTAAATTTGTTTTTTAGACAACGAATAATCATATGATGTAAGACCCAACATGTGAACCTAACCATGTGTGGAAACTAATCTTTGTTGGAGCGTGTTCCTGAGAAGGTACAAGAGCAGGAGTGATTTTGATACCACCCGTAGGGATAAACATTTCACTTTCCTATAAACTGGAATTTGATGCTACTAATAACATCTCTGAGTATGAAGCATTAATATTGGGATTATAAATGAATCATAAAATGGGAATAAAAAAACTTGTAGCTTTTGGAGATTCAGGATTAGTAGTCTTATAATTAAGGAACACTTATATCACTAAACACCCTCGAATGAGCTCCTACCGAAATGTTGTTTGGCATATTATTGAGAATTATTTTGATGCTTTTCACATCATAGTTGTGTGCAAGGAAGATAATCAACTCGCGGTTGTTGTTAGTTCTTTCTAACCTACCCTAGAGCCTAACCTTCTATCCCTGACAACATCAAACATTGACAAGTTATTGAAGATGATGAATAGTTGAAGAGATTCCTAGAACTTGTGGATGAATTTTCGGCAATCAATATTGATTCGAATGAAGAACCACCTGAAGAAGATCAAAGTGAAGAATCAAATCAAGGTGATCCCAATGAATTCCTAAATCAAGTTGGAGGCCATGAGGTGATACACCTTAAGAACAACTTCATCCCCAAAGGACTAGTTCCACTTGAGCAGATTTTTTATCAGAATGACATACCAACCAGGCCAACCTTTAAGTCAGTAGATGAAAACGTGGAAGAACATAACCTTGGCATAGAAGAAAACCCTCAAATGGTAAAACTTGTTAATTCCTTCCAACTTGATTACAAAGGGATGTACGTTGAGTTATTTAAACAATTTAAGGATGTTTTCGCATGGAGTTATGAAGGCTTGAAAACTTATGATACCTCCATTATTCAGCATAGGATACCATTGAAAGAGAATACTAAGCCTTTTGTGCATAAACTCAAGAGATTTAATCCCATTCTATTACCAACAATAGAAAATGAGATCATAAAATTGTTTGATGGAAATATCATAGTCCTGTTGAGATATTCTCAGTGGGTGGCCAATCTGGTACCTGTCTAAAAGAAGAATGGAGACATCAAACTCTGTGTGGATTTCAGGAAACTGAACTGATGTTCATTGAAAGACAATTATCCTCTTCCTAAGATGGACCATTGGCTGTAAAAATTCATAGGAGGATCCAGAATATCGATGATGGATGACTTCTTGGGTTATAACCAAATAGCGATGCACTTTGACGATAAAGATAAGACAACATTCACAACATCATGGGGTATATTTATGTATGACGAAAAACATTTTGGGTTGATGAATGTAGGATATAATTTTCAAAGAGCCATGGATATTGCATTTGTGGGAGAGAGGGACTAGTTCATAGGTATTTATCTAGATGACATGATTGTTTTCTCGAAATCAAAAAAAGGCCACTTGGAGCTTTTAAAACAAACCTTCCTCAAGTGCAGGAAATTTGGCCTTCCATTAAATCCCAAAAAGCCATTATTTGCAATGTAAGAAGGGAAACTATAGGGACATATTTTCTCAAAGGAAGGCATCAAAATTGACCGAGAGCGAGTGGAATCTATCTCGAAGATTGGTTTGCCACGAAATAAAAAGGAGATCCATTCCTTCTTGGGTAATATCAATTTCTTGCACATATGTATTCCAAACTCTGCTGAAGTCTTGAAGTACATTACCAATATTCTTAGGAAATATGGTGAAGTAAGGTGGACCCCAGAAGTGCGAGAATAGTTTGAACAGATCAAGAGAGCCATCATGGAAGCCTCGTTCTAGAAAGTCCTAATTTTTGTAAAGAGTTTCAGATTTTCTCATTTGCATCAGAACACACCATAGCAGTAGTCCCGCTGCAAAAGAATGGAGGAGGGTACGAGTAGGCTATAGATTTCTTTAGTCATGCCTTGAGAGATGCAAGATTGAAATACATAATTTTAGAGAAGCAAGCATATGATATGGTGAAGCCTTTCAAGGAATTTCGGGAATATGTGCTACACTCCAAGGTTGTAGCATATCTACCATCTGTTGAGGTGAAAGAGATCCTGGTTCAGCCTAATAGTGAGGGTTGACATGAAAAATAGATAGAAAAGTTGCAAGAATATGATGTGGAAATCAAGCCCACTAAGCAAGTCAAAGGTCAAGGACTAGCCAAGTTGATCACTATGACAAATCATGTCACTTGAAAATATACAATAATATAATAATAGAAACTTTTGAAAATATATGGAGACATGCAATAATAGAAACTTGTGCAACATTTGTGGAGAGGAGAATCCACAAGAACCTCTTCATCATGGAGGAGAGAATCCATAAGAAACTCTCTTTCTAGTAGGAAGGAATCCACAAGAACCCTTCCCACTGGATGGAAGGAATCCATAAGAACCCTTCTTGAAGGACCTATAAAAATTTCAAAATTCTCCCTAGTATCGAGACATCATATTCTTTCTGTAAAATATAGAATTCACACTCGAGATACTAAGGGCCAAATGCAGGTATGTAAAGCTGAAAGAAATAAAATACTGCATTTTGGATGAGGGATTCTTCTAGAAGGATCATGATAGAATCTTGCACACTTGTGTGACTAAAGATCAAGCATCAAAAATCATAGCACAATTCCATCAACGAGCATGCAAAGGGCATTATTCATGGAAGGTTATGGCTCACAGTATATTAAGGGAAAGATACTATTGGTCCTCTCTCTTCATGGATGCAAATGTTGTTGTTCGAGCTTGTTTGGAGTGTCAGTTGTTTGTAGGGAAGCAGAGGCTTAAGTCTTTCTCACTAGAGCCAATCGAATTTTAGACTCCTTTTTAGTAGTGGGGCTTGGATTTCATCGGGGAAATACATTGAAACTCAAGTAGGAAACACAAATACATTCTCACAACCACTAATTACTTTACCAAGTGGGTGGAGGTTATTCTAATATGAAAAGCTAATGAGAATGTGGTTATATCTTTCTTGGAAAATAATATCCTTACAAGATTTGGGTGTCCCAGGAAGATCGACACAGACAACGCCCAATATTTCAAGTCCTTTAATATGGTGAAGTTATTTCAAGACTAAAAAATAGAATTGTTGCATTCAACAATTTATTACCCATAGGTAAACGAGCTAGCAGAATAAACCAACAAGAATATGGTGAATATTATCAAAATGAGGTTGAATCAAAACAAGAGGAATTGGGTTGAAAATCTCAAATACGTCGTATGGGAGAACATAATTAACACCAAAAGAGCTATTGGAAAGTTTCTGTATCAGTTGTTCCATCGAATGGATGTAGTATTTCGTATGAACCTCAGGCTGCTAGTGGTGAAATTGTTGTAGGAGAAAGCACCAGGAATCAACCTCATGGAGAGGAGGATCTATCAAATGATAGAGGTTCAACAACAAAGAGAGGAATCATTAGTGAAAGTTGAATTTCACTAACATAAATTCAAGGTTGCATTTGATAAAAAGGCGAAGGGACATGATTTACATGATGGTGATATTGTGTTAAAATGGGACTCACTTAGAGTCATTAAAGGAAAACATGGCAAGTTTAATAATCTATGGGTTGGCCCATTTCAAGTTCAAGAATTTTCTTATAACAACACCTATCAGCTGGAGACCCTAGATGAAGATCATCTTGGGAATCCTATGAATAAAAGGTTCATTAAGAACTTCTTCACCTGATTAAAAAAGAAAAAGGAAAGAAAAGAAGTGAAAATTTAAAAAAAAATAAAAAATCCTTATGATACAATACTTCTAAGCATTTCTTTTCAATAATGCATGAGAAGAAACATGCTGAGTTCTTCAGTTTCAGTCTCCATAGCCCAGTTATTATGAAGGCACTAGAGCTGCAAAGTTATCAACAAACCACGAGGGCCTGTTGTTGCCCATGGAGCTGATGTTGGTGTCGAGATTAAATTCCTCGTAAAATCCATGAGAAGGAAGCCATTAGTCATATTTTCGGCTTTGACATGGCCTCTGCCCTGATTCTGAGTGATGTCAACCACCATGAAAAAGAGGTTCCATTGCTTCCCTCAGATGCTACATCAAATTTCTAATTGGGGCATGAAGCGTTAGCGAACATGCCTAGAAGTTAGACGTGTTTAGGTCGTAGAGAGCTGAGTTGCGAAGGGGAAACAAGGTGCCAAAAAAATTTGTGCCCCACATATATCTAGCGACAATGATAAAAGCACATATGATGGTTGAAATTAATCCACGCCTCAAATATGTGCCACTGATAATGCCATGAGGTCATGCGGAGTCGGCCTCATGTTGGCAGAATGGGACTCTCGCATAACCTCGGGGCCCCTATTTTCTGACTTCTACTTGGCGTGAAACATCGCCGCGTGCCCTTGCAGATACCAATTGCGAGCACTCACTACACCTTCACATCTTCTTCCCTCACCACTCTCGTAATTATGTCACCCCTCCACATTAATTCTTATGACACCTCATCCCCCACGCCACCATGCCATGCCGGCCTCCATGTCACCATGCTCTGCCCATTCACTGCACTCTACTTGCCTCAACCTCATAACTCATTGCACCATCTCAACACCATGCATTAGAGAAATTTTGAGGTAAAAACTGAGCCTCAAAACAAAAATGTAAAACCAAAATACACTTTATAAGAACCAATAGGATCCAAGATGATGATGTCAACCATGGGGGATGATTCACCATTTTTGGAGTAAAAGGGTAAAAAGATAAAATAATAAAAAAATAAAAACTGCTTTTTCAACTTGTATTTTCAACTTATCTCCCAACAATTTTACTCAAATTTCAAGTGGGAGCACTGATTGGATACAAAATTTATTTCCTCTTCTAAGGAGTATCCATTTTGCATACTTTTGATGGACCCTGCTATACGAAAAATGAGAAATACATGAAAAAATGTGATTGCAATCACATTTTTTCATCTAGCAGGGTCCATTGAAAGTATGAAACATGGGTAATCCTTGGATGATACATTAAATTATGCATCCAACCAGTGCTAAATTATGGGGAGATAAGTCAAAAATACTAGTTGAAAAAGTAGTTTTTCTTTTTTCCCTCCAAAATTTTGTAAAAAATTGATAGAAATTGCAATTGCTCAAGATTTCGAACTGAAAACAAGAGACAAAAATTATACTCTACTAATCTACGGAATGGAAATCACAATTTAGAACAACATGCATAGACATGAAACGAGCAGAACGACAAGTACACAATGATTTCTATGGGAACCCAACCGAGAAAAACCCCTCAAGCCTCTTTGCATTAATAAGTTGAATAGAGAAACTATTACAATTTCTTGCTCCAGCTTTGAGCACAACCTGCAAGAGTAAAATTGTTCTCACTGTTAAATGAGAGCCTCTAGCTAATAGTTAGCCAATTTCTAGGTCATCCATACTCCTATTTCCTTACACAATCCTTGAGGAAATTAACTCCTAAAATATAGGAATTTCCTCCTATTTGCTTGCGCAATTCCCAAGGAATGATCAACTACCTGCATGCAAAATTCTATACACTCAATTAGTATAAAAATAATTTTACATTAGCCTTAATTCCTCCACTCCAACTAAGGAATTCAAATTCCATGCATGCATGAGATATTTTGGGTTGATTGATCAGTTAACTAATAGATCTCTAAGTTAGATTGTTCTCTCACTATACCATTGACCTTCAAATGACTCTATCAATAATTAGAGGTCAGTAAACTGAACACAACTGAAAATCACTGAACTGGATTACTAAAATTTAGCAATCACATATGCATAACTGGACTCCAATCCATTTAACTCAAATTTACTGAGCTAATTGAGTGACAAGATCCATGTCACACTAGTTAACTACCTCCAAGTGTGTCTTGCTAATGTGGAAATTTGATTTACTCAATTTGACTAAGGCTAAAGTAAAATTGAGCCTTCCTTGCTACATTTTTTCAAAGCTCCCTCTTAGCAAGAAATGGATTTTTCACCACTCCTATCCTACACCTATGGAATTTACTGTAGCGCTACCTCTCACTATTGTTGCTGCTACTACAACAATTGTAACTGAGAAGCATCCAAAATAATGAATAAAATGTATCTCTACAACTGTCTACTGGGAAGACTGCACTAATGTTGAATTTGCACAGTGCCTCCTGCATTACTATCATCACTCCTATGTGATCCTCAGCATATGACTTCACCAACTCATACTGATCCTTTTACTACTAAAAATTGTGGGCCCCTATATCAAGGTAATGATCCATGAGGAAAGTATACTGCAACTCCTCTCCTATGAATTCTTCCCAAATCTTTGCAACTCTAGGACTAGGGCTCTATTGCCCCACCTCACTCCTTGAGGTATGCCTACATGCATGGAAAAATATGATCTACTCATATTGTTGCTACTACTGCACGGTTGTTTCTTTTGCACTGTTGCTACAACTACTCTAATAATGAGTATGATCTCCTCATATCCCGAAGTACAAGCTTCCATAGTGCTTCTCCCTTCGAAACTAGAATCCCTCTGAGTCTCGATCTCCTTGTGAGAAATCTCTCTGCTCCTCAATCTGCCAATATCAATTATCACATTTCCTTTTGGTGTCACTAAACATTGGCTCATTGATCTTCCCACTAGTAGCCTTCTAGCTCCACTAAGAAGTGTGCACATAAGGTCTTCTGGATCTTCTCTGAACTAGGGCACCATAAATCTGCCTCCTAAGAACTCATTAGTTCTTCAATGATCATTGTACATGATGCCTTCAAGGATTGGCTCTAATGTGATTTCATGGCTCTCATACCATGTAGAAATTTAATAGAAATTGCAACTGCTCAAGATTTTGAACTGAAAACAAGAGACACAAATTCTACTCTACTAATCTGCGAAATGGAAATCACAATTTAGAACAACATGCATAGACATGCAACATGAAAAACCACAAGTA